>CM053766.1:136124801-136228492 GCA_028658305.1 Pachyuromys duprasi | reverse complement strand
ATCTGGCATGCACTGGGCAGGAAAGAACAACTCTGTGGCACCTCAGACCTTAAATGCCAGTACTTATCTGCACACCAGTTTCAGTCCACTAGCCCCCAATTATGACATCCCTAGCGGGCTGCTTACCTTTCCATCAGACAAAATCCTTACCTAATTTTAAGCAGTTCTTGGGAACATATCACAGTTGCTGTAAGACAGTATCTTTTCTATTCCCCTGTGTCTTTTTTTTAATATATAACTTATTTTTATTTTATGTTCGTTGGTGTTTTGCCTACATGTGTATCTGTAAGGATCCCCTGGAAGTGGAGTTAAAGACAGGTGTGAACTACAGTGTGGGTGCTGGGAATTGAACCCAGGTCCTTTGGAAGAGGAGTCAGTGCTCTTAACCACTGAGTCATCTCCCCAACACTCCCTGGCTCTTTTTAGTTGAAGTCTCAGAACAGCTTTGGAAAATCCCCTCATTAGGAGGCAGACATCCCTGTCCAGAGTCTGTACAGCACTGGGAAACAGTTGGGAGATCCTGAAACCTCTGGCGATTTTGGAATCTGTGTTTCCAGACAATGTTCGTGGTGATTGATGGTTCATACTTGTAATGCCAGTGTTGAGGATGCACAGTGGGAGGGCCAGAGGTTCAGGATCACCCCTTGATACTAAGTGAGTTCAAGGCCATCCCAGGATATATAAGACTGGCTCAAAAAATATTTAAAAATGATTTTAGGTTTATGGCTATTTTGAGACACTGTTGAATTACCAGATAGAACTTTTGCCATAATTAATGAGCCACTGTCCATACATCCCCACTCCACTCCCTGGAATCCCTGTATGGTTCAGATTTCCAGTTTCTTCCTCTGCCTTATCTAGGATAGCACAGTCCATTCAGTCAGCATGTCTCCGGAGGCTCCTTCCACTGGCCGGGACAGTTTCTCAGAACACCCTGTTTTAGGTGGCGGTTTTGGGGATTGTTGGTTAGTTATTTTGCAGAAGAACCTCCTGGCTGAGATGTATCTCTTGCTTGTGAGCAGATACAGTCACAGACTTTGTGAGGAAGGCCCACAGAGGGGCCTGCTGTAGGTATGATGTTATCCAGGGTCTCTTGGCTTCTGGGAGTAGTCAAGTAACTGTATAGTTACTCCCTCACCTACACTGTGGCTCCAGAAGAAAGTCATTATGTACAGCACACACTTGAGATTGTCTGCACATAACCAGAGTGGCTACATAAATGTTTGCAATTCATGTGAAAGATGCGCCATTGACTTCCCCAGCTGTTTCTTTGTATCAGTGTTTGTTTATACCTTGGGTTTTACTCTTGTATCCCAACTTTGCCTGCTGAATTCCCACTCTGGACAACTCCCTGGCAATGCTTGCATGCTTTCAGCCCCAGGGTCATCCTGTTTATTTCTGCTTAGAAATTAGCCACTTCCCTAAGGAGTCCTGGTTTCTCTTATGGAAAAACGGCCTAGAAACCAAGATCTGGACATAAGGTGTGCACATTGTTACTGGGGCACTCTTGTTTCTGTGCTCTCTCAGGGGCCAGAGTGTGCTATCTATATGTATACGTGGGTGTGAATCTTTCTATATGTGTTTATATTAAGCTAAATACACTATGTCCCTAACCCTTGGCAGATGATGGTAGCATCCTTCTTTTACCTGGAACCTCTTCCCCTCTGCAACAGATCCATTCCCCCCATCTATTCACTCAGTCAGTCCTGTGTGTGGTGGCCTCACAACTGGATCCTGGGCGAAACAGCTTTTTTTGTTTTGGTTTTTGAGACAGGGTTTCTCTATGTAGCCCTGGCTGTCCTGGAACTCAGAAATCCGCCTTCCTCTGCCTCTGGACTGCTGGGATTAAAGCTGTGCACCACCATGCCCAGCTGGGCAAACTAGCTGGGTAAAGCAGCTTTTGGCAACTAGTTTGGGGTGCGTATGTGTCTCCTTCAGAGCTTTTTAGAGGCACCTTTCATTTTAGAGTCGCTCATGCCAGGACCCTGTTCTCACCACCTCTTCAGTCTGTTTAAGATACATTCAGATTCAGAATGGCGCCCTGCATTCCATTCTGAACATCTAAAATCATTTGTATACATTAAAGTTTACTCTTTGTGCTGGGACTTTTTAGTTTAGACCTTTGGTGCTTAATATCTTCTGTTTACAGTATTAAGCTGAGCAGTTTCCCCTCCAAGTATTTGAACTTCATTCATAACTTGCCCATCAATCGTGTTGTTGCTCTCTTCAGAATATGTTGTAACCTCAGAATTATCATCACTTGCTCCCTCCCTGCTCACCTCGGACACATTCCTGTCTTAAGAACTTTGTCCTAACTATTCCTCCATTCTGGAGTATTCTAGCAGGTGGTTAAATGACACTCTTTGCTTTCCTTTTGGGGAGGTCTGTGTATGCTGGGGAGTGAGTTCAGGGGCTTGCTTAGCCACTGAACTACATTCCCAGCCTTTTGCTTTCTTGCCTTGGTAGAAAAGTCGCTTTCACAGCCCTTGTTTGACCATTCCACATAAAATAACATGCCATTCCTCCTCCTTTGAGTTTTCAGATTTTTAGCCCTAACATTCCACTGTAAGTGTCTGTGAGTCCTCATTAGAATGGAAGCTCCATGACACCCCAGAATGGCACCTGTCCAGGACACTCTGCAAGTGCCCGCCTTTGGTCTTTAGCCAGTGACATTCCTTAATACAGGGCTGCAATCACTCTGTTGATAGTTTCCTTTTTTCTCAGTATTGCATTGCCAACTCCCCCCCCCCCCCCCGTATTGGTCACAATGTTTCTGTGCCCAGTGTGCTGTCCTTTTGGTGAAGTCCCATGGTGTACATGCTCCATCCCCAGCTCCCTTCCTGCTGGACACTTCCTGCCTTCCAGTGTTAGCAGTGGTGCTGCCAAAACTGCTCTTGTGCCTGGGGCCTTTTCTTTTTAATGATTTCCTTAATCTAAATTCTAGGAAGTAAGTTATTCAGACAAAGGATATCATCAGTTATAAGACTCTTGTTGTATGTTGGTCTAATGACCATTAAAAAAAAAGCCTAAGTATATTATGGCTTTGGGCACATTTGTTGATGTCTCAAAATGACATCAACTCTCTAAGAAGTCAAGCGATAAGCCAGAGTGTAGCTAGATGCCCATAGCTGTGCGCCCCCAGCTTCCTGCGGCCAGTCCCTGCCTATCTCAGTACCTCTAATCTTCCTAACAATGCTAAGTCTTAGTATCAATGCACTCACAGGCATGAGCACGAGGCATGGTCAAGGGCACTAAGTTTATGAGGTGCTACTGGAGGGGTGAAGCTTTCTTCAGAACCAGGGCCGGTGCCCTGGAGAGCCTGGCAGCTCCTCCCCTGGAGCTGGGCTGGGCTGCCTTGGAATTCACTCCAGGGCCAACTTAGGAGCTGCTCCAAGCAGTCTGCCTGCACGCTGAGCCTCGCACCTTGTACATGACCAAAGATGGTATCCTTGAACACCATGCCCCACCTGATTCGCCCTAATTGGAGCCAGACACCATTGGACTCCTTCCAGAAGTCAGAGCCTTCCCAGGAGGAGAAAGATCTGCCAGCTCTAAGGATGTGGGGCCAGTGAGTGAGGGGCTGGCTCCTGCTGTGAAACGCCTCTAAAGATGCTGAACTGATGTGAGAACTGGCTGCCTTGCTGGCCAAGCACATGACCTTCCAGAGTGACCAGGTTGAAAGGGAAACAATAAACATTTGTGTAGCGCCCACTCTGTTTAGATAGTGGGCCACTTTATAATCCTTCAGTTGTTCTTCATGTTGGAAAAATCATTTAAAGCAGAGGAGCAGCAGGGCCAAGATGGAAAAAGGTTATAGGGCTGGCCTGTGGTGGCAGGGCTAATCTATAGAACCATAATGTATATTCAGCTAGGTACAGTTAAAGTATAAGAAGCAGGTAAGACAGGCATAATGGTACAGGCCTGAAATCTCAGCGCTCAGAAGTTGAAGGCAGCAAGGTTAGGGCTACATGAGAACCTATGTCAACGAGTAAAATGGAATAAATAAGTAAATAAACAGGAAAAAGAAAAACAAGTGAAATTTTGTTTTGTATTAAAATATAACAAAGTTTACCTTTTTTGAGACAGTCTTTTGTAGCCCAGGCTGACCTGGAACTTGTGACTCTGTTACTGCTACCTCTTATGTCCAGGAATTATAGAGGTGCGCTCCAGAATGTAGCTCAAAATTTACCTCCCCCCTCCCCCTTTTTGACTGGCTTTCTCTATGGAGCCCTGGCTGACCTAGACTCACTTTGTAGATCCGGCTGGCCTCAAACTCACAGAACAGAGATCCACCTGCCTCTGCCTCCTGAATTCTGAGATTAAAGGCGTATGCCACCAGGCCTGGCTAAAATTTACCGTTTCTAAGAATAAATTCAGTGTCTTTGGCCATTTTTTAATCACTGTTTCTAGAAGGTCTTCACCCTCCTAGAGAAAAACTCCGCCTCCTACCTGGACACTAGTTCCTGCAGCTGCAGGGCCAGCTTATGTCCCTGTCTGCAGCGGTGGCCGGCCTCCGGGGGGCTCCTATGTTGGAAAGCCTGGTCCCCAATTGGAGAACTGTTTGAGAAGGATTTTGAGGTGTGGCCTCCTTGGAGGAGGTGTGGCACTGTGCGCTGGACGATGAGGTTTCAGAAGCCCACACTAGGCACAGTCTCTCTGCCTGCGGCCTGTGGAACAGTCTGTAAAGCTCAGCTCCTGCTGCAGGGCCATACCGTGCCCATACGTGGTGATCATGAGCTGACCTTCTGAAGCTGTAAGCTAGCCCCCTATTAAATGCTTTTAAAGTAAGAATTCCTTGGTTGTGGTGTCTGTTCACAGTTACAGAGCAGTGAGCGAGACAGCAGTGCCCACAGCTTCCGGTTTCTCTACGTTTTCACTGGTGCTTGGTGCCCACCTGTGCTTTTTATAGACTTTTTACATTTTAACCTTCCCCACGTGTGTGTGTGTGTGTGTGTGTGTGTGTGTGTGTGTGTGAGAGAGAGAGAGAGAGAGAGAGAACGAGAGTTGGTTCTGGGCTTCTACCATGTCCATCCCAGATCAAACTCAGATCATCAGGCTTGACATCAAGTGTCTTTACCCACTGAGCCATCTCACCAACCCTACCCTCCTGGTTTTGAGACTAAATCTTATTATGCAGCCCACACTGGCTCTGAACTTGCTGTTTTGTAGCACAGGCTGGCCTTGAACTCATTTTCTAGCTGAGAACTGGGACTGCAGACATGAACTGACTGGTTCCCTCACCCTTATTTATTTTGTTTTTAGTACTTTTAGGGGATAGAGGCATACTTGCTATAACATGTATGTGATGATCTGTTTTAGGAGTCTGTTCTCCTTCCATCATGTGGTCCCAGGGATCAAATTCAGGTTGTCAGGCTTGGTGGCAAGTGCCTTGGCCAGCTGAGCCCTTACTCTGTGGTTTATGTTTTTTGGTTTTGGTTTGTTTTTTTTTTGAGACAGGTTATCTCTGTGTAGCCTTGGTTGTTCTGGAACTCACTCTGTGGACCAGGCTGGGCTTGAACTCACAAAGATCTGCCTGCCTGTGCCTCCCAAGTGCTGGGATTAAACCACTGCCTGGCTTATGGCTTATGTTTTGTTGTTGCCTTATGGAAGTTCTTTGTCTTTTGGAATGCTAGACCTTTACTGTATGTATGATTCACAAATATCTTCCTCCATTCTTTGGGCTGGCTTCACTGTCTGAGAAATGTCCTCTGTGGACAAAGACTTTGGTTTTTATGTGGAATGTAACTGACGTTTTTCTTTTGTTGCTGTGCCTTTGATGTCACATCCAGGAACCGCTGCCAGATTCAGTGTCATAGAGACTTCCGCCTAAGGCTTCCAACAGTTTTATAGTTTGTTCTCTTAGATCTTGGGTCAGTTTCAGTTAATCTTTGTATAGGGTACAAGGGGGTCGTCTCGCTGTATTTGTCCTTGTGTGGGACACTGTTTGCGCGCACTGTTTAAAGCAACCCTCTTCTGTGCATGCGTGTTTATTTGGAGCTCTGTGTTCCGCTGGTCTCTGTTCTCATCTCTGTCGTGTTGGTCTGTATGTCTCTTCTCATATCAGTAGGTCTGTTTTGACTACCTTAGCTTTCTGTTAAGTTTTACTATCATAAAATAAGTTTCCAGTTTTCTTTTTCAAATTAAGTTAAATTAACTTTAGTAATTTAATAGTATGCCATTTCAGCATATAATTAATATAAAATATTATTGAGATATTTTACATTTTTTCATAATACATCTTGAAATTAGGTCTGCATTTAATTTAACAGTCACTTTCCTTTAGACCAGCTGCATTTTGGGGCCACATGTGGTTCATGAGCACCATATTAGGTAACTCAGAGTTCGATAGAAATTGCACAGTGTTACCCAGGTCTTCCTCTGAAAACACAGGCACCTGTGGCACCTGATGCCATGGTACATTTGTCTCTTTATTGTCAGGTTGGCCGAAGGAAGCCACTTGTATGTGCCACAGTAAAGAAGAAGCAAAGGAAGAAGGTAACCCTTGAGCTCAGGCTTGGAGGTAGAATAGGGTTTTGAATAACAGTCATGGTAGGAAGTCTGTTCTGGACAGATGGCGGCCTCGGGTGCTCTTGGAGAGCCATAGGCAGCTCTTCCAGCTTTCCCAGGAAATTAAGAATGGAGTAGGACGGGGCTGGAGAGATGGCTCGGTGGTTAAGAGCACTGGCTGCTCTTCTGTCTTACCAGTTTCCCTCCTGGCCACGTGGGTGCCCAGGGTGGCCTGGGGTCTCCACCTTTGCTTTTCCTTCTATCCAGAGTACTCTTCCCTCAGTTGCAAGTGTGAGCTGCTCTACTTCTGCCCTGTTCTTCTCATCTCTGTTTACTGAAGACCTGCCACATCCGCAGAGGCCTTTGCTCCCACCTGATACAAGATCAAATGGCGCCCTTCCTTAAACGTCTCCCAGTTTCTCTCCCCGTATAGCATGTCTCCATGGCACACTCTGCCTCCATTTGGAGCAGAGCTCCGGGAACAGGCATTTGTCTGTAAGTCTTTGGTATCCCTAATGGTATTTCACTAGATGAATGAACAAAGGAATAAAAATCGGATATGTAGTCGATATCCTCAGTTGAGAGAATGCTTGCTCTGCATTCATGAAGCCCTGGGTCCTAGCCCCAGCTCCATGTAAATCGGGCTTAAGGATGCAAGCCTATAGTGTAACTCCAGCTCTTGGAAGGCAGAAGCCAGAGGATCGGAAGCTCACACTTTCCTGGATTATTAACAAGCTCTAGGCCAGCCCAAGATGAGTGAGACACTATCCTAAAAGCAAATAAAACAAAACAGAGAAATGTGGGGATCTTTATAAATACAGCGGTTGGAGATTTTTGCATTTGCTTATTTTCATTATATTTAGAAAACATCAAACATTTAAAAAGTATATGTTCTCTAATTAGATTCAAGAATTTTTTATGCCTCACTGAAGTTGCTTGTTCTAGTATGTGCATGTGGTTTGTCCATACGCACAAGTGGGACCATTTAAAAATCACATGTAGAAACCTGACATTCATTCTTTTCATTTAGAATTTGGTTCTGAAGAACGCTAACTCTCAAGAGACACCTGGCAGTAGTGACTTGGGCCATGGCCTCCGACCTGGACTTCTCACCTCCTGAGGTGCCTGAGCCCACCTTCTTGGAGAACCTGCTGCGGTATGGGCTCTTCCTGGGAGCCATCTTCCAGCTCATCTGTGTCCTGGCCATTATCGTACCCATTCCCAAGTCCCATGAGGCGGTGAGTCCTTCCCTGTGCCCTCAGCTTTCTGCATGGCAGGCTAGGTTCTTGTACCAGAAGACATCACCACAATCAAGATCAGCAGGGACTCTGTTGGCCCTTATCAAGTTAGAATGGTCCCTGGAATCCTATCTGATGGATGGGACCACGTGGCTTCATTTGATCAGGTCTTTTTCATATTGATTTATTTGAGGCAGAATCTTTTGTTGTTGTTATTGTTGTTTGGTTTGTTTTTTTGAGACAGGGTTTCTCTGTGTAGCCCGGGTATCCTGGACTCTCTTTGTAGACAGGCTGGCCTTGAACTCAAAGAGATCCACCCGCCTCTGCCTCCTTGAGTGCTAGGATCAAAGGTATGCGCCACCACGCCCAACTTGAGACAGATTCTTATTGTATAACCTAGGGCCGGCCCCAAACTCAGTATCTCTCTGAATGCTTCCTTACTATTAAGCACTTTATCTTATTTTATTTTGTTTTGTTTTACTTTGAGACAGAGCCTACTGGCATTAGACTTGAGGTAGCCTCTCTGCTGTAGCCTCCTGGGACCAGTGTGAGCCATCACACAGGGCTTCTGTTAAGACTTTCATTAGCTTCCGCTGCCTGCCAGACTGCTAAGAAATATGGCCTCTGCCTTCAAGGAGCTTCTTGTCTTTGGGAGGGATACAAATACAAACAATACTTAGTGATGTATGCCTGCAGGCCAAGGCAGGAAGATTGTGAGTTCAAGGCCAGCCTGGGCTGTATAGTGTGATCCTCTCCCAAAATTGGCTTCCTGTTTCCAAGAGAAGTACATGTTATACTCTAAGTGACTGACTAGGTGGAGGGACCTTCACACCCTGGGGTATCCCTGCTGCTGAGACAGAGGATGAACAGCCTTCTACCTTGTGAATGGGGAAGGTGGGAGGATGATTCCAAGGAAGGGGCGGTGCCTGCCAAGAGCCTGAGCCCTGAAGGACCAGGCTGGTCCAGGGAACCTAGGAGATGGCTGTGGCTTGAGCACTGGGTGAGAGCTGCAGCCCAGGCTGTGGGCAGGGCCCAGAGGGTTTGAAGACAGTGACACAATCATGCTGGCTTTGGGTTTGACACTTACTCTGTGAGTGTCTTTATTCCATACCATCCTGCTTTCAACCATTCTTGTACACTGCCCCCATTTTCTTCTGTCATTGACTTGTTGGAGGAAGTAAGTCTTTATCATCTGTGATCTGCACATTCCAAGGTTTACCTGGTTGCCTCTCTGTATGGCCACTGTTCCCACAGGAAGTTCCACATAGGCACCCAAGGCCGTTCAGTTGTTTGGTGTCTCCGTGACTGGTGCTGTGGACTTCCCGGTTGTTACAGTTGTGGGTGGTGTCAGCAGGATCGTGGCGTCTGGCTCCTGTGCACTGAGAGATCATCGTAAGGTCCATCTTACCTGACCCTGAAGTCTTTGTCCTAAATGGCTGCAACATCTACTGCTGGTCACTGCTGAGATTCATTATTCCCCCCTGCCTTGCCAGCTGCAGTCATTCAGTGACGAACTTTGACTTGCTAGCTGACTTTTAATGAGCTGCCTGATGCTGGTGCTGGGAACTGAGCCCAGGTCCCCTGGGAAGAGCACTGAGTACTCTTAACCACTGGGTCCTCTACTTGATAAACATCAGATTTCTAAAATTTGATTAAAAATTAAAAATTGTTCTAATTTTTTTGGTTTTATTTTATGTGTATGAATATTTTTCCTGCATGTGTGTATATGAACATGTACGTGCCCGTTGGATCCCCTGGATGGCTCACAACCATCTGTGATTGTTGTGAGCCACCGGATGGGCACTGGGATTGAAACCCAGGCCCTCAGCAACAGCAACAAGTACTCTTAACTGCTGGGCCATCTCTCCAGCCACCTGTTTAATTTCTAAAGTGCATTTAGAAGTTAAATAGGAGTGTGTGGGAGTGTGAGCTTGTGTGGAGGTCAAAGACCAACTTTTGGGAGTTGGTTCTCTCCACCACCATGTGGGTTCCAGGACTAGAACTCAGAAACAGACACCTTTCCCCTATGAGCCATCCCAGTCTCCTGGGTTTTGTTGCTACTTGAGGCAGGGTCTTCCTTTGAAGCCTAAACTGTCTTTGAACCTACTCTTGGCCCAGCAGAGCCCGCAGGTGCTGTGATAACAGCTGTGTGCCCGCACACCCGGCCACAGTAAGCTTTTTTAAAGAAGTTGCAGCAGGTATCATGGCACACACCTATAATTACAGCATGTGGGAAGCTAAAGCAGGAGGATTGCCGTAAGTTTGAGGGCAGTCTAGACTCGTAAATTGTAGGCCAGGTTGAGCTACTTACTGAGATCCTATCTCAGTGGAAAGAATTGGAATTCATACTGATATTTAGAATTCAAACTGAAAACTCCAGTGTTTTTGAGTTTACAATTGTATTACAAAAGGTTTTTTTACACTTATTTATTTTGTGTGTGCATATGTGTGAGTGTGTGCATGCAGCACTGTGTGTACAGAGGTCAGAGGACAACCTTCAGGAATTGGGTGTTTCTTTCCATCATGAGGGTCCCTGGAATTGAACTCAGGTTGTCAAGCTTAGCTTCAAGTGCCTTTACCGACTGAATCATCCTGCCAGTTCTAAACTTATCTTCGGTTTATACTGGCAGTCTGATTTCCTAGAAGGATTAACAAAATGACTAATTTGTTCTGTCCTGCTATGTTGGAGGTCACCAAGGTCAACTTAGGTTAAGTGATGAATTAGGAGGCCTCACAGCTGTGGCTACCACAGTGAGAGGATGTAGAAGGGGCCGAGGATGAAGCTGGAGACCAACTGACCCCAGTCCCAAAGTACCCAGACTGGAGCCACACAGATGTGTCCAACTCCAGCAGCAAGAAGCCAATAGATCAAGGGGTGTCCAGCAAGTCACTCCTTAGAGACTCTGTGTTTGTGTGAAGACAGTCTCACATAGCAGAGGTTATCCTTACAGTCCTGCTCTTCCTGCCTCTGCATCCCTAATGATGGGATTTCAGTCATTCACCGCCACACCTGGTTCATGAGGCGTTTGGGACTAAACCCGGGGCCTCTTGCATAGAAGGCAAGCACTCTGCCAAGTGAGCTACAAGCAGGCGTCCTACCCAGAGCTGTAGCCCCAACCCACAAGGCTTTTTTTTTTTTTTCGGGGACAGGTCACATGAATTCCACCTTCTTACCACATATCCAGATTTCGGACTTCCAGAAATGCAGGTGTCAACAGAAGGCACACTGCTTGATGGACTAGGCGCAGTGCCCTCTCAGCAGCGGGAGTGAGGAGCTCTTAGAGAGCCATGTCCAGTGCCGGCAAGGAGCAGCCGTGCTAGCAGCTTCTGGACAGATGGTGACTGTGTTACCTGACTTCATTCTAAACCTCCCATGTCTGACGTGCACTGCTAACCTGAGACCCAGGTGGAAGTGTGAGTGTTTGTTTTGGCCTCAGGTTGTGTTCCTGCAGGGAGACTGCAGCCCAGCGCGTGCTCCCAGCCTGCTCTCTGTGCGGACTCTATTCTGGAAGACGTTAGGCACATTTGCTACAACTTGTTTTTAAGTTCTAGGGATTCTTTTTCTTTTTAATTTAACTTGTGTTTGAAATCTTATAAAATGTTTATATATAACATTTTCAACCTGTATAATAAGGTACATTCATAGAAGTTTCCTTTAATCTCATTATGCCCCCATTACTTTCTTCTTCTTCCCATAGGGAGCCATTTTTATTACTGTGATTCATCTTTATCATTTTGATTCATTGTTGTTTTTTTAAACCAATAAATGCTGGTGTGTTGTCTGTATATGAATATCCATGCAATTGTAGTCTTTCCTCTGAGTTACTGAGCTGGCACATAGTCATAAACATACTTTCTTTTCCCCCTAATATCTCACTATGCAGACCTGGCTGGCTGCAACTCTCTATGCATGTAGACCAGGCTGGCTTCACACTCAGAGACCCTCCTGTCTCTGTCTCCTGAGCGCTGGGATTAAAGGTGTGCATCACCACAGCCAACTGTTCCCTAATAAAGCATGCTGCATTTTGGAGACTGTATGTGTTGGGGTTTGTTGTGTTCTGAAGCTCCTGCTTCTGTGATGCAGAGGGTGATGGGTATTGGTGCAGTGGGTAACCAAGTCAGAGGAGCAAGTGTAGCATGGGGCCAGCCGAAGGAGCATACCAGATTTTACGTTTTAAAAAGGTGCCTTTAAAGGGCTGGAGAGATGGCTCAGTGGTTAAAAGCGCTGGCTGCTCTACCAGAGGACCAGGGTTCAATTCATGTCAGCTCACTCTTGTTCCAGGGCTTCTGCTAGCCTCTCGGAAACATACATGCAGGCATGTAGTATATGGGTGCATGTACTACATTCAACGTGCACATACTCATGCACACATACACAGGACAAAGGGCAGAGCTTTGAGGGATTCTAGCATGGACAGGCTTGTGGCCTCTGGGGGTTTTGTCCATTGTGTATTCTGGTATTTTGTGGATGTCAGCACTGGACTTTTCCACCCATAGTCACATCACACAATTAAGAACACATTCCGGGGCTGGAGAGATGGCTCGGTGGTTAAGAGTACTGACTGCTCTTTCAGAGGACCGGGGTTCAATTCCGGCACCCACATGGCATCTCACAACTCCTGTTCAGGAGTGTCAGGGGACCTGACACTCTTACACAGACATACATGCAGTCAAACACCAACGTACATAAAATTAAAAAAAAAAATAAGTTATACAAAAAAATAAAAACACAATCCCTAGGCTCAGTCCTCAGCCAGGGCAGGCTGTTGAGTATTATGTGACAAACTTATTGTCACCAGCTGCTGCTGAAGCTGTTCTTAGTCTCTGGGGACAGTGGAACGGGGGAGTGAGGGGCAGGGGAACTGCTGTTTTATTTGGAGAGCTAGGAAGGGAAGCCATGTTCCGCCCATTGTTCTTAACCCTTTGAAGTGAGCAGAGGCCTGGGTCTGTGCCACAGGCTGGCAGGGAAGGGTCCTTCCAGACAAGGACTTGACAAAGGGCTCAGAAATAAGCTCCTCAAATCATCTGAAAGTTGCTTCCTGACCTCACTGTGACACATCTCCCCCTCATCCCCAATATGATTAAAATTTTTTAAATACATGTCTGTTAAAAAACAAACAGGCAAAAAAAGTTTTTTTTTTTTTTTTTTTTTTTACTATATGCCTTCTAAGTCACTCAACAAGTAGGAAGATTTAACTTACCCCATCTTTTAAATATAAATATATTGCTGCAAATTTCTTTTGTTTTTCTTGTGGTTCGGGGGCAGAGAACACAGGGGAGCTATCTTCTTAACTGAAGTTTACTGTATTAGCTCTGTTTTGCTTTGTTTGCTGAAACAAGATTTCACACTGTAGCCATGCTGACCTCAAGTTGAGAATAATAACTTTCTGCCTCAGTTTCTCAAGTGCTAGAATTACAGGCATGTCCCGCCACACAAGGTTGCATAGCTGTTTCTGTGAGTGAATGTGTACATGTGTGGAGGTCAGCGGACAGCTTGCAGAGGTCAGTTCTGCCGTGTGGATTCTGGGGCGCAAGCTCAGGTCAGCAGGCTTGGTGGCAAGACCTTTTACCTGCTGAGCCATCTCCCTGGCTCCAGTTTTAGCTGACTTGGAACTCATTGTGTAGACCAGACTGTTAAACTCACAGAGATCTAGGATTGTGCCACTATATTTGACCCATTTTACCTTAAAAAACAAAAAACTTGCCAGGGGACTGGAGAAGATGTTCCAATTACAATGGCATAGTGTTCTTGTCGAGCACCTAAGCGTGGCTTCCAGCACCCATGCTGGGTAGCTCCCAACACTTGTAACTCAGGCTCTAGAGAATCCAGCACCCTCCTCTGGCCTCAGCAGGCATCCACAAACACACATACATGTAAATACAAATAAAAGAAATCTTAAACAACAGCAAAAAACCAAGGCTGGAAAGATGGCTTGGCTATGAAGAGCACTGGCTGCTTGTGCAGAGGACCTGGATTTGATCGCCCACACAGAGGCTCACACCATCTATAACTCTAGTTCCAGCAAATCCAGCAACCTCTTCTGGCCTGACTTCCCATCTGTCTGAGTACCAGGCACATACATGGTATGCATTCAGACAAGGAGGCAAATCACTCATACACATAAATAATATAACTACATCTTTTTAAAATTTAAAAAAGGGGCTGGAGAGATGGCTCAGAGGTTAAGAGCACTGGCCGTTCTTCCAAAGGTCCTGAGTTCAATTCCCAGCAACCACATGGTAGCTCACAACCCATCTATATTGTGATCTGGTACCCTCTTTTTGGCCTACAAGCACACATGCCGGCAGAATACTATATACTGTATAAATAATAAACAAGTACATCTTTTAAAAAAAAAAGGAAAACAATAAAAACCCATTCAGCGGGTCAGTAGCAATGATGATGATAAAAATGAAGCACTGTGAAGCCACTTACTGCCTTAGGTGAGCATATGGCTCCTGGGACTAGGGATTCTGCTACCAGCTTTCTTCTGTACCTTTCAATGAGACAGCCACCTCTCCCTTCCCCCATCCCTCCACTCTGACCCCTAGCTACATGCGTAGAAAGGAAAGGAGCCGTGTACTGCGAGAACTAGACGGCAGAGTGGCGAGTGTCTGGGCTGCACTGCTGGGAGTGAGTCAGACAGCCAGATGGAATGGGGGAAGGGCTTCAGCTAGGGAGAACTGAGGTCTAGGGAGGAAGGGGGCCTTCAGCTAGGGGGAACTGAGGTCTAGGGAGGAAGGGGGCCTTCAGCTAGGGAGAACTGAGGTCTAGGGAGGAAGGGGGCCTGGGAAAGGAGGGACAGCTTGTAGGGACTCTTATGGCCTGAGGGCAGAAGGGTGGCCCTTGGTGGCAGAGGATGCTGCAGAGGTGGGAGAGGGGCAGAAACGGGGTGAAGAGGCCCAGAAAACAATGCTGCTCTTTGCTGTTTTGCTTAGGGCAAAACTGTCTTCTTGCTTGGCATATAGACACAAGGTTTCTTAGTGGCTTTTGGGGTCAGAAGATAATATTTTTGGCTCCAGATGATGGGAAAGCCTTTGAAAGGCAAAAAGAATGTTTTTCCTGTTTCCCAGTAAGCAGATTTCTTGCAACTGGTTTATGCTTTCAGTGCTTCAATACTTAGGAGATTATGTGAAAGCTCTTTGGGGGCTAATCAGGGAATAAGGAAAAAAAAAAAGAACACATGTAAATGATTCCCACCCCACCCCCATCCTTTCAGAGGAGAAACAAGAATCCATTGGCCAACTGCAGCCAAGTCTCTAGACTCCGGAGCCAGATGGAAGGTTTTCCCATTGACACCTCATTAAGCTAAGACCTGAGAAAATATTTATTTGCTCCTGACTAAGGCCAAGGCCACACAACCCAAGTGTTTTCTTGTAGGCTAGATTCTAAAATATGAGGTAGCAAGTCCTTAGACTCAGAAAAGACAGTAAATGCTCCTGTCTTTCAAGCCAAGTTTGGTTGTATAGAGCATGGTAAGAAAAAAAAAAAGGATCCTGGGGGACTGGTGACCAGTGTGTAAAGGCCCCAAGCCTCACGGCTCTTCCAGTCCCAGAACCTACATGGTGGAAGACAACTGACTCCATAAAGTTGTCCCCTGACCTTCGCAATATGCCCATTCATCTATACGCACACACTAAATAAAAATAAGATTTAGGCTGTACATAGTGGTGCACACCTTTAATCACAACACTGGGAGGGGAGTGGGGAAGGTAGAGGCAGGTGATCTCTGTGAGTTCAAGGCCAACTTGGTCTATGTAGTCAGCTACAGGTATATGGTGAGACCTCAAAAGGAAAATAAAATAAAAAGGATTCTGAGATCGCCTCTGGGCTCTAGAGGAAAGAGACTGTTGATGCTTGCCCATGAGCCAGGGGTTGGGATGTGGTTCTGTGGGTTGGGGCCATCTGGGGAGTTTTCGTAGGCGTGGCCGACTCCTGGAGATATGGATTCTCGTCATCAGAGTCGTAGATCAAGGGTTTGTGATGTGCCCAAGTGAACTAATCGAGGCACTTGTCTAGCCCTTGGATTTCCCTGAAGCCTAAACTAATTTTAAGAGGACAGGTTAAGTTTGAAATGATGGCTTGCTACCACAAGTTGAGAAAGGATCTGGGTGATAGTGGCACAGGTTTTTTAATGCCAGTACCTGACAGAAGCGGGAGGATCTCTGAGTTCGAGGCCAGCCTGGTCTACAGAGCTAGTTCCAGGACAGCCAGGGCTACACAGAGAAACCCTGTCTCAAAACAAAAACAACAAAAACCCCAACAAACAAGCTGGGAAAGAAGAACCTGGGAGGAGTTTAGAATAGAGGAGTCATCGTGTGTATCTTTGTGTGCATGTGTGTGTTGGGAAGTCACTTCTTTGAAACTGTCTGTGAAGTTGCTGTGTATCCAAGGATGACTTGGAATTCCTGATCTCCTTCCTGCCTTTGCCTCCCCTGGGTGCTAGGATTATCAGGGTGCTCCACCACACCCAGCTTCAACTTAACATGCTTATTTGAAACCAAGGAGTTGTTGGGCTCTGCAAGGAAATTAAGGTTCCAGGAGGGCCTGAACTGGACCCTGCCTACCTACCCTGCTTGAAGTTAACATACGCTTTAGGCTGACTGATAAGTAGTTGCTCCTTGGGTGGGAACCTGGGACTCCTGAGGTGCCCTCTGCCTCCCCTGTGCCCCTTGCTTGTCTCGCCATGGCGTGCTTCCTCTGCTCCCTGACTCTGTGGTGAGATGACAGTTCCCAGAGTTTATCTCCTTCAGCCACAGCATCCCAAGGAAGCTGCCTTCCTGCTTGGGCTAGTTCAAAGGCCCCTGAAAGGAGGCCTGCTGGCCTGCTGGGGACAACAGTGATCACTGGGTGGTAGCTACAGTGATGGCTGGGATTGAGGAGCCCAGGTCTGTTTCTCCCAGAGTTGGAGTCCTGGGGAGCATATGCGAATTCCAGTAGCCCAGAGACTA
This sequence comes from Pachyuromys duprasi, assembly GCA_028658305.1. Lineage (NCBI taxonomy): Eukaryota > Metazoa > Chordata > Mammalia > Rodentia > Muridae > Pachyuromys > Pachyuromys duprasi. The sequence continues at coordinate 136,211,795 of CM053766.1, read as the reverse complement.
GAGGCAAGCAGCTGCTGCCTGCCAGGCTCAGGCAGCCCTCCTCAGAGGGGTTCTAGCAGAGCTAACTTGGGCCTCAGAGTCTGTGATGGTATCTGTAAGCTCACTGGGTGCTTTTCTGGGGTGTCTGTGTAGGCTTTCTTAGTTGAAATACCGAACCGTAAAGGGCAGTAAGCCAGACTATGCTGAGACACGCCATTTCCCTCAGAGCATGAGTTTGAGCCAGGTTTACATGGCAAGTTCCAGACCAGCCAAGGCTGCGTAATGAGACCCTGTGTCAAGAGAAGAGAACAGAAGAGAGGGAGAGGGAAAAAAGAAAAGGAAAATGAGGAAGTGCGGGCAGCTGCTCCCTCTGTCCCGACTAGCCTGAGCTTGTCTCCCAGGTGTCTTTTGAAGCTTCTGCACGGAATGTACATCCAGTTGGCCCCACGTGAGTGGCGCTGGCTTGTTCACTCACTGACTCGTGCCGGTGGTAACAGTGCACCATGAGTGTGTAGTTTGGATGCTGTCTGAGCTCATGTCGACTGTTCTGTCTCAGCTAGCAGCACGGAGAAGGTGGGCAGCTCCACTTGCTCACCCTCTGTCCAGGTCTGTAGTGCTGACGAGGACTCATCGGCCTAGCTCCGTTAGCTTCCCCACGCAGACATGGTATTGGCTTGTTAGCTTGGCAGATTGGGTCTATTGAGGCGCAGGGGACTTGGAAGCAGAGTCGTCCAGTTCCTGCCTTCCCAGGCCCTGTGGTGAGAAGGGAGGATAGTTGCTGTCAGTGTCCCTGTCACCCAGGAGTTACAGCTGCCCAGAAACATTAACTTGCTACGTTCACTTTACAAATCTCAAGGAAGCTCTGCTTGACCACATGTTCTCCTGGAGAACGTACCAGAATATAGTGAGCTGGTGGCATGTAAGGTGCTGCCCACAGAGCTGTCACCCCCAACCTGAAGCCTGTAGTGTCTGGAGACCTGAAAAACCTGTCCCTGAGCCCTGGGACCATCCCTGAGCTCTGGCCTAGAGTGCCAGAGTGCTGTGAAAAGTTCCGTGTGTGTGCTTTTGGGGGGGGGGCGGGGTTGAGTTTCTGTGCCCATAACTATATAGTTAACTTGAGCATGCGCTCACTCCTAGCATCCAGGGACTGCCTAACAGAACCAGCTCCGGTTCTGCTGGCATGTGGTTGCAGCTTGGGAGGGGCTTTATAGCTGGCTTGGGAAGCAGTTGTGCTTTACTTAATGACACACAGCACTCCTGCAAGCCCCAGACATCTGGTCTTTGTCTCCCTAATGCTGGGATAACAGGTGTGTGCTACCACACCCAAGTTTTTACGTGGGGATCTGAACTCAGATCCCTAAGCTTCTACAGCACGTGCCTCACTAACTGAACCGTCTCCCCAGCCCCTCCCAGATTGTTTTTTCTAACCACAGTTCCGCTTGCCTGCCAAGTGTCTTGGATGCTGTGTCTCTGTTTGGCATGGTTGAACCCCTGAGGACAGCCTCCCCCCAACCTTCTCATATCATCTGGTAGCTTGCCCTCTTCTCTAGGCTACCATTGAGCTCCATCTCCACAAGGTCTTTTAGCCCTGGCCTGCCTAGGGCTTCAGGCAGGAGTGACATGGTGGGAAGGGCCAGGCCCCAGCGTGAGGCTGACTGGTCTGAGTTCTGTCCAGTCTTAATGTAGCTGAGCCATAAAAAGAAGAGAGTTCCTGAAGGGTCAGATGAGACAGTTCCCAGGCGGTGCCTGAGCAGAGTGCTGCTTTTCTTTCCTTGGCCTGTTTTCAAGGGGAGGAATGACAGTGTTGAATGACGCTCCGTTCCGATTTGCAGGTGCACAGCCACACTGAGCTGCACAGTGGAGACAGCAAGTTTAGTGCCTCTCCCTTGACACTGCACAGATTCCATTACCTGAGCCTGACAGATAGCAGCAATTTTCTGGCCTGGTGAGCTGCTGCCTCGATACCTCATTATTGATGGGGTTGGGTCCACAAAAGATGCCTCCATGGACCCAGGAAACACCTGGCAATGAAGGTGTTTTTTTTTTCCCCTCACTTGCTTCAGATGAGGTGCGGCACCCCTAGACTTAAAGGTGAAGCTGTTGCGTGTGTAGTCTTCTTGCTCTTCCCTGCTTGTTCCAGCCACATGCACGTGAGGAGAAGTTAAGTCACTCCCTTGTTCAATCATTCCTGTCAGGTGAGAGTGAAAACTAGCCTTGTCATGCTAGGACCTGAGGACCCAAATCACACCATGTTAGCCACCTTGGCTTTCCTAAAAGTCCCCTGTGTCAGAACTCTGGCTTCCTTGCCAGTAAGTGCAGCTCCAGTGGCTGCCTCCTCATCACAGGCCCAGTGAGCAAATGACTGGAGTATACTGGCCCTTCTGCAGCGCCCTGTGCTGAGCACAGTCCTGCCTGTACTTGACACACATAAGTGGATGGTAAGAACCTGTGCAATGAGTGGATGCTAGGACACAAGGCCGGTGGCCTAGAGTGAGAGGGGCCTGCCTAGAGTCAAGCCCAAGGCTGGAAGTCATCTCATACAAAAGACCAGCAGTGACATTTTAAATCTGAGAACAGGCACAGTCATGACTTTTGTCATCGTTTTAGGACAGCAGTCTAGAAGCAATGTAGAGGATGAAGAGAACGGAGGATGCAAGGGAAGGATGCAAACCAGGAGTGGGCAAGACACCATGAGTCCAAATGGGCAGTGGATTGTGTATGTGGTCGGAACCTCTTGGAAAGTAGAATAAACAGGGCTTGGGACCAGATTGATGTGGGGGTATGAGGGACCAGTGAGGGCTTAGAAATGACTTTGGCAGCTGGATGGATGGCAGTGCCAGAAGCTGAGGTGGAGGTGGGTAGAGATGGGAAATAGTTACCATATTCAGGCATAACTGTGGTGTGTGCACAAAGCAAACACAGCTATGCCGCTAACCTGCTTGCCTGACTCCTCCAGGACCACTGGTCACAAGGAGGGGACGGGGTCCAGAACAGACCACTTGGTCATTCTGGCATGGGGCTCTAGGGGATGCTAAGTGTAGAAAATAGATTTTACAGTTAGCAGTGAAGCACTGAGAGACACAGACTCTGGCTCTGCTGCTCACCAGACAGAGCTGGGGCCAGCCCCGGTGTTCATCCCTTTGTTTATCACCTGAGCTCTATCCTGGGGCACTTTGTCTAGACGAGTGACAGGGGACCTGACATGCTCACCACCAGGCAGTGTTGGGGCTGGTGTGGCGGTGGAGAAGCTGAGCAGTGCTGAGGCTGCACACAGTTGATTTTAAAATGGCTGTGCCCCTGAGCTCATGGGAAGCGTGAGGCCTCATCTTCAGTGTTGTCTTAGTGATAGACAAGAGGCTCATCCCTGCCTGCTCCTTCACTGCATTAACTAACTTGTTCAAGCCGCTGATGCTGCCCTGAAGATGGCTGGCTGTGTAAGATAGGCATGAGGACATGTCACTTTAAAGGTAGAGAGCAGTGAAAGGAGACATCTAACATGAGCCTCTGGCATCCACACGTGTACACACATACCTACATACACATGCATGTATATGAACACATGCACACGTTATACACACAGTGTACGTGTCTCTGTGGTAGAGTGTTGGTGTTGGAAGGTGTCTGGGCACTTCCATAAAGAGAGGAGACTAGGCAGTCATAAGTGGGATTCGTTTTCAGTGTTTTAGCTTTATGCGTATGAGTGGTTTCCTTGCGTGTGTTTAAGTGTACCCTTCAAAGGCCAGAAAATCTTGTCAGACTCCCTGGAACCGGAGTTACAGGTGAATGTAGACTGTCACATGGTTGCTGGGAACTGAACCCGGGTCCCCTGTAAGAGCAGCAAGTGCTCTTACCACTGAGCCGTCCCTCTAGCCCCGGAGTATGTTCTTAAGAGTGCCCACGCCACAGGGGGTGGAGCTGGGCAAGGACAGAGGGTTAGTACAGCTGGCTGGGAGGCCCTGCAGTCTGACCAGTGTAGTGCTGGGCGGCTGCCTTAGCCGCCTTGCCAGCTATGGGACGAGAGGCTGAGGGTGGAGAGCAGTGGTGAGACCTGCATCTTGGGCACATCCTTTGGCAGAGGCAGCAGGCAGGGCAGGGGTAGTGTCTGGATGGAAAGAGGGGTTCAGATGCTAGTGAGTGGCTGAGTCAAGATGGAAAGAAGGTTGGGTCAGCAGGCCTTGAGACCTGTTGCAGAACAGTAGAAGGTAGACCACTGGGACCCTGGTCACATCCTGCTGGAGGAAGGCTGGGCTTGTAGAAAAGATGCCATGTGAGCTGGGAGGGTTGAGTTGGAAGGGCATGGGGCATGCCCATGCTAGTTATCCAGTGTATAGATGAATGGGGCAGCGGGGGTGGGGGTTGTCTCTGAGCCCAAAGTCCCTGGAGGCATCAGGAAGACTCTGTAGCATGAAGAAGCACAGGACAGCCACTAGTCTGCTACATCAGACCCCCACTGCCACGGGCTTGAGCTCAGAACAGGCCTCAGTAACTTTTCTGGCGTATGCCATATGTCTGCTCAGGGCACATAGAGACAGCTGACTTCCTCAGGGTGTGCAGGTGCTATAAGGCACAGCTCTCTGCTCCCAAGGCCCCTGGTGACATTGCCATCACGTCCTGATGAGTTTGCCCAGTGGACTCTGGCGGTGGGGGAGTGGGGGTTCAGTTGACAGCTACTCCTCTGAGATTTGGTTTTGTTTGCTTTTCTAACTGGTTATTTTTTTTTATTCTTGGCCAAGTTACATAAATAATAGCGTAAGGCATCTTGGACACCATTGAGTTCTGGCTGGAGGAGGCCCAGCAGCCAGAGGAGCTGAGCTCCAGTCCTGAGACCTGGTGAGTGGGAAGCAGCCTTCTGCTGACTCCCACCGGGCTCCACTCCTGCTCTCCGGCTGAGAAGGGGGCTTGGCAGGGTCTGGGCTGGACTTTGGTAGGGACCATTCCCCAGGGCTGTAGTTCTTCCACTTGCAGGAATGCGCCTGGGCCCTGGGGACTGGGGTAATGCCAGAAAATAAAATAAGCTAGAACATGGGCTCGGAGATTCAACACAGAGGAGCCTCTTTGTCTTCCAGAGCAACAATGTAGCCTTACTCTGCTTTTTAGTTTTTCTATTTTAACTAAAACCAACGGGTTTGGAGGCTGGAGAGATGGCTCAGTGGTTAAGAGCTCTTGCTTCTCTTGCAGAAGACCTGGGCTCAATTTCCAGCACCCACATGGTCACTCACGGCCCATCTGTAACTCCAGTTCTAGGGGACCCAACACTCTTTTGTGACCTCCATGGGCACTGAGCACACATGTGATACACATACATATAGGCAAAACACACATAAAATAAAACTAACAAAGCTCAACAATTTGAAAAACTGTATCAAAGGGGTAAAACAAACTGACAGCAACCTTTCCCATATTGAGTTCCAGCCAGCCAGGGATTCCCAGTGAGACTTGTATCAGGAGGCAAGGCAAGTGGATCTTTCTCTGTCCTGCCCTGGCACCTTAGGCTGTTATCCTTGAACACAGACAGAGCAGTGCTCTTGAGGTGTGGCCACTACGAGGGGACACAGAGCTGCCATCGCTGTGTGTATGCACTATCCAGGAGGAGCTGGGAGTCAGATCTCATGGGGAGTTACCCAGTTGGCATGCATGGATTTTGAGTTTTTAAAAACTCTCTTACTGTGTTTTTTCTGGATGGTGTGTGTGTGTGTGTGTGTGTGTGTGAGAGAGAGAGAGAGAGAGAGAGATCAGAGGATAATTGTAGAGTTAGTTTTCTCCTTCCACCTTCATGTAGGTTCTGGAAATTGAAGTGCAAATGCTGTTCCCCAGTGAGCCCTCTCACCAGCCTGGCATACACTGTTTTCATTACATTTATTTGTTGCATTTGTTTGTTTGTTGCAGGAGGCATGCATGCCAAGTCTTTTTTGGAGGTCAGAGAACGACGCAGCTTTAGGAGTCAGTTCTCTCTTACTCTGTGAGACCTGTAGATCAAAACCAGGCCATTGGGCTTGCTGGACCTTTCCCTGCTGCGCCACCATGCCGCACACCCCACCCCACACCAGTGTGGGTTTTTAAGAGTAAACACTGCAGACCATGTGCTGCTTACAGGCAAAGCGCAGGCTGTGGCTGGCGTCTTCTGGGCTAACTTGCTTTTGGTGTCCTTTTGGGCCACGGCATTCCTCATGTTATCACCACAGGAGAGGAACAGCAGATAGCTGTCATTCCAGATTCTTCTCTGGAATGAGTGGACCGGCCTGGGGCAGGCCTGTGCCTTCCTGGGGTTTACCTTCTTTATCAGCACAGTGAGGCCAGACCTAGATCTGTGGCTCTGTACTTTCTTTTCTCTCAGCAGTAAAACCTTTGTCCCAATCAGATCTTCTGAGGGCGGATCATGGGGTGTGAAACAGGCAGCAGAGCTGCCCCAGTTGCTGAGAACCTGGGGTTCTGGCCTGAGGCTGGCTCTGCCCTCCCCCAGGGCACCTCTGCCAGACCCTGCAGAGCACAGTGGAGCCCACCTGCCAGCTGCTCTCCACCCCCAATCCAAATTCTGAGGCCGAATGGGGGAAGGAGTGCCATCCACAGTAGCCTCCCCCACAGCCCACCCTCACTAATTCTGTCCTAGCATGGGGCATCCTGACAGCCACGGCTGCTACCAGCCCTGCTGGTGCTTCCTGTGATGTCACCTTCCCCACAGGTGTTTGTCACTGTCCCCATCTTACTCATAGGCTTGGGACTGAAGTGCCCACAGGCCACTGGACTGGAAGGTAAAGGAGCCAGATGCCCCCTGGTGCCATGTACTTTCAGACCCTGATCTGGGAAACAATCCTTTCCTGTGGTTTTGTGGCGTGCTTCAGTTGACAGAATCCCTTTGGTCAAGCTGGATTCCTCTAACAGGACTCTTTCTTTTTCTTTTTAATCAACACACAGGAGGCAGAGCAGTCAGAGCCTAGAAGTGCAGAGGTGGTGAAGAAGCCCAAGGCTGCCACGCCTTCCACCAACAAGAGGCCAAAGAAGGAGACGAAGAAGAAGCGGTAGAAGCAGAGGCCTTGGGGACAGCCCTCCTGGGATCCAACATCCTGTTTCCTCTCACAGACTGTCTCTGTCCTTGGCTCGGGGTTTGAGGCCATTGAAACTCCCTCTGACCACTGGGATCTGAACAGTCCCTGGGCTCCAGCTGTGCAGACCACCACTTCCTCTTCCTTCACTGCCCTGGAGGGATCTAAGGTCAGGTCGGGCTCACAGAGTCAAGCACTCACAGTCATGCTCAGGCCCAGTGGTCTTCAGATGGAGTCATGCTGCATCTGACTTTAGGAGCTGTTACCTAAGGCTCCTCTCCCAGTGTCTGGGCCACATCTGTCACTCTTATGTACACAGAACTTCACATGTGTTCATGTCAGGATGCAGTGTGACCCAGCCCACTTGCTGTGGCAGCCCGATCCTGAAGATGTTGGGGGTTGGAGGGACAGTTGAAGGCCTGGGCCCAGTGATGCCTGCACAGGAAGGAGCTGGCTGAATGAGGCCAGGTTTCCTGGACACAGACCTTGCAAGCCTTTGAAATAGGCATTTCACTTTCAGACCAACCTCTTTTCAAGCCATTCTAACATTCAAAGTGCCTTTGACTTCGACCTGTCATTCCCACATCTCTCATTCCCTGGCCAGTGAAGAAAAATTATGTGGAGAAGTCAAAGCAAATAAACTGTCTTGCATGCTGCGCCTGCCAGTGTTGTCGCTGAGGAGGGAAAGGGGCAACCTGGGGTTTTTTCCTGAGGATGAGGGAACACTGTCCCCCATAGAAGTGGAACAGTGTGGGCAGAAATGGCGGCTCTGGGCAAAGCAGCCCTCTGGGCCAAGCCACCCTGGAACAGGCTTCCAGAAAGGGTCCAGTCAGTGGCTCCACGCTGTCCTTAGTCATTGGGAGCCCTTGTGAGTTAAGTTTCCACAAAGTCCAGGCTCCTCTCACTCCATAGGTCCCTACTGTGAGAGGACAACACTGCTTATCCTTAGAGCCCTTGGAAATACACTGCATTACGGTAGAAAGCTTCAGGGCTCCAGGTGGCTCCGATCACATGAATCAGCCACCGAGGAAAACCCCTAACACCACAAAGTCAGGACAACAGGCTCCTCCGCCAGCCAGACGCTTTTCCAGGTGTCATCAGGCCTGTCCATTTCAGGTGCTAGTCCAGGCCACTTGAGACGCCACAGTGGGGATGTGACTCAAGCCCAGGCTCCTGGCCATGCAATTTAACAGGCATTTATCTTGGTGTGGTATTTCGTGCAGTAGGGCAGGTGCTGTGGGGTTCCTCCCAGAGCCTCAGGTCTCAGGAAGTCCAGGGACATTCTACTTGGTAAAGGGCCACTCTGTACAAACATCCGCACACAAAGAGCTTCCACAGAAACAAGGAGCCTTTGTGGGAACCGTGAGCACACCTGGCCTGGTGGGAGGCTGACATGCAAACAGATGTGGCATGAGGAGTCTCCATCAGGGGGTCAGCAGAGTCTATGGGAGCCCAGCACAGGGCCGCCATGTCAGACCAAGGGTCAGTCTAGATGCGTGGCTCAGTGCAGGTGACCAGCTGACGAAAGGCCTGGCAGAGTTGAGAGCCGAGGGGCTATGGTGGGTGTTAGCCAGGCCATTGTTGAGAGAACCTATAACTCCCAGGAGCAATTCTACCTCAGAGTCCAACTCCTTGTGTTCCCTCCAAGGCTACTCCAGGGACCACGCTAGGAGCGGTGAGTACCTGTACTTTCTCCATACCCGCCTCCCCTCTGTACTGTGGCAAAGATGGCAACATCGGTCTTTCGTGGCTTCTGAGACATCTCTCCTAGATCTCTTTCCCATCCCTGGTTCCCACTGGCCTCGACCTTCTGCTTGATGTTTGCTCCCTGAGGCTCTGGTCCAGGCTCCAGCTTTCCTGAGCTGCCTGGGGGTTTCCAGGGTAGAAAAGCACCAGGAGAGCTTTATTGTAAGACGTTATGGTGATTATCAAGGGAGGTGGACCCATCCCGTGATCAGCTGCAGGCAGAGAAGCTGGAGCTGAGGACGGTGGGTAGACTCCAGTCAGAGTGGAAAGCCTAGGAACCAGAGCAAGAGGATGGCCCCGGCCCTGAGCCTGGGAGAAGGACGGGGTTGTCCAAGCCTCCTCACCTTCTTCTATTTGGGACTTCTGCCAGCTAGACAAGGCCCACCCAACAGGGGAGGGGGCTACCCATCTTACTCAGTAGTTCAAACGCTTATCTGCCTGGGAACGCCCAAACACTATCCAGAAATAGTCTAATTTAACATCTGAGCCCGGTGAGGTGACAGAGTTACTACCGCCCCTTCTAGACATCTCTCTCCAGACCTGACTGACTCAGCATCTCCCTGTGGATGCCGAAGGGCGGTGTAGACAGGACTCCTGGTCTCTTCATCAGCATCCCAGGAAGCTGCCCAGGAAACTCATGGTCCTCCACCTTAAAGAACATAAAATAAATAACAACACAACAAAAACAAAACAATAAAAATGAGGCTGTAGAGATGGTGCTGGCTGCTCTTGCAGAGGGCCCACGTTTGGTTCCCAGCATGCACATGGCGGCTCACGACTGCAACTCTGATTTCAGGGGATCCGGTGCCCTCATCTGGCCCCTGTGGACATCAGGCTCACACATGGTTCACACACATACCTATGTACATAAATTTTTAAATCTTTTAAAAATTGAAGTATACAACTTAATTTTATTTATGTATATAGGAATAGATACATTATGTATAGCCACCGTAGTCGAGCTAGTTATTTATATAACTGCCATAATCAAGCTAATTAAAATATCCATCACTTCAGTTCTGTGTGTGTGTGTAAGTAGAGTGTGAGTGTGTATGAGTGTGTGTGTGACTGCACACGTGTGAGTGCATGTATATGGTGTATGTGTGGTGTGGGTGTGTGATAGTGGAATGTGTGTATGTGTGTGCACTGTGTGGTGTGTGATGTGTGTGAAAGTGTATGAGTGTGTGTATGTGAGTGTGTACATGCATGTGGTGTGTGAGTGAGCAAGTGAAAGTACAAGTATTGTGAACACTTAGTACCTACCTTTCGAGCTCATTTTAAGCACACACAACATTACCATGACCTGGGATCCCAGTGCCACATGTTAGACGTCTGGAATTTAGTTACCTTGCAGTGCTGAAGCTTCATACCCTTTGCCAGGGTCTGTCTTCCCACTGTATGGTCCTCGGGCCTCAGTGTGTACCACTCTGCTCTCTGAGTGTGAGTTTGACAAGATCGTGGTATCCTATGTCCACTTATGTCTTAGTTCATCAGCCTGTAGTACCCTTTCTGTTGTCACAAATGGCAGAATCCTTCCTTTTCTCCTTTATTCCCCCTCTCCCTCTCTCCTTCCTCTCCAGCCTCCTAAGCCCTGGGGCATGTACCACAATGTCTAGTTTTTGTTGTTAAAATGAGCTATATTCTATGTTTACATAGCCATCTTTCTTTCCTTCTTCCTTCCTTCCTTTTTTTTTTTTTTTTTTTTTTTTTTTACAGCAGGGTCTTACTGTCCAACCCTGGCTACCCTGGGGCTGGGTATGTAGTCCAGGCTGGCCTCAAACTCACAGAGGTCTGTTTTTTGGCTTCTGAGCACTGGGATTGAAGATGTATGCTACCATACTCAGCCTATTTAACTTTTGGAGTCTTTTACGTTTTAACTGCTGATGGGGACCAGGGTTCTAATTTCTCCATGTCCTTGTCGACACTTAGCTTTTTCTGAGACATTCCTCCTAGCAAGTGTGAGGCAACCACTCCTGCTCCTGTTTATATCTCCTGACCATGGGGGTTGAGTGACTTTCAACATGCGAGCAGGCCATGTGGAGACCAATTTTGGAAAAGTTCAGGTCTTTTCACCATTACTAAGTCAAGCAAATCAGCCTTTTTGCTACCAGATTGTGTGCATGCTATTTTAGACATGGACCCTTTATTAAATATGACTTATAACTCTTCCCTTCTGTAGAGTGACTTTTCATCTCATTTCCATTCTCATGAACCTTTAGTCTGGTCGGGTTTGCACCTGTTTATTTTGTCTTTGCACCATGTGCTTTTATTGTCATATCCAAAAAGGGGGAAGAGACAGAGAGAGAGAAGAAAAGCTACGCATAGTGATGCACACTTTTAACTCAGGAGCTGGGGTCAGGCAGATCTCTATGAATTTGAGAGCAGTCTGATCTACACAATGAGTTCCAGGCCAGCCAAGGCTACACAGTGAGACTTTGTCTCAAACAAATAACCTATTGCCAAGGCTAACGTCAAGGGGCTCTTTCTCTTCCTCCTCTTCCTTCCTCCTCTTCTCCAAGTTTCCCTTTGTCAGGTTTTATATTTTTTGTCTGTAATCTGTTTTAATGGACAAGAGAGATGGCTGAGGAACCTGAGTTCAGTTTCCAACACCCATGTCAGACAACTGTTAACTCCAGCTGCTGTTAACAGCTGTTAACTCCAGGGGATCTGGACGCCCTCTACTGGTTTCTGAGGGCACCTGCACTCACATGCACATACCTACACACAGACACAAGCATGCATACATGCACATAACTAAAATCTATTTCATCATGAAGTTTGCATATCATGTAAGATAAGAGTCCAGTTTCACTTCTCTGCATGTTGTCCATACACCATGGATTGAAAAGAGACTCATTTCTCCATTGTTTATTTTTGGTGCCTTCACTGAAGATTAGTTGACAACATCTGCTTGGGTTTATTTCTGGGCTCTCATTTTCTCCTGCCCCATTTTATACCAGTATCATCCTATTTTGATTATTACAATCTTGAGTACGGCTTGAAATGGATGCACATCTGGCTTTGTTTGCACATCTAGTTTTGTTCTTTCTGAAGATACTTAAACCTATGCAAAGTTCTTGGCACCATATGAATTTTAGCGCACTTTTTCTCTATTTCTGTGAAGAATGAATTGTGGAAGGGATTACACTGAATCTCTTGGTCTCATGGGCTAGTGTGGACAGCTTAAGAGTTTTATTAATCCTTCCAGTCCATGAACATGGGAAATCTCTCTTCACAGCTTAAAGGATCCTGTGGCTTGCATATGGCTTGTCTCCTAAGGGCACCTGCAGTGGAAAGCTAGTCCCCAGTGTGGTGGTGTGGGAAACTCCCTTTAACACATGAGCCAAGAGGGAACTTGCTCTGGCCTTGGGGGGAGCCATCCTCAAAAAGGAATGATCTCATGAACTGTCATGAGAACAAGTTGTTAGAAAAGCCTGAGCTAACTTCCTGAAGCCCTTTGTTTTCTTATTTGTTGAGACAACCACACTGTTCCTAAGCACCCTCCTGCCATGATGTTACCAGCTACTAGCACTAACCAGAAGCCAAACTGAGAATTATGTCTCTCATTAATCCTGTCTTACAAAACCCACAAGGACTGCAGTGGGAGCTATTCTTCCAGATCTTGCATTTTCAGTTTCAGTTTTAACTATGAGCTAAATAAACATTTTTTTTTCTTTTTAAAGTAGCCTGGTACAGGTATTTTGTTATCATACCTAGATAACTAGAAAACATATCAATACAGAAAGTATCTTTTTGGAAGCTAGGGTTGCTAGGATTTGAATTCAGAGCTTTGTGAATAGTAAACTCATGCTATACTAGCAAAGAGTTGTGTTCCTAATGAGCCAAACATCTTGATTCCCCTCTCTTGGTTGATCTTTAAATATCTCCCTGCAACTAAAAATCTAGAATGATACTCTGTCCCACCACTTCCTGCCACTGTTGAAGTCTGGCCTACCATCATCTCAGCCTGAATATTGAACAGTGTCTTTATGGATAGTCTGTTCTCAACACAGCAGCTGGCAACAGCCAAGGTGGCTCAGCAGGTAAAGATGTTTGGCTCCAAGGCTAATCTGAGTTTGATTCCTGGGAAACACATGGTGAGGAGGGAGAGCCAGTCTCGCAAGTTGTCCTCTGACATCCACCGTGTTTGCCCCTCCATACAAGGTAGATAGCTAGCTAGCTAGGTAGATGGATAAATAGTAGAGAGATAGTAGATAGATAGATGATGATAAATGGATGGACGATAGTGGATGGCTGGATAGATATAGGTACTAGACAGATGGATGATAAATGGATGATAGTAGATAGCTGGGTGGCTGGATAGACAGATGTGAGAAATTTTTAGCTGGATGAAACGATGGATAGCTAGAAAGATAACTAAATAAATGTGAGGTTTTTAATTTTTAAGCTTGTGAGATCATGTCTCTCACATGCTCCCACCTCACTCAGGTAATGACCAAAATTCTCACTGGAATCCACAGAGGCCTCAAGAGGCACTTTGCCTCCTTTGACCTCTCCCCAATTCTACTCTGTCTTTACTGGCTTCCATCTTCCAAGATGCCAGGCAACCCCAGCTCAGGCTACTTCAGTCCCATGTCCCCATTTCCTTTAGATAAGATGCCCCAAAGACATCTGTGTTCTAATTCCCAAAGCCTGGGCCAGCGGGTGGGGTTGCAGGTACAATCAAGTTAGGGATTTGAGCAGGGGAAGTTATTCCAGGATATCCAAGTGGTCCCATGTAATCACAAGAGTCCTTACAAGAAAAAGGAGAAAGGAAAGTTGAAATCAGAGAGGAAATGACCCAGAAGCAGAAGTTGGAGCCATGAGCAAGGAATGTGGTCTGACTGCGGGAGTCATAAGATGAGGTATAGAATTCCCGACACCTACAGAGGAATTTCCTTCCTGATGAAAGCCAACAACATCTTGATTTTCATGCAGAAAGACCCACTTTGGATCCTTAATCTCAAGGACTATAAAATACTATGTTGTGATTGTAGCCTAAAGCATATGAGATGTATTCTTTTCTTAACATTGTCAATGGCTAGAATCTAGAACAATGGTTCTTAGCCTGTGGGTTGTGACCCCTTTAGGGATCCGAGGACCTTTTCACCGGCCCCTGTGAGCATGTGAATCTCCATTTCACATACATTATATTTTACTCACTTTGCCTTCTTTAAGCAGAACTTTTAAACTCTATTTTATTTGGGGTATTTAAGCCTCTACCTCCCTTCCACCAACCCTTTAACCCTAATAAGAGTAAGAAGGTTCGTGGGGAGAGAGGATATGGACCTTTTACTTCTCCTGGCGGTTTAGGGTCAATGGGCTCTTTTGGAGTACCAGTCTCCTCCATCAACAGCAGTCTCCTCCAAGCCGCTGCGTTGGAACATTTCTCTCTCTCCTCCAAACTACCCCGTCTCTGGTCTCTCCAAACGGCCACACTTGTCTTTCTGTGCTCTCATCTTTATAGCCCTCAGAGGCCCCTCTCCACGCCCCTCTCCATGCTGCACGGGGCAGGCCATTTCCAGCTGGCAAAGACCACAGCCCGCAGGAGGCAGTTATCAGCTGTGGACAAACTAAAGCCCCAGTTAAAATCCCACACTTGGGAGTAAAACAAAAGTATATTTATATAACATAACTTCATTTTTAAAGAACTCAAAACTTTCATTACACTGGGAGGAAAGGATAGGGCTGGTGAGATGGCTCAGTGGGTAAAGTGCTTGCTGTGCACACATGAGGTCTTGAGTTCAATCTCCAGGAAAAAAAAAAAAGAGTCAGAGACATCTGTAACTCCAGGGCTGGGGACCAAACGAGAAGGGATAGGGACGAATCTCCAAGGAGGCTCAGAGGAAGGCAGCTGCACACATCTGTGCATGAGCAAGAGCAGGTGTCCCACGCGGCAACGCACTGCAGTCACTAAGCCTCTGAGGATGCAGACCTTTTACACTCATGGCTCTCTTGGGTCCTCACAGCAATTCCATGAGGTTGTAACATCACCTCCATTTCACAGACAAGGACATGGAGGTGCCTGTAATTGACCCTGGGCTCCAAGACCCCGGTGCCTACCCTAGACATGGCTCTCTTCCCTTCTGCCCTGGAATTCTCCCAGGCATAGGGGTCTTCTTCTGGGGGAGAAGAGATCGGAAATGCCGAGGATGGCCCTGAACTCACTGTGTAGCCAAGGATGACCTTGAACTGATCCTCCTCCCTCCATGTCCAGGTGGGACTACAGTCCTGTGCCACCAAACCGTGCCTGGATTTAAGAGTTTTGTTTTTGTCTTCTTTCCTTCTTTTCTTCCTTCCTTCCTTCTTCCTTCTCCTCTTCCTTTTCTTCATCTTCCTCATTTTTCTTTTTTCTTCTTCCTCTGCCTTCTTTTCATCTTCTTCCTCTTCCTTTTTTTTAAATTTTTTTTATTTTTTTGAGACAGGGTTTCTCTATGAAGCCTTGGCCATCCTGGACTCAGTTTGTCGACCAGGCTGGCTTTGAACTCAAAGAGATGCACCTGCATCTGCCTCCCTGAGTGCTGGGATCACAAGTGTGTGCCACGGCACCCAGCTTTCTTCCTCCTCTTCCTCTTCCTGTTTGGCAGGGTTTCTCTGTGTACCTGGTTGTCCTGGAATTGACTGTATGTAGATCAGGGAAGATACCCTCAAAAGTACAGGAGTCCTCTGCCTCCCAAGTGCAGGGATTAAAGACATACACCCCCACCTGGCTTGTTTTCATTGCTTAACTTTATTGAGGTGAAATTGACATACCATAAAATTAAGCATCTTAAAGTGTACAACCTGACATTTAGTGTTTATAGCCACTGTCTCTGTCTAGTTTTCAAGTGTTTCTCAGCTCAAAAGAAGAGTGTGTGCCAATTAAACACGTCTCCCATGATGAACCCCAGTCCCTGCCCTGGCAGTCTGCTGTCTGTACAGATTTCTCCATTGTGAGTATTTCCCACCAATGGATTCACGTAACAGGTGACTTTCTACTACTTTCCTTCTCTAGTTTCCTTCTCTCTGCATAACGGTTCCCAAGAAGCTGCTGGGAACAAGAAGCAAGACCTCACATCTGTTCTCAGCTGAGTTATATTCCTTTACATGTGTCTATGAGATGACAGTCGTCTAGAAGATTCCCACATCAGACAGCCGCCTTTGGGGTCCGGATCTTCTGGAGACAGAACTGAGCAGGGTGGAGGGGCATGATTCACTGCTCTGATCCTCAGAGCTGCTGTGATGGCCAGTCACATGACAGCCTTGAAGGACTAAAGACTGGACATACTGACAGGGTGTGGTGGTGCATGCCTGTGATCCCAGCATTGGGGAAAGAGAGGCAGGAAGAGAAAGAGTTCGAAGTTACCCTCAGACACTTAGTGAGCTTCAGCCCAGCCTTTGAGACACGAGTGTTGGCATACTTAACAAAACAAAACACTCTTTTATTTACATTTTTTATATCTCTTTCTCCCTTCACACCAATCCCTTCCAACACTCCAACACCAGGTAGAAGATAGAAAGGATTAGTGGGAGAGAGGATGAAGTTCTCTTAGCTGCTTCCTGCTGGTTAGGGTCGTTGGGTTCCTTGGAATCAGTTCAATTCTCATTTCAGGAGATCTCCAATTTCTTGTCTCACTACATGAACAGCAGCAATCAGGAGCAGCAGGGGGGAAGAGCAGCAGCCTTGTTCTTTCTCTGAGCTCCTGAACACTCCCTGGGCCCTGGCCTTTATTCCCTCTTCAGAGTCCTCAGATTTAAACTATCTGCAGCTGGCAAGGAGCTCCTCTCAGAGCCCACATGAGGCAAATAGTCCGATACTGTGGACCGTCTGAATTAGTCCTACATCCCACACCTGGGATTAAAACATAAACATGTTCATATGCACAACACATAAGACTCTCCCTAACAAAAACAGAAGAATGTTGGATATTGTGTATAAAGTGCAGAGAGCATAGTAAAGAATTTACAAGTGGGGGGAGTGAAAAGGACTGGAAAATCAGGAATAATTTTATTTTGAAGACAGCCATGGTCTTGGCTGACATCATGCTTGCTCTTGTAATTTACAGATCTCTGAATATTCTAGTACATTTTGCCATCAGGTTTTCCTTTCCTCATTCATTCAACAACCTAAATCATGGAGGGTAAAAGGAGCAAGTAAGTGTCATGTATGCATTTTTAAAATATATATAATAAAGCTGAAAATACTATGGGAAAAACAATTCTAGGGTCATTGAGGGGGCTCAGGGAATATGCCTTCCACCAAGCCTGATGGCCTATGCTAGAAGTCCTGAAGTCATAAGAGAGAGAACAGGCTCTTGCAAGGTATCCTTTGTTCTGTACACAAGTCCCATACCACACTGGAGTGTATGTGCCCACCCCCCACAAACATACACACACAAAATAAAGTAAAATTCCAGGTGGCCTGTAAAATGGCTCAGTGCTTAAGGGTGCTTATTACCAAGTCTGCTGACCTGAGTTCCATCCCTGGACCCACAGGTGGAAGAGAGAGCCGACTCACAAGCTGTCATCCAGCCTCGTGTACTGTGCACGCCATGGCACTTGTGCCCTCATCCACAAGTGAATGAAGATGTAATAAAAGAAATCCTGGAGAGATCAGGGATGTAGCTCAGTTGGGAGATTATTTACCTAGCACGCATGAAGCCCTTGTTCTATCCCAAACACTGCATAAAGCAGGTGTGATAGCTCAGGCCTGACTGTGAATCCCAGCACCTAGTACCGATTTCTGGGTACGTTGTGAAGTCAAGGCCAGCCTGGGCTATACAAGACCTTGTCTCAAAGCATCAACAAGCCACCTGGGCTAGGGAGATGGCTGAGCATGTAAATGGTGAGCTCCGAAAGCAGAAGGGCCTGAGTCTGCATCCCCAGCAGCGGGGAAGAGAAAGATGTGTGACGGTGCCTGTTTGTAGCCCTTGTTTGTAGCCCTAGTATACAGGGAGATGAGAGGGCAGAAGGAAGTTGGGGGGAGGGCGGGAAGGGAAAATCATGGGATCCACAGGCCACTAATATATATAATAGATAAAAATATATGCTAATATGCGATACATAATAATATATGCTAATATGCAATACTTAATATATGCTACTCTATCAGGAACAGGGAGATGAAATCCAGGCTCAGCAACAGACAAAAACGAAAGCAGAGACATAAAAGACAGTCAATGTTAATCTGTGACTGTCCTTTCTGTTGAGAACAAGAAGGTAGATACTTACAGTTAGTATAACAATAGTTGTATTTTATGGGCTGGAGAGATGGCTCAGCTGTTTAGAGCACTGTCTGCTCTTCTAGAGGTCCTGAGTTCAATTCCCAGCAACCACATGATGGCTTACAACCATCTATACTGGGATCTGATGCCCTCTTCTGGCGTGCAAGTGTACATGCAGATAGAACACTCTTACACATAAAATAAACAAATAAATAAATCTTAAAAATTATTTTAAAAATCAGTTATATTTTATTATGCCAAGGGTCATCACACAATGTTCACACTCTAAGTTCCTAACTATGGCTATCTCCCTCTCCGACAGGGATCTCTGATTTGAGAGTCAGGATCCTGGGGGAGACTCTCCAGCCTTAGGGAAGACCAAGGTGACATCTGTCCAGATGTGCAGAGCAAAGCATTGCTCTTGGTCTCTGCTTACATACTGTCTAGTGGGTGTCATGGAGTTCTAGGTTGTGAGTGAATGATGTCACTGAGTCATTAGGTGTCGCCATGGGTGTGGTGGGGATCTTGACTATGCTATTTCACATGTCCAAAAGCAGATTTTACTCCGCTCATTGCTTTCTTCCTTCCTTCCTTTCTTTCAAAAAGATTTATTTTTATTATTCTAAGTTACAAGTGTATGTCTGTGTGTGAGTATGTGCACAGAGCGCATGTGCCAGCGGAGGCCAGAGGTATCCGGAGCATAGTTGTGAGCCACCTACTGTGGGTGCTGGGAACTGAACTTGGGTCCTCTGGAAGAGCAGTGCATGCTCTTAACCACTTTTAACCATTTCTGCAGCCCTCATCTGTGACTTTCACACACGTGTACAGGCTTGCGCACCTCCATCCCCACTAAATTCTAGTTCATTCAGGAAAGTGCTTGCGATCTAAGCATAAGGGAAGTTTGACTTCTAACACCTACAGAAAAAAGTGGGTGTAGTGACTTTTGGCCTCCATATACACACACACTGACACACACACACACTGACACACACGCACACACACCTGTGCACACATAAACATGCATGCTAGGCCTGCCCATGCACAAGAACTCTAAAGAAGTGCAAGAAAGGAGTCTCCCCGCTAGTCATCAGGGAAATACAAATTAAAGCCACCATGTCCCTAAGCACCCCAAACTGAGTAGAGTCAAAAAGCCTGAACACACTAAATATGGAGAGGCTCACACAGCTGGCAGAAGTGTGAGGAGAGCAGTAACCTCAGAACGGCGGTGGGGAGTTACGGGTGGCTCCTGGGCTCCACAGGCTGCCCAGCTCCGAGGCTCTGCATTCTGCCCCGAGGCATCACCCAAGGGAAGTGAAAACAGCTGTCCACAGAGTCTCCAGCTAAGTTCTAGCAGGAGTGTCTGTGCTGGGTTTATTAAGAAAATCCGGAAGCTGGGCGGCGGGGGGGGGGGGGGAAGAAGACGCCTTTATTCCCAGCACGTGGAAGACAGAGGCAGGCAGATCTCTGAGAATTTGCAGCATGCCTGATCTACACAGTGAATTTCAGGCCAGCCAGGCTACACAGTGAGACACTGTCTCCTAAACTAAAACCAAGCCAAACAACTAGAAAACAGAATTTGCAAAGTGTTCTAGGCGTGGTGGCACATGTCTATGTCACCTTAGTCCTTAGGAAGTCGAGGCAGGAGAATTGTAAGTTTTAGGCCAGCCTAGGAATACATAGTGAGGCCCTGTCTCCTCACAGCACCTTCCCTTCCCAAAAAGAGAAGAAAAAAAAATTTTTTTGCGAATAGGTAAAATGTGGTATATTTAAAAACCAATGATAAAGTATCTAAATAAATCTGAAAAGTATGTCGGTGAGGGCAATAAGCCAAGCACACAAGCACAATACATACTTTCTGTTTCTAGTCAAGTGGTGTGATAAAGTAGACATGGCTACCACGGATGCCTCTTGAGGGTCGGAAGAGGAGGACTGTTCAAAACATTCTAGAGTTGGAAAGTTGCTCAGAAGGTAAACACATTTGCTGTGTGAGCCTGACAATCT
The DNA here is from genome assembly GCA_028658305.1 of Pachyuromys duprasi. NCBI lineage: Eukaryota > Metazoa > Chordata > Mammalia > Rodentia > Muridae > Pachyuromys > Pachyuromys duprasi. The sequence continues at coordinate 136,191,826 of CM053766.1, read as the reverse complement.
GAGTTCAGTCCCTGGAACTCACAGAGAGCCAACTCTACAAAGCTGCCCTCTGACGGTCACGTGTGTCCTGTGGCATCGGTGCTGTATTCGCATGCATCCTACACATACTCAGCAATAGTAATTAATGTACTTTTAAGGTTCTCCGTGCTGATATGTGGTCATCAGACTGACTGAATGCTGAAGAGCTGACCATTTCCCTCCATGTAAGCTGTACTAAACAAGCCTTCATCCTGAGGGCCAGACACTAAGTCAAACACTTTGCCATCTGTCTCCTCAACGAATCTCCTAGGCTAGTTAGCTTATGTCTGCTTTGCAGACGAGGAAACCGAGACTCAGACACATTGAGCAACTCGCCTTGAGGAGCTTGCTAGAACAATGAGCTCAGCGCTCAGGTGCCGTGACTTCAGGCTTCTGGACGAGCTCTTTCCCTCCACCAAGCCTTTCTCCACCCTAAGGGTTTTACTGTGTTGGCAGCTGACTAGAGACAAGTTCAACGCAGCCATTGAGCTCATGTGTCAGAATCATACTGGGACCCAGAGCACCTGGGGAAAGCAGGGCAAGGTCATTGTCACATCTGCCTAGTGTGCGGAAGGAAACTGCTGAGAGTATAGTTCTGAATATATATATGTGTGTGTGTGTGTGTTTCATATATATATTGCATATAAAAACTATTTATATATATATTGGTTTTTCAAGACAGGGTTTCTCTGTGTGGCCCTGGCTGTCCTCAAACCAGCTCTGTAGACCAGGCTGGCCTCGAACTTACAGAGATCCGCCTGCCTCTGCCTCCTGAGTGCTGGGATTATAGGCTTGCGCTGGCTTTCTGAAGTGTTTTTAACTGTACATGGTGGGTCAGCTGTCGCCGGGGCTGTGGTCTTGTGCGGCCATCCTGTTTAAAGAGCAGCATCCTTGCTACTGCGGATGGGGATGCTGTCCTGCGTTTCAGAAGGACCGAGATGAAGCCTCCCTTGGTCCCCTGGGAAAGCTTGTCTCCTGGGGAACAAGGGCACACGCCCAGCTTCCTCGGCTGCTGTTCACCAAGGACAGGCTCCATCTGGGAATCCCTTTCTGGCCTGAGAAGTCCCAGGATGGGGTTCATGATCTGTGTTTTTCCAGGAACTGTCAAAGGATGTTGTGAGTGAGTCATCCTTTTCTTGGCCTGTTTCACTCCAAAAGCTTGGGGTGCTACAAGATGACCAATAACCTCTTGAGGGCCTCCCTTCCCCCCACAAGCTGGAGCCTGTGAGTTCCTGGAATGGAGCAGTGGCTGAAATTCTGGACTAGTACAGCTCTGAATGAAGGACCCAGATGTCACATTCGTGGGGGGAGGGGTGGGTCTGTGGGACAGGGTAAGGCCATCTAACTGTAGACCACAGCTCATAGACCTCTGCTAGAGAGAGATATAATGTCCCTTTGTTTTTCTGTCACTCAGAGACTTTTCACCTCAGTACTTAATTCTGCTTCTGTAGTCAGAGGCTGATTGTGGCCATTAGCAAAGGAATGATTTACTTCAGCACTCAGAATTGTCAACAATATACAAAAGCCTTTTCTCTGCCCAAACTAGGGATATGACCTTCAGTTATTTGTTGGTTGGTTTTGTTTTATTTTTTTCAAGACAGGGTTTCTCTGTGTAGCGCTGGCTATCCTGGAACTCACTCTATAGACCAGGCTGGCCAGGCCTTCAATCCCAGGACTCAGGAGGCAGAGGCAGGCAGATCTCTGTGAGTTGGAGGCCAGACTGGTCTACATACCACATAGAGTGAGATCTTGGAAGAGCCACTTTCCAGTGAACTGGCTAGTTCTTTGTCAGCTCGACACAAGCTGAAGTCATCTGAGAGGAGGGAACCCTAACGGAGAAAATACCTCCAAGATCAGCCCGTGGAGCTGGGTGATTTGGCACACGCCTGTAATCCCAGCACTCAGGGAGGCAGAAGCAGGCAGATCTCTGTGAGTTTGAGGCCAGCCCGGTCTACAAAGCAAATCCAAGACAGCCAACTACACAGAGAAACCCTGCCTCGAAAAACAAAGCAAAACAAAAAAGACAAACAATAAAACAAAACAACAAAAACATTGTAAGATTGGCCTGTGGATAGTTTCTTGGTTGATGACTGGTGTGGGAGGGCCCAGGCCACTGTGAGAGGTGCTACCCTGGAGAGGTGATCTTGGGGTGTATGAGAAAATTATCTGGGTAAGCCAGGAGGAACAAGCCAATAAGGCTGATGTGTGGTGGTACTGATGCTCGCAGTGAGCCGGAAGGCTGAAGCTCAGTGGCCAGGAGGCTCTGCTATTCAGGCACCTGGGCCTGTGGATTTCCCTCTCTCTGAGTCCTCGGGGCTCTTCTAGAGAGACTCTGGGCTTTGACCAAGTCCCCAAGAGCCTAGGATCTAGAAGGATGAAGCCCACTTTCCCCTTCTCCCATCTGTTCCTATCCCTTCAAGCATCTCTAGCTCCAGCCCGTGTCCTGGATCCTTATTAGACATATCTTTCCTCACCTGGGCTTCCAGAAGACCACTGCTGGGAAGCCCGGGTGCTTTTTTTAACAGTTCCCTCCAGAGTCCAGTCCAAGAGGAGAGCTCCCTGAAGCTATCTGGATGCTTTCTCACGCTACACACGGCCTCCATTCTGAGCCTGTATCCTCAGCAGTGAAATGGAGCTAAGCGCAGTTAATAGTAGCATCTTTCCCTGAGTGCGAATACCCACAAAGCACTTGGCACCTGGTGCAGTGTGTTCAGTATTAATTTTTTCAGCATCCCCATGGACAGCGAAGAGGTTTGACCTTTAGAATTTGGTCCAAACCTGACTCTGGTTCTTCCCTTACAAGAAGAGGGAGTTCCTGCCCAGTCCTCCCCCTCAGCAATCAGCAGCTTCCTCCACTCACCCCGAAGCCTAGGGATCAATCTCCAGTCGCCCTCTCTGAACGCCCACACTCCCCATCCATCCGCCAGCACTGGGAGTGCTTCCTCTGTATGTGCCTGAGTCACTGCCTCCTCTGCCACCGCTGAGCCACTGTCACCCACTCCTGGAGGACTTCCCAGCCTTTCTGCTGGCCTCCCTGCCTCCTACCGCCTCCCTCCCTCCGCCCCTCCATCTGGCTGCCATTGGGATCTTTCAGAAACATGTGGTCACAGACTGCCTCTCCTTTAACTGTCCCCAGGGATTCGGCACTTCGTCCCTTCCCACAGCCAAGGCACTCCAGTCCTGCTAAGGGCTCCAGCTTCATCTTCCACTGTTTTCCCTCTGCCACCGCTGGAGAGATCAGTTCAAAAGGGCCTCTACCTGAAGGCCCCTCCTCAGATCTTCCCTTGAGCCCTCATGCTCATCCTTTAAGTTTCCCAAAGTTACGCTCTCCTGAGGAGGCTGCTTGACTTCCTGTCCTCAGAGCTCTCTACCTCTTCCCCATCCACCATTTCACACAGCAACCTGTAACCTCCCCAAGAAAGGAGAAAACCTCGTGTTTAGCCAGTGTGCCCCCACACTAAACACTGAGGCTGCCCCCAAGGCCTTGGCTAGAGGGCCAGAGCCAGAAGTGCTTCGTCCTCTCCAACATGGAGTTTCTGGCATTTGGCAGGAAGAAGGCCCTGGCTGGTACAGCACCTGACCCTCACCCTGGCTAGAGCTGCCCAGGATAGCCCTCTCCTGCTCTCTCCTGAGGACCAGATTTCCCCTGTTGAGGCAGAGAGCTCCACAGGGTTTGAGGAGTTGGCTGAGTCAAAGAGACCTGACCTATAGCCCTTCAGGCATAGATGCCTCAGCTTCAGAATGGGAAGGCTAGGTAGAGCCAGCTCAAGGGCCAGGGAGCTAATTTAACTATTGGATGGTTTCATAATACCTGGTTATTGGAGTTGCAATGGAAAGTTGAGCAGAGATCACAACCTGGCTCAAGTATGGGGTTTGGAGATGTCCCTCCCTGCTGGTTCTGGGTACCCCAACTCAAGTATCTAGATGTAGAGTTCACAGTCAGAACTGTGGTCTCTAGTTTAGTATAGACAGATCTGGGCTTCTTCCAGCCTCCTCAGGGATTCCCATCCTTTAGTTCCTCCCTGAGCTGGCAGGGGCTGTGGAGAAGGTGAGGCGAGACACAGGGTGTGACCCAGGATGGAGTTGCTGGCTGAGTTCCCGCTCTGATACATAGCCTCAGGGCAGGGCTAAGCTTGCCTGGCAATGCTCCTGCCATCCAGGGGGAATCTAGGGTCAGATTCTTGTTCCAACAAGTCTGGTCTGTGTCAGGATGTGGTCTGAGCAGGGCTGAGGCCCAGAGCTAACCAGGCCCCAACCCCTACCCTGGCACTCTTGGCATGCTGGGGCAACACATGGGTCACCATTCATTCCTCGAGAGATACATATCTGATCCATGTGGCTGGGATCCAGCTTTGGAGACCCAGAGAGAACCCAAGAGCCATCAGGAGTTACCCAGGGAACAGAGGTCAGCAGAGAGGAAGCAGAAGAAGGCACAAATGTGAAACAAGCAGGTAAAGGGAGAGCCAGGCTGACCAGGCCTGGGTTTGGGGCAACATGGGGACCCACTGGAGAAAACAGGTTCTGGAAGGGGACCTGGGGCGGTGGCTGGCTGAGTGTTCTGAAAAAGACCAAGGAGGGCATGCCAAGCGCAAGTTCCAGAAATGATGGCTAAAATGATTCCTCGTTGGGGCTAGTGCGAGGGGCAGGTGCCGGAGGCTGACTGCCTCTCCTCCAGAGTTTCAGAGCTGAGGGTCTAAGAAATGAAAGCTGGGGCTCCAGAGAGATGGCTCAGCACTTAAAAACACTCAGCTGCCCTTAAAGAAAACCCAGGTTGACTTTCCAGCACCCACATGGTGGCTCACAAGCATCCACAATTCCAATCCCGGGGGATCGGCCGTGACACCCTGTTCTGACTTCCCCAGGCGTGGGGCACACCTGTGGTACACAGACATACATCCAGGCGAAACACTCACACACATCAAATAAACAAATCTACATTTATGTTTTTCAAAGCGAAATCTGATGGTTTATTTTCAAAGGTGCCTTGGGCCAGTTTACATCAAGCTATAAATGAACAGAAAACGCTAGACCCTGCTAATGCCTGCTTGTCTAGCTGTCCAACCCCACCCAGCCTCTGCTAAAATGCCATCCCATACCTCCCCATCCCCAAATTAGAAGTTTAGGGGAAAAAATAACTAGGAGCCAAACCCGCCTGCAAGGTCATGCGGCTGATAAGCTCTAAAATAAGCTGCATGTAAAACAGAGATGAACCCACGCAGAGTCTGTTGAGAGAAAAGGACACCCGTGAGCTTTGGAGGGCCAGGCAGGACCACCAGGACTCTAGACTGTACCCTCCTGCTCACTCAATAGCAGAAAGGAGAGGGAGGGTCATGTGTCAGGGTCTCTAAACTCTTCTCTGCGCTCAGTCAATGTGCCTGCCACTCTAATCTGACACGCTGGACTTGTAAAGTCATAAAACGAGCTGTCTCCTTTTCTCTTTGACTTTCTAGTGCTCTTATTATGAAGTGAGGGTCTCACACACATTCGAGTTGATTCTTCTTGAACCGTCATATCCTCTCTCATGGCCCTTCCTCCTCGTCTCTCGTCTTGCTTACCTACTCCTCTCTACCTCAAGAGAAATCGGACTAAGATCCAGAGAAGCCACCATGCAGGGGCTTCCCTGGGGTCAAGGATTCTATGTCCTTGCTCCAACTCCAGGCCCGGGCCGAGAATTCCACGACTCAGAACCTGCTCTTTCCCCGAGGATTTGTGCACAATGCCAGGGTGTCCGGGGACAGGAGGGAGGGGGAGAGCCAGGTCCTAGAACATCCCAGAAGAAAACTGAGCGTTCCCCTAGGATTTCCTTTCCTCAGCAGGCAGAACCAGACCTGGAGAAAAATTAACAACAGAACTAGATTTCCCTCCAAGGTGTACAGGGGAACCGGATCAAGGGAAGGGGGAAAGATCAAGTTTGCCAAACTGACCTCAGAGGATACTGGAGGACTTTGGCCTCCAGGTAGTTGGGGCTATCGAACTGTGAGCAGGCCATGAGTTTGGACATACTGACCAATTGGGCCCAGACATTTATTAATTGATTAATTAATTAGTTTATTTGCTTATTTATTTATGGCAGAGTTTCACTATGTAGACCAGGCTGGCCTAGAACTCGCAGAGACCCCTCTGCCCCTGTCTAGTGGATGCTGAGATAAAAAGTATGTTCTATCACAGCTGGTAACGTTTGTTTTTATTATTCAATTTTGCAGTTCTGGGATTGCATTTAGGGCCTTGCTCATAATAGACAATGTCCTGCCAACGAGTCACGTACCTGGACTGCTAGGTGAAGCTTAACACATAACATTATTTTCTATGGTGCAAGAACTCAAGTTCACTTAAAACAAAAAGAAATTCACTTCTTCAAATAATCATGTTCTGTCTTTTAGTCGGGTGTTGGGGGGCAGAGCCTGTGACCCCAGAACCTGGAGATAGAGGTGAGAAGATCAACAGTTCAAGGCCATCCTTGGCTACATAGTGAGTCTGTGGCCAATCTCAGCTACGTGAGACCCTGTATCCTACTATAAAAAAAGCAACATTCCCTGGACTGGAGAGATGGCTCAGTGGTTAAGAGCACTGGCTGCTTCTCTAGAGGACCCAGATTCAATTCCCAGCACCCACATGGCCACTCATAACTGTCTGTAACTCTAGTTCCAGGGGATCTGTGGCACCAGGCATGCACGTGGAACTCGTATATGCATACAGGCAAATACTCATATGCATAAAATAAAATAAATTGTGTTGTTGTTGTTGATGATGATGATGATAATAAAATCACCACTAATTATCCTCAACAAGGAAATGAGAGAAACCAGGGTGCCCTCTGCCCTCATGTCATGCCTGGTTGCGGTGGGGTGGGCAAGGGTCAGGCAGGATTCAACCCCGGTTTGTAAGGCTGCTTTTAACCACACTTTTCAGCCACCTGCTGCTCCCTACTTCATGGAAAACTCATGTCGGAGCCCCATGTGTGCCCTTTACTGCTTCAGCACGGAAGAACTTTGTTGGGATGGGGCTAAACTGGGGTGAGTTGGAGTAGGGTGTGATGGTCTTCCTTACCCGCTCTGACATTCACTTCCAGCATCTTTGGACGGGTACCTCTTCAAAGGTGCCTCCATAGGTGCTCTTGCAGAGTCAATAACTGTTTAAAACCACCTTGTGCACAGGCTGCAGAAGTCTGAGGTCCCCCTACACAGGATTTAGTTTGGTCAACTGCTGCATCTGTTCCCAATCCAGTACAGGGTGTGACAAAGCAAGAGGAGTGGGTAGACATGGAGGAGCCTTCCTGGAGGGACCCAGGGTGATCTTGGACCAGCAGGAGCAAGGTGGGAGGTGAGAGGGACCTTCAACACACACTTGTTTTTGTTTGTTTGTTTTTGTTTTGTTTGAGACAGGGCTTCTCTGTGTAGCCCTGGCTGTCCTGGAACTTTCTCTGTAGACCAGGCTGGCCTTGAATTCAGAGATCCGCCTGCCTCTGCCTTCCAAACACTGGGACTAAAGGCCTGCACCACTACAGCCAGCTACCAGCACACTTTTAAGGTAGGATAGAGATGAGATGGCGGGAAGCCCCACCAACTGTGGGCCGGGGTAGCTAGAGAAAGGCCGGGAGGCTCCAGCCTCAGCCTCTGGGACCCTATCCCCAGCCCCCCAGCCTCGGAACCCCTGAGCTAGAGCAGAAGGAGGAAGCAGTACTCTGGCTCAGCTGGTGAGTAGGAGTCAGGGCTCAGCTTCCCTTCCCCATATGCCCCGAGCTTCTTCAGCCCCGGTGCCTTACCCAACCCCAGCCTAACCTTTTCCATACTGTCCTTTGGCTTAGGCAGTGGTGAACCCAAGATCTCAGAGAGGCTTAGAAAACCCCAAAGACCAGTTCCAGAGACTCCCAGGGACAGTAGCCTGCTGTGTCTCCTTGTTTGGGGAACCATGATGTGGTTGAGCTGGGGCTGCAGCTATCAGATCTTAGTAGACACATTCCTCTCCATTCTTCAGGACCCTACTCAAATGTCACTTGTCTGGGAGGCTGTCTAGGAATCCCTACCATAGTCAAGTGAAAAGCGGGCCTCCCCTGAGCCCCTGTAGTTCCCAGAACACACTAGAAGAGTCGCTGACCACTCAGCACTCACTATGAGTGAGGCCTTTCAGTGTCTCACAGTAGGGCTTCTCACAGAATTGTCTGGAGTGATGCCACCATTACCTCTGTCCTGGGCCTTTTGCCCAGCAACATGGGGCTCTGAAAGTCATGTGATATGCCAGTGGGGAGGCCAGGCCTCCAGGACACTGAACTGGCTGTTCAGTGTTTCCGATTTCGTGCTTGGAAATCCCCCAAAGGCAGGCCTATATCCTTGGAGACTTGGTTCAGAACCCCCCCCCCCCCCCCCCCCCGCCTTCACTATCATGAGGCCCCAGGCTGGTCTTGATATGATAAAAATTTGAGCGGGCCGTACTAAGGTATACCCCTGAGAAATTATGCCATGGAACAGATCTGGTGTAAGAGATTTAATTGGGAGAGGGAAGAGTTGTGGAGACATGGGCAGAGATAAAGGCAGATAAGCAGACAGACAGGCAAAGAGAGGGACCAGAGAGAGAGAGGCATGGGAGAAGGCAGAGAGATAGGAGGCTAGAGAGACAGGGCAGAGGGCGGGGAGGGGGGTAGGACCTGGGGTGGCTGGGGGCCTTTTTAGGCCCAATACCCACCTGGTGGTGGCAGGTGATGATGTGAACAGCTGCTAGGTCCCTGAGAGCAGCCAGTGAAACTGCCTGTATACTAACAAGGTCTCTTGTATACAGCAGGCAGTTAATAAGTTCTGGTCTAGATTCTAGTATGAACTTGCAACACGATCTTGGGTGAGCCGCTGTGCTCTTCAGTCCTCAGGTTCCCAGCTTTAGAAAGAGCGTGTAGAGGCAGTTTTTGCTGGCTGGTTTTACATCAGCTTGACGCAAGTCTAGAGTCATTTTGGGAGACGTGATGAACAAGCCTGTGGTGCATTTTCATAGTGATTGACGTTAGCGGCCCAGGCTACTCTGGGTGCACTCCTCCAAGGGCTCTTCTGCCTCCATGTTCCCGCCCTGACTTCCCTCAGTGATGGACTGTGCTGTGGAATCTGTCTCCTCTTTTGCTCAAGATTTTTAAATCCTTAAAACATGCTGTTCCAATGTCACTATGCCAGGAACACAAGTTTTCAAGGTAACTGGGTATTTTAACACTGACGCTGGTCATCTGACCTCAGGAAGGTGTGCCCACTCTTCAGTTAGTTGCCCTCGCTGCTCTCCTTGGGACAGACAGGGGCCAGGACCTGGCACCTCTCCCTCACTGGAAGGGTAGCATTTTTCTTTTGAGCACTCAGACAAACATTGCTGCGTTCCATTTCCCGGTGCAGTATCCTGGGGAAAGTAGAGAGAAGCTGAAGAGGCGCGGACTCGGACCTGAGGGAGGGCTGCCCCGGGCTGGGCTTCTGCTTCAGGTGTGAAAGGAGGGACCTCTGAGGTGCCTGGGCCCTAACCTGAATGTTTGGGATGCCTGACTTCCGCACGTCCTCACAGTGTCGCCGGTCAGATTACCGCTCTGAGCTCTCTGCTCATCCAGGGAACGACAGTATCTCCCCTCTCCTGGTAAAGAACAAAGAGCTGCTCTGAGGCTCCACACTTAGGCACTATCAGCGAGTGCATTGTCTTTGTAATTATCTCCCTACCCCACCCGGAATCCCCTATCCCCCCACCCCCATGGCCCTTTCGCTCAGCAGGTTTCTAAGCTGCTCTCACTTGAGGGTGGGGGGGGGGGGGAATCTCTGATCTTGCTGCAGACTTCCGGCCTGCCCTCTGCCCTCCTGTCAGGCCTGGTTGGGGGTGGAGGGTGGGAGGGGCAGAGAATCAAGGGCCTGATTGCTTTCATGTTTCTTCACAGACATTCTAGAGGAAGGAGGCCTGGGCTGGGGGGTCTCCGTCCCTCTGCTTCGGATGACCTTGGGGAGCTGTCTGACCCTCTCTGGGCTTCTGCTAGGGCCTGAGGGGAGTGACGCGATAAGCAATTGAGTTTCTTGGTACTTGGCATTCCTGAGGGCCTGGTGAGATGGAGCATCTCCCTACTTTCCCACGAGCTGGTCGAATTTTTCCCCCCTCCGGTGCTAGCACCGGGCCATATCTCAGTCATTTTCTGCCTTTCATTTTGAGACAGGGCTCAGCTTAGGCTGATCTTATCACTGGAGCCGAGGCAGGTATGGATTGGGAATCTTTGGCCTCAGCTTCCTGTGTAGCTAGGCGGACAGATGAGATTCCCGTCTGCCTTTGGCTCCATGTTTACCCCCACCTCTTCCCTGGTCAGTGGGTAGATGGAGAAGGGACCCGCCGGTCCTCCATGCTTCCTGGTGCCCAGTCTCTCAATAATTGGTGTTCGTGACTCTGGCTGTTTTCTGGCTCCCAGGATGTTGGCCTCATTTCCTACAACACAGATCTTGGTCACCCTCTTGGGTGTGTGTGTGCACACTGAGAAGCCCAGGCATTTGCCTCACCTGTGTTCCTGTCCTCCAGGCCTGCTTGCCATCAGCATGAGGTCCCCACTGCCTCCTGCCTCTAGTTTCTCTATTTCTCTGTTCACCGCCCTCTATGGGCTCCCCCTTTTACTGGGCGGAAAGCAAAGCTAAGAGACTTTTATGCTTGCTGGTCTTGGCTTCTCTGTGAGTCACAGGAAAGGCCCAGGGATCCTTGGGACCCACTTCAGGCTCACCTCAGTCATACTCTTACCTCCCACACCCTGACCTAGACCCTGGTATCTACTAAAAGCTCGGTGGTAAGTACCAGTGGAAGAGAGGGAGGTCTGGGGGGTGGGGGTGGGGGTGGGGAGCACTCCAGTAGATACCAGGCCTTGCAAAGGCCCAGGGCTGGAATGAGGCACAGCAGAAAGCTGGAGCCTGCCTGCCCCTCCACCCTATCCCATAGTGTCCAGCCTGGCGGCTTTAAGTGGAGGACTCACAGAGGCCACGCAGGGTATGATGGCTGACTGGGATGAGTCCAGTTTCCTGGTCACTGCTTGGAAGATGAGCTAGGCTCAGTCTGGGCTCTGCAGATTAGCCACCACAGACCAGGGCCACCACGGCTCCTAGTGAGGATGGGAATTGTCCCTGATCCCATGACAGAGACAGCCTTGACCCCTGAGTCCCTGGGCACGTGTGCAGGGCCAGCATCGACAGCATTTCAATCCAGTATTCTGCCTTCAGGCTTTTACCTCTAGAGGGGAAGGAGGAACCAGTGTGTCTATGTTGTGTGTGCATATGTGGAAGCGCATGTGTGTAGGTGAATGTACGTGTGTACTCATATGTGGGGGCCAGAGCAGGCTGTCCAGTGTCTTGTGTCTTCCTTGATTGTTCTTTGCCTTATTCCCTTGAGGCTGGGTAAGTCACGGAAATGGAACCTCACTTTTTGGGCTAAATGGGCTGGTCAGTGAGCTCTCAGGATTCACCGTCTCTGCCTTCCACCTCTGGGGTTTTGTGCACTTGTGGCCGTGCCTGGCCGGAGATCCAGACTCAGATCTCCACGAGTGGACAGCAGGACCTCTGACCCATTCACTCATCCTCCACTTCTGGGTGTGCTGTCCTTTTGGACAATGTACACACAGGCGGCATCAGCCAGGGCTGGGCAAGATGGCTCCTGCCTGTGTCTCTGCTTTTGGAAGGCTAAGACAGGAGGACTGTCAAAAGTTTAAGTGAGGCCAGTATGGGCTACAGAGGGAGACATGTCTGTGGGGGTGGGGCGGGGTGGGAAGCACCTACCATGTGTTAGTGATTCCTGCTAGGGGACAACCCCTGCTAATGATCTAAGTCTGGCCCTGTATGCTTCACAATGACATGCAGATATGAAGGAAGTGGCAAGTTGCTGTTTTATTAACAAAATAATGTACACAGTCATTTGTCTGCCAGGCTAGACCATCAACCCTCCCACCATATTCTTTAAACGTGGAGGGATGGTCGCTCCCATGTGATGAGTAAACTTAGGTCCAAAGAAGGAGGGGAGGGTCACAGTCAGTGATAAGAGTTGGCACTTGTCTGTAGATACCATGTCACTGTGTTTTCCACAGCCAGCTGGCCAGTAACCGCTCTCTGCTGGGCATAGGCCAGGCTATGGTTCCTGCCCTCAGGGTGCGGACACACCCAGAATGGACTTGGGTTATGCCTCTATCAAGGGTGTGTCTAGAAGCATGTCCTGGAGGACATGGCCCATACCCAGGATCTTGAAGGCCTGGGAGAGTCGGGAAGCTGGTGGGGGTTACAGCCTGACGCTTAGAGGGATGGTTACAAATAAAGAGCGCTCTGAGAGCCATCATGCTGGCTATTTCCTCTGAGAACCTCGACTGTCACTCTGCCCTCAAAGCTAGAGGCGTCTTGAGCAGCATAGGCAGCAGATCCACACCAGTCTCCAAGTAGGGCTGTGAGAACTATGTATGTGCAAACCTCCCTCGACTCTGCATCCTCAGGGAAGCCTTCTGAGGACGGGCTGTCCTCACCCATTTTGCAGGGTATTGGCATGTGGAGGCTCAGAAAAATAGCATGCTTTAGGTCATTTGTATGTTTGCAAGGTGGTACAGTTGAGGCTTCAACCTAAGCCTGTGGGTCCAGAGCTTGTGATTTGAAGCTTTCCATTGTCTTAGTTCTAGAAACACCCGGACCTTTCTGTTGAACTTTATGGCTGTAGCCATATGCTGGCAAATATTTAACACCAGCTCTCTGGAAGAAAAAGCTAAGGTATGATTTGTCAAATTTCCTTATTTCCAAGTACAACTTCCTCTGAGGCTGATGCCAGGTGACCAACCTGACATCACGGAATATGGCACCGGGAAGGGCAACACTCAGTAGGTTCTTACTAGCGTTGAGAGCCTGCTCCAGCACCTCACGGGAAGAGAATCCACCCTTCCCCAAGCCTAGTGTGGCCAGTAAAGGCCTTTAGACAAGTCTTAGGCGTGGAGGAGGGCGGAGAAACCTGCTCCTCCAGCCAGGGCCTGCCCAGGGGAGTCCTGGGAAACTGCCGTTAATCTTTAAGCAGCCTTGCAAACAGGAGTGGCTAGTTTGCCTGCTCTTCCTGAGGAGCCCCATTCTCTCTTCAGGCCTCAGTGGGCTGCCTTGGGCACACTTAGACTCATCAATCAGTGCAGCTTTCAGATCTCCAGTCTTGTCCACTCCAACTTCACAATAGAGGGGGCCGGAACAGGAAGCTAATGGACGGAGCATGCCCTGAGGCACCTGGCCTAGATGTGAACTCAGATCAGTCCGACTCAAAGCTTGTTCCTTCCTGGCCTCTTGGGAGACAGATCGCACCCTGAGGCCCGAGCAGTAGGGATCTCTATCAGGAGCCGGGGCCTGCTGCCATATTAGCTTGGTTGGGTCTCAGTTTCCCATCTGTGAGATGGGAGCACTTTGAAGGAAGGACCCACGGTGGCAGATTAGTGACTGATAGCTGGTCAGAGCCATCTTTCCAGAGTGCAAGGGAGGAGTCAAAGGTGCCCTCCCACCCGCAACGGGCAGCCCTAGAACCTGGGCAGGGACTGGTGGTAGTGGGGTGGTCTCTGAGACCAGTCTGAAGCCACATCCCGCCCCACTTTCCTTCTCTACTTCCTGTCTGGCTGGTTCTGCTGTCCTCTGTGGCTAGCTACCTGCACACTGCCCATCGGATACATCCTTATGCACTGAAAGTGAATTTAGGCTTGGCCTGATGCTTGTGGTCCCTCCCTCCATAGGCAGAGGCTGGAGGCTCCCGCAACTTCAAGGCCACCCCGGGCCACATAGTGAGCCACTGTTCGCCTCCTGATACCGTTTAATAACGCTCCCTCTCCCCCTCACTCTGTCCCTGTCCCTCCGGCCCCAGCCTCCGGTTGAAGACACTTCAGATCAAGGCTGGTGAGGCCAGTTGACTCAGTTTCCGAGTCTGGTGGATAGTGCTAGCCACCCGTGCGTAGCTCAGGTAGCCAGGGTGGGAACCCTAACCTGGTCGTCCGCGGCCGAGGCGGGCGCGTGGCGTGGAGGGCGTCCCCGCGGGCGGAGCTGCGGGGAGGGGTCTGGGGGAGGGAGGCGCGGGCCCGGCGAGCGCAGCAGGTCCCCCGGGTCGCCGGCGGGGCCCGGGTCCGCGCTTCCTCCTTTCTCCGGCTCGCGGCGGCCGCGGCCCCTCCTCCCGCGAGCTCCCTCCCCCTCGCCGCCGCTGCCGCCGCCGCCGCCTCCTCCTCCCTTTCTCTCGGTCTGTCTCTCCCGGCCCGGAATCCACCCGGCCGCCCCGCCGGAGCGGCCAGGCCGCCGCCCGCCAGCGCCGCGCGCCCCGCTGGGGTCCGCCCGGGCGCGTCCGGAGCCCGCGGCCGCCGCGCAGGTGAGCGCCCCCGCCCCGCCGGCCCCGCGCCCCGCTGCGGGCACCCGCCCTGCCCATTCCCCGCCGCGGCCCTCGACCTGCCCGCCGCGGCCTTTTGTTGGGATGCGCGGGGGAGGCCGGGCGGGGAGAGGGGGCCACCGGAGCGCGGGGACCCTCGGCCGCAGAGTCCCTGGCTCGGCTAGGCCACATCTGAAAACCCGGCCGATCGGCGCTGCCCGCGATCGCGCCTGCAGGGCCTGGCGCCCCCCGGCCCCGAGTGGGCGGTGGGGGTGGGGTGGGCGTCTGGGAAGGTGCGCCCGGCGGGCCGAACGACCACCTTGGGTCTCGCTGGGGCCTCGGGTAGGGCCTGGTGTTGCTGGCCTGGAAGGGATTGGGCCACCCTGTCTTGGGGCCCCCCAGCCCCCAGCCTAGCCCCTGTGCAGGCCCAGCAACCGGCTAGCTGAGAAGTTGGCAAAAGTTTTGGGGTTTCACTACCGCCACCAGGCCCGCTTGTCCACCGGGGCAGGTACTGGAGGTGAATGTGTGTCCCCAATAGGACCACCACTTGTCATGCTGTGTCTTGGGGACTACTGCCTTTGCTCTCTGAGTCAAGGCCCTCCTCAGTGCTAGGTGGGCCTGGCCAGGATTGCTGGGTTGGTTGAAGGGTGGAGTGGATAGAGGGGACTCAGCCCGGGTATCCTTTAAGCCTCTGGGGCATTCAGATCAGAAAAGTGGACAGAGGCGGGTGAGATTTACGGGCCCCTGAACAAGGTCTTCCCGGCCTCACAGACTGCCCGTTAAAGGCAGTGGTGGTGGCAGGTTCACCTGGGTGCAGGTCAGATTCGGTCACCAAGGTGGGCAAGGCGGTGGGGATGAGGCTCTTCCCAGCCTTGTGGAGTTCCAGGTATCTAGGCTTCTTGTTTTCCTGAGTGATCTGAGCCAAGGCCTGCTTCTTGAACTCATCACACCAGCGGCCCTCAGGTGACTACTTTCTGCACTTCAGCAGGCAGCTCAGGACTTGGCATATATGTGGGGCTCAATAAAGGGGTCCCACCCTGGAGTCTGCACAAGATGTCTGGGGTGTCCGCCGCACAGCTGACTGAGGAATGGGTTAAGTCTGTGCCTCCAAGGGTGTCCTAGAGTCCCTCCGGAAAGGAATAGCAGAGCATTCTTCAGTGGCCCACAGCTGTGTGAATCTAGTCAGCTCTGGCTTCCCTTTGGCTTTAGTCCTGACAGGCAGGATTGATCATTTGGGTTGTGAGGGGACTCAGTGGTGGAACACTGGCTTAGCACATCCAAGGCCCCGGTGCTAGACGCAGCACCACAGGGTGGACAGATAAATCAGTAAGGAATATGGAGCGATAATGACCAGAGCTGTTGCTGCTGAACTCCTCCTGGGGCTAGCTCAGTCTACTGGAGCCTAGACTTCTGAGGAGCTGTCTGGCTGCCCTTCGGCCCGTGGTGACAGTGAAGGCTGTGTAGTTTGGGGTCAGGTACAGGCGTTGTTGGAGAAGGCTCCCTCCACCTGGCAGGGCCTCCTGGTGATGGGGGTGTGTCCCAGTGAGGTAGCCTTTCCACAAGGGGAAATGACTTAACAGTGTGTCACCTCTCAGCTGACCTGCTTACATCCTGGGGTACACACTGAGAATGAGTGCTAGGAGCACCCCCCCCCCGCCCCCATGTTCATCCTTGTCCTTCCCTGTCTCCCACCCCATCGTCTCCTGTCTCCTGTGTCCCTTTCCCTCACCTTCCACCAGCCTTCAGCACCTAGGCAGGTTCCTGCTTGGGCTACTTCCCTGATTGCCATCTGAGGGGGTGTGGTGAGGATGGGGCGTGTCTCCATCCTCCAAGGCCCAGGACTTAGGGGGGACATGGTTAAGTGGTTTTTGTCCTTGCTGTCCCTCTGGCCCTCTGCTGCCTTTGATGGCGCATTGAGCACTTACTGTGCACTAGGGCCTGGGAACTTGATTGAGCAGCTTTGTGGTAGGAGGGGCAGACAGCTTCCTGGGGGAGGGGCTTGAGCTGGGGGAAGCAGTGGCCAGCCAGCCAAGAATGCAGCTGGGCCAGTGTTCTTCCTCTCTCCTCGGAAGGTCATCTGCCTGGGGGCTTGCTGGGAAACTGTGAGCAGGTCCTTGGCTCTTGGAAACTGGAGTATGGAGGATAGGCCAAGTGGCAAGCAAGTGACCAGATAAATGAATATGTAATCGTGGCTGTGATAAGGGCAAGGTCTGGAGAACAGAGGACTCTTGAAGGAAGACTGTAGGAGGTGCCTGGGCATGTAGCTGGGGGAAGGTGTGCCAGGCACAGGGAGGTGTGTGTGCAAAGGCCCTGAGGTGGGGGAGTGTATGACTGTTGTGGAGAAACAAGGGGAGAGCTATGAGAGAGGTGGTCCAACAGGGCCTGCTATCAGCAGGGCTGATCCCTGTGAGGGCCCCCAGGAGCCTTGAGGAGGACCCTGGCCTCCATTTTCACACTGAATGATGGGTGATGGGTGTCCCTAGTATGATTAAGGAAGCCAAGGCACAGAGCTAATGGAATAGACTGTAGTCTGGACTCCCATATTCTGTGAGGGCCTGATTGGGTCTCAAGAAGAGGAGGAGGAATATGAGGAGAGGTTTTGAAGGTACAGTAGGAGTTCAACCCAGAAAGCCAGGGGCAGTGATACCAGGGATCAGGAAGTACAATGCAGGGTTGGGGGCAGCTTGGGAGTGAGCTGGTGAGCAGGGATGCTCAGCTAGGAAACTGGAGATCATACTTGTGAGTCCCACAGGCCTGGTTCAAGTTCTGCCTGCTGACTCTCCCATTTGCTGTACGTTTTGGACCCTTCACTACATCTTTCTGAGACTTGGTTTCTTCATAAAGAATGAGGATCAAGCATCTCTCTGTTTCCAGTTAGGGTTAAGAGAAGGCCCTGGGTCTGGCATTCTCTTTTGTACAGAGAGTGGGTCCCGTTTGCCGTGTGTGGCATCGGACAGTCTGTTGGTATCTCTGG
This sequence comes from Pachyuromys duprasi, assembly GCA_028658305.1. Classification (NCBI taxonomy): domain Eukaryota; kingdom Metazoa; phylum Chordata; class Mammalia; order Rodentia; family Muridae; genus Pachyuromys; species Pachyuromys duprasi. Next base: position 136,174,512 of record CM053766.1, on the reverse strand, counting down.
ACTCAGCCTTGCCATCTGTGTGGCCATGGCCTCAGGTGTGTGTTGGCACACACCTGGGTCTGAAGGTCCCAGTTTGGGCAGGGCTTGTCTAGAAGAGGGTGTTGATAGTAAAGGACACCAGTGTGTTGGGTGACCGTGAGCCCTGCCCTCTCTGTGACAGAAGGCTGTGCGCAGAAGATGATCTGGCTTCCTGGATGTAAACTGTAAGACCTAGAGAGAAAAGGCCCCTTGCTCAGGGTTTCCCAGGTGACAGCCAGGGATGCGCTGCAGGGCTCTGAACTCCACACTTAGAGTCTCAGAGACCTGCAGGGCCCTGTGCCCCACTGTGAACGAGAGTCTCAGTTTGAGGTCCTCCTGCCCCTCTGTGGCCCTTCAGACTTCACAGCCCCTCATGCCTCCGAAGCATCCCTCATGTCTGTGGAGAATACCTCTCTGGCTTTCTGGGGAGAGGTCATCACCTTTGAGGGGCCTCAGTTTCTTCATCCATGAAATGGGGCAGTAACTCATGCCTGTCTGGATGTCCCAGGAGGCTGGACACGGGGTACCTAACACATTTGGGACTTAATAGATGTGATCAGGGCAGAGCAGACAGGGGCTGAGGTCTTGCCTCCTCTAGTAGTTGGCCTTTGCCCCATGACACAAGGCTGAAGCTATAAAGTGGGCTTGCAGCTGGTGGGACCAAGGAGGGGCTGGGCACCCACAAGCCCTCACTGGAGCCAGCTCTGCCTCTCTGCTCTTAGAGAGGGAGACCTGTTGTTCGAGGCCTCACTCCACCGGCAAGCCCAGAGAAAAATCACAGCCTCTTTGCTGTGGTAATTCCAGTAGCTTAGTCTACGGCTGTTCAGTGTAGATCATATATATTTTCCCTTCTCTGGCTAGGGCAAGAAGTCCTGAGTCCGATTTCACCAGCTGAAATCCTGTGTCGAGACTCATTCTGAGTTCCAGTGTTGGCTTCATAGGAAACAGTGCTGTGATAGATTAGTAATGTCTGCTCTGGATAGAAGCTTAGCAAGCATTGTCTGTGTGCTATGAGTTTGTCATTCCTCATCTATCCAGACTGTCTCTCTTCACTGTGGGAGAAATGAAGGAGAAAGACCAAGGGTGGGTTGGCCAGGCTAGGAAGAAAATGCTAATGTCTTTTTTTGATGTAGGACTGTTCCCACCAGTCAGCCTGCCTGTGACCACAGCACTGCTAGGTGGCCCGACCAGAAGGCTAGGCAATTAGGTAGATTCCCAGAACAGGAAGCCAGAACCCCTATCTCTCCACTTCCTTGCTATGGGACTTTGGGCAGGTGACTTCCCCCCTGGGGCTTCTCAGACATGTTCTAGAAAGGAGAAGCTGGAATGGAAAAGAAATTGAAAGATTGTGGTTTGTTTCTTCCTGTTCTGGTGACCTCATCATGGTGTTTTCCTTCTTTGAAAACCTGAGACAGGGTTTTCAAATACCCTGGAGTTGGGTAGGGCAGGGGATGTCCGGGACGGGTAGAGAGTGCCAGCTATTGGTGATGGGAGACATGGGTCTTTAGGTTTCCTTGGGCCTGTTGGACTGTGCAGCCAGCACAGCCGAATCTGACAGTGGGGGTTGGAAGCAAGGTTGGAGTGGCACCGGGAAGCATGGTGGTCTTGTTGGGGCCTGATAGCTTCTCTTCAGCCACCCTGTCCAACTGGTGACCTCTACTCGAGTTTATCTAATGTCAGTATCCACCCATCATGTTTTCCAGAGCTGGACCGCAGCAGGGTGGCCCACTGCATCTGTTCCCTGTCCTGAGTGGGTGGAACTTCATTCCTGTTTTGGGGAAGATGAGAGGGGCTTTGGGAAGCTAAGGACAGTGTCTGCAATCATCCAGGGAGTGGGGGATGAGCCTGGACTTCTGGTGTCTGGGTGACTGTGGATATCTGGTTTCTGCTGAGTGTCTTCTGTGTGGCTGACATCTTTCTTCGGCAGAATATGGCTTCCCTGATTTCCTGGTGTGTAACTGTGGCTGGTGGGTATTGGATGGTCCAGGTGCATTGCCTCCTGGGAGTAGTGAGGCCAAGGAAGGCAATTTTGAATCTTAGCATGGCCGCTTTTTTTGCTGCATCTGATTGTGGGGAAAATTACTGCTCTGTTCCTCAGTTTCCCCGGTCTGTGTAGCTCTAGTATAGCTCTGTCAGACATACTGGTGTATGTCTGGTGCTTGGGCACTGGGCCCACTTAGGTTGTTTTGAGGCTGTGAAGGAAGGTGACTGTGGTGAGGCAGAAAGGCGAATTGATCTGGGAACCCTCAGGGCTGGCACCGGCCACCTTGGTTTGTGGTTGTCTTGCATTGATTGGAGCCTGTCAGTTCCATCTAGCTACTCCGAGATAGCTCTGGCCTCTCTTCCTAGAACCTGATCACATGTCATCCATCCCATGACCTGCAGTGCCCAAGACCCCTTTACTGTGTGGGGCCCTCCCTATGAGGCATCTGCCATCTGGGCAGTGGGTGCTTTGCGGGCCCACACAGCCTGGATACAAGCTGCACTTTCCTTGTTTCTGGTGGTGGCAAGCAGAGGCTCAGAGAAGGGTCCTGGCTCTGCACAGCTCCTGGAGATGTTGCTAGTTGTGACAGAGTTGCTTCCTCAGCCCCGGCCTCTCTTCTCTGTTGTGGGTTACAGGCGCTCTGAGCCGCTGGCTGGTTTCCTGGTTGCCTTTGCTGATACAGAACCTCCACTCCTGTGAGGGTCCTGCATTCTCTTATATTGTGTGTGTGTGTGAGTGTGTGTGACACAAAGTCTTGCTATATAGCCGATGCTCACCTGGAACTCATCTCGTAGCCCAGGCTGGCAGCAGTGATCCTCCTGCCTCAGCTTTCTGAGAGTTGGATCCACCACCAAACTGAGCTAGGTACCCACTGTTGCTCAAGCCTCCCAGTAGCTGAAATAGCTCTGGCTCTCCCCTCACCTGCTGGCTTTCCCCTGAGCCTCATCTGCCATCTCTCTGCCATCTTTCAAAGCTCCAGCTCTATCTGTAGCTGCCAAGTCATGCCTCTAGGTTTTCTCTGCCTCTAAGGGGATGTGTGGCAATTATCACTCCTTGGGGTACAGAACTTTATAGTTTACAAAGCACTTGTGTGTGGTTACCTGTGTACCCCAGCTGGGCTGTGAGGGAGACAGAACCCAGCGATCACTTCATTTGATGGATGAGGAAACTGGATGAGCCAAAGGTTGGGCTGCTGGGTAATCTTCCTGCTTGGGTGGCTAGGACACCCCCATTCTCCTGAGTCTTGAGTCTGTCTTCCTCTGTGAGTGCCTACATGGATCAGAGTGGTAAAGTGACTTGCCTGGGGTCACATAACACTGAAGGGGCAAAGCTGGGAGGTTTCTTTTAAGGATTCAATGGATGGCAGGTCAAGCCCACCTTCTCACCCTTCTGAGGAAACCCACTCAGATGGCTGGAAGATGTGGCAGGAGACACAGTTTCTCATTCCTCAACTTGCTGAGGTGGCTCCTCCCCCTGCCGCCCTAAGCAAGGTGGGGCTCCTGTACTGCCCAGGCAGTCCTGCTGTGCCCTGTGGACTTCTGAGCTGTACCTAGTCCCTGAGGGAGGCTGAAAGCTGGCCCCGTTCTTCCTGCCTCTGCGGTGGCAGCAGAGTTTTTCGTTGGGTTGTCCAGAAGATGACAAGTTCCTTCTCCCTAAATATCTCACGCCTCTAGGAAGTTTTCCCTCAGTGGTAGAGGTCATAGGGCAGGAAGGGGACATGGTCCTGCAGAGGATGATGTGATCAAAGACTTGCCTGGGTCAGCCTGGGATCCACGGGGTCTGAATGGGTCCTCACTGCAGGATTTGCCTCCTGTGCCCTACCCCCAACCCCTCCAGGTGTTCCTAAGGCCCGGAACCAGATGAGCCACTGTTCTATTTGGGGACAATTCTGCTGTTCCCATTTCAATTCTGTGCCCTAGTTTTAGAAGCAACGTGGGTTTGGTTACCAGTTGGCCATTTGCAGGCAGCTCCCCCTCCACCCACTCTGCCCACACCTTAGATCCATGGGCATCATGGTCAGAACACGCCTTGGCTACCTTTGGGGTTGCCTGGCCCTCTACCCCGATCTCCCTGCATTGGCAGCTGATTGCACACCTGATGGGGAGGGGCTACTCCAGGGCTCTGAGGGAAGATGCACTTGGAGGACAGGACGACCTGACCAGTCTCGGGGACACTGGGACCCTCTGGAGGCAATGCCTTGAGGAGCCAGTTACAGACCCTGATGGTTGCCCTACTGTGAGCCAAGTGCCACAGGAATGGTGACCTTCTCACAATGCCAAGGGGGCTTCCCGGAAAGACACCCAGGTCTTAAAGGGTGCACAAGAGATCATGAGAAGGGTGAGAGCATGCTAGACAGAAGGAACCCAGGGAGTAATGTGTGGGTGCGCAAGTGTAGCCGGGAGTGTGTGTGTATGTGTGGGCGTGTGTGCACGCATGCATGCATGCATAGCCTGGGGCTGTGGAGCTAGGGGTCATGTATAGGTCCTGAGAAGGAGCCCTGGTGCATCGTCTTAGAGTGATGGGAGAAGCACGGGCATAGGTGGTTGAGGACAGAGGAGGATGAAGCAGGGCTGGGGTTCAAGGCCCTTGACTGGGTGGAGACAGAGGCCGGCCTTCTGAGAAGGTGCCTGAGCAGGGCCTCATGATACAGTATGTGCTCCTTTTGAGTACTGAGAGCTGGGGTTGGACCCAGTGCCCTCTATGGACACCCTGGAGCACATGCTGAGGTATTTACATACAGCTTTCTGAGGTGGGAGGTCCCCTGGAAGACGGGTGTATCCACTTTTGTGGGTCATGCCTGGCTCAGGCAGTGTGGCCTTGCTGCAGTGGCCCAGGGAGCCCTGCCTAGTGGCTGGGAATAACCAGAGCCTGGGTGGGGGCCAGGAAGGGTTGCCACAGTCCCCTGTTACAGCATCTCTTGATCACGCTGCCCCTCAGGAAATGGGGGGACCCTGTGGGGGGATCCACGGACACCTGGTGTGGGCTCTGGTCCAGATCCCTGCCTCCTTCCTTTTGGGTGAGCCTCCCAGGGTCTGAGAACTATCTACTGTGGGACCCAACAGGCCTGTCTTTGAAGCCTCATGTTGATTCCAGCTGGGAGAGCTTGGTTAAGTGACTTTGCCTTCCTGAGTCTCAATTTCTTCAACCCCCGCCCCCCAACAGAAATGGAGGCTATCCTCTGAAGGGTTGTGTCCAGTGTTGTACAGTCCTGGGAGAACCTGGCTCAGAGCCACAGCCTTGCTGGGCTGCCAAGGGGCAGCTTCCGGGCACCCTGGGTTCTTAGCTCCAAGGACAAAGCCCCTTTGTGGGGAGACAGATGGAGCCTGGGAGCCCCCTCCTTGGGGAGTAAGGCTGTCTGTCCTTCATCTCCTGGGAGAAGGAGCTTTCTGAGGCCAAGGGTGGGAACCCAGTGAGTTGCAAAGCCTGGCTGCTCTGGCTGGGGAGCTCAGTGTCTATTCCCCGTTTTGACCACTTCTCAAGGGCCCTGGCATTCCTGGCAAGTCTGGAGCTTCCTATAGGTGTCCTTCCTACTGCTATTCATCTTTTCATTCACCCATTCGTCTTCCTATTCGTCCATCTTCCTTCCATCCCTCCACCCCAGGCACCTTCACCTTACTGGACCAGTGCTTTTTGGCCTCTCTGTCTGCTCCATCCTGAAGGTGTTCAACAGTCCTGGCTATGTTCTAGTTTTACTACAACACTTACCAGCAAGTACGAGCTGTGAGTGAATAGAGGTAGTCCTGTATTCATCCAGAGATTGCTGACATCAGAGTGAAGGTTCAGGCCAGGAAAGAGAAGTGGAGGCCCTCAGGCAGGCTTGAGGAGCCCGTACGTCTCCTGAAAAGGTCATTTTTGAAGCGAGTGGAAGAGAGTAGGTTTGGCTGGGGTGCTTCCATTGAAATGCCTATTGGGTGGGTGACAGGATGGCAAAGTGAGGGCGTGAGTCATGTAGATATGGAATAGGGGTGGAGTAGAACGCTGGGCAAAGAGAATGACCTGTGCAAGGCCCTGAAGCAGAAGCAGCATGGGCAAAGTATCCTGAGGCAGGAGCATGATGTTTCTAGGGAAGGTGGAACTATTGGCCTGTACCGTAGAGGGAAACAAGGGGAAGGGTAGTGTTGGGTTTCAGACCCAGGACGCTTGGCTGAGATGTCTATTTAACATACCAAATCAGACCTGGCCCCCAGGTTCTCCCAGCATCCCTCAGGCTCTCCCTGTTACAGTACCTGGCTGGCATACCTGGCCCTCTACCCTGAATTTTACAATTTAGGGCCTGGGTTTCCTCTTTCCCCAGAGGCTCTTCCCCATATAATCCAAACATTTTGGTTCCGTCTCCTCCTCCTCTCCTCTCTCTGCCTCCTCCCCCTTTTTTGTCTCCCTCCACAAGGCAACTTCCATGGCCCCATTCCTTTAGTACCAGTGAACCAAGAGCCGCCCTCAACAAACCTGCCTTTATATACTTTCATTTGGCTTGGATTGGCTATCAGGTAGGTCTGGAGTGGTGACCAGTAAGGACTCAGGGCCTTTTGTGTAGGGGCTGAGGCCTGTGAGGAGCTCAAGACTGAAGGATTCAGATTGGCATCTCTGCTCCAGTGTGGTGGTGTATGAGAGAAGGGGACCAGGCTACTGATGGTCAGTCGAAAAACTGAGGTTGAACATGGCCCCGATCACACAGTGGGGCGGGGCTGGGTTTGGGCTCTCAAGGTCTAGGGGACTTAGAGCGTTACAGAGAACCTGGCCTCCAAATCCCAGCCAGCAACTTTAAAGCGTACCTGTTTCTGTCTTGGGAAATGGAGACTGCTCTGTATGGCCCTGGGATGGGAAAGCTTGACCCCAAAGCTGCTGTGCGAGCTGAGCCTCAGTTTCCTCTGCCTCCCGGTGCTTCTGGGGAGCCGCAGTCATTGCAGGTGTCAGGGTTTGAGGGCCTGCCCTCCACAGCTGAGCTCAGGGCAGGGCTGGCATTTCTTTTAGATATATCAGCACCTTGGGGTCGAGGGTTCCCAGAATCAGAGCCAAAGTCTCTCCACATGGGGGAACAGCAGCCCAGAAGGGCAACACGGTTTGCAGAGGGCCTCCTAGCCTAGCAGAACAGCATTCTGAACCAGGTCACTTACTGCCTAGCCCCAGGGCCCCGCTCACCCTGCCCTGCTCAGGCTTCACTCATTTCCTGGCCTTGCCTCTTGACATCGAAACATAACATTGTCATCTATACGGTTCATGCTCCAGGGACACTTGATTAAATTACAAAAACAAAACAAAACGGGAGTGGGGGAGGGGGAGAGTCTTTCAAGTCACAACTTTGTGTTAGGTTGCATTCGAGGCTGGCCTTGGGAGCTGTGGTCTGATAGCTGCAGGGGTGCACACTGTGGACACAGCTCAGTGACAAGGGATCTTGTTCTCCAAGGCACGGGTCAGGGGCTGAGGTCCTGAAGAGAGCAACAGGGACCGGTCTGTCTGGGCTGGGCTTGTGGTGTGAGCCCCGTTTCCCACTTGCTTACTTTGTATCTTCCCAGACTGTGGGCCCTAGGTCCAAAACCACCCCTCCCTCCACCTTTGCCGGGGCCAGCTGGAGCCTGCGGGTGCTCTGCCTAGTGGCCCTGGCAGAGCCGGTTTGAGGCTTGACAGCCCCCAGCATGCTTGCTTATACTGAGAATGCAGGACCAGGCATGTTCTGACGGCTGTGGCCCTTGGATCCACCCCCCTCTTACTCCTGGCTCACTCCTTACTCACTTGGCAAACGCCCTCCCCCACCTCCCACCCAGTTCCTGGCCCAGGCCTGTGCTGGGCAGGGCTTGGGGACTGGAGTTGCTTTATATTTTACATTGCCTGTGTAAGTTGGTTGGTCAGAGTCTCTGCTGGGAACTCATGCAGTTGACAGGTTCCAGGGAGCGCAGGCGATGGGGCTTAGCCCCTGTGTATAGATAGACTCGTGGTCTAGGCTGCCTCTTCCTGGGAGGCTCTAGGTGGGGCTCCACCTAACTGCCCACCCACCCACTCTCCACCTACCTCTGTATCCACTCATCTACCTGGACACCCAGCTATCTTTCATTCATCCCTCCGTCCGCCTGTCCGTCCATCCACCTACTTACCTAATCACCCAACTGCCTGTTCCTCAGTGGGGCCCATCCATGTACAGATCTACCCATTCACTTACCTGTCTGTCATTTCACCCATTCATCTACAATCCATTTTCTTATCTGTCCATCCATCTATCCATCCATCCATCCATCCATCCACCCACCCACCCACCCACCCACCCATCCAAACATGTACTCTGGGCACTTCTATGTGCTGGACTATACTCTTGATGCTGGAGCTACACCAGAGAACCAGCTGGACACAACCCCTGCCTGTGCAGTGTTTGCTGACCAGCAGGCCAGACAGAAAACCAGCACACAAGGGATCAGTGTGCATGGTCTGTTAAAGGGAGCCAGTTGCTGTGGGCCCTATATAAAATGGGCACGGGGCTTGATATGCCAGCTGGGAGATGGATGGGTTGCTACGGCATGGGGCAGCTGGGAAGATGCTTCCACCGGAAGGCTGACTGGCCCTGGGAGTGGGGTGGGCTTACAATGCTCAGGAATAGAACCTGGGGAGGGCCCGCCAGCGCAAAGGCCCTGAGAGCAATGGCAGTGGGCTGGGGATTGGCGTGGGAAGGGAGAGCAGGGATGAAGGTGAAGGCCTGAGGAGCAGAGCCCAGTGCCCAGGCTGGGCTGTGGGCGGGAAGTGGGGTGAGGCCGCAGAGCACTCGGGTGAGAGCTGTCTGTTCAGGGCACTTGGATCCCGAGTACTGGAGACTCAGGCATAGTTCACTAAGCAATGTAGCCATCTTCTTTCTGTATCTAGGAGCCCTCGTAGAGCCCCGGCCCGTAGAGCCCCGGCCCGACCCCCTACCTTGCTAAAGTAGATTCCCGGTGTCTCCTCTTCAGTGTACATACTTCTGCATAGCCACGCATCTGTAATCTACCCGAAGCCCCTCGAACAGTGGGCTTCCTGCCAGCGGCCCCCTTCCTCTCCTGGTACAGTGTGCTGGCGAGGCTGATGCTGGTTCTGTGACTGGCCTCCCTGTTGTGCTCAGTGGTCATGCGGAGCTTAGGGTGTAGCGCCTCGTAGGTGGCCAGTACACGGCAGCAGACACAGAGCATGCTCGCTTGGCTCTGGGCTCTATTCTCAGGGCTCCACAGATAGGAGCTTACTTCATACTCATGACTGTTCTTCAAAGTAAGCTGCTTGTGTCCTGATTATATTGGAGAGGAAACGGGCACAGAGAGGTAGAGAAAACTGTGCCAGGGTCACACAGTAAGGAAGGGCTGGAGCTGGGTTTTGAACCTAGGTGGTGAAGGAGGGCTCTGTCAGCCCAAATAAAGAGGAGCACTTCTTGTTGCCTGGGTATGACGATGGATGGGTGAGGTTGGGAGCTGACTGTGATCAGCCCCTGAGGAGGGAACAGCCTATGCCAAAGCCTAGAGGCTGGAAGGCCATTTAGGAGTGACGCATGGGCGAGGGTGGCAGCAGGCAGGAGGGCTAAGTGTTTGGACCACTGGTCCCCACTGTCTTCAATATTGTCCTCAGTTCATGCAGGGGGAAGGAGGCAGCGCCTGTGGGCTAATGGGTGGGGGAGGAGCTTAGGGCTGCTCTTGCGCTGGGGCTTGGCCACTTGGTGTTCCTGCCCACCCATGTCCCCAAGGGAGATGCCACCTGGGTGTGGGCGGGGAGGAGGGGGCACCGTGTTCCCAGAGTTGAGAAGCAACCGGAGCTGTTGGCAGGGAACAGCGGGCCCCGTGGGCAGGGGCCGGCTGGCAGCCCCTCTCAGGGCCCATCCACCTGCTGCTAGCGGGGAGGGCTGACCTTGGAGAGGCTGGGGTAAGATTGAAGCTTGTTAACCTTAGTGTCCCTCCAATTGCACTGCCTCATCCTGCTGTGTCAGGGACTTGGTGCCCAGACCCTGGGTGAGGTCCAGATGGAATGTGGCCTGCTCATCACTAGGGTCACCCAGTGATGATAACTTCCTGAACTCATTAATGAACCATCTGGGGGTTTCCCTTAGGCCGTGTGCTAGCGACTGAGTTGGGATAGCTCTAGCCAGACCTCCTGTTCCTGCCTGTCCTCGCCTCCTTCTGGGACTGTGTGGAAAGGAAGGGTTTCCAGGCCTCTAGAGGTCTCCAGGACCTGGTCTTCAGATGTAAAACCGTGAGGCTGCTGAGAGCCCTGCGGGGGTGGTGTGAACCGCAGGAGGGTCTGTCCTTGCCTCACCGTCTTGCCTGCCCCGGAGTCTGCACTGGAGCCGTCCACGTGCCAGGCTCTAGGAAAGGCCAGCCCAGCCTCAGGCTCTTCTCCGAGAGCCCGGGGGCAGCCTGTTGTAGGGAAAAGCTGGGGGACTGTCAGAGGGATCACTGGCTGTCACCGAATGGGATCTTCGACTCAGCTGCTTCTTTTCATCTGTAAAATGGGCACACAAAGGCTGGGTATGGTGGCACATGCCTTTAATTCCAGTACTTGGGAGGGAGGCAGAATCAGGTGCATTTCTGACTTCAAGGTCAGCCTGGTCTACACACCGAGTTCTAGGCTAGCCAGTACTATGTAGTGTGACGCTTATCTCTAGAAAACTGGTAAAGGGGGCTGGGGATGAGCTGGGTAGCCGGGTGCTTCCCTAACAGGCCCAAGGCCCTGGGCTCAGCCCCCCTCACCATGTAAATGGAATCTGGGAGAATGAAGGTAGGAACTCAGAACTTCATCCTCAGCTACGTAGTGGGTTCGGGGCCAGCCTGGGCTACGTGGGTCTCTGTGAGGGTGCTCAGTAGTTGTCAAGTAAATTTCACTCGTCACTGCTGCTGTGCGTATTTCCTTAGCCCTTCGCCCTTTCCACATTGCTAAGCCACTTGTGGAAGGCCACCCAGGTAAGCAGGCAGTTCCCATGGTAATGCTAAAGACAGAGTCAGGGAGCAGGTGCCTGTCCCTAGGAGCGTCCCCCAGAATGCTGCTGCAGGGAGACTGCCCCTCCTGTGAGATGAATATGTGGTGAAACCCTCCCAAGTCCTTGCCCCACCACAGGGAGCCACCACTGGGACCTGTCTGAATGTCAGCAGGGGCCCGTCCTTAAGCCCTGCTGGCTCCCATGCTTTCTGGAGGGGTAGCTGTGGTGGTTTGGCTCCTGGGGCCTGTACTGTGTACCCCTCTTTCTGTATAGTCTCTGTTCCCCTTTGAAAAAATGAACTGGCTTGTGGGCTTGTGACTCCTCATGAGGTCAGCTGGGTGCAATGACACCAGGATGTCAGAGGGTGGCCCAAGCCCCTATACGTAGCTATTTCCTGTCAGCCCTGCACATAGACATGGCTGCCTCGCTGTCCCTGTGGCCAGGGCCTGGGAGAGCTGGGGAGCTAGCATTGGAGGGAAGAGGAGGCCCTTTGCCAAGGCAGCCTATCGGCTGGCATGCTGCCCCCCTCCCCCAGAATGACACCATGACACTGAAGGAGGTTCCGAAGGACTTGTTCAGGACACCCCCAAAGCATGATGCTCCCCTGATCTGGCTGGGCAGGCACCTGTGGGGGTCCCTGCACTGCCCAGTCCACCTACCACCTCCTACTCATTCATTCTTACATGACAGACACGCCCACCTTCCCCGGTGCTCGGTGGTGGTGCTTCTGGTGTTCCTGGCCCTGCTGAGAACAGCCTAAGGGAGGCTGGGCAGCGGCAGAACAGGCCCGGCTGGTGCCTTCATCATGGGTGGACCCTGGGGTATGGGGTGCCGTGGATCCCGCACAATCCACGCCTCATGCTGTGTCTTAGCTGCTGTGTGACCCTAGACAAACTGATAACCCCCTTTGTTCCCCAGTTTCCTCATCTACAGAAAGAAGCCGGTCACACAGGGATGGGGTAGAGTGTCCTGGGCTCGTGCGTGGAATGTACTACTCAGCACAGTGCCTGCCCCTGGGAGTCACCCCTCCTCTGAAAGCCCCCAATATAGACGACTTCTAGGGTTTGTCCTCTGGGCGGTGGGAGAGGACGGAGGGCCGGGAGTTCTGCGGGGCTTTGAACAGTCCCTCTCCTGGTCTGTGGAGTGGGGGCTGGGTGGAGTTCTGCTGGCCACAGCACCCACCGTGATTCTTCCTTTGTGTGCCCAGCCCCTTGGCTGCGGCCAGCTGGTATGCAGTCGCTTCTCCTCCTTCCCGGTAACCTTCCAGGGATGGGTGACTCAAAGACTCCCTTTGCCGGAGACCCCATCCCTACTACAGGGACCCGGCTCCTCCCTGCTGCCCTGCGGGGGGCTGCCTCTGCAGCAAGCTTGCTTGGCTGCTGGAGCACACTCTGCCCACTCACTCTGGGACAGTCACCTGGTGTCCATAGTAACACCGATCCCTGGCAGAGAACGTGGCTCACTACAGCCACGAGGAGAAGTCACTGATGAACATCCTTCCATAGGACAGAATACGGAGGCCGACAGCGCTGAGTGACCTGGGGAGCCATGACAGGCTGAGCCAGGATCTGAACGAAGGCAGGTAAGCTGGGTGTATGTCCCTTTCTGATTTGGGGTTTCACGTAGTCTAGGCTGGCTGTGAACTAACTGTGTAGTCTAGTAATTAGGCTAACCTCTACTGGCCGGGTAGTCCAACTCACTACAAAGCACAAGATTGCCTCCAATTGCTCAGGCTGACTTCCAACTTATTGTTGCCTAGCTGGCCTTCAGCTCACTATGTAGCCCAGGCTGGTCTTGAACTTGTGATATGACTCTGCAGTTGTAATTTGGATAGTGTTAACAGAGTGTCTTTTGGAGAGGTAGAAGGCATGCATGCCACCCTCCCTGGTTCTTCTTTCTCTTACCAGACTGGAGATATTCCTGGATTTGAGGCTAAATTATAGAAGTATTAATTTGCCAATCTGTTGGGTGAACACTGAGTTTTCAGGATAGCTTAAAAAGATGTCCCGGTGATGAGATAAATTCCCATGAGATTAATCCATTTGAATCGGGCCATCTCATGGTCACCACAGAGTTGATTGGCTCTGTTGACTTAGCATAATGTTTTTAAGACCTACATTAAAAAATAAGACATTTACTTATTTGTTTATTTTGTGCATATGGCTGTGTCAAGACTTCTTATCAAATAATATTCCATTGTGTGGCTATTCCCTGTGTTTGTCTGTGTGGGGGTGTGGAGGTGCGTGGCCCTGTGAGCAGGTATGGAGGCTGGAATTTGACATCTTGCTCAATAACTTGTCAATCTTACTTTCTGTGATAGTGTCTGTCACTGAACCTGTATCTCACCATCTCAGCTAGACTAGGACAGGAACTCCCCAGGATCTGCCTGTCACGGCCTCCAGCCCTGGGGTTACCGGCACATGCTGCCATGCCCGGCTTTATATAGTCCTGGACATCTGAACTAGGGCCTCCTGCTTGCAGAGTAGGTCTTTTAAACGCATGGAGCCATCTCCCCAGCCCCCCACAGAGCTATTTTTAACACATTAAAATGTTTTTGAGGGCAGGTGACATGGCTCTGTTGCTAAAGATGCTTGCTATCAGGGCTGACAACCTCAGTGTGACCCCTGGAGCCCACATGGTAGAGAGAACGAACTTTTCCAAGTTGTCTTCTGTCCTCCTTATGTAAACAGTGGCAGGAGTGACCCCCAGACACACAAACACATGATGTATACACACACACACACACACACACTCACACACACACACGCTGACATACACACTAAATGTAGGCACCAGAGAGATGGCTCAGCGCTTATGAGTATTTGCTGCTCTTCTAGAGGACCTGGGTTCAATTCCCAACATTCACATGATGGCTAAAAACCATCTTTAACTCTAATTTCAGGAGATCCAACACCCTCTTCTGCCCTCCTTGGGCACAGGGCATGCACATGATACATAGAAATATATGCAAGACAGAATGCTCACATTAAATAAATAAATCTCAAAAAATGAAATGTAATAAAACAGTTATTAAATTGACATAAAAGTTGTATGTGTCTATAGATAACATGTGAGTAATTGATTGGTTGATTTTGATTGATTCTGTGCTGAGATGGCCTCACTCCTGCTAGGCCATTGTTCTACCCTAAACCACAGCCTTAGCCCTTGTGTGTTTTATAAAGGTCAAACCGGAGTGAGCCTGTCTTCTCAAACACTCTGTTTCTTTGTGCTCTTGCAGCTTTTTTGAAATGTGCACTGTATTGCTACCTATTGGTGCCCAACTGTTCAGTGACAGGCACACAGGGACCTCTTCATCCTATTTAGCTAGAACACCCTGCACATGGAGCAGTCCTTCCTTATCCCCTTTTCTCTCACCTCCTTGGCCTCTGGTAAACTATCCTACCTTCTATGATACCAACATTAAAAAGTAAGAGATTTTTTGTTTTATGCATATGGGTGTTTTGTCTGCATGTTTATCTGCACACCAGAAGAAGGCATTGGATCCCATAGAACTACAGTTATAGACTGTTGTGAGCTGCTGTGTGGGTGCTGGGAATTAAACTCAGAACCTCTGGTAGAGCAGCCAGTGTTCTTAACTGCTGAGCCATTTCTCCAGCCCATGATGTCAATGTTTATTTTATTTTAAATATGTGTATATCTGTGTATGTACATGTGAGTGCAGGTATCTGAGGTGCCAGAAGAGGGCGTCATTCACCTGGAGCTGGAGTTGCAGGTTGTGAGCCCGACAGATGCTGGGAACTTGAATTCAGGCAAGAGCAGCAAATACTCCCAACTGCTGAGCTGTCTCTCCAGCTCCTGATAGCAACCTTTTGAGACTCCACGTGAGTGAGATCAGGTGGGACTTGTATTTTGATGCCTGGAATGCTTCACTTCTCACGTTATCCAAGTTGGTTCAAATTACAGAGCTTCCTCCTTTCTTTCTTTATTGGTTGGTAGATGCTTGGGCTGTTTCTTGGCTATTATATATACCTCTATGCTGAATGTGGAAGTTACCATGCCCTTTTGATGTACTCTTTTTATTTTGAAATGGGGGTGATGTGTGCCATATTATTAGATCTTAAGAGAAAAATGACAGGGCAGGCAAGCTGAAGATCTCAGGTGCCAGGAGGAGGGAGATGGATAGGAGTAAGGGAACATAATGGTTCCTGAGTAGGAGGTCAGGAATCTAGGTGGGCTCTGTGTTGGACATCTGCTGAGCAGCTTCACGGGGTGAGGGGTGACAGGAAGATGCCCAATAGTGCCTGAGTGCCAGGCCAAGGAGGATGGAAGAAGAGAGAGACAAGCTTAGACTTGGAGTAGAAGTCGAGTGGTGGGTGGGCACAGTGGTGAGCTCTAAGCCTGGTGTTCTTCCCTGGCTGTACCCAGCAGTGTACCTTCTGCTCACGTGTTCATTGGTTGATGGGCCACAGTGAATACTGTTCCATGTGCTGTGGGGCGTGGCTTTTTGTGTGGCTGTATCTTAATTTCTGCTAAGGTACCTGGGGGTGGACTTCCTGGATGGCATGCTAAGTCTCTATTGGACTTTTTAAAGGAAGGCCAGACTGTTTTTCCAAGTGGCTGCATGGCTTGATGTCTCACAGCAGTAGAGGACGGTGCCCCCTGGTCTTGACACTGCTTGGTGCTGGCTGCCTTTCTGATGGCAGATGTTCTGTGGGTGGGACTCAGCGTCTCACGTGACTGACTTGCCTCTTCTCGTGGGTCCTGGTGATGAGCTTCTGTCCATGTTGGCTACATTTTTTCTTGTGAAAAAAATGCCTGTTTGTATTCTTTGCCTGTTTTGAAATTGGGTTGTGTTTTTTTGTCCATTTGTAATGTTGCACCCTCCAGCCCTTATATTTATATATATATTTATTTATATATAAATATAAAATATGTAAATATATATTTAGATTTTTTGAGACAGGGTTTCTCTGTGTAGCCTTGGCTCTCCTAGACTCACTTAGTAGACCAGGCTGGCCTCGAACTCACAGAAATCTGCCTGCCTCTGCCTTCCTGAGTTCTGGGATTATAGGGATGTGCCACCGTACCCAGCAGGAATTTTTTTAAAAATTTTTTTTTTTAACTTTCACTTGTGCGTCTGTGTGTGTGTGTGTGTGTGCGTGTGTGTATGCGTGTGTGTGCATGAGTACTGGTTCCCTCCCAAGTGAGACGAGGTTGTCAGTTCCCTTGGAACTAGAGGCACCGGTTGTGAGCTACCTTATATGGGACCCGAACCTTGGTCCTCAGCAGGGATAGCAAGTGCTCTTAACCACTGAGCCATCTCTCCAGCCTTAGAAGATTTTTTTAACCCTTATTTTTGCATGTGTATGTGTGTCCCCAAATGTCACGGCACAGAGAACAGCTTTTGGGAGTTTTGCTTTCTACCATGTGCATCCTGGGACTTGAACTCATATCTTTAGACTTGATAGAGCTGAGCCATCTTGGTGGTCTAAGCTTGCTTATTTATTTATGTATTATAATATCTAGATACAAATCCCTTGTTACATGATTTGGGAATATCTTCTTTCCTGTTTTGGGTTGTCTTTTTTTTTTAATTTTTTTGACAGGGATTATCTCCGTTACGTTTCCTGCAGCTGTGACAAAATACTCTGACAAGAGCAATATAAGGAGAAAGGGCTGTGGGTCAGAGTTCACGAGCACAGTCCATCATGATAGAGGAGGCAAGATGGCAGGAGCTGGACCCAGCTGAAAACATTGCATCCACAGTCAGTAGACGGAGACGGCCCCGAGTCTCCACTCAAATAGTCCAGGATCCCAGCCAAGGGAATGGCTCCACCCACAGTGGGCATATCTCCGTCTCCCACAGGTCTGGCTCCCGACTGAGTCTAGATTCTATCTAGTTAACATAACCGTAACGTACCTTACTGTGTAGCCCAGGCTAGCCTCTAGTTCATCATCTTTCTGCCTCAGCCTCCCACACGCTGGGTTTGCTGACCTGCTCTACCTCTCTTTGCTTTCTTAAGGGTGTCCTTTGGAAAGAACATCAAGATTCTAAATTAGGACAAATAGGAGCTTATTTCCCTTTTGTTGGTTTGGGTCCTGGGTGCCCTGTATGAGAAATCATTATGCCCCAGGTCATGAATCTTTTGCTTATGGTTTTCTGTTTTTTTGAGACAAAATCTCATGTAGCCTAGGCTAGCCTCAGATTTGCTCCATAGCAGAGGCTGAGACTCCTGTCTCCACGAATGAAGTCCTGGGATTGCCAGTGTTTCCAGCCATGCCTAAGCTTCCTCGTGAATGCTTTTCATTCTGCCTCTTAGGTTCAGGCTTGGGATCCCTTTCTGTGTTTTGTTGGCGGAAGCTGTCAGGCATTCTCCCACCACGTATGGCGGCCCCGTTGTCCCAGCAGCCTCTGTTGAAAGACTGTGCTGTGACCGCTGAGTTGTCTTGGTGTCCTGGTAATGTCATCTGACTCTGAGGGTGTATTTCTTTTTAAAAACATATTGATTATTATCAGTTGTGTGCGTGACTGTGTGTGTCTGTGTGTGTGCGTGTGCATGTCTGTGTGTGTCTGTGTTGTGTGTGTCCGTGCTCATGGTGTGCATGGCTGTGTGCGTGCGTGCTTGCATGTCATGCTGCTCATGTGGAGTTCAGAGAGCAGCTTTGAGTAAATTCTACTTTTGATCTCAATCAGGTCCTCAGGCTGCTGAAACAGTCACCTTATCCGCTGAGCCATCAAGTCAGCCCTGAGGCTGTGTGGGCTTGGAAGGCCGTGCGTGCCGCAGTCCACACTGTCGCGGTGGCCTCAGGTCTCCAGTGTGTTTTGAAACTGAGAAGTGCAACTCCTCAAACTGTGTTTTCTGTTTCAGGATGAATTTTGACAATTCTGGGTGTCTTAAATTTCCATATATATGTGTGTGTGTGTGTATGTGTGTGTGTATAGTTTCTTTTCTTTTTTTTTAATACAGGGTGTCCCTGTGTAGCCTGGCTGTCCTGGAGCTCACTCTGGAGACCAGGCTGGCCTTGAACTCATAGATCCGCCTGCCTCCGCCTCCCGAGTGCTGGGAGCAGAGGCATACGCCGCCACCACCCGGCATCTATCCATGTGTATTTTAAAGTCAGGCTGTCAGGATTCCCAGAGGAGCTGCAACTGCGGCAGGGCTGGTCACCTCAGTCGACCAGGTGGGAGTATTGCCAGCTT
Source organism: Pachyuromys duprasi (assembly GCA_028658305.1). Taxonomy (NCBI): domain Eukaryota; kingdom Metazoa; phylum Chordata; class Mammalia; order Rodentia; family Muridae; genus Pachyuromys; species Pachyuromys duprasi. The sequence goes on along the minus strand of CM053766.1, from coordinate 136,156,434 downwards.
TCCTGTGTGCGTGTGTACACAGGGCACACACATGTGTGAGTGTGGGTGCGTGGAGAGCAGAGGCTTCCTCGTTGGCTTTCCTGTCACTTTGAGATGGGCTCTCTCACTGACGTGGCCCTCCTGGGAGGCCTGCTGAAGGTGCTCAGGGAGCTGTCTGCCTCTGCCTCACAGAGCTGGGCTTGCAGGCGGTGGGAGCTCACGCACAGGTCCCCGTGATTGTGTGGCGTCTCCCACCCCCCCATCTGAGCGGTATTTGTTCTCGGAACCTTTCGAGTAGGGGCTGCTTTCTTTAATTAGCTCTTCAATTTCTTACTGCAGGTTTGGAGCTTTGGGGAGCTTACGTCTTACCTTTCTTTTGTTGAGTCTTTGGTGTTATGGGATATTCTTTTCTTACCTTCAGTTTTGGTTTAATAGTTGCTAGTGTATAGAAATGCATTTCTGGGGAGCTTGAGAGGTGGCTCAGTAGTTATGAGCACTGGCTGCTCTTCCAAAGGACCCAGGTTCAATTCCCAGCCCCACATGGCAGCTCACAACTGTCTTTAACTCCAGTTTTAGGGGATATGACACACACTCTCTCGTTTGCTCACACACACAAGCAGGCAGAACATCAGTGTGCATAATGTAAAAATAAATAATAAGTTATAAAAAATGTATTTATTTTGTCGTGCTGGGGATGAAACCCATGGCCGTATGCATGTTTGATGAGCATGAAGCTACACTCCAAGCTCAATTAAAAAAGGTTTTAGGGGGCTGGAGAGATGGCTCAGAGTTAAGAGCTGGCTGCTCTTCCAAAAGGTCTTGAGTTCAATTCCCAGCACGCAACCATTTATAATGATATCTGATGCCCTCTCCTGGCGTGGAGGTGTACATGCAGGCAGAACACTCTACAAAAACAAAAAAGATTTATAAAATATTTTACTTTGTGTGTGCACACATGTACATGTGCCATATCATGTAAGTGGAGATCAGAGGACAACTTTTGGGAACTGCTCTCTCATTCCACCGTGTGGGTCATGGGGACTGAACTCAGGCTGTGGGGCTTGCCGGTAGGCACCTTTGCCCACTGAGCCATCCACCCCACCAGCCCCAGTTTTATATGTTGACCCTGTAAAGTGTAACCTCGCTGAGATTTTAGTAGACTCCTTCCTTAGCGTTTTCTCTATATGAGATCATGTCGGCCCAGCATGGCGGCACATGCTTGTAATCCCAGAGTTTAGGAGACGGAGGCAGGAGAATCCATTCAGAGCCAGCCTTGGAGTTCAAAGCCATCTTGGGCTACCTGAGACTCTGTTTCAAAAGGAAACAAACACACAAGCAAGCAAGCAAGCAAACTAATTATGCCATCTGCAAGTAGCGGTGACCTGCCGCCTTCCTTCTCAGCCTGTAGGCTTTGTCTCTTACTTTCTTCCTCAGCTGCCCTGGCTAGAGCCCTAAGTTCAGCTTCAAACAGAAGCGCTGCTGGGGACAGCTGGGCTTTCCTGTCCTTCTGTCACCATCAGCACCAGGTGAGCTGTGGCTTTTCTAGGTGCTCTCTGTCAGGTGAGGGAGCTTCCGGCTTGTCCTTCCATCTCCCTCCTCCTCTCTCACTCCTCCCCCCGCCCTCCGCCCCCCATAGAATCGTGTGATCTTTCTGCTTCTGCCTTCTGGATGCTGGAATCTCAGGTATGGCGCACTCCTTCTGTGCGTGTTTTGTGGTGGGAATGTGCGAGACAGACATGGGTGTGTTTGGATCACCACAGGTTGAGGTCATCCCGGGGTTTTGTTCTGTGGGGGCTGGGCGTGCTAGTGTGCTGGGATCCCCAGACTCTTGGCATGGCGCAGATTCCTTTCTACGTGTCTGGAGCCAGTGTGCTTGTTTTTACCTCCAGGTTCTGGGAGGTGAGTCTGCCATTTTCTTACGGGGTCTTCCAGTGTCAGGGAGCACTGGCTTCATGGAGTGAATTGGAGGTGTGTCCTGATGGAGAAGTGGCCTTACCTTTCCCTGAGGATCTGGTCCAGTCCACCCTGAAGCCTCCCAGCCTTTTGGCTAAGGGCAAGGGAATTCACCAGTGTAGCTATCTGGGCCTGGGCCCTTTTAAGGGAAGTTTAAAAGTGACTAATTCAGGGCCTGGAGAGATGATGAATCAGTGGTTAGTAATGCTTGCTACTGCTCCAGAGGAACTGAATTTGATTTCCAGTTCCCATGTTGGGAGACGCATGACCATCTGTAACCCTGCTCCAGGTGAGCTGACACCTTTTGGCTTCCAAGCACACAAACAGGCACAGACACACAAATTTAAAAAGTTTACTGATTTGGGGCCAACAGGGTGGCACAGAGGATAGAGACACTTGCTGCCAAGCCTGATGACCTGAGTTCAGTCCCCGGGGCCAGCATGGTAGAAGGAGAGATTTGAATCCCACAAGTTGTCTTCTGATGGGGAGCCTTAAGCCTGGGTCTCCCCACCTTTCTAATTTTCACTTAGTCGCTGAGGCTGTCTTTTCGCTTCAAGCCTCAGAGTACATGGATTGCAGGCACACGTACACACCCTGCTCATTTTCCTTTCCTTTCTTTCCTTTCTTTTTTTTTCTGAGACAGGGTTTCTCTGTGTAACAGCCTTGGCTGTCCTGGACTCACTTTGCAGACCAGGCTGGCCTCAAACTCACAGAGATCTGCCTGCCTCTGCCTCCCGAGTGCTGGGATTACAGGTGTGTGCCACCTCGCCTGGTTTATTGTATTTCTTAGAGGGTTTTGGAAAGCTGCATTCATTCCAGCCTGAGTTACTTGAGCCTTCTCTTTCTCGTTCAGTACCTACTAGAGTTTTGTTGTTGATCCTTTAAAAGCACCAGCCTGTTGTTGCCTCCTCCCACCATTTCCCCCTGCTATCTCTCCCATGCCAAGCGTTGTTGTTTCTTTCATTTTTGTCCCCTGTGCATTTAGCTTGTTTTGTGGTGGCGAGTCGGCGTATTGATTTGCCATCTTCCTTTTTGGCAGAGACATTTACACTGCAAGCTTCTCTTAAGACGCTGCATCCCGCGTCTTGCTGCGCTGTGTTTTTATTTTATTTTCTACGCATTTTCTGATTATTTTAGGGTTTTCTTGCGCGGTGGTGTTCACCTATGAGTTCCCCTGATCTCTCTCTGATGTTGAGTGATTTCTGTTCCGCCGTGGCTGGAAACACACTTTGCCTGATTTCATTTCATTTCCAGTTTATTGAGCCTTGTTTCACGGCGTATGGTCTGACTTGGAGACCGTTCCAGGCACAGTTGAGGCGAGTGTGGGTTCCGCTGTCGCTGGGGGCCCAGTGTGGATGACTTGTGGTGCGGAAAGCTCAGTTTGCTTTTCCTGTGAACTGTCTGTGGGTTTTTTTTTTTTTAATTTTGTGTGAGCTCTTTATATATATTTTTAAAAAAACCTCTTGTTTATCATATGAATTGCAGATATTTTTTCCAGTTTAAATTTGTTTTATCCAGCCAGGCAGACTTTTTCTTTTTTCTTGTTCTTTTTTTTTTTTTTCTGAGACGGGGTTTCTCTGTATAGCCCTGTCTGTCCTGGAACTCACTTTGTAGACCAGGCTGGCCTCGAACTCACAGAGATCCGCCTGCCTCTGCCTCCCAGAGTGCTGGGATCACAGTCATGCACCACCACACCCAGCTTTAGAGTGTCTTTTTGTAGCTCAACATGGCCTTCAACTCACCATGTTCTTGCTTTGGCCTCTTGTGTGCTGGGTTGACAAGTGTGTGCCTCCATGCCTGGCTACATGTCTTTTATATGGACTGATTTATCTTCTTTTATAACAAAACTTAAATCCCTTTAAAAAATTACTTATGCTAGGCATGGTGGTGATGCCACTAATCCCAGCACTCAGGAGGCAGAGACAGGAGGATCTCTCTAAGTTTGAGGCTAGCCTGGTCTAAATGGTAAGTTTCAGGACAGTCAGGGTTGTATAGAGGGACTTTGTCTCAAAACAAACAAACAACAACAAACCAGCCTAGAAAGATGGCCCCGTAGTTAAGAGCATTGGCTGCTCTTCCTGAGGACCTGGCATTAGTTTCTGGCACTCACATGGTGACTCACAGTTGCCTATATGCCAGTTCCCAGGGACCCAGTGTCCTCTTCTGGCCTCTCTGGGCACAAGGTACAACAAGGTACACAGTCGTACACAAAAGCAAACACTTGTATACACAAAAGAAAAAATATATTTTATTTTTATTTATTTATTTTTAAAGATTTATTGTTTTATGTAAATGAACACTTTTCATGCACAGCAGAAGAGGAAATCAGATTTTATTACAAATGGTTGTGAGCCACCATGTGGTTGGTGGGAATTGAACTCAGGTCCTCTGGAAGAACAGCCAGTGCTCTTAATGGCTGAGCCAGCTCTCTAGCCCAAAATAAAAAAAATATATATTTTGTAAATCCTATCAGAGTCTTTTTTTTTTTTTTTTAGACAGGGTCTCACTCTGTAGCCCTGGAAGTTACTTTGTAGAGCAAGATGGCCTTGAATTCAGAGATCCACTTGCCTCTGCCTTCCTAGTGCTGGAATTAGAGGTGTGCACCACCATGCTGGGCATCTCGTGAGGGATTTTACAGGGCTCACACTCAACTTGAAAGTTGTACGGGAATAATGGCTGTTTATAATGCTAAGCCTTCATTTCATTTTGACACTATTGGTGTGTGAATATGTTACTGATTTTCATGTAACAGTGTGGCTCACTGTCATTGTGTGTAATTCAACTTGTGGGTGATTGTTTTTCAGTGTATGCTTTTTTTTTCTTTTTAAAAGTGTATTTTTGTTTCTTTTTGTTTTTGAAACAGGGTTTTTCTGTGCAGCCCTGGCTGTCCTGGAACTCACTCTGTAGATCAGGCTGGCCTTGAACTCAGAGATCAGCCTGCCTCTGCCTGCCAAGTGCTGGGAGCAGAGGCGTGCGCCACCACCAGCTGGTGTTTTTGTTCTTTAATTATGTGTCTTTGTATGGGTATATGCACATCATTACAGGTGCCCACGGAGACCCCCAGAACTGGGGTTACAGGTGTCGGTGGGAACCGGATGTGTGGTCTCTGCAAGAGCGCTCGACACATACTCTTGACCACTGAATCATCTCTCAGGTCTCCAGAGTGTATTCTTGCTCTCTCTGGCCTCCACCCATACCGTCTACAGAGCACAACTCTGATTTTTCTCCCAGTCCACAACTTGGTGCTTGGTGAGGCATTGGGTGGTCTTTGTTTGATGGTGAGAACAATCAAAAGTGAGGTCAGAGGTCAGGACGGGTCTTCCAGAGAAATGATGGTATCAGCAGATAGTTTCCAATTCTTTCCCACGTGCTGAGCACTTTGCAAACGCCACTACCCCTTGTCTTTCCTACAACAAGCTCAGTTGAACAGGAACTATCAAGCCATTTCATTTTTGGAGGGGTAAACTGAGGCTTGCCTAGTCTGTGCGCCTAGGGAAAGCTGAGCTGGCACCTTCCCTGGCACTGTAGCTCCAGGTCTCTCTGATCACCCTTTGATGACTGTGATGCCTGAGGCAATGGGGCATCTGTGTGGTGGGCAGGGCCCAGAGGCATGCCTGGAGCCCTTCATTTCTTCTCTTGCCGTGGGCCAGGCTGTTCTCTGAACCTGTGCTGTAGGGACAATCAAGAACCAACCCCTGGTGAGCACCCAAGGCCCCTCCAGCCCCCCTTGCACTGCTGTTCTGTTCTCTGTCAGGACAGAATTTATCAGAAACCGATGATTCCCTGTCACATGACTGTGAGCTCCAAGTGTTGGGCTTAAATCTGTTTGTTTGTTTTTAATGTGGTGCTGGGGATGGAACGGCTCATTTGTGTACCAAGCCTCCTCCGCTGACTTATACCCCAGCCCGTGCCCATTTGAAAGGTGGGCATCTCGGGGACACCGTGGCAAGATCCAGTTAGATGCTGACCCTTGCCACACTGTGCTAGAGCCCTCATCGCAAGCTGCCACACCGGCCTCAGTCACCCTGAGAAGGGGAAACATCTTCAGGGGAGGAGGGCTATATGAACCTGCTAAAGAGGCAGTTTGGAGTCCTGGGCAGGGGGAGGCTGGGCAGTGGAGCCCTTGCCCAGAGCAGATCAGTGGACCCTGGGCCAGCCGCTCAGGCCTCGGCACAGGGGAACTGTGGGGTACTCTTGAATGTTCCTACATACTCGGTGGTCCTGGGTCACTTGCCTAGTGAGCACAAGACCTCCAGTTCCACCCCCCACCCCATCCCTGAAGATAATAATTATTATTATGAGAAAGTAACGTCCAGATGTCACCTGATGCAGGACATAAAGTAAAAGGAGATTTTCCTTTTCCGCTCCTGCCCCTTGTTGGATGACACGCTGTGAAGACTTGTGGGTTCTTCCGAACTTTCTCTAAGCCTCGAGCATGTGCACATCTGTCTGCACACACATGTGTGAGCACACGTATGTGTGCGTACACACACACACAAAGCAGTCATACCCCCAAAGCGGTAGTTACTGTTTGCCATGGGCAGTACAGGCAATGCCTCACTAGCACTGTGGGGTTGCTGGTGAGAGGGACCCCGCTTTCCAGGAAAGCCAGGCACCACGATGCCAGTGGAGGTGGTATCCTGCCAGCAAGAAGGCCATCATCTTTCTGTCTTTCTCTTCGCTTCGCAAGTGAGGCGGGAGCATCTTTCCAAACTGTACTGAGCTCAGGTGCTGGCCAGTGTCCTCAGGATAGGTGGGCTGTTGTTTGTTTAGGCCCCGCTGATGGACACCCACGTCTTACTGGTTTTCCGGGAAGAGCCATTAGGCTGTGTGGTTTGCAGAGAGGCCTCTCTGGCTTTAGGGTGGGCACGAGGGGACACCATGGCTGTGTCTTTGAGGATGGCAGGCCCCTGGCTTAGGGGGTGGTGCTGGGAGGAGACAGGTTGCATTGGTTCTGGAGCTTCCTCGTGGTTCCATGCTGCAGCAGCTGGACAAGGCTCACCCAGAGCCAGGGCACTACAAGCATTTGGTGACAGGCTGAGCTGTGCAGTGGCTGGGACAGGGTTAGGGTAATGCTGGGCTGGGCAGGACCTGGTCTATTGGTGCTGGGGTGTGGAAGCCCTTGCTGTCTTGGACTCCATCAGGAGCCTGTGGTCAGGCACCCAGCCTACGGGAAAGGGCCACCTTCCTTTTGGGACTTCAGTTCACATCCTGTACTGCTTCCCTTTGGCCCTCAAGGACCTATTTCTACTTCATAAATTGCAAGTGGTGGAAGAGATAGGGGCCCCCTCAAATAGGTGACTCATGGTGACAGGGCAGATGTCACACCCCTACTCCAGGGAGCCTGAGGTCTGTCTGGGTGTAAGTTACAGGAGAGACACTTTCCAAAGGGAGCCCCAACCTCACCGTGTATGCCCCCCAATACTGCTAAGGGCCTTGTTGGTGCACTTCCTAACTACTGATGTCCTGAGAGGCCCCCGGTTCCCACTAGACCCCTCTTTCCTGCTTGCCCTGTGTCTCTTGCTGCCACCATCCTGTCGTAACTCGTATGCTGTGTGACTTCAGGCAAGTGCTTGCACTTCTCTGTGCCTGTACCTCCCCATCAGTGAACTAAGGATGCTACTTTTCCTCACGCTCTAGATGCTCATGAGGTTTCAGTGTTTGCAAAGAGCTTAGAACAGGCCTAGCTTCTCCAGGGTTTGAACAGCAACACCTGGCGGTCCTCGGTTTCTGTAAAGTGACCCTCTCAGTGACCGAGCAGGGTGTAGCTTTGTATGGCTGTGTTCAGTCTTCTATTTACCTTGCAAACGTTTTCAGAACAGCTGGCAGCAGCCTGTCTATCGTGGATGTTGTTCAGAGAGGGAGCATGGTGTCCAAGGAGCTTGGTCCATGGCTCTCCCATAGTCCACTTGGGCTGGTTACCATCCCTAGAGGCTGGTACAGGCCCTCCTGGCATTTCACAATGCTTCTCTCATCCATTTCCAGCGGTCCCGGGCTGCAGACCTGTACACAGGAGTTCTACACTGTCACCTGCAGCAGCCTGCAGCTGCAGAAAAGAATTTCAGGACGAGTCCGTATAAAGCAGAGTTGAGTTTATTAAGAAAAGAATTTAGGGAAGCTGGAGAGCTGGTTCAGCAGTTAGAGCACTGGCCACTCTTCCAGAGGACCTGGGTTCAATTCCCAGCACCTACATGGCAGCTCACAACTTCCTGTAACTCCAGTTCTGGGGGATCCCAAACCCTCACAGAGAAATACATGCACACAAAACACCAGTGCACACAAAAATATCCCCTCAAAGAAAAGAATGCAGGGCTGGGGAGGTGGCTCTGTCAGTAGAATGCTGTCTCACATGCAAAGACCCTGGGCTCCATTTCCAGCGTGGATAAACAGGACTTGGTAGTGTATACCTGGCACTTGGGAAGTGTAGGCAGGAGGATCAGGAGGCTATCCTCAGCTACTTAGCAAATTCAGGGTTAGCCTGGGCTGTGTGAAAGCGTGTGTGGAAAAGATGAGGTGAAGGAGCAGCTGTGGAAGGTCCTCATGTCAGTGTGTGGGACCCCTCATGTGTACATAGAAGCGTGTGTACTGCGTGCGTGTGCACATGCGCACACACAGGCGTGGACACGGAAGTTAATAGAAAGAGAGCGTGTATGGAAAGGGCGGCCCCTCCCCCAGGCCCTTCGCTGTAGCTGTCTATAGGATTTTGGAATTACGCTGCTCAAAGGGTTCCTAAGGGACCCTGCTTCTTTGTCTCCCCTTTACTTCGCCAGCCTCTACTCTCTTTTTGAGATGAAGTCTCACTCACCATGTAGCCCTGGTTGGCCTTGAACTCACTGTGTAGACCAGGCTAGCTTTGAACTTACAGAGATCTGCCTGTCTCTGCCTCCTGAGTGCTGGGATTAAAGGCTTGTGTCACTATGCCCGGCCTCCTTTTTCTCTTAAAAAGAAAAGATTTATTATTTATGTGTTCATGTCTGTGCACAGGTGTGTGCAGGTGCCTGTCTCTTTGTGCTTGGAGGACAGAAGAGGGCATTGGATCCCTCCATCCCAGAGTTTCAGGCATTTGCTGGATGGCAGACTTGTCACATGGGTGACGGGATATGAGCCTGATTAATGGCTGAGTCAGCTTTCTAGACCAGTTCCCTCCCAGGTGACATTCTAGAGCTGGGCACCTGGGGAAGGATTAGAGCGTGATGGTGAGACCATGGATCAAGGGTGGAATGAGGGCCCGAGGCCAGGGACGGGGTTTGGAGATGCCCGGGAGGTGGCAGGTTTAGCTGGAAAAGGAGAAAGGGCACACCCGAAGGTCATGTAATCTTGGGCCTTAACCACAGTTCATTACTAGTTCGGTGTTTCTTTGTTACTGTGTGTGTGTGATGTGTGTGAGTGTGTGCACGCGCATGTCACAGCACGTGTATGGATGTCAAAGGACAACTCGTGGGAGTCGGGTCCCTCCTCCCCGTAGTTGTCAGGCTTCACGGGGGTTGAGCCAGCTCGCTGGTCCTGCTCCGGCCCTTATTTGAAGGAAATTTACCTGTGTTGCCAGGCTCCCCTGCTTGTGCCAAAACTACTCACTCTCGGCTGGAGAGGGCCTTGCACAGCTTGGGTAAGGGTCCCTTTCCTTTTCCACAATCTCTTCATTTCCCCTGTCTCTCTGTCTGCCCTCAGTCCGTCTGCTGCGGCCCACTCCTGGGCTGGCTCGTGACCTTGCTGCCTTTCCAGACTCCTGATGTATGTATAAGGAGCATTAACCACAGACCCTTTCCACAGACAGGTCCTACCCCTCCCAGCCAGCATTGCGCCTGTGGCCCAGGTCCTCCTGGCTTCACCTTAAGCCTCCGCTTGACTTTTCTGTACTTAAAAATTTTTTTTCCCTTTCCTTTCCTTTTACTTGTGCTGGGGAGGTGCATATTCTCCTTGGTTAGTGTAAGCCCAGGGGCTATATCCTCAAATTCCAGGGACCTCAAATTCTTCAGGCACATCTGCCAGGAACCCATTGATTCCCTCCAGCAACAGGGGACACACACTGCATTGTTGTGTTCATTCTGAAGAAAGCTCTTGCTTGCTATCAGATAACTCTTCCTGTTTTGTAAACAGAGTTTATTTAAAAACCTGTCTTTATATGTTGTATTGTTTCTCCAAGTCCTTCTGCAGCAGCTAGGACCTGATGTCCAGAACCTGAACAGCTGCGTGGAGGTTGAGTGGGTGGACTGGGCTAGCCTCTGGCAAGCCAGGCTTCGGGGAAATGCAGTGGTCCGCAGACCCCTCAGGACACTGAGTTTGAGTGCTGATGGGCACTGTGACCTGAGGGAATGGGTTGCCATGGAAACAGGCCTTCCCTGGCTGCCCCCTGCTGGCCCAGCCCTCAGGAGTCCCCTTGGACCGCTGAGTAGGTAGCTCCGGTCCCTACATTCTCTGAGCCTGGACATCGAGTCACACCCCCAGTATGCACCTCCGCAGCTCTGAGGGGGAAGGACTGGCTGCCGTGCCCAGGTCCCGTGGGCTGGGTGCCACAGAGCTGGGCTTGAAACTGAGGACAGCGGAGGAGGCTTGTTCTCATCAGAGTTCTTTGAGGAGGTCTGGACTGTGCCCAGGCCCTCTGCGTCCCAGGAGATTTCCCCACCCCTCTTGGTGGTACATTCAGAACCACAAGCCAGTGAGCACCCGAGTGCAGGGTAACCCGCCTGCTATGGCGCCATAGCTGTCACATAAGGGGAAGAAACGGCATAGGGAATGGTGTCCTTACCACTGTACTCGATAGCTGAGGCCAGAACTGGCCTCCAGAGCCCTCCAAACCACTGTGCCACCCACCTTTCTCTCACTCCTAGGCTCTTTGGAAGGGCCAAAGGGCATTTTGGCAGGGAGAGGCTTCTGATGAGCCTCGGAGTGTGAGCTCTAACAGTTTTCATGTTCATATTCCCACAGAAGCCCTGCAGATGCAGACATTGAGGTCCAGAGAAGGGAAGCAACTTGCCTAGAGACACACAGCAGGAGAGGTGGGACAGCCCCTTGGCCAAGACCCTGCTAGAGCTGGTGTTTGTGTCAGGCCCCAGACTGTCCCCAGATCCACTGGGTAGCCCCGCTGCCTACCAGGTGAGTGGGGATGAGAGGGCAGAGGTCCCAGCCCAGCTTCCTGGCTTGGGCATGGGTGTGAGGAGGGTACCCTGGCCTTAGGATGCCGAGTAGCTGTGTTCCCTCTGTGTGTCCTGGTCCCAGGACCTCCCAAACTTTTGGGCTTCAGCTTTGAACTCGGATTTCTCTCATCATTCATTTGGCTGTGTACCTCACTCTGTGCACATCAGTGAGCAATTATAGGAATCAAAAGAAGAGGCTGGTTAAGGTGACCTTTTCACATGCCCCTCTGACCTCAGTTTTGATCAAAGGGTTATCAGGGTCACCAAGAACAATGAAGAGATTGCCAAGGACTTGTTCAAAGGAGTTTTCAAGTCTGACTGAGAACTCTGACATTTATACATAGCGATGAAGATGGAGATATTTAAAGTCATGTTTTTCTTAAAAAAAAAAAGAGTTGCATATAACCAAGGGGGTACAGTAGTCAGGGCTCATGAAGCCCTGAAAGGATTTGGTGACCACCTCTTAAAGGACATGACTTGAAACATTTTTGTTGCACGTGATTATTTGTTCTATGTGCTTACGGGGAGACGTGTGTGAGCCTTGCTTGTCTGAAGGCGGGATGGCAGCTTGCAGGACCATTTTCCTCACCTCTCTTTCCATCATGTGGAAATTGAACCGAGGTCAGCAGAGACTGTGGCAGGTGCCTTCACCTGCTGAGCCATCTCCCCAACCCAAAAGTGACCTTTGAGCTGAGAGTTGGAGACTGATCTGTGCCGGTCAAGGTGTCTGGGAACAGTGTTTGCAAAGGTCTGTGGCTGGAAGGCCCGGCCATCCCTTCTTCAAGCCACATAGTATGCTGCCTCGATGAACACATTTAACACCTTCCCTGAAGGGTTTGACAACTTGTCAGTCATGTAGTCATTCATCAAAACATAAGTGAGCCCCTCCTATGTGCTGGGGACACAGATGTGACTCGGTTTCCCTGCCCATGAAAGGCTGAAACTGCCTTTGAATAGCGGTGGTCAGGGCTTTGGACTGGCGTGTCTTCTACCCGTAGCTGGGTCCTAAGGTGCCAAACACGCCCGTTTTATAGGTCAAGTTGTGAGGCTAGGCCTCCCGGGGTGGCTAGTGCCCTTCTCAGAACCCTGAGGCCAGCTGAGTGGGTGGGGTGTCTTGTCTGCTCCCAGAGGCTCTCTTCTACCTCAGGGTCTTCTGTCGCCCCAGCCAGGACCATGGGCAGCAACAAAAGCAAACCCAAGGATGCCAGCCAGCGGCGCCGCAGCCTGGAGCCCGCAGAGAACGTGCACGGGCCGGGGGGCGCCTTCCCGGCCTCACAGACTCCGAGCAAGCCCGCCTCCGCCGACGGCCACCGCGGGCCCAGCGCCGCCTTCGTGCCCCCCGCGGCCGCCGAGCCCAAGCTCTTCGGAGGCTTCAACTCCTCGGACACCGTCACCTCCCCGCAGAGGGCGGGGCCTCTGGCAGGTCGGCCCTCCCGCTCGCTGTGTGTCCCCGAGCTGGGCGCACCCTCTCTGGGTTCTGAGGACTTGGTTTCCCGGAGGCCGCGAGGTGGGGAAGGGACTCATAAGCTGGAAAGCGGGGCTCCTGACGCCCCGGGGATGCCAGGTTCAGAACGTCACGGGCTCCGAAGAAAGGGCTGAAGGGGGACCCGGGGGCCGGCGGGAGGGGCCGCCCCAGACCGCCTCGCTGCCGCCTCCCGCCCAGCCTTTGTTCCCGGCTCCGCGGTGCGACGGCCCGAGTGCGCCCCTGCGCCCTCTGCTGGCGCTGCGGGGTGCGGCCGCCCGGCCGCCGGGGGCTGAGCCGGTGACTCACTCTCCCGCCAGCGGCGTGCACGGCTGCACACCCGCTCGTGCAAACCCCAGGATCTGACGGAGCCACACTCGGGGCTGCAACCCACACGGGCAAATCCCACCCAGACCCAGTCATACTATGTGCCCACGTTGACTGACTGGAGACACCGTCAGAAGGCTCACAGTTCACTACACGGTTTACTGTTTTCCTAGAGACGCATCTAGGCCAGGCACCCCACACCCTCCAGGGCAGCGCACGCAAGATACAGGTGTGCGTACAGCCTCGCACCCTCGGTTGGGACTGTGCACCTACTTGCACCCGATGCAGGCACGGGCTAGGGTACCCAGCCTCACGCCCCACCACAGGCTCTTGGTTTCGGTGGGGAAGGGCCCTGCAGCTTGGCCCAGATACCCGGAGCTGCTAGGTGTGCTTCTGCTTGTGTGCAGGCAAGGCGCCCCTGGCCTGCAGCCCAGCAGGAAGCCACAGGCCCCTGCTCCCTCCCTCCCGTGCCCAATGTGACTTCTTAGGTTCAGGCTGGTGAGGACGGCAGTCTCCCACTCTGTCCTCTGCAGGGTTCTGACACATCCTATCCCGCTCTGCAGGTGGGGTGACCACCTTTGTGGCCCTCTATGACTATGAGTCACGGACAGAGACTGACCTGTCCTTCAAGAAAGGGGAGCGGCTGCAGATTGTCAACAACACGTGAGTGGGACTGCGGGGTGGGTGGGCGGGCGCACCGCACTGGGATCGTGGGCCCCTCTATACCCAGAGCTGCCGGCAGAGGGCGGTGTAGAGCTCACTGGGCCGCTTCTGCCCTTGGTGGGAGGTGGCTCTCCCTAAACCCAGGCGGTCTCCTCCCTTGTCCCGGGCCCTGCCTTCGCACCTCAGCCTCTCCCTCTCTCTGCTTCTCTCTCGCTGGCCCTTAGGAGGAAGGTGGATGTCAGGTGTGTACCGAGGCCAGGTGGAGGGGGATGCTTCGCTGAGGCTGGGGACTGCTCTCTGCATGCGCTTCCTCACTGCTCCTGTGTGTGGCCCCCAAGCCCTTTCCCATCCCTTTAGCTTATCCTGCATCTCACCTGTTTGAGCCAACCCTCCATCTTTACCCCACACCTTCCTGTTAGCTCACCTCCTCTCTCTTCTGGTTTGTGATTCCACATTGAGTGCCAGCTACACGCAGGACCCAGTGTATTCTGGAGGCCAGGGAGGGAGGCAGTGTGGTGGGAAAGTGGGCTACCCCAGGCCAGGCCAGGGGTGGGCAGAGGCAGGCTGGGGTTCCTGCAAGATGGCCCCCGCAGAGGGGGCTGTCTGTCAGGGTGCACATCCCAGGAAGGACAGTAAGCCACTGCAGGTAAGAGTGGAGGGTAACATCCCTGGGAAGGGGCAGCTGATGTTTGGAGATGTGTGCCAGGCTGTGGGGGCCTTTCCTTGGGGACAGGTAAGGCTTGGAGACTTTGATTTGGGCTGTTCTGAAGGGTAGAGAGGAGTTTATCAGAGTGCTCCCAAGGCCTGGCTAAGGAGGCAAGCTTCCCACATCCCTGAGTGGGTTTCCCTGCCTGTGCCTCCGATCCTTGTGCGTGCTACTCTGCTTGAAATATCCCTTCTCCTGTGTCCACCTGGTGAACTCCTATTCATCCCTCAAGATCCAGGGTGGGACTGCCCTCTGTGTGAGGCAAAAGCAAGCAGGTGCCATGCGCTGTGCCGGTCATTCTCACCCATACCCCCTTCATCTTGTTATCTCTGATCCCAGGGCCAGCAGTAATGGCGGAGGGGCTGGCTCTGCTTTGTGAACGAGGAAACTGAGGCTCAGAGTTGTTAAGGCCCTTGTCCAAGGTCACATGGCTACAGAATAGCAAGCCCAAGATGGAACCTGGCCCTTTGCTCTCCCCTTTCTTAGACTGCCACCCTGGGCAAGGGGCCTCCCCATCAGGGAGGTCAGCTTCTCCTTCCCTCCTGATGGGAAGCCCCTGAGTCCCCATGTCCCCAGATGTTGGTGGCATTGGGATGAGCAGGAGCAGGAGGAGCACATGACAGCAATGAGAGGAGAGTTGACCCGCCCAAGGCTACCCAGCCGATAGAGACAGAGCTGGGGGGCAATGGCCGAAGTCCTAGGGTGGCCACCCACCCTGTTGGGAGGCAGGAAAGGCCTGGGGACTCTTACCCCGGGGTCACAGAGCAGCCCCGACTCCTTCGGGGTGCAGTGTCCTTTTTCTGTGCACTGACATTTGACCTTCTGGGAGCCAGCAAGGGAGTGTGGCCTTCGGATCAGGGGGCCCAGTTTGGTACTGCTCTGTCCATTTTCTTGTGGAGGAAAGCCCCAAACAGGCCAGTGAACTCCCCCCCCCCCAGGTTGCTGTGGGTTGATGTCAGGCTGCGTTGCTCACTCTGGAGTCTGGCCACCTCATTCTGCGGGCCCCGTCCTGGGACAGCCTGTCTCCTGCTCTCCTGTCTCCCCTCTCTTGGCTTCTGGGCTGCTGCATTTGGCCGTGAATACCAAGGGCCCCTGATCTCACCTTCTTTTTGCCATTGACTATGATATGTAGCTTTGGGCAAATCATGGATGCTTTGGGTTGAAAGATTTTAGAGTTCTTTGGGGAAAACCTCTCCTACTCCATGCCTCAGTTTCCCCAACTCTTATCAAGAAAACACTGGTCTCTCTTGCCGGAGTGACTGGGTCTTCCACCTCTCTCAAATGTAGTTTCCTGATCTGGGGTGGGGGTCTTGCCTTCTTCCTTGTTGGGTGACCTTGGGGGTGGAATCAGAGAGGAAAATGTGTGTATCCCAAGCAAGGGTGGAGCTTTGGTACATGGGTACTGCCCGTGTGTCTGTCCCTCGTGGTTCCAGTTGCACTGTGCGCATCCGTCTAGAAGGGACCCCTGTGGCCCAGTGTTAGCCGGGGTCTGATGATGGCCTGGCCTCCAGATGGTCCTTCGAGCAACTCCAGCTCCGCTCGCTCCTGGGCTCAGTGTTTCCATCTGTAAAGCTGCGTGAAGATGAGCACAGACATCCAGGGCCTTCAGGCTGGGACTGTGTCCCAGAAGAGGCCAGGGCCTTCCTGTCTCTGGACCAGGGTGGGGATGCTGTGCATCTTCTCAGGGTCAAGGTGGGGCCAAGGTCACAGCTGACTAGTCTGACTCCCCTCTTGCCTACCCCTCCCCAAGCCTTGCATGGAGATGAGCCTTTGATCCTTTGAGCATCTGAGCCTCATGGTGCCCACAGGGAGGCAACTGACCTGGCTGTGTGACCTTGCACAGAGCCCTTTGCTTCTCCGGCCTCAGTCTTCCCATCTGTACAGGGGGTGTGGAAAGGGCTGACCCTAGCTCCCAGCCCCTGTCCTCCGATCTCCCCTCAAACCTCCAGCCTTCTCCCTGTCTCCTTTGGTTGCTTTGGATGTGAGGCCTCTGGCTGCCCCCTTGGCCCTTTCCCAGTGTCCCCAGCACTGCCTGGCTCTCGCTCTCTCCCTCGGCCCCCTGCCACAGCCTCTCACCACACCCCCATCTCTGCCTCTTCTCTCCTGTCGGGCTCTCGCTTGCTCCTCCCTCCTCTGTCTCTGGACCCCTGCTCCAGCCAGACCTGGTTCACATTCAGATGGCTGCAAAGGTACTTCCTCCCCTCCACCTCCTGCCCAGGCCCAAAGCCCGAGCCCTGCTGGGAGCTCTCCTGCCCTACCCCCTCTTCCTTCCTCCTTCCTCCCCCTCTTCCTTGGGTAGGTAGTGTAGAGGGCCCTGGGCTCTGAGGCTGGGCCACCGTATTCCCCGTGACTCCCTGTGTGACTTTGGGCATGGCCCAGTTGTCTCTGGCTTCACTTTCCCCATGGACGGGGTAGGCTGCAGGAGGCCTGTCATTGCTTAGTTAAGGACCTTTAGAGCTGTGATTTGGGACAGGGGCAAGTACTGCTTGCGTTAAGGGGTAGGTAGGCCTGGACTGTTGCTGGCCCCAGAAGGGCCAGCCCTTGTCTCCAATGGGCATTAGGCTCTCAGGGATCGGGGAGACTTTGAAGGTCTAATCTGGCATCTCATGTAAACCTCGCTTCTCCCTTCTCCTCCCCCCTCTCTTCCAAGGCAGCCCTTGGCACCTGCAGGCCGCTACGCACTCCTGGACAGTGCCGCTGGGCTCAGTCCTTGGGCAGAAGGGGCTCAGCCCTGCTGAGGTTTTGGGTGGCATCCCTCTGGGTCAGTGTGCCAGTTCCAGGCCAGTTCCTGCTGGCTTGCTGTGGACACAGGCTGGCCCAGCTTCCCTTGCTGCAGAGCCTGGCCGTGCACCTGGGAAGGTCGGGGTTGCTGACCCTGCTCCCCGATGACATCATTCTTTGCTCCCTCCCACCTGCACAGAGAGGGAGACTGGTGGCTGGCACACTCGCTGAGCACGGGACAGACCGGCTACATCCCCAGCAACTATGTGGCGCCCTCCGACTCCATCCAGGCTGAGGAGTGAGTATGCTGTCCGGCTATGGTCAGCTGCCGCTGTCACCACCAGCCCAGGGTCTCTGACCTGTTCCTTCCTCCCAAGGTGGTACTTTGGCAAGATCACAAGACGAGAATCAGAGCGGCTACTGCTCAATGCTGAGAACCCAAGAGGGACCTTCCTCGTGAGGGAAAGTGAGACCACAAAAGGTATGCCTGAGCACATCCGTGGTTGGCAGAACTCAGCTTGAAGGGTATTGTTTGAGCTGGATCTTGCAGAGTGAATAGGAGTTTGGTACACAGGATGGAGAGGGAAGAACCCTCCGGGGGAGGAGATAGCAGGAACTGAAATGACATGGTACTTGAGGACTTCCTGGTCCAGAGGTGGTGGTCAGGGCATACGAGCTGAGGCCTTCCTCTCTGGCCTCAGTTTCTCATATGGGGAGTGGGTGCAGGTTATCAGGAGCCCCAGGGGTCACATTGCTGTGGATTTGTTCCCAGATGCAGCGGTCCTCTCTGTTTCCCTTTCCCAGGGGCCTAGCCTAGCCTTGCCCTTCCCCCACAGACTGTCTCTGCTCTGTTTCTGGCGCTTCTCCTAGCCCATCACCATGGCAACCAAGCCAGGCTGCTTCCTGTGGGCCTGGGGCTCAGCAGGAGATGAAAAAGTGCTTGCACCCCGCCACGTGCACTGTGCCCAGTACACAGTCACGGCTCTGTGTGTGTGTGTGTGTGTGTGTGTGTGTGTGTGTGTGTGAGCGTGTGTGAGCGTGCGTGTGTGCGTGCTCCTTTGCACTGTTGGGGGTGGCATTGGCCAGCGCTGCCGGGAGAGAAATGTGGTGTGGTCCTGCTTCCTGAGGCTTGGGGCTATGGGCAAATGTGACCATGTGGCCACTGGACATCAGTGTGCTGCTGTGTGTACATGTGGTCCCACCTGGCCACGTCCCTCAGCCTGTCTCTTCTGTGTGCACACGATGTGGGCAGTCAGGAGAAAACATGGCTTCCCAGTGTTGCTTTGAGACAGGCTAGGATGGGTCCCAGGCCCAGCCCTGCCTGACTCACTCATAGGTTACCAGAAGGTCATCCTACTATCAGCCGATGTCTAGTGGTGGTGGGGAGGCGGAGCCTCTGCTCAGAGCTGCCTACTACCTGCTAGGTCCGTGGGGACTGTGCCCGCCTCTCCCTCATGCTACCCTAGGTGTCCCTGGCTCTGTTTAACAAGGTTTCTGTTCAGGACATTCCCAGCTGCCGTTTTTCCAGGCTCCAGGGAGGCAGGACCCTCAGGCCACACTCAGTGCGCACCTCCTGCCCTGGACTACTGTGGCAGGGTTAGCGTTCACACATGTCCTTCATAGCCAGCCACACTGCTCGTTGTCTGCTCAGCCGGTCTCCAGGAAGCAGAGCAGGGCAGATGGGAGTGGGCAGAGAGGGCAGCAGCCAGCATTTATGGAGTGCTTCCTGAATACTGTGTGCACCTTCACAGCAGTCTCATTGTGTAGAGGAGGAAACTCAGGTCCATAGAGGATGATTGGAGGGGTCTCCACCATGGGGGAGGGAAGGGTTGTGCCTTGTCTGGCTTTGTCTACATGGCTGCTGAAAGAGGGCGGACTGAACTCACTTTCTCCAGCAAGGGGCACGCCCAGCAGGGTGCCATGGAGGTCTCCTCCCTGCCTGCCCACAGGTGCCTACTGCCTCTCTGTATCCGACTTCGACAATGCCAAGGGCCTCAACGTGAAACACTACAAGATCCGGAAACTGGACAGTGGCGGTTTCTACATCACCTCCCGCACCCAGTTCAACAGCCTGCAGCAGCTCGTGGCTTACTACTCCAGTGAGTGTCCCCTGGAGGTGTGAGGACTCACTGGCTGCCATCCCAGGAGGGGAGTGGGGTGCCACAGAATGTGCCTCGTCGGCCCTGGGGTGTCTCTCCCTACCCAGCCCCCTCCTCTCCTTCCTCCATCCATCCAGCTGATGAGGAGGGGTCTGCCTTGTGCAAGCTAGAAGGGAGGGGCCAGAGGCTGCTGTTGATTGTTTCTGCAGCCCAAGACTGGTCTGAACCGGTTCCTGGAGAGGAGGAGGGGGGAGGCCTCTTTGATAAGAACGGCGGGGTGGGTGTGGGGCCGTGTGCAGTGATGGGGCTGGTGCGTGCCTGTCTGTGCATGGCTTCTGCAGGTGTGCGCCATGTGAGCTGCCTCCTCAGCCTGGGCCCCCGGCCTCTGTAGGACCAGCTGCCTCTGTCCGTCTGCTTCTGCTCTGGGGTTCATGTCCCCTGACCAAATCCTTTAGGGAGAGCTACCTGGGACCTTATGATAGAGACCCAAGGCCCCAAGCCTGGGCGGCTAAAGGTTGTCCCATGCCTTCACCTGCCAACGCCTTCGGCCTCACCTCCAGCTTCCCGTCTCCTGGAAGCTTTTCCACCTGCACAAGTGACCTCGGGCCCTGGCACAGGCCGTGTGCTGTACCAGCTCAGGAACCCCTTCGTCTGGAATGCCTTCCAGGGCTCCCAAAAGATTCCTAAAGCCTGCCTGGCTCCCCTCTTTCAAACTCTTCTCTGTCACATCTGTGGTCCTGAGACGGGGGGGGGGGGGAGCTTCCTAGGGCAGGGTCTCACACCTGCTCCTCGCTGAATCTCTGGCGCTCCCAAATCTGATGGAGTGGGGAAGGAATTAGTGGTTTGGCAGGTGAGTTTTGTGCCGCAGCCCCGTGGGGAGTAGAGGGGTATACAGGAGGGTGAGTGCCCGTCCCCAGAGCCGATGCGCACATGCTGTGTAGAGCCATACATGCTGGACAGGGGTCCAGCTTGCTGTGGACTCTGTCTGAGCCCCATCCTCTGCCTCCATCTTCAGAACATGCTGATGGCCTGTGCCACCGCCTCACTACCGTGTGCCCCACGTCGAAGCCTCAGACCCAGGGCCTGGCCAAGGATGCCTGGGAAATCCCCCGGGAGTCCCTGCGGCTAGAGGTCAAGCTGGGTCAGGGCTGCTTCGGAGAGGTGTGGATGGGTAAGGAACACACACCCCTGTCCCCATCCCAGACAGACAGCTCAGGGCCTCTCTCTCTTTGTCTCTGCTGAACAAATGGGCTCTGTTTTTATTTTTCTGTAAACATTATTATGTTTCCTGTGACTTTCAAGCCCACATGTAATATATGTTGCTCATGCCCTCCCCTCCTTGCCCCCTCCCGGCTATGCCCCAACTGGGGTCAGCACTGAGATTGGCACACCTGACTCCTTGTAGCCCATGCTGCTAGAGTCTAGCTCTGTGTACCAAGAGCTGCTGGTCACTCGGCACCACTCGGCACCACGGTCATTCAGGGCCTAGGTTCTGAGGTAAAATGGGGGCTGTTAGTAAGTTTCAAGGGTCATATAAGCTCATCATCGAGAGAGAAAGTGCTGTGCGGAAGGAGTAGCGGGAAGTCACTGTCCCATTTCCTGTCTAATTGTGTAGCTGCTGGGAGTCCCCTGTGACAGTGAGCTGCCCTAGCCAAACCCAGGCTCCTCGGTCATTGGCCACTCTCTGTCTACCGAGGAGTGGAGGGGTCTGGTGGTGCCCACTTCACTGTCTTCCCTTCACGGGGCACTGGAGGGACTGGACTGGGTAGGGAAGGAACATGGGAAGGAACATGAGGAGGAAGGACAGAGGGAGAGGGAGAAGCCAGCTCCTAAGCTGAGACCAAAAGGAGGGTTTAGGCAGGTCCTGGGTGAGCTGCAGCCTCGGTCCTCCTCAACTGTGATTCTTGGTAGTGTGTGGTGGGGGTCTGAGAGCTTCTTACCTCTCCCTGGGGCTCTACACAGAACAGGAATTGCCACAAAAGATCTGTGGATGGCCTGACTTTAGATGGGCTAGAGAGCTGACCCAGTCTACCCTCAGACCCAGTCCCTGCGACGAGGAGGACTCCTGGCTGGCTTGTCGGTTCCCTGCCTGGTGCATCGCAGGCACCAAGTTGACCTTTCATTGTGGTGTTCCCACAATGGCCCCAGACACAGCCCACCCTCTCCTCTAGAGCGCTAGTAGTGCCCACCCAGCAGAAACACAGTCATGCAGGTGAAAGCAGTCACCCACATTCCTAATCAGTTAGTCTCCTAGCAGCCACTGTGACCAGGCTCCAGACCCTCCTCTCACAGTCCTGAGAGGGCAATCTGTTCCTCAAGCCCATCTTATGAGTGAGAATACAGAGTCTGAGGAAGGCCCCTGGCCTTGCCTGAGCCTGTGCCGTGAGTGGAGGCAGGCTCGCCGGTGGGCTGGCCTGGCCCAGTGCAGCAGAACCAGCCATGGCCTGTACTGAGCTCGCTGTGCCCCTCCCACACAGGGACCTGGAACGGCACCACGAGAGTCGCCATCAAAACCCTGAAGCCGGGCACCATGTCTCCAGAGGCCTTCCTGCAGGAGGCCCAGGTCATGAAGAAACTGAGGCATGAGAAGCTGGTGCAGCTGTATGCCGTGGTGTCGGAGGAACCCATTTACATTGTGACCGAGTACATGAGCAAGGGTAGGCCTGAGCCTGGCGAGCACCGCTCAGCTGCCTGTGCAGGGCCGGGAACTACTAACCCTGATGGGTGGACAGCTAAGCCAGGGACTGTCTCGCTCCTTTCAGAAATAAGCACTGCTACTTTTTTTTTAAGGTTCTCCCTTCGTCCTTTACCACTGCCGAGACCCTTGTTGCTGTTGGGTGTGTGTGTAGATCCCAGTGCCTAGGAGGATCTCAACTTTGAGGGCAGGCTGGCTATACAGCAAGATTGTCTCAGCAAACAGCCGTGTGGGGCTGGGGCTGCAGCTCAGTTGGTAGAGTGCCTGCCTAGTGGGCACAAGACCCTGGCTTTGGCCTTAGGTTTGATCCCCCTCACTGCACGAGTCAGGCAAGATGACACGTACCCGTAACCCCAGCACTGAGGTAGAGGCAGGAGGATCATGAGTTCAAGGTCAGTTTCCATTGCAGAGTGAGTAGGGCTGCTCACTATGTCTGTCTCTATACAGCAGCCACACCACCCCAGAGTTCCCTGCTGCCTCAGCGGCGCAGCTTTCCAGCTCCAGCCCGGGCAGCCACTGGCTGGCAGGCTTGGTCCTGATGAACTTATTTGTCTCAGGCTTTACACATTGTCTTTTGCATCTAACAGCCCTTGTTTTGTTTGCCCTCGCTCCACACTCTACCCTTACCACAAGGGCCAGCAGGGTTTCTTGGTCCAGCTCCCTTGAATGTTTGACTTTGTGTGCCAAACACTGAAGTTTTTTTTTTTTTTCTTACTGGCCGAGCAGGAGGGGGTGTGAGACGCAGGCTAGGCTACAGCTGGCTCTCTCTCTCCAGGGAGTCTGCTGGACTTTCTCAAGGGGGAAACGGGCAAATACCTGCGGCTACCCCAGCTGGTGGACATGGCTGCTCAGGTGAGTTTTCCTCTGCGATCTTCCTGCACCTTTAGCTCTCAGCGCTCGGGCTCAGAGCGCCCCCTCCAGGAGGCCTGCTTTCATTACACCAGAGTCTCACCTTGCCACTCAGTGGCGCCCTGGCAGGTGCCTGGGGTGCTTCACCATATCTGGGCACCAGAGGCACATATGCCCAGAATTAAGGATGAAAATAAAGTACGGAAAGTTGAAAATGACCTGGCACGCACCTGTGTCTATGGGTCATCTGGGGCTTCTTGTTAATACCTGCTTCCCTGGCAGTGGCTTACTGTGACTTCCTGTTGTCCTTTGTTTGCTGTCCCCCTTGGCCACTGAGGTCTGGTCTGCCTTTTCAAGCCAGCGCTGCTTGTTGTAAGCTGAATGAAGGTCCTTGCTTGAAAAGGCAAGGGATAGGCAGGGCGTTTGGCTGTCTCTCTCCCCCCAGGAAGGACCAGCCTGAGACACTGGCTTGTACCCCTGGGGTGGGTGTGGGTTGGCCCCTGAGCCAGGCCTTCTGTCTCTGCAGATCGCCTCGGGCATGGCGTACGTGGAGCGGATGAACTACGTGCACCGGGACCTCCGAGCTGCCAATATCCTGGTTGGGGAGAACCTGGTGTGCAAAGTGGCTGACTTTGGGCTGGCCCGGCTCATAGAGGACAATGAGTACACAGCCCGGCAAGGTGGGCCCCCGGGGAGCAGCCGATGGTGTCAGTCTGTCAGGTGGAAAGGAGAGTGATGCTCCTTCCACAGATTAGTAGTGACACGCTGTGCGTATCTCTCCTGCAGGTGCCAAGTTCCCCATCAAATGGACGGCCCCTGAAGCCGCACTGTACGGCAGGTTCACCATCAAGTCGGATGTGTGGTCCTTCGGGATCCTGCTGACCGAACTCACCACGAAGGGACGAGTGCCCTACCCTGGTGAGGAGGCTACGCTTGTGTCCCTGATCTTGGCCCTAGGGGCAAGTCTGACCCCTCCCCCCATGGCACCCCTGGGCTTCCTCATTCTGGGCTGGATCCCAAAGAGGCTGCCTCTGGTCAGGGCTCTTGGCCTCAGAGACAAGGTTTTCTGTGCCACAGGCTAACAGCTGTTTCGGCCATGTCGGTGTCTGGATCCGTCTCCTCACAGCCCCTCTGTTGACAGGCATGGTGAACCGTGAGGTGCTGGACCAGGTGGAGCGTGGCTACCGGATGCCATGTCCCCCCGAGTGCCCCGAGTCCCTGCATGACCTCATGTGCCAGTGCTGGCGGAAGGAGCCTGAGGAGCGGCCCACCTTTGAGTACCTGCAGGCCTTCCTGGAGGACTACTTTACATCCACCGAGCCGCAGTACCAACCTGGGGAGAACCTATAGGAACTGTGTGCGCAGGACTGTCGCCCCTAGGCTTTGGGGTGTCACCTCTGTGGCACCCGCCTCCTTTCATCCTCTTTCTGGGGCCGAGTTGCCTCGGCGATGCCCCTTTTGGAGCATGGAAGGGCTTCAGGGACAGGGGCAGCCTGGAAGGGCAGGTTGAGGCTGGTCCAGTGACTGTCCTGTTGCCTGTCCTGGCCGCAGGCCCTCTCTGTGCATTCTCTGGAGCCAGCCTGCTCCTCACAGCAGACACCAGGTGAAGAGCAGGGCTTGGGGGCAGCCTTCCAACCTCAGCCCACCCCACTCACCTGGCTCCTCCCCACTTTCTTCACCCTGGGTCTGTTTCAAGCTGGCCAAAGAGCCTTTCCAAAGAGGAATGAGGCCCAGCCCTTGGCCTATATGTACTTCCTGCCCTTGGCCATCCTTCTTGGAGGCTTCTGGGTAGAACACTGGGTCTGGAACTCCCTGCCATGGCTCTCAGGCTAGACAGCCCAAGGCCCAACACAAGTTGCGGTGTGAGGATGAGCACTCCCTCTCAGCCCTGTCCTCCACAGGGAACCTTGGAGATCATTGACACACTGCCCTCATTTCTCTGTTGGAAAAACTGAATCCAGGAGGGGCTGTGAGGTGGGCTTAGCACCTGGTGCTCCCTCTGTCTTCCTCAGGAACTAATGAGAACTGTCCTAAGGCAGTGGGCAGGCTGGGGCCTGAGACGGGGCTAAAGGAGGCAGAGTTCTGCCACCACTGAGGCCCACGGGTCTGCTGTGCGGGAAGAGGCAAGCAGATGTTGAGCCAGAAATGAGGGGTGGACCGTGAGGGTGTAGAATGAGCTTCAGTCACAGTGCGGGTGGCCTTTGACCTTCAGAGCCAGCCGTGTCGTGGGGTGAGCTCCCAGGCTGCAGACACAAGCCAGTAGAAGTTGAAAAGCTGAGAAGAGCCTGGTCATCGTCCATTTGTCCTAATCATTTCAACTCCTGGCCCCTGCTCTCCTGCCTAGGCTGGGACTCCGTAACTCAGGGGGAGGGAGGAGAGTTCCTCGGCAAGGGAAATGAGGGCAGGACTCCTCACTGCTGTGTCCCAGCACTGGCCCTGCCCTCTCTGAGCTACAGTCTTTGCCCCCGTGGCTCTGGCTCTGCCACTGGCCAGCCCCTGTATAGATCCGTAGCTGGGCATGTAAGGGGAGCACAGCCCCGGGACTGCAGCCAACTGGCTGCTTGGTCCCTGGCTTTTCTGCCCAGCCTTAGGGTAGGTGGCTTCTCTCTGCCTCAGTTTCCCCATCTGTAAGGTGGGCAGTTGATGATTTGTGGCATCTCAACCGAGGAGCCCTGTGTGTGTATGTGTGTGTGTATGTACATGTGCCTGTGTGTCTTCCCTTGTGTCCATATTTAACATGTAAAACACTCCTGCTCCGTGCTCAGACATGACCATTTCACCCATTGCCCCATCAGAGCAATAATGTCCCGCTGCTGGGGATTCGAGCCAGCCAGGCCCTGCCTACAGGGAAGGAGGCTACGCAGGGCCTGCCCTGACATTTCTACTCTCCTCCCGTAGTCTCTTGCTCAAGCCTCCCCTGCACTGGCGAGTCTGAGCTTGCCACGTCACTCCCCCCCCCCCCAGCTGCCCAAGGACCTCTGTAAGGTGGCCTCAACTTTCAACTGTCCACTTTTCTGCCTTTTTCTCTCTCTCTCTCTCTCTCTTTCTTTCTTTCTTTCTTTCTTTCTTTCTTTCTTTCTTTCTTTCTTTCTTTCTTTCTCTTTCTAACAGTGTTTTGTAGATTTCAGATGACTATGCAGAGGCCTTGGGGACCCCAGCTCTGGGCAGGGCATGGGGATCCCACATTCCATGACCCAGGCTTGGGGCGGGAGGGAGGACCCAGAACTGGTTGTACATACTTTGCATACTGTCTGATTAAACACAAACAGACCTCAGTTTGGGTCGCCATTTATTTACCATCTACCCTGTGCAGGAGGGTAAAAAGCGTCCCGGGTGTGAGGGAAGACAGCAGTGTGGGCCTCGGCCCCTGCAGATGGTGTTTCTGGGCCGGGGAGTGATATGATCAGAGAGTGCAGACACTGCATGTCTGTACTTATCTGAGGATCTGGGGGAAGCACCAATTAAGCCAAGGATGCTTGTGAGATGTGGACAGCTGGCAGGATGGGCAGAGCTGCCTAACTTGTATGGGATGTGTTCTTTCCGGGGTGATCTCAAAGGCTCTGTGTGTGTGAGAGAGAGAGACCCAGATGAGCCGTGATTGCTGCATGCACACAGATCTAGGTGCATTTACATCCACCTCCATGCAGTCTAGCGTTCCCTTTCCCCTGTCAGCCTTTCCTCCCAGTCACCGTCTGCACATTTCCAGCTTCCCACTCTGGGCCTGGACTTGTTCTACTCTGAAAATCTCTTTCCTCTTATAAGTCGGAAACTCCAGATTCAACATTCAGAGGCCACAGAGCACGCAGCGAGTCTTCTCCGAGCCCTGGAATCTTCTGGGGGGTGTCATGGCTGTTCCCCAGGCTCCATCCGCCGGACCAGATGCCCCTCTTCCCCCGCCCAGACCCAGCCCACGGGGTGATGTCTGTGTACCTGAGGGAGGCAGTGGCCTCTTCCCTCTCTCCCCACCAGTGCCCTCAGGGGCTGTGCACCTGAGGGAGACAGGGACAGGTGCAGACAGCAGAGGGAGCCATGGCTTGGCCTGGGCCTCCAGCTGCTTCACTGGCCTCCGGGTGTGAGGCCCCAGGACCCATTCTGTTGGGGATGTTTTTCTTCCAAGAAAATACTTCCTTGTAGCAAGAATAATGTATGTTCCTTCTTGCAGAGTGGGAAAAGCACAAATAAGAAAACAAACAAAAACACTTGTATCACTTGTATTCCAGGCCCCTCTGCCCCTCCTGCCCAGCAGCCAGGGCATCTCCCCAAGGTGTGTGCAGTCCCTGGCTGCTCGTCCGTCTTGTCTCTTGGCTCTCTCTGTCTCTGTCTCGTGGCTCACAGTTGAGCTGCTGGCCGTAGAAAAAACTCAGAACAGAGGTCCAGCCTGGGCTCAGCACTGCCACATCCGCTGCTCATGGGTCATATGATAACTGTCAGGGCTTGCCTGCCAGCCCTCGGTATCTGGCCATTGTTTGTGCTCCTGCCGGATGTTGTGGTGTAGGTGTGGACTCTGAGGGGTGTGCATGGGATCTAGGGTGTGTATGGGTTGTAAGGGAGGGTGTGATGTGGGGGGTATGTGTGGGTGTGTTTGGTGTGTGAGGTGGAAGGATGTTGTATGGGTGTGTCTGGTGTGTGTTACGTGCGGTGTGGGGATGTCCTTAGGTTACATGTGGTTTGGGGGTGTACATGTTTTGTGCAGGGCATGGGGGTCGTGTAGTGTGTGTGTGAGGGTGAGGGTGGGGGTGTCTGCCCTGGAGTGCACCAGCTGCCACAGGGCCTGCTGTTCCCTTGCTGCTCCATGTAGCTTTTCATCTGTCCTCTGTTCCCTTCCTTCCTTCCTCTGGGAATTCTCCAGAGCAGACCCATCCCACACATACACATATGCACGAACACATGCACATAGGAACATGTGCACATGCGCACACACACATGGTGTGTCTCTTCTTGTCTGTTTTCTTCCCCGTTTTTTCTCCTGTGGAGTCCAAACTGTGGTTTGCAGAGAAAGAGACCCTGACAGGGACAGACAGACTGTCTCTGTGGGAAGGTGCTGTGGAGACTGGATTTGGATCCGAGTACCTGGTGTGCCTCCTCCTGTTCCCCTGGGAAGTGTCCTGGGTCCCTGGTGTCCATCTGTCTCTCTGCGGGCCATCTCTGCCAGTTGCTTCCTTTTCTTTTCTGTAATATTATTTGAAATTGTAATTACACTATTGCCTTCTCTTTTCTACTTCCAACCCCTCCCAGGTACGCACACCCCTGCTCTCTCAAACTCACAGTGAGTTTCAGGACAACCTGGGCTATACAGAGAAACCCTGCCTTGCACAAAAAGTCCCTTGTCACCCATTCTCTTGTTTGTTTGTCCCATACCTAAGGTAGGTAGTGTATGTATATGTGAGTGGTACCTCTCTGACTCTATTTCTCGGGCCCTCTCTCTTTTGCCCCAGGAGATCTGTCTCTTTTCATTCATTCATTCATTCATTCATTCATTCATTCATTCATTCATTCATTCATTCATTCACAGACAAAGGCATGTGGCTCTGGTGTCTGCTGGTTTGTGATGGATGGGCGCAGCCCTCATCTTGTCTCCTGCCCTCCAGGCCTGGGTTTCTGCAAAGCTCTTCAGTGCCCCTGCCCATTGGTGCCGCCTTCCCTCTCTCCGAGCTCCGGCTCTGGGGGCTCCGGGGGTCACTGCCATCGGCTGGGGGGGGTTGTTTCCTTTTGCTTCTGAAAAACGCTACCAGTGGAGCGGCTGCTGCCACCCAGCTGTGCATGAGAGAGGGCGAGGGGCGGACAGAGGTCCACATCCACTCTTCCTGCCTGGAGCTGCCCAGTCTCTGGAGTCAGCACTTAGGGACTGCATGCATGTGTGTGTCGGTGTGGGCTACGGGGGGCTTCACTCGCCCATTTCCTGCCGGCTTCCAGGTCTCCCTCCTCCATCCTGATTCTTCCAGATGTGCAGGCCTCCTTCCCCCCACCCCCTCTGTTTTTATAACTGCACAGCCTGGAAGCACTCTTGGGCCTCCCTTCCTCCTGTGTGCTAAAAAAACCACCAGCTCGTCCATTCCCTCCATGATGCAGCCCTGACTGTGATTTAGGGGCTGGAAAATAAGCCGGGCCCACCAACCACCCTCTGTCTAAATGACAACACAAAGTCCCCGGGCCTCAGGAGAATGGAGACAGGCCCCGAGCTTGTCTGAATGATAGAGCAGAGCTCCAGGGAAGTAAAAGGTTGATGTGTGTGTGTGTCTGTGTGTATGAGAGAGAGAGAGAGAGAGAGAGAGAGAGAGAGAGAGAGAGAGAGAGAGAACGTGGGTGCATGTGAGCTTGTGCTTGTGTGTTCATGTTCATGTGTGTGTGCGCTTCTGTGGGTCCAGATTCCCCTTCCTTATCCAGCACCACCTGAACTCCCACAGTCCAGGTGTGTGACTCCCCTGAGTGTGGTGTGATTGTGTCTTGTACTGTGGGAGTTAGTGATGTGTGGAGCGGAACCTCAGCGGCAGGGGAGGTGTAGTGTGGTACATGCCGTGTTTGGTGTGTGTGTTGTGGCATTCAGTGTGTGGCACACAGCGTGCATGTGTCAGGGTTGTGCTGTGACTATGGACATGTGTGGTGTGTAAAGCATGTGTGCTGCCTCGGTGGTGTGATGCTGGGCCTCTCCTATGTCTGGCTCCAGCAGGATTGGTGCCAGGATTCCTTCCACGGCACGGACAGACACGGCTTCTTGTTACCTGTGCTTGTACCTCGGCCCTGCACCCACTCAGCCATTCTCGCGAGGCGTGGCAGTGCGGCTGGCCCCTGCTCCTGCCCACTCCCTGTCTCCCCTGCGTCTCCTGCTCCAACACTGATTAGCTTCAGTTGAGATGTGATTGCCCAGTCCCTCCTGTGTGTCTGTGAGCTCTTTCAACCACCGCCCCGCCCCCACTCCAGGCCTTGCTCAAGTCCCCTCAGGGGTGGACTGTGGGGTCAGGCTACTGCTCTCCTCGTGTGCAGCCGTAGCCACCCTTCGGCTTTGGGGCCACTGCCATTGTTTGGGAAGTTTTTTGTTTTTTTTTTTTTCCTTCATTCTTGTGGCTCTTCAGGAGGCACTCATTGGGAAGCAGTTGTTGTTGTTGTGTGTGTGTGTGTGAGAGAGACACACAGAGATGGACAGACAGACACGAGAAGGGTCCCTGCAGCTCCTGCTGGGCTTTCATGCCCAGCTCTATGACCTGTGCTTGCCCATCCACACCCTCAGTACCCTTTGTCCTCCCTGTGTCCCAGTGCATGTGTGTGGTAAGCTCCAGACTCCGAGCCTCTCCCTGCCTTGCCTGTCTCCAGGGCGCTTCTGAAATCTGCCTGGCCCCGCGCTCAGCTTCAGAGAGGTGAGAGTGTGATAAGCCGCCTGGCAACGTGCCGTCTCTGCAACGTCCGTCCCCTAATCCTCTGTCCCACCCTGGGGTAATTCTCTTTACATTTTCCTTTGGTCAACACGTGCTGAGCAACTCCTGTGAGGGTGTGGGTGAGGCCCAGCTGCTGTTGGCTCTGCCCCACTCTCTCCTGCCTGCAGGCTGGCCCCAAGCCTCTCCACACCCTTTGGGGCTGGGGGGGCACTCTCCTAGGCCATGTCCAGCATTTGCTTATGCTTCACAGATGCGTTCCAAGACACGACCCCCCCAGCCATCCTGTTTGTCCAGGAGTTGTTTATAATTTTTCTATGTGCTTTGTGTGTGTCTGTATGTGGTCACGCACCTGACACAGCGGGCATGTGGTGGTCAGACAGGACAACCTGAGAGAGAGAGTCAGTTCACCTACCTTGTGGGTTCTGGGCATCAAACTCAGGTATTTAGGCTCGCTGGCAAGTGCCTTTAGCTTCAGAGTTATCTCTCCCTCCATTTATTTGTATTAAAAGATTCATTTATTTGTTTGTTTTTTGGGGAGGGCGGTGGGTATGTGTCACAACATGCATGTAGGATCAAAGGATGATCTCTGAACCACTGTGGGAATCTGGTCTCTCTACTTTGCGGGTCCCAGGGATTGAATTCCAGCCTTAGGTTTGATGCCAGGTACGTTTTCCCTCTAAGCCATCTCACTGGCCCTCAGTAATTATTTCCAGAATCCTATTTTGCGATGCCATAATGGTCTCCTCTATGGGAAGGAGCTCCTCCTCCATTTCCTTCAGTGGGACCCTTACCCACTGCCCAGCCCCCAACCCTGAAGGCCCACCCCTTTCTTTACTCCCGGCCCCATGCCCCTGCCCTATCCCTACCCCACAGGCGACGCCACTAGTGGGCATCTCCCCTCAAGGTAAATCTCCTTACTGCCTGCTACGGAGACTTGTGGCTTCTCCCCTTGCAGGCAGTAGTCTGTCCTTTCTCCTTAGCCCCACCATTTGAATTGCTTTTGTCCTGGCCTTGCTTACCTGGGTGACCTGGGTGTCTGTCACGTGTGAATCTGTTACTGTCATCTGTCCCATGTACGAGTTTCATCTTTCTTTCTTGTCTTCTTTCACTTAAAAAAAACAACAGTATAGCTTACAGACCGTAGAATATGTGATTCTGAATTTTGTGACGCCCCCACTTTTGTTGACATTTGTTTTAAATTCCAAACTGCTAGGGCGTTTTAAGTGAATATTTACTTAGTTATTTAGGAGTGGTGTGCGTGTGTGTATGTGAGTAATGCGCACATATCTCGTGTGGAATTCAGAGGACAAATTTTTTTTTGAGGTCTGTCTGTGTAGCCCTAGCTGTCCTGGAACTCACTAGATCAGGTTGGCCTTAAACTCACAGGGATTTGCTGCCTCCTGAGTGCTGGGATTAAAGACATGTATAAATTCTTTCTGCCTTTTCTTGAGATTTCTCAGGAAGCACTTTTACCAGCGTCTCACCAGCCCCTGGGGTGCTCCGCCCCACCCTCCGCCCACTGCCCACCCTCCGCCCACTGCCCACCCTCCCGCCCCACTGCCCACCTTCCCGCCCCACTGCCCACCTTCCCACCCTACTGCCCACCTTCCCACCCCACTGCCCACCCTCCGCCCCACTGCCCACCCTCCGCCCACTGCCCACCGCCCGCCCCACT
>CM053766.1:136114179-136124301 GCA_028658305.1 Pachyuromys duprasi | reverse complement strand
TCTGGTTTGGAACTTGCTCTGTCCACAAGGCTGGCCTTGAACTGGCAGTGATTTCCTGCCTCTGTCTTCAGATGCTGGAAGCAGTGAGGGCTGGGATTACAGGGATGCTCCCCCTTGATGCCTGGCTCGTTTTAGCACCTTTCCCATCAGACCTTCTCTTTCTGGAGCCTCTTTGTCTTTACTCATTCAGTTCACAGTTTTCGAATGTGGCTCTGTAAGAACTGACTCCCTCCTGTCTCATTCTGCTCCGTCCCCAAATTGCATTGAATTCTGCCTCTATGCTGTGTGTCAGAGGAAGAGATTGAGAGAGAGAGAGAGAGAGAGAGAGAGAGAGAGAGAGAGAGAGAGAGAGAGAGAGAGAGAGAGAGAGGCAGGGAGGGAGGAGGGAGAAGGAGAGGGAGAAAAAGGGAGAGAAAGAGGGAGAATATGGTTCCTCACCATCTTCCTCCCTCCCTGCTTCCGGCCCTCTGCCTCTGCCTTCCTTCCCCCTAGATATTTTCAGGAGAGCCTGGCTAGATTTCTACCCCGGCTGCTGCTCCTTTCATCACTCCCTTTGCCGTCTCTAAGGGCTGGAACAGGATTTTGGCCTCCATCTTTCCTGTCTGTTGTCCATCTCCTTCGTAAGCGCTTTGGTCCCCGGTATACCTGGCTTTTGAGTTGGGATCTTGGAATCAAGCCTCAGACCCACACGCCTATCCTGGTCTGACTTCCACACCCAAGAATGTCCCTGTAGACCTCACATTGCCCCCACTCCTGGAGGACTTTTTGTCTAGCTCTCTGTCTCAGTCCCTGACCCACTGGACTTTGTGCCCCTGACCCGCAGCCCTCACGAGCTTGCGAGGCTTCCACATCCTCCCCACCCTGTTGTAATTGTCCTCCAGAAACACCAACCCAGCCTTCCCTACTCCCAAGGGCCCCTTCTTGCTCCTCCTTTCTTCTTGCCTACCACCGCTGTCCCTACTCCGGGGTCCAGGACTCCGCAGCCCCTCGTAGGAACCACCTTGATGTCTCTCTCCCCAGGGCAGGTCTCCCAGAATTCCTAACTTACTTCTACATCTCCCCACCTCCGTGTTGGTCCTGCCTACATGCTCCTACTGCAGCCTTCACCGCCCCACTCAGAATCGCAACTTGGCTAACACACCCTCTATATCCTGTTTATGTGGTTCCTCTCCCCAGTCTATCCTGCCCCCCCCCCAATGGATCTGGCTTCCCGGACATCTGTCACCTGGTCCAGGGGCTACCTGTGGTCTTCCCACCTGGCAATGGGGTGTTCAACAACTGACTAGTATGTGTCAGGCAGCCCAGAGAGGTAGACGTTTGGCTTGGGCTGGTATGTGTTCTCCACCTCCTCTGCCTCCATCCCCTCCCTTCTTTTCTCTGCTTGTTTCTGGGGTGTATCTGGTAGCTGCCGGCATCCCCATGAGCCCTTATCTGCCACGGAGGGAGGGACAGTCAGCTCTTGCCCCAAGAAGAGGACTGGAGTGTGTTGGGATGTGTCTCTGTGGGTCAGCCACACATATAGCTTGTCAGTGGGCACATGTCTGGCACACCGGGTGTTATGGTGCAGATGGCTGGCCGTACTTGCTCATCTGTATGTGAGTCCCTGGTCATTCTGTCAGTGCAAGTGGTGACTTGGGTGTCTGTGTCTCTTGTGATTATGAGTGATTGTGTGTCCTTCCTTTTCTCTGTCCCTGGTGTGTCCACCACCCTGCCATCCTGCCTATGCCTTCCTCATGCCCCTCCTTCCTCGAAGCCCCTCTCCTGGGGGCTTTGCTGGGTTCTGTATGCCAGTGTCTGTGCCTGACAGCCTCACAGGCGAAGTGCGTCAGAGCTCTGCCTGAGATGCTGAGCGTGGGCTCAGCTTGTGTGCGTCATCCAGAGCCCTGGTGGAGTGGGGGGTCTCATCTCACCTTGCAGCTCCCGCTCTACCAGCTCCCTCTCTCCCTTGCTGCCTCCCTCCCTTCCTCTCTCCCCCTCCCTCCCCTCAAGCTTTCCTCTTCCTCTTCCTTCCTGCCTCTGTCTATGCCCTGTTCTTCCTCCAGGAACTTCTCACTTTTCCCCCTCTGGTTGCCTCTGTGTCGGAAGAACTTCTGGGGTTCATCTGAATATTCCAACAAGTCCCATGGGGTGGGGTGGAGGATGCTCATGATCTTTTATTCTTTCCTTCACCCGTTCTCCCTAAGGTCTCTGGGGCACCCCATCACAGAACCCAGTTCCCAGTACTAACTGCAACCAACCAATGTATGGAGACTCTTCAGCTCTAGGCCGGCTGTCCTTCCTTGCCTCCAGCCTCTCTTGCCATCAGCCCCGAGCTTTCCTTTGCCCAGCCTTTCTTGAAATGTGACAAACTGCCCCACCTCGGGTCCTCTGTATGTATGGTTTTCCCTGCCTGGAACCAGCTGCCAGAGGTTTGCCTGCCCTCCATTGCCTCCTTTGGGTCTCTACGCCCATGTCCCCTAGATTCCTTGCCTGGCGTGACGCCTCTCACATCAGTCTCTCTTTGCTGTGTTGCTCCCCCCGACCCCCGCTGACTCTCCCCCTCTAGTCTGTCCCTCTAGATTTTTTCTCTGGGGGACCTGCTTTCCAGCTCCCTGAGCCTCTGCCTTTCCAAGCTTCAGGGCTTCTACACTTTCAATGGTGACATCTTTCTGTCCCTACTTGTTGAATTTCAAAGTATTTTTGCTATTTCTTAATTAAAAACTTTTTAATTGAGGTGAAATCCATACAATCTAAAATTAGCTTCTGGAGGTGAATAGATCAAAACCTTAGGACCTTCCCAGTATGTGGGGCTACCGCCTTTAGCCTGCCCTCCTCCTTGCCTGTCCCTGGGAATCTTGTCTGCCACCATGTGACTCTGGTGGGCACGGCCCCACCCCTGTGGGAAACTGGAGGTTTCCTGCTTCACTCCTTCCCAAGGCCCATGACTTTTAGTACCTTCATGAGCTACATTCTGGCCACCCAGGTCACCCAAGCTGCCTCTGGACTATGGCTCTCTGAGGCTATTTTCCTTTGCCAGTCTCTCCTGCTACCCTTGGCTGACCACCTAGTCCTGATCCCTCTTTGGAGACCAACATACCCATAGCCCATTCTGTCTCTTGAAGCTCTGGGGTGGGTGCAGTTCAGACCTTGGCCTGGTGGTGGCACACTTTCCATACTTCACCCTCCTTTGTCACCGGTAGGGATGGGCTGGCCACCAGCATCCAGAAGGCCAGCTGTACACCTTGCCCTCAGGACCTTTGTACCTGACACCTTTCTTGGCCTCAGGGTCTAGCCTGACTTGCCTGGGGCACAGACCACTTAGTGTTCAAGCACCCATACCAGGAGGGGCTTTCCTTCAGCATCTGTGGAGAAAGCTATTGGGAGAGAAGGTTGGAGAAGAAGGATGGGTTCTGGGCCAGCCCTCCTTCCTCTCTGTCCATGTTAGCTGGATGGGTCTGGACTCCTTGAGTGGGCATCAGGAGACACTGCTGCATACTAGGTCTCTCCTCTCTCAGTAGGACTGTCTGTCAGTCTGCCCTTATGATCCTTTCACTGTACTGTTTTCTTCTCCATTCTTCTGTAGCCCGGGGTCCTTTCTGCTCTTTAAGGAGTGGGGGCTGGTGGGTAATTGGGTATGCTGGAGTCCCTCTGGCCTCCCTAGGGCTTCTTGCTTTTGTTCTCTGGGAGCCAGCCCTTCATCCTCCATTCAATGTGTGTGTGTGTTCACAAGTACTTCTTCCCTCTAGTCCTTCTGTATACATAAGGTTACTTGAGAGGACTGCTGGACGATGTCCCCTCCCACAGCTTTCTGGTCCCTTCCCTCTGCACCTGCATGTCCCCCACTCCTCGCTCCTAGCCCTCTGTGTGCGGGCTGAGCTGTCAGCACCTCTTCTTGCTCTGTCTTCAGTCTCTCTCTCTCAGCTCCCCACTCTTCTTCTCTCCTCTCTTGGCCTGTCTCCTCCCAGCTCCCTTTTTCCAGATGTGCCACATCTGACTACATCATGCCTCATGGTTCCTTCACCCATTTCCCCCTCAGGCTCTTTTATTTTCCTTTCCATCTAGTGCTCACTTGTGTGTGTGTGTGTGTGTGTGTGTGTGTGTATCAGAGAGAGAGAGAGAGAGAGAGACAGAGACACACACAGAGAGAGAGAGACAGAGACAGAGAGACAGAGAGACAGAGAGACAGAGAGAGACAGAGAAGCTATTGTTTCCTTTCACCCTCTGCCTGCCCCGAACCTCCAAGCTCCTCCAGGAAGCTGTCTTAGAGTCCTGTCTTCTTGCTGACCTATGCCCCACTGTGGTTCACACCTGGATACCAAGTTCTTTATACCAACCCCACAGTGCCCCCTCCTCCTGAGCTACGGGCACGGTCGCTCCCTTGGTGGCCAGCCATCTTTCCCATCCCCTAGGAATCCCCTACCAGCTCCTCACTCACTCTCATCCCCTTCTCTGCAGCTAGTCCCTTCAGGCCAACCTGACCTAGCCAGAAAAGGACCTTCCTGACTTCTTGGGAGGCCTCCTTCCTCTGAGCTCCCTTTGTGGATCAGAAATACCCCACTCCAACCACACCAGCCTTAGTGTATGTGAAGAACAGAGCTACCTTCTGATGCTGGGGGCTGGGGAGGGTGGCTTCTGCTCTTGCAAGTCCTGGGGCCTGGCAAACGGCTCTCTGTACCTTCTTCTTTCTGGTCTCCTCCCATCCTCCCAGGCCACCCTCTTCATCCTGGGGACTCTGAGACTCTTCCGGAGGACCCTTGCCTGCCCTGGCCGCTGGCTCAGACTAGACCTAATACCACAGTTGACGAGCCCTGAGCTCCAAGGGAACAGGATACAGCCTGACCTAACTCCAAGGCCTGCACACAGATGATGGATAAACGTACTTCCTTTTGTGGAGCGAGGGCTACACACATGGGGTCTAGGGCTCTAGGTCTTGTGGGCCTACTTCCTTGCAAGCCTCCCTCTGTTCAGTCCTCCCACACCTGTGCTCTTGTGCGGAGTGTGCGTGCCCTGGCATGTGTGTTGGGGGCTCCCCTCCCTTGTTCTCTCTAGCTTCGCTTTGCCCTGCACCATTTTTCTTTCTAGGCACGTGGTCTGGCCTGATGTGAAAGGAACAAATCCATTTTTTATGATGGAACACGTAGGAGATAC
This sequence comes from Pachyuromys duprasi, assembly GCA_028658305.1. NCBI lineage: Eukaryota > Metazoa > Chordata > Mammalia > Rodentia > Muridae > Pachyuromys > Pachyuromys duprasi. The sequence continues at coordinate 136,119,174 of CM053766.1, read as the reverse complement.
AGAGAGGAAAACAGGATTCTCATGACGGCCCCCGCCCCCTTCCCAAGGCAAGGGTCCCTGGGAGCGGCTGTAGCATTTGCAGACGTGAGTGGGCAGGGGTGCCTGTGCCTGGCTCCCACCTGCTGCCTCTCTGTCTCAGCTTGAGCTCTCTCATTCCAGCCAGGACTTTCCACCTCTGTCACTCTCTTGGGTCTGCTATTGAGCCCCTCTCCCTGCTTCCACCCTGGGCCCCTCCTCATTCTAGTCTCATTGAACATGGTTCCCACTCTGCAGTCCTAGCAGGACGTTGGAGTGCGTGTGTCTGTACGTCCCGTGGTCATCATCTGCTTGTTTTTCTTCTGCTTCCCTGTGCCTGTGGCCCTTTCCCCTTCTGCTGGGTGTGTTCTGTATGTGGGCCCTCTCCGTAGCCCTTTCTGTGTGCTCTCCTGTCTCTGTGGAGCACTCATAGGTACTTTTGTTATTCAAAAAAAAAATAGAACACAATTTTCTTCTGAATTGCCAGCCTCGAGCACAAAAAGCTTTGCTACCTTTGTAATGAGAGGAGACAACAAAAATCACAGCTGTCACCACCGCGAGGGTGGACTGAGCCTATTGTAGTGTTGCTAATGAGTTGTACAAGGCTGGGGTGGTGCAAGTGTGTGCCTGTCTGGCTCTCTCCAGCCTTCCCTCCCTGCTGCCCCTCTCTCCTCCGCCCTTTTCCTCCCCTAGCGATTTCTGCAATTTCCCTCTCTCTGCGCATGCTATGAGCCTGAAGGGTGGTGTGTGTGTGTGTCTGTCTGTTGTCTGTTTGTGTGCCTCCTGCCTCTCCCACTCTCCCTGCTTCTGCATCCTCTCTGTGGGCTTTGTTCCTGCTTCATGGACAGCTTTGTTCCTTGTGAAATGACATTTATTGTTTTCCTTCAGCTTCAGACGGAATAGGTATTCGCTGTGGAAAGAGTAGAAAATAGCAAAAAGTGTGTGCAGAAGACTATGAAATAAAATGTCACGGTGTCCACCTCCCAGCGAGGAAGGGCCGGTGACTCTGGGTGCCTCCCCACCACCTCTTTGTGTGTAGGTCTTTTCTTTGCTCAGTTTTCCTCTCCTAACTTAGGCACCCCTGCTAAAGCGCTTGGAAGCCCAGGCTTGGGGGATTGGCTTTGTCTGGAAAGTCCATCTGAGAACCTCCCCGCTTCTGTCTGGGGTGTGCATGTTGTGGGGAGCTGGGGCAAACATGAGCAGAGGTGACACAGAGAGGGATACCCAGGTTGGTTGTCTTCTCCCTCTTCCTGTGCTCACTAGTGTTGTGAGGATGTGACTGTGCCCTGGTCCCTCTGTGCCTCCCTTTGTTCTCTGGGTTGGGGAATAGAGTCGAAGAGGGACAGGAGGCTTCAAGCATCTCTAACAGATTCCCCGGAGAGCCTGGGCGAAAGAAGCTACCTACTGCCTCACCTCAGAAGGGGACTGCAAAGCACCTTCCCTTAGGCTCCCTGGGAGAACTCAGTAGCTCTCTGTCTGTCCCTGTCCTTTACCCTCAGCTCCATCTTGCTTTGCCTCGGCTGGCTACTCCGAGGCTTGAGGGTCTGACACGCTGGCTTCCAACCTTGTTCAGGTCCTCAGGAAAGTGACATCACAGAGTTCCCACACACCTAGCTCATGGAGCACCCCATACCTTCTCCCAGCCATCTCCCAGCCAGGCTGCCTGAAGTAACCGGAAGTTGTTAGTACCCAGGTGTGGGCCCCCTGGAACACTGGCCTGTGCCTCCCAAGCTTAGGCTGCCCTCTTTTTCCCAGAACTTTTCCCCCGGAGTCTGGCTTCTAACCAGTTCCCTTGTCCTGGCTTGGCCCTGGTTGGTGTGGGTCCCTTTAGTAGCCTGTGGTCTGCTTGGAAGTGTCTGGTATGCAGAAGGAGCCAAGAAGGAGGGCAGTAAGGGGCATGGCCCTGGAAGATGGAGTGGTTCTCAGCATGCTGACCCTGAGCCAGCTCGGCCCCTCTTTGCCTCCTCCACCCTCCAGTAAGACCCAGCCCAGCTAATGCCATTCTTCAGACTGTGGCTGGGTGACAGGGTATGGAGTTAGCACCAGGTCTGCATCTCAGGATCACCATGTCTGGCAGACCCCTCACTCAGCCTCAGTTTCCCCCAGGCTGGATCAAAATTGACAGTGGCTTTTGGGTAGGGGTGGCAAGGGTCAAGGATGATTGTATGAGACTAAGATGAGGGCCTGGCATGTGACCAGTGCTCCTGGGTGTCTGCTCTTGTTCTGTGCTCGCCCCCACGCTTTCAGACTGGAACCCTATGGTCTATTCCTGGCCTGTAGTGGGTGCTCCCTTGCTGGCATGGAAATGGGTAACATGGGGCCCCTCTGGGAACTGACTGAGCCAAGGCTGGCCAAGAGATGTACAGATGGGTGTGTGTGTGTGTGTGTGTGTGTGTGCATGTGTGTGTGTCTATGCTTGAGGGTCTGCAGGCTAGCACGCAGCAAACCTGGAACAGGCTCAGAGAGGAACTGAATTCAATGTTAGATACCAGCAACAAGGGAAAGAAGACAAAGGTTTCTGGAATGAAAAGACCTGGGCAGGCCAGGCCTAGGCCTGGCACAAAGTCTGGGACAATGTACTGAGTCTGCCCCTGCAGGTGCTGGGAGCCTTGCCTTGATGGACAGAGTTGACTCAGAGTCCGGAAGTAGGACTGGGAGGTGCTAGAAAGAGCGAGACAGAAATGGTAGGAGGCAGAGGAAACAAAGGAGGAACACAGAGACAGAAGACAAGCTGGGGCCTCAGTGTGGGATGAGAGACGAAGAAGATATGAGCGTGAAGGGCGATCCTAAGATGGGAGTGAGACCAGGGGGCTGACAGCATGAGTTGGCACCTGAGGGGAGGGTGCTCGTCTTGGGAAGAGCCTGGCCAGTGGAAGGAAAGACCTTATGACTCCCTAGGGCACGGTTTGGCAGCTGGGGCAAAGTCTGTGCTTTAACCCACGGGACACTGGTAGCTAGCAAAAGCTGTGACGTGAGACCTTGCGATAGTGATGGAGCCTGGAAACCTGGCCTTGGGTGAGGGAGTGTCGCGTGGAGGACTGGGTGTCCATCAGGGAGGAAGGAAGGGGTTGCTGTACTCGGGTTTAGCTCTTCCTAGGTGTTCTGGGGATCAAGAATGGATGGGTGAGAGAAATCACAGAGGCCTGTGGGTAGTAAGGACAGGGAGGGAGGGCTGATCAGAAAGACTAGAGGATACCAGTGCCCTTCACCAACACAGGGCCTTCAGCTCTTAGCTTTGCTGTGGCTGTCCCCTTTGCTGGGCCACCAGCTTCCTTTCCATTCCTTCTCTCAAAAATCCTGTCCTGCCACACACACCCCCAATCAGGTGAGCAACTTAAATTGGGGTCCCAGGACTCCTGGTGTGCCGCTATGGCTGCTGTGATCACATTTTCTTGTGAGCAGCTCTGTTGTCTGTCTTGGTTTTTTCACACACTAGGGATGGTGAGGGTGGGTCAAGCATGGAGTCCCTCTGGGCTGGACACAAATGAGGCATCTGGAGACCCTCATAGCATCTGGGAGAATGACTTAGTTTCCTTCCCATCCGGAAAACTTGTATGGACTCTTCAAAACCCAGGTCAATCTCTAAGACATCTGTTAACAAGTGACTAAAGCAGTCATGAAAGCCAATTGCAGGTCACAGCATGTTGTGTCCTTTATCTGCTCTGGCCTTTATTCTTATTTGTGTGTGTGTCCTGCCAAGGAAAGAAGAGGATGTTAGATCCCCTGGAGCTGGAGTTTGTGAGCTTTTAGGAACCGAACTCCAGTCCTCTGCATGAGCATCAAGCCCTCTTAATTGCTGAGGCATTTCCAGCCCCTACACAGGCCTTTCTAAGGTTCGGAGTGCTCAAGGGCAGTTCAGGACAGCCACTGAGAACAAGAGCAAGCTGGCTGAGGTGCCGAAACCTTTATTCCCAGCACTTGGGAGCCAGAGGCAGACATATCTCTATGAGTTCAAGGCCAACCTGGAGTACAGGGGGGGACTATGTCTCAAACAACAACAACAACAAAATAAAAAGTAATGGATTTTCCCACAGTACTTACTTCACACCAGAACCACCCTCAAGTGCCTTGTATGCATCACATGGTTGCTTAGTCCTCAAGACAGGGTTTTAGATGACATCAGTGTCCCCATTTTATACACAGGAAAACCAAGGCTCAGAAAGGTTAAATGATGCGCCCCAGTAGGTAGTGGAGGAGGAGTGAATGCAGGCCCTGTGGCTTCAGCCGCAGAGGATTGAAGGCCATCTAGAGAGATGAGGTGAAGGTCTCTTCTCTCACAGTATCAGTGGGCAGGGTCTTTATTCTGCATCTCCTGTCCAGCCTTGGAGCCCTGGGTCCTCATTCTGATTTTTCCTTTTCTCCTGGGTATCTGATCCCTCTATGCTGGGCTAAGTCCCGAGTCCTTCCCAGAAGCCCCCAAAGATGAAGACACAAAACCAGCTCCATCTGGTTTCTGCTACGGTTGCTTCAAATCCTGCTACTATTCCTCTACAACTTTTATTTTTCCCTCCAGCTCTCATTAGCTCCTGGTCTCACCACCCACAGGGGCTGCCTGCCGTCAGAGCCCCGAGTCATCCAAGACCCCTCTAGCTTCTCCACCCACCACCCATCTGCCCCACTTGCTATGAGTCTAGCCCCGCCCCCCGCTTCAGCCCCACCCCACTCTCGCCCCTCTGCTTCTCACTCAAACACCCGCTACTTCCGTAAGTCCCTCCGCGTGTAAACACCAGTGAACAGCATGCTCCTCCTGAGATGTCTCGGGTATTAGTCAGACGTTAGTCAGACATGGAGGCAGTGTGTAGCAGGGTCGCGCGCACCATCCGAGGGCTTTGCTGGAGATTAAAGGAGCAGTCTTGTCAGTGATTCCCTGGCCAATGAATGGATGACCCCGGGGGCAGGTCGCTCTCAGAACTCTCACCTAGCCACACCGTTTCTCAGGGCAGGAATCTTGATTCCTTTAGAAGGAGATTTGCCTTTTGA
>CM053766.1:136054431-136104122 GCA_028658305.1 Pachyuromys duprasi | reverse complement strand
AGGGTTTACTCCCGTCTTCCCCCTCCTCTCCCACCCGCCAGTAGTGGGATGGGGGCAAAGGGACTGGGAAGGGAAGATATCTTCATCATTGTCGGTGCTGCTTCTCCGGGGGCCTACCGGCCCCTCACTGACCTTGGCAAGTGCTCCTCTGACGAGGGAGCACAGGGGAACCCCCATTCCTGTGTGGCACTGGCTCCCATGCTGGTCGAGAGGCACAGGAACACCTGATGACACGGCCGCCCAGGGCTGGGAGCTGGGCCCTCAGTTGGGGGCTCGCTGCCTGCGCTCCCCCAGCACCTGCCGCCCGGTCCGGGACACCGTGTGCGCCAGCTTCTGCAGGGAGTACCTGAACACCTGTGATGAGAGACCCAGGACCCACCCTTAGAGAAACACTTGGGACCCAGTGTCGTGCTGCCGCTGTTGCTGCTTGCTGCGCCTGCTGTGTGCCCCCCGCCCCGCCCCCTGCCCCGCCCGCTGCCCTGCCCGCCTGGCCAGCTTAGCCTGGAGTGGCGGGCGCGCCACAGCTTGTCCACGAGTCAGGGCAGCTGGAGCTTTTCCAACTGTGCTGAGTGCTGCATGGCTGCAAGCTGATTGGACCCACAACTTAGGTATACCTCACTTCTCGCAATGGGCTGTGTCCCTGGAGGATTTCGAAAAGCGAATCCTACCCAGTAAATGCAGCATTCCAGGAACACCTTGAAGGAAATATGCGATTCCTTTGGCAAAGGATTTCTTTAGCAGGGAACTCTTCCTGCAAAGGGAGCTCCCGGGAGGGTAAATAGATGGTTTTATGCGCAAAGCGCTTTCTTCCAATTTGACTTTAAGAAAAGCACCTTTGCGCGCGTTCTCTGGAAGCGCTCTTTCCACTTCCATTTTTTCCCCCTGTGAAGGGTGTTTTCCTCTGATTGCTTCATTCAAAGTGTGTTTCCTGTTCCTTTGTCTCTTTTCTAGGGAGCTTTAATGCATTTTCCCCTACCAAGTGCCTTTGTCTGGTTTATTTTCCCTGCAGTGTCTGCTTTCTCTATTTCTTCACCTTTACTTTTCCCCCTAATTTATTGAGATTCTTTTTGTTGTATTTTTTTCTGAGAAGTGTCATTTTTCTAACCTCTTTCTCATCCACCCCACAAGTATTGTATGTGTATATAGTGTATTTTAAAGAAAATTTCCCGCAATGCGCAGTTATTTTTTTCAGGCGAACATTTTCTACTGGGCGCGCTGTAACGCCTGGAAAGTCCTGCGGCATAAAAGTGCCCCGCCTCCCTCCTGGGATCCAGTCTTGAGTATAGCGGGTGTTTCTTACCGCCTCGGTCGCGATCGTCCGCAGCGGGCGACCGCCGCAGCCCTGAGTCTTTGTTCCCGGCCGGGCGCCGGCACACTGAGGACAGGGTCTGCGCGAGGATGTGGGCATGGGAATGGCCACGGACAAACAGCACCACCGCAGCACTTTGGTAGGCAGGAATCGCGGCAGTTGGGACAGGTTGGGTTGGGAAGGTGGCAATCGCGACGCGGGTTATGGGTCCAGGGGCGCGCTTCGGGTACCCTCTCCCACCCATAGCTGGGGCAGATACTCACCTGCAGCAACACGCGGAAGATGTACCAGCCGATTATGAGCAGTTCTGCCGAGGCTGCTGCCACTGCGGCCATGGTTCAGGGAGCGGGTGGGCGGTCAAGAGTGAGGGTTCTGCCGTTCTCGGAGTGCGCTTTTGGGCGCACTGCCGCAGCCCCAGTAGCCGCGCCTTAAGTACCCTCCTGCTACCTAAGTGCGCATGCGCGCTCACGGGGGTTGTTGATGGGGCGGGGGGCGCTCTTCATTCGCCAGGAGAGGAAAAAAAAAATCCGTCTGTTCTTTTCCACACCGACCCCCACCTCTTGAGTCCGCTCGAAACACCCTTCCAGAAGATTCCTCTCGGCCGGCTTTTGAAAATCGGTGTAAAATGGAGGGGCGTAATGGCTCAATGGTGCAGAATGTGAGTAAGGGTGCAAGCCTTTTGGTACAACACATCCATTTGCAAATTCGAGCCGCGTAACCAGTGCCTGGCGCCAAAATATGCCTCCTATACAGATGGATAACCAGAGTTACAAAAGGCTATCTCAGAAAGCAAGAAGGATACTGCTTTCTCAGCACGCCTAATATTCCGTGAATTTTAAACCCATGCTTTGTAAGAGTCCGTGATCGTGTACCACTTTCTTGACTGTTGCTTCCTTCTCTGCCGGCAGGCGGTGGTGGCCGCGATCCCGAGCTGGACCAGCGCTCTGCTCTTAGTAGCTAAAGCAATTGTATCTACTCTGGGAGGCATGTAGGAAGGATTGGGTGCCCTTTATGCGCGCCAAAGGAGAGAGTTTTATGGAGAGGTGTTCCAAATGTATTTGGGGCTTGTTTCCTGCTGGACACATAGCGACCCCTGTCTTGTGCTCCCCTCCCCCAGTCCCTAGTAGGTCTGCCTGAGCCATGGCGGTTCTCTGTGCGAGTTCGCTCGCTAGCAGCTGAAGCACAGAACAGGATTTTGCTACAGCCACCAAGGGTTATGGCTACTATCGCCTAGTTTCAGAGTAAATCAAGTGGCCCTCTCTTAGTTTGGTCTTATAGATCTTCAGTGGAATGTGTTAAGGATGGAAAGAGCAAATTGCCTTCTGCAAGTAGAGGGTCCCTACCGTCTCCAATAGCTGGCAGAAAGTACCTCTCCGCCAAGCCACCTGGCTCAGAGGCCAAATGATAGATTTTTGCCCCTTTGTGGACAGGATATTAATTTTGATTAATGTCAGTACAGATGGCAGTTTAGTGATCCAAGTGAAATGGGTGTTGTGGCTGTGGTTTTCTTTCTTTCGTTCATTCGTTCTTTTTCTTTTTCTTTTTACTGTACTGACTTTAAAGAAGTTAGCTGGTTTGGGCTAAATGATACTGAACTAGTTGAAAAAAGCAAACATGGCCTAGGCTGCCTTCCTAAACTCTTTGGTGCCCACTTCCACTGTGTCTTCCCATAGCTTACCAGGATCTGAGATTCCACTGCCTAGCATCTTCAGGTTAGCCCTGCACAGAGAACTGCTGTAATTTGACACACTCCACACTCTGGAGCTGCAGGTGTGAGACTAGATACAGAGCCCTTCCTTACCACACGGGGGCAGAACACCAAGCCCATGGTGTCCTGTGGCAACCACAGGGCGGTATTGTGAGGTCTGGGACCTTTGAGGACGGGCCGCAGCCCCAGGAGGCGATACATGATCTCTGTTGGGCAGGGCCCAGGCAAAGCCAGTCCACTGTGGGGACCGTGCCCTCCTGGGAGCCCCCAATAGAAGCCCAGGGAAGACACACCCTAGGAGGCTATCTTAAACGAGTAATTTGGATAGGAGTAGACATTCATGGGTGGGTGGGGAGGAAAGGGCATTCACATTTGCTGTTATTAACCATGATCCATTTTCCCAAATAAGTATACATTTTGTTCCTGTTTTTTTTGTTGTTGTTTGTTTTGTTTGTCATTTTTTGTTTTTTGTGTGTGTTTGTCTGTCTGTTCTTTGTCTGTTTGTTGTGTTGACTTTTCTCTTCAGGATCCCTGCTGCCTTGGTGATCCCGGGCTGACAGCCAGAGAGCACAGCGGCTCAGCTCCTGGAGAGAGAGTCGAAGAAAACGGAGGGCAGCCACCTGTGCCTGCTGGCTCCCATTAGGTCGGTTCCTGCAGCGGTGCCTGGCAGCCTTGGTGAAGGCCCTGCCCGGCAGAGATCATGTATTGCCTCCAGTGGCTGCTGCCCGTCCTCCTCATCCCCAAGCCCCTCAACCCCGCTCTGTGGTTCAGCCACTCCATGTTCATGGGCTTCTACCTGCTCAGCTTCCTCCTGGAACGGAAACCTTGCACAATATGTGCCTTGGTTTTCCTGGCAGCCCTCTTTCTCATCTGCTATAGCTGCTGGGGAAACTGTTTCCTGTACCACTGCTCTGATTCCCCGCTTCCAGAATCAGCCCATGACCCCGGTGTTGTGGGCACCTAACATCTGCCGAGATAGCTTGCCAAGGAAGCAGAAGACGGGAGGGGAGGCATTGACGTAGGTCATAAAGCATTGGAGTTTCAAATCCTGCAGCCCTGCGGGTGCCACATTCCTAATGGAGCCTTTTGGCCTGTGATGTTTTATCCTTATAATGTGAATAATGGCACTGACCGGTGCTTCTATTGTAGAGTCCTGTAGTCGTGGGTGGTCTTATGGTTGTGTGTTCTGTCACCATCTGGGTCCTGGCTGACGGATTGGCCCATCCCCTTTATCATCATTTTGGGGAGTCTACACCTATCCTGGTCAACGACCCTTGGTATGACCTGGACAGATACAATGCTAGTCTCATTGTACCTCCATGACCCTTCCTCGTCAGGATCTTCCTCCTTCCCTCCTCAGTCCTTTCCCTGGTTTTCCCTTGGTTACCCCCACCCCTTTCCTTTTGTGGGGAGCACCTGTCCAAGACAGGGCTTGTTTTTGCACTTATCTCAAATTTGAAGAGATTGCTGACGCCCGAGAGCCTCGCTGTTTCATCCTGTTTCCCCTTTGAGAAGGTGAGACGGAGTCATGTCTCAACTGCCCTGTGTCCACAAACCTCCAGTATTTTCTCTGCCTCATGTCTATGGAAGAAGCAATGGAGAGACATTGCTCTTTGACCAGGTGTCTGGGCTCTTGCCTTCCAGCCCAGCCACTTTGCTCTTCCTCCTGCCTCTCTCAGCCATCCTAAGGGGGCTGCCTCTTGTCTCCAGTGCATGCTCTTTGGGAGGGAGGTATGCAGTGTTCTTATAGACCCAGTGGTCCCCAGCTGAGTGAATGGGAAAGTATTATGGGTTTCATAGCAGCCATGATTCCCTTGATAGGTGTTTGGGTATTTTTTGATGTGCCCTGTTTGTGTGTGTGTGCATGCGGGTGTGAGCGTGTAAGTGTGAGCGCGTGTTTGTGTGTGTGTGTGTGTACATGTACATATAAGACGTGTGTATTCCTTTTGAAGAAGCTTTACTGAATGTGTTCTGATTTTGAGGTTTAGTAGTAGTAGCTAGCTGTAGTAGGTCCTGCTGCAGTTTTTATTTAGCATGGGGATTGCAGAGTGACCAGCACAGTGGACTCCAAGGTGGTTCAGACAAGACCCAGGGGAGCGGTGGCCATCATCCCCCCGCCAGGAGCCTCTTCGTTTCTGCGCTCGTAGACTGTGCACTATGAAGAATACACAGGAAGACTTGGTGACTTGGTACTTGTTTTCTCTGCGCTTCAGTAACAAATGTTGGCAGATGAGACTTTTCTCCTGGTCTCTGCCCACTGGGGATCAGCATGGTTGTCCTTCCAGTCGGAAATGGCTCTGTCGTGTGTGAGTGAGGGCGGTGGAGCAGGCACAGGGCAGAGCTGGAAGCAGGCATCTGGGAAGTAGGACTTCGAGGCCACACTTGGGAAACACTCGGACTGCTGTTGTGAAGCTTGTATTTCTGGTGTGTTCGTTCCACAACTGTTTGAAATGTTTAATAAAGCTTTATAAACTTTACTTTGTGGTTTTATGTGGCTGCAGTCCATTTGGGTCATGGTGTTGGATTTCTGAGTTGATGGGGGGCGGGTGAAACACACAGGGCTGAGCCCTTGGCGCCAGAGTACCGTAGCTGGAAAATTTGATCTGTTCTCTGGAGAACAGATGGTGGAATTGGGGGAGGGAGCAGGGGCCGTCCAGGCGGTGAACAGGAGGGAGTCTGAAACTTTTCAGAGATGAGACATTTGCGCTTCTCAGCTCCCACGGCTTCCCGCCTGAAACTGTTTGCTCCATAGAAGACTTGAGTAATGGATCCCTTGATAAACAACTTGGGACAGCTGGGGCTCTAATCATCAAGGATTTTTATGGTGCTGCTTTTGAAGTAAAAATAAGTGAAACCCCTCATGCCATTCCAATTGGAAAAATAAATAAGGCTCACCATCCACCCAGCACATCTTAGGCGTAAGCTGGAAGTTCAAGGGTACAGTCCCTTGGTATGGATGTGCTCGTGGTACTGTGGGCGTGGCCTGGGATACTCAGTCGGGGCAGCATGTTAGAGCCCAGTGCTGGGCATCCACCCCCCACGTCTCTCTCAGAAAGCAGAACAGGCATCCTACCTGAGGGCTGGGAGCTATTGTGAGGGCTGCTAAGGGAATGTGTGAAGAGGGGTTTGCTGACTTCAGGGTAGTTCACGTGACCTCCCTAGCCATTTCCTTGATTGTAGGAAAGCTGGGTGGGTTTGCTCTTGTTCTTCTGCCTTTTTTCCCCCCCATTCTTGGCATTACTAATTCATGCTTTCCTCTTTGGAATTATAACTTTCCAAAGAGCTGTAACCTGTGTGTAATCAGCTCACACCTATAGTCCCAGCACTCAGGAAGCTGAGGCAGGAGGATTGATCTTACTTAGTTCTGGGCCAACCTGGGCTACAGAGTGAGACCCTATCTAAACAAAATGAAACAAAGTTACCAAAGAATTGTCTATTTTAGAGGGGTTTTCTTTGAGAAGTTGCAGTAACCATTTTCAGGATGTCTTTTCTGTCTGCTTGGTGGCACTCTTACCTCTTGAGGTCTTTGCTCTTTGGGGTTCTACAGAGCTTGACGGGCTGAGGAGCAGGGCATAGGGACCCTGTATATGAGGCTTGCTGGAGATGTCAGGACAAGCAGGCCTGCCACTCCATGACTCCTGAGTCCAGCAGAGTGGAGAGACTTAGCAAAGTACACGACTGCAGGTTCCAAAAACAAGCAAAGGCTTTCGTGTCCCTCTCCTGTGGAGGCACCTGGAACGTAAGTGAGGCCAAGATCGTTGCTTATGTTGCTCTCCCTTGGAAAGCAACTTTGTGGTTTTAGGTCATGTGCTTGAGAATCACATACAGGCCTCCCTCTGAAAGACTTGTGGTCTTTTCAGTAGGGTATTGATAGCCCATCTTTCAAAGGGTGCCTGGCATGTCGGAATTCTGTCTGCCCGCTGGACTTCACCTCACCAAGAATGCTATTTCTCTCCCTGTGCTACTTTTCAGGAAAACCAAAACGAAGTTGCATCTTCCACAGAAGTAGGACCACCAGACCTTCCAGGGCCTCACGCTGCGCTTTTGCAGTGTGCCTTTTGAGAAGGTGTCCTACCTTCATCAGTTTCCTGATGGGTGAAATGTGGTCTTTGGAACAAATACAGTTTTCCCAACCCTGGTGACCTGGGAGTCTTTTCTCTCCAAATCCTAGGCTCTTTTGGAGTCCAGTTGAGGAAAGTGGCTGAACTGAGCTGGTGGCGGGGTTCACAGGGAGCTGCCTGCATGTGCTGTGTGCGTTGATGAGTACCACGTGAGCCCAGACACGGCCGGTGTCGGGAGCCTCCCTTTGTTTCTTCTCTGTGGTGATGGCGTGTCTGGAGCGCATCATTCAGTCCTCATGGACACTTGCTGATAGTTCAGAGTTCCTCCTGCTCAGGAGGCCTGACTTGCTCTTCATCTCATTTTATTCAGGATCTCATGCTTGGTGAGACCCTGAGAACCACAGTGGACAGTTTCTGTCATCACAGTGTCCTCCAGGCTAAAGAGAAAGGGGATAGTATTTATTGGTCAAGTCACCCCAGAGATCTAAGGCTAGATGCTCTGAGAGTCTCAGGAGGAAGCTGATGCAGACCTGGGAGGACTGACTTTCAGACCTGAAGATCAAGTGTAAATATTTGAGCACTGAAATAATAAAGCAGCTCCGCTTACAGATAAAGACACTGAGCTGCAGAGGAAAATGAAGGACCTCTAGTAGCTGGGTGCTTTAGACCCCAAAACGCTTCTGGGGAAAGAGGTCAGTCTGTTTAAAGCTAGAGCATTGACAATTGGGGAAATGCTAAAGGAGGATTTTAAAGCTGAACTGCCTCTAGCAGGCCCTAAACAGTCCCGAGAGCTCCAGTTTCCAGCCGACAGGGAGCCATCACGGTAAGCAGCATGTGAGGTGGGGCTCACTCCTGGGGAACGGTGTTTGCTTGAGCAGGGGAAGCAGCGGGGCTCTGGAGAAGGCTGCCACCCTGTCTAGATCACTGAGGATGAGGAGAAAGCACTCAGAAGTGGCAGCAGTGAGCTTAGCAAACCAGTACTGGGGAGGGTGCGGTTAGGTTGGACCAGCATCGCCTCTCCTGGCCACATAAAGCCACAGAGCTGGGGACCCTGTAGAAGGCCTGTCTCCCTCCGGGAATCGAGGGAGGGACTCACAGTGGAGTCCAGAATGGACTTAGAGAGCTAAAAACCCTGTTCTGCGTCTTCAAGGAGACCTAGGTCTTACATTGTGCCTTTGTGATGTGCATGAATGTCCAGATGCCCCTCTAGTCTTAGTGTCTTCACCTTAAAATGGAGGCCATTAGCATCAGCTTCAAGGCAGTCTCCAAGGTGCCCCTCCCTCTGTTGGTGGCAGGGCACTCCATGGTACTGACTAGGCTCTGTCTCCTCAGAACAGCCAATACATGCGGCATGTGCAAGGGTGCCTTGTTGCATCTGGTTGAACAAGACCCTTCCCAGAGCTAAATCTCTGGGTGGTTCTCGCCTCTCTTTCCCGGGGCAGTTGTAGAGAGCCCACACTTGGATGGACAGCTTGCCCAGGCTGACATTTCCCCTGTCCCATGTAGTGGTGGCAGCCTTCCAAAAAAGAGGCAGGGAGACAGAGGATTATAGAGCCCTGGGCTTGATTCTCCCCACCCACCCCACACACACTTAACATATGACCTTGTTCTTCACCATCCATGTTCCTTGAGGCCTGTTGCCCTATTTATTAGTCAAGGAAGAAGTCCTTAACATTTCCAGAGCCATCTCCTTTGAGACATTGGTGACCTTTATTCTTGTTTCTTCAGTCTTAAGAGATGTTGGCTCAAAGTGTGTTAAGGCAATGAAGTATTTAATCAAAGGATTTTACATTAAAGGAATAAACTTGAGTTTTACTCTTGGGAGCAGAAGTGCCAAGAATATTCATGTATAGCAAAGGCAGATGTGGAAAGGAGAAAAACAGAGAAAGCGCTCCAGTGGTTCCCTAGTGTCGTGGTCCCCACTCCTTAGCTGGGTCATTGAGGTCCTACACAACCCTTAATCAGAGAGGCTTTGTCCCTTGACCAGACACAGAACCGCCTGACCAGGCCGGGCACAGGACTTGTTGGTCTGTGGCTTTATGGGTAAATAGGTGATGGTTCGGTCAGTCAGTGCTAGACTCCTAAAGGCATTAGGTGACTGATCTTTCCTAGAAGGAAGGGAATCCCCTCCCAAGACTCCTCTTGGCAACTCTGATTATTTTCCAGACTAGTACTTTGAGATGGTAGATGAGAAGAACCTCGTAAGAACACAGCCTGGTGTCCTTTCTGTGGAGTGGAGCACACAAGGCAGGCATGATGCAGTGGTGTCCTGATTACGGCCTTCTCTCCCCCTGCCCCATGCCCTCAACCACATATTTTTGGAAGCTTTCAGCTCTTACTGTCCCTTCCTGACTGGCAGGTGGGTAAAGTGGCAACAAGGTAGAGCACAGATTCCCTGTTCCACAACCAAGGCCAGCACTGGTCAGATTTACCTACAGATAAACAGTGAGCCACTAGCTTTGGGTTCCTGAGCTGTGACTGATCATAAACTGAGTTGATTGTCGGCATTGCTGCTCTTGCCTTTGCCACCTTCACTCCTCAAAGATCACGAGCACCCGCACCAGAGTGTTGGGCTCCTAACTGCCCCTCTTGAAGCCCCACTCCACTGCATCCCTGCAAACACACTGCCGAGGTGTTGGTCTTACTCTAGGCCCATGCAGCCCACAGGCTTCAGCTCTGTAAGGCCTTGCTGCTCAAACGTGGACAGGGCTCTCTGTGGGGACTGCTTTAGTGGATGGCTTTGGGGTTTGTTTCTTTTCACTGACTAGTCAAGTATGAGCCAGTTATTTCCACACTCAGAGCCATTTTCATGGGTGCCCTGTGGTGCCATTTTGCATAGACAAGAACTAGGGCCCACAGGGGCTTAGCACACACTCAGCAACTGCTATACTGGCCATTGTTGCTGTACCCCTTTAACAGCCTTGTATGCGGTTTTGTAACCTTCTTAGTTCCCTTAGCTGACAAAATGTCTGTACCTGTAAACCTGACCTTCTAGCCCCTTAGTGTTGCCAGGCCCGTGGCTTTCTCTTCATTTGGATCCAGTCATCTCTGGCTGCTCAGTTGCACCTGTGCCTCTGAGGTCTAGCCCAACTCCTTTCAACCATGGTCCACATGGCTGCCATTGGGCTTCCTTACTAATTCAGGGCATTTTCTGTGGCACTTGGCTCAACGTTTGTCCTTCCGCTAGGATGGCATGCTCTCTGAGTGGAGCAACTGGTGCTCACAGCCTGGATGGCACCCCTGTGTTCCTTCTGGTGCCAGTCAGACACACTTACCTGTCCTCAAAGGAGGCAGTTCAAAAGATGCCTGGGATTGGGTAACAACTTCCACCATCCTGGGAACCAAGAAGAAGTCGCTGTATCACCTAGGGGATTTTATCATCCCTTTTGGGCTTAGCAAAGTGATAGAGGCAGAAGAGGAGCATGTGAGGGGAACAAGTGAAGATGAGCTTGCTTTCTCAGCTTCGATGGAAGGGAGCTGGAGAGGCTGTTACTTGGCAAGTGCTTTTCTAGTCAGGAGGCATGACAGTTAGTTACAGTAGGACCTCCTAAAGCCTTGCAGTGCCCTGAGGGTGTCACAGTTGTGGCTCTTGGACAGAAGAGGCTTCCAGACCTGAATTGCTGATGAGTAAGAGGAGACCTGGGACTTGCCTTACCTTAACCACTGTGGTCTTCTCCTACCTGTCATGAGTGAAAAAGGGGTGCAGAGATCCTGAGGTGAAACACTGAGGGGGGGAGCACAAGAAGGTGGAGAAGGTTGGTGGGATGTGAGGGCTGGAACACACCTGCTCAGAGGGGAAGAGGTGGAAGAGCAGATACTTTTTAAAACAATCACATTGGAGCTAAGAACCTATTAAAAAAATTAGGAGCGAGGGAAGGAACTAGATATTCTTAAAATGTCTAAAGGGCAAAGAAATGGCATCAGGAAGGCGAAGGCCAGCAATGAATAAGGGCAAGTGATAGTCCATGTCCCAGTTGCCTGGAGTGGTCTGGACTATTTAATCAAGGTTGACTTGGGACAGAAAGCATGAAGCAACCTACCCACCCAAACCAAAGAAGCTTAGCATCGGACCAGTGACCTTATCTGTCCTGAAACCATTGCTGGGAGGCACTAAATAAATATTTGCTGGTTGGAAATAAACGTCTGAAATGAGAAATTACATCAAATGAAGCAGCCAGGCATGGAGGCTCATGCCTGTCATCCTAGTACTTGGTAGGTAGAGGTTGAAGGATCAGGAGTTCAGGGTCATCCTTGGCTACATAAAGAGTTTCAGGCCACCTGACCTACATAAAACACTGTCTGAAATCCGTAGTACAACAGTCAATTGAAGCTGTCAGTGTTAAGCTGATGATGATGGAAGGGAATCAGGGGTTCCATCCATTGGCCAGCTCAGTGGGGCTTCCTGGGTCGTTCAGCATTGATACCTACAGTGGTGAAGACTAGGAAAGCAACTCTCCTTTGATCGCAGTTCTGCATGGTTTTATGTACTTGGGGGTATTGAGATTTGGGGATTTCTAGAGAGACTCACCTAGTCTTGGATGAATTTTGTTTTTTGTTTTGTTATTACTTATTACTTGGGGTTCTCAATCATCGGGATTTCACATAGGAGACCTCCAGCAAGAACTGGCAAAAACAGTTTGTCCTTCGTGATTGTAGCATGCCTTTCCCACAATGTGCTACTTCCATGGAGAGAGGAAAACTTACTGCTTGAGTCTTAGAGCCCACAGCTCCCCTATTCTTTTTCTTTTTGTTTTGTTTTGAACGTGTATTTTATTTTTGTATGTATATAAGCGCACCATGTGTGTGCCCGGTGCCCATGGAGGCCAGAAGATAGCCTTAGATCCCCTGGAGCTAGAGTTATAGACAGTTGTGAGCTGCTATGTGGATACCAGGAACTAAACCCAGGTACTCTGCAAAAGCAGCCACTTCTCTTAACTTCTGACCCATCATTCCAGCCCCTGCACCATTTTGAATCAAATTTAGTTAGGCAAAGTCCCTGTCCTGATTTTCTCAGTAAGGATGCTTCTCCATTGACTTGCTGGGAGTTACCTCCACTCACCAGGCCTGTTTCCCCGTCTTTAGAAGGAGGCAGTTGAAATGGGTTATTCCTGAGTTCCATTTCAGCGCCAGCACCACATCTTCAGATGCTCCAAGGCTCTGACAGTGCTGATCAGGGCATGGATCAGACTTCATCAACTCCACATCTTGGAGCATGGAAGGATCAAAGCAGCTGCAGCCCCAAGAAGGTGAACCTGCCAGGAGCTGGCTAAGATGATTCTGCTGCTGATGGTGAAATGTCTTGGCAGGCAGACCATTCAGGTAGGTCAGTACAGGTTTGTGAGAGGGTAGGGTGAGCTCTTGTGGCCCCTGAGTAATGTTTCCTTGCAGGACTGGATGCTTAGACTGGTGGATCCATTCACATTAGCTGAGTAGGTAAACTATCTCTCTACACACTATCCTGGCAGAGTTTCAGTGGCTTTCTTACCTGGAAATGCTTCCTACCCAATACTCATTGTCATTGTTTCCAATCAGACCTTCCTGTAGCTGGCTAGTTCTCTGGCTGGTGGCACATAGCTCCAGGTGTCATCATCAACTAAGGTGGCTTAGTTGAGATGCTTCCTATGCAAACATTAGGCCCTGAGTTCAATCCCCAGCCCTGTGTAAAAGATGAAAATGGATATTGGCAGCACACACTGGATAACAAATTTTGAGGTCTAACAAGAGATCCTGTCTCAGAAAATAAAGTGGAGACTGATGAAGACCCCAGACTTAAGCCTGGGGCTTTTACATGGGTATGTACACACACAAACACATACACATCTATTACATACACACATGTACTTGCACAAAGGTACAGACAGATTCACAGGAACCAGGCGCAAAGCGAGTCTGTGACTGGTCTTCCAAGAACAGATACAACATGGCACCTGAGAAGAAGGTGCCATTGGAAGAGACAAGAGAAGTGCATATGTTCCAGAAGCCAGCAAAGAGTTTGCTGCACAGCTCTGAGGACAGGACAGAAGTCCCCGAGGTGGGTGACAATTGACCTCTAACCTAGCTGAGAAGAGGGAGAAGGGGGCGGGACCACAGAGTCAGGAAGGGACCCATGCTCACCAGACACAACAGAACAAGAGAAGGCTGGACCAACTGGGCTTGCAGAGTGGGGACAGGCAGTGAAGGGCCCCAGAACAGTGGGATTAAGTGCTGAGGTGAGAGGATTAGTTGTGTTGGTGGAAGGAGCAAAATTCAATCATGTTCGTTTTTGTGGGGAACCTGATCTCCTTGTTCTCAGGGAGCCTTCATCTGCCCTGCGGGTCTTGACTGCAGCTCTAGCTGTGGCTTCATCTTGCCTGGTGGCTGGGGTCGTGTCTTAGCATTCTTTGTAACTCTGGGCACCTAGCAACAGGCAACTGTCGAGGTAGGGGCAGAATAATCATTGTCTGGGTCAACTTTAGTATCTGAAATGGAGGTTTAGATATATTCATTTTGTCAGAAAGATTTCTGTTATGTCAACAAATGCCATGGAATTTGTGATTACACTATCTGCATCTCAGGGATGCTCCTTGGCCTCAGTATGAACCCAGTTCCTGATAGTATGTACCAGGGGGTCATGGCCACTGTCCTGTCTAATCATCACAGCCCCTCCACCTGCATGCAGTAAGGCAGCCAGGCACCACTGGCCTGTATCACAGGGAAGGAACCAGAGAAGAAAGCAAAAAGATAGAGTGGGTGAGAAGTAAAGGTGATGGGGACAAGGGCGTGGTCTTGAGTTCTTTGGTCTCTCCTAGGCAGTATACACTGAATTCCAGCGATTTTCTGTCATACTTGGACCAGAAGTCAAGGTCAAGTGAGCCATGGCTTAGCTGCCTGAGCACGGGACTCATGCTATGCCTTATGGGACTGGATAGTGTGTCTTCTGCGTGATAAAGCAGCCCAGGTCCTACCTCAGCTACATGATACTGCGTACCAAGAACTCTAGTAGGTTTATAGAGCTGAATGAATGAGAGATGCTAGAAGCCCTGACCTCCTTCCTTAAGCAGCCGGTCTGTCCAGAGGCAGGAGATTGTAGGAGAGACAGCTCTCAGCTTAGACCAGTAGGGTTGGAGAGGAATGGATCGGGACCTCATGGTAGGTAGAAGCCAGAAATACTTAGAATGGTTGGCTGCTAAGAGCTCAGGCTGGGGCTGGAGAGTTGGTTCATAGTAAAGAGCTCACACTGCTCTTGCAGAGTACCCAGGTTTGTTTCCCAGTACCCATGTCATGCACTCACACATATACATACACTCTGACATACACTTGCATGCACATTGACGCACACTTAAAAGAGCAGGCCAGGAGTGGCACAGATGCCTCGAGAGCAGTCCTCCCGTGGGTGGCAGGCTGCTCAGTTGAGGGACACCATATTGTGAGTCAATCAGAGAGACTGGAAAGTGGCTAATGTAGCCAGGGTACTGGGGACACAGGCAGGCCTGGCAGATGCCTGAATCTCAAGGTAAGGGCTGAATAAAGACACAGTTGTCCTGGAGCGTTGCCACTCACTAGTGGAGACTCAGAGAACGTGACTTGCCAGAGACCATGCGGAGAAGATTGCAGAAGACCTAGGTCAAGACTAGGAATTAGAGACATTCAAGAAACTGATCAAGGTGGCAGAAAGGGAAGGACTGGAGAGATGCAACAAACAGGTTAGGATAGTGGGTTGCCATGGCAACCAAGGTAGTGAAGGGTTTCAAGGAGAAAGTAATCAACATTGTCAAATGTGGTAGCGAATTCCAGTCAGATCAAGACAGGACTTTTCCCTTTGGATTTCAGGATTAGCTGACTTGTGGCCTTAAAAGAGCATTTGCAGGGAGTTATAAGAACATAACGGGGAATGTGTCAGCATGCTCGGGGGACGTGAGACTGTCCCTGAGAGTCCTGGAATGAGTCAAGAAGGAAAACTTGCAGATGTGGAAGATGGGGGTGTAGAGGGAGAGGCTAGGAAGGATGAGCATGTTCGTGGACAACATGAGCTCCAAGATGTGATAGCAAATATTGTTCCCTAAACAAAGTCTGTATAATCGCCCTCCGACAGGCCTAGCACTGAGAGTTCTTTGGTGAAGCCAGGCAGTTCAGTTGACCGTGTAGTGTTAGAGGAGAAAGAATCAGTCATGCTCACCAGTGACAGTGTTCCACACTGATGGCTGCTCTGACAGAAGCACACTCCAGACCTGGATGGAAATCCAGCAGAAGGTATTCTGGGCTGAGTGTAACCTCTGCCAGAGGCTTACTCCAGGACAGACAGAAGCAGACTCCAGAGAGGCAGATGGACAGCGGGGAGCTGAGCGGAGAAAGAAGCAAACAGGGCCCTGGCCTTTTTCATCTTAATCTTAAAGGAAAGGGCAGTGCTGGAACATGGCTGTTCTGGGCTGTGGAGCCAGAGTAATTGAGCAATTAGGAATGGAGACAATTGTTTGAAATAAGCTCCCAAAGGGGCTGGGATCAAGTGCAGAGGAAGATAAATTAGTTTGGGGCAATAATGTGTATATGACCAAATGTGGGCAAAACTCAATTATTTACCTTTTAGAGAGCAACATGATCCCATGTTCTTTGGGGAGATTTTATCTCTCCTGTATCCTGCCTGCATGTCTAATTAGCACCAGTTTGATTCTGTTTTGTGACTGGGATCATAACTTAATATTTTGTGTGCCATAGTCAGTAAGCTCTTTAGGTACCAAGCCAGCATCTTTCTGTCTTAGACTGGAATTAAAGTCTACATGTATTCTTGTTTCCACCAAAAAGTATGACTGTTGCAGCACTACAAAGAGAAATTAGACCAGTTAAATCTGGGGAGGAAGACATTTGGGTGACTGCGTGAACTAAAGTGGAGTCCGCCTCACCCATCTCTGTGAGCTCTAGTTCACCTTCACCACCTCACATGATACATTGTTCTGTGTTCCCTCCAGGAGGGAATGGAAGACAGAGAAGAAACAACGGATCGTGCCAACACCACACAAGTGATGAGATGATGGTAGGCTTGCAGCCGTTGTGACAGAACCAGACCCAGTGAGACAGAAGAGAGAGAGAAAAACAGCCTGGGAGGTCAGGCTGGCAGACCCAAGCTGGTCTTCCTGGAGCCCTTGCCCACTCTGAAAGTGACCCTTCAGTGTTCCATCTTACTACACTAGTGTGGCCTAGAGACAGGACCGTCCCCCGTGGCAGACATTCTGTGTTCACAGCCAAAGTCTCTGGTATTATTTGCTATGCTTTTGTGTTTACTCCACTTGAGGCACATTTTTGTGTGTGTTGTGACAGAGATGGGGTCTGTCAAACACCCTTGCTGAGCACCTCTTACAGCCTGCCCTGTCTCTCCTCCCAGATCCTGTGTCTGGCCTCTTCAAGCTGCTGATCTCTGTGTTTGTGAGCCAAGGCTGTATTTGAGTGAGCAAAGCTTTGGATAGTGTCTTAATACCTGATATGGTAAGTGCCCCTACCCTGCCCTCTATTCTTTTTAAAAATTTCCTTGTTATATTTGCTGGCTTACTTTTATATATCTTATAATTAGCTTGTCAAAGTTCCATGGGAAAAAAAAACCTTATTAAGTGAGACTGCATTGGAGGGAAAAATAATATCATTAGGATGCCATCAGCTTCTCCCATCTGCGACCGCGGCGCCCGACTCCCGTGGTCAGTCTCCCTTGTTTGGTTTGGTTTTGCTTTGCTTTTGATGCCTTGTAGTAAAAGCTGGCCCTGCAGGCCGCAGACGTCCTCCACATCTCTTAATGGCTTGACTCCTCAACACCTTATTAGTTTTGTTGCTTTCGTGAATGGAAACCTTGCCCGGTTTTTTCATTTCACTTCCCAAATTTTAATCAGTTTGCTAATCAATATGCTGCATTCACAGACACACACCGAGCGAACGTGCTTTGTCCCTGGACAGACAAATGAGAACACAGCACACATGCAAATCTGAGCTAATTGGCAAGGAATGAATTTGAATGTTTGAATTAAATTTCAATTATACGGGAGGGGACTACGCCTGGGATTCAAAGTACCCAACCTGTGATTGAGATAAAAATAAATAAATTTAAAAAAAAATTTCAATTATACAAGTAAAACACGAATACATTTTATTTTAAATACAGTCCACTTTGCAGATGGGGCGTACCTACTTGGCCACCTTCGGGGGTGGAGGACAATCTTAGTGGCCGTATCAGTCTAGAGTTTGCCTGTGCCCTTTCCAGCATTGTCTCTGTCCCTTTGTTTTGTCTGTCTGCACAGCCACTGAGCTCTGTGCCCTACAGGACTCAGTGGCTGTCTGTATCTCTGCTCAGCTGGCCACACACAGCTGTACCCAGGCCTTGCCACCTTCTGCCTCAGTTGTTTCCTATTGATTGACTGGTAGAATGCCTTTGGTGGTACCCTTGTTTTTTCCTCTTTTGCTCACATACAAGTATTTTTGTAGGACAAGTACTTGGAATTGTTGGGTCACAGGGAAGCCATGTCCTGAATTCAGCTAAAAAAACGGCTAGTGTTCTCCAAAGCACCCAGTTCAATCTCCAGGCAGAACATCTCCAAGTCTAGTGTTTTCACCAATTGGATGAATAAAATACTGTCTCGGGTTAGCGGGCCTTGTCTGTATCCTGTCACAGCCAAAGCTTTAGTTTACCTCCTAGTTCACCCATGGACTGTGTATCCATGTCCTTCCTCTTTCTCCCTCTCTTTCCCTCCCTCCCTCCCGCCCACCTCCCTTTCTTTGACACAGGGTCTCACTGAGTCCCAGCCTCACACTCCAGCCTTAGTCTCCCAAGTACTAGGGTTACAGGTGTGACACATCCTGCCCATTTTTTTTCTTTCTTTTAAAGCTATTTTATCTCTCACTGATTTTTAGTTCCTTATATACTTCATGAATTCTCATATACTAATGCGGTGGTGACAAATATTTTTCTATATTGTGATTTTTTTTGCCATTTAATTGAATTGCTTTTAGACAAACTTGAGCTCTTGATACAGTTGTCTGTTGGTTTTACTCTTACATCTTTTGGCAATCTTAAGAAGCCTTTATATTAATTTCATGGTATTTTTCTTGTATTTTCTTCTCTTATATAAATATTTATGTTTATATATATAGTTTATAAATATATATTCACATCATATATAAGGAATAAATTCCATACCTTACCATCTGCTGTCACGCCCAGCACTGTTTTGTGGAATGTAGACAGTTTCAGCTGAAGCCACTTCCTTTACCTGGCACCAACTCTGCCGGCCCCATGCGCCATGTTGGCGGTCCCTGCTCCTCTGTGCCTTTCTGCTCCCAGCCCTGATGCTTTGCTAAGGGCGGGACCCACTCGCCACCTCTGTTGTTTTGGAGAAGTGCTGTTGTCATCCTTACACGTTGATCCTACTCAGGAATTTTAGAATGTATAAAGTCTCAAGAGAACTTTTGCTAGGAAACTGTTTTGGAGTTACACTGAACTCACAGACAAACCTGAAGCAAGTCAGCCTCTTTCTTGTGCCCAGCCCTGGGCACCTCGTCCCTTCAGGGAAGATGCCCGCTTCCTCTGGTCAGCTTGCCTTCTGTTCCTTGGTGGACTTGACCCTTGGTCCTTTCACAGGTTTCCCAGCAGCTCTGGATGGGGACCTCTGCTCCTGTTTGCTTGACCTGTGTTCTCCATGTTGCATCCCCTTTCAGTAATCAGCAGGCTTTCTCCACACACACACAAAAAGTAAACGTTCTTCCTCCCTGGGCACAAACACTTGAGTACCACTGAACATAGCTGGCATAATTAGCTGAAAACAAATTAGAATCTTCCCAAATTACATTTTAATTATGCAAGCAAAGCATGACTACATTCTCCCTTTTAGAGGTGGAATGATGTGAACCCAGTTGCCACCTGCGATTGGGGCCTTCTCCCCGAGGAAACCTCTGTTCAGAGTGTCGGGATTTCTTTTCAGAATAGCACACAATTTAGCAATGGTGGGGGTATCTGGAATGGCTCTGGCCACCGTCATGGTGTTACATAGTAAGCCTCATTTACCATCTACTGGGTCATACTCACCTGTGTTCTCTTTTCCCTTTCAAACACCACTGGCCTGAAGTTAGTTTTCCCCCCAGTCAAAAAGAACACAACAGAGAACTCAAAGGCACGCGCTCCAGAAACCCTCTGTGGCCTGAACCATCTACTGTGTGAAGTTTTTGGTTGATTTTGATTCTTTAAACAAGATCTCATGTAGCCCAGGCCAGCCTCAAACTCACTGTATAACCAAGGATGATCTTGATTTCCTGATCCTGCTGCTTCCCTCTCCCAAGTGGTTTTGTTGGTTTCTATTCTGTTGGTTTTGTAGCATTGTCTTGATCTTGTAGATTTGTCATACAGTTTACATTTTTGAACCAGCTGATCAAGCTTTAAAACCTTGCTGGGATTTTAGGACATTTGCAGGTGAATCTGAGGGAAATGGGCAAGTTTATCCTGCAGCACACATGGTGCTGCCCAGTTCAAGGTATCTCTGCCTTTTCGACAAGTTTGGTGTTTTCCCTCTGGTGGCAGTTCTGCCTACTTCTTGGTTTATTCTTAGGTACTTAAGGTTTTGCTAACAGCTCTCTGCTCCTGTTTGCTTGACCTGTGTTCTCCACGGTCCATCCCACTAATCAGTGGGCTTGCTCCACACACACAAAAAGTAAACTTTCTTCCTCCCTGGGCACAAACACATAAGCACCACTGAACATAGCTGGCATAATTAGCTGAAAACAAATTAGAATCTTCCCAAATTACACTTTAATTAAGCAAGCAAAGCATGACTACATTCTCCCTTTTAGAGGTGGAATGATGTGAACCCAACTGCTGTCTCCTCTGCCAAAGTCCTGGATCCCCTCCCCTCCGCAGCTTTGTGTATCTGCTGCTTAGGCATGCATGAAATCCATGCGAGTACTCTGAATGAGTCCGCCATGCTGAGAGCTTGCCGGAGGCTGCGTCTCAACTCACTCTAGTGCCTTCACAACACAGCCATGCTGCTTCCTAATGCTCTTGTCCTCTGGCACAGCTCATCCCCAGTTCTCACACTCTCTATCTCCGGACTCCACCATTAGTTGGTTCTTTGAGTAGCCTTCTCCTGGCAGTGATGGAGAAGCGGAATGCTGGCTCTGTACACTTTCAATTTTAGCAGACTTGACCAATGCCCTCCATGGTTTCTGTATCATGCAAGCGTCTGGCCAGAGGCTGTGAGACTTTAATCCCTACGCTGTGAACAGTTCTCAATGTTTGCCAAATGGATGGGTGAAAAAGTTAAATTTAAATTTTTAAATTTGTATCTTCCTGTTTGCCAGTGAGGTTTACATGTGTACATTGGGCATCTGTATTATTCCCGCTCTGGCCTGTCTATTTTTGCATCAAGCTCTTCAGTTCATTGACCTGTAGAATGTCCTGATATAATCTGGACAGTAAGCTTTTGTGCAAATAATTTTTTTCTACCGTGTCTGTTGCTCTCAGCCCTTTGTAGACTCTTGTGTTAGACAGAAGCCACCAATTTTGTTCAAATGCATTTCCTCAATCTCCTTTATTCCCTTTTGGATATATATCGTGTTTGGTTTAAATAGAACCTTTATGCTTTTCTAGTCACCTCACAGTTTTTATTCTTGGCCCCTTCTTGCATCTGGAATATATTTCTATGATTGAATTGAAACAGCACCTAACCTTTCTCAAAAGGGACAGCCAATTATCAGAGCACAATAGAACAGACTAGCTTGTTCATCCTTTCTCTGCCACCTGAAGTAGTGCTCCCTCTAGAATGAGGACCCCACTGCTAGGTGGCTTTGAGGACCCTGGGTTTGTGTGTGAGTGTGTGTGTGTGTGTGTGTGTGTGTTTAATTTGTTTATTCCTGTCAGAACCAGACTTTGATTTGACATTGCTTTTTACCACCTTTTGATATCTGTGACATAAAATGCCACTTTTGGCCATGCTTCCTCGCAGCTGTCCCAGCTCACCCCTCCATACAGATTTGAAAAGCTGCCTGTCAGATGCTGTGAATTCAGAGGTTAACGTGGGGACCCTGACGCCAGCGCAGCGCTGCGCCATTCACAGGAGCCAGGCAGAAGTCTGCATTGTCCAGTGGCCGCAGTCTCCCAAGCACAGCCCTCTCCTAAGAAGCCGCTGGTTTTATTTCTTTGGTTTCCATTATTGGGAATGAGTTTTTGCTACCCCCATCCCGTTCTGTTTGCTACATTTCTTTTTAATCTACGTTCTAATCGCTGCACTTCATTCACAGACACACACAAAGTAAATGTTCTTCCTCCCTGGGCACAAACACACAGACACAGCCAAGCACAGAGCCAGAGTAATTGGCTGAAAATGAATGGGAATTTTTTTTTTTCAAATTAAAGTTTAATGACACAGGCGAAACATGAATACATCTTCCTTTTTAAGAGCCAGAGCACCGCTGCCGGAGCTGGAGTCCCTTCTGGCCACCTGCTTCCATCCCGTTCCCTCTCTCTTCCCCAGTGGCTGCCGCTGTGATGGGCCTGGTGTCTGCTTCTCTAGACCTTTCTAAAATCTTGTAAATATGTATCTAGGCACCCACAGGAAATACAGAAGTTTTTCATCAATACTCAGTTTTTGCACTGAGTGAATGTTATTAAGGTTGCAGAATGGAATGTTGGTATTTCCACGATTCCTAATGCGTGAAGACAGAGCAGCTGTGAACACAAGGTGGAAAGAGGAAGAAAGGGGCAAATAGATTCCTTAGAGGTAACCAGAATCGAACTTTAGACAGTGTGTGGGTGCGGGCTGTCAGGGAGTAGTCTCCCAACTCCCCAGAGCTTAGTCTGTCATGTAGGACATAGTGAGTCTTACAGATAAGAGAAGGTGCAGGTGCAGGTTTGAGACCTCCTGTGAGCTCATTTCAGTGGTGTGGGACTTAGAAGCGTGGCTTTAGGGCCTGCTTTGCTCCTTTGCCGGAGATGTGCTGGCAGCTTTCTTGGCCTCCCTCTTCCCTTTCTGTCTAGGTGCTGCTGAGTGAAAACACGAAGCTTGGAACCCTGACAGCCATCTTGTGATCAGCAGGGGAAGGAGACTGGCTGACTCAGAGCCAGCGTACCTGCAACCACTGACTTACGAATTGTTCACACTTGAATAAATGTTCTTGCTCTTAGCTACTCTTGGATGTGATGCTATGTTCTGTCAAAAGCACCTTTCCTAACACAGAAGTTTTAGAGCTGGGAGGGGGGACAGCCTGAAGGAGCTACTGACCAGGTGAGAATTGGGAGGCCTTTCCTCTCCTGCCTCCATCCCATGTCCCTTTTGGCCAGGCCTCTTCCTCAGGCCTTCTGCTTCTCCCTTTACCGAACTGGTGGGTTTGCTAGATGCTAGTGTGTCACATCCCTCAAGATTATGACAAAGGTGCCATACTTAGGAGACTAAGGTGGGAGAATTGTGAGTTGGAGACTAACGAGGGTTCCATAGTGAGACCCTATTTTTAAAAAAGACATGCCCAACAAAGCAAGTAATCCAATCCAATTAAAAAATGGGTACAGAACGAAACAGAATTCTCAATAGGAGAATATCAAATGGCAGAGAAACACTTAAATGTTCAATGTCCTTATTCATCACTCATTCACAATGTCCTTAGTCATCAGGGAGATACAAATCAAGACGACCCTGAGATTTCACCTTACACCCATCAGAATGGCCAAGATCAAAAACTCAAGTAACAACACATGCTGGAGAGTATGTGGAGAAAGGGGAACCCTCCTCCACTGCTGGTGGGAATGTAAACTTATTCAACCACTTTGGAAATCAATCTGGCACTTTCTCAGACAATTAGGAATAGTGCTACCTCTAGATCCAGCTATACCACTCCTAAGCATATGTCCAAAATATACTCAACTATACAACAAAAACATTTGCTCAATCATGTTCATAGCAGCTTTATTCTGAATAGCCAGTATCTGGAAACAACCCAGATGTCCCTCAATGGAGGAATAGATGCAGAAATTGTGGTACATTTACACAATGGAATACTACTAAACTATTATAAACAAGGGAATCATGAAATTTGCAGGCAAATGGTGGGAACTAGAAAAGATCATCTTGAGTGAGGTAACCCAGGAACAGAAAGACACACATGGTATATACTCACTCATAAGTGGTTATTAGACATATAGGATAAACATACTAAAGTCTACACTCCTAAAGAAGCTGAACAAGGAAGACCCTAGGGAAGATGCTCAGTCCTCATTCAGAAGGACAAATGCAATAAAATATTGGAAACAGGAGAAGACAGGGAACAGGACAGGAGCCTACCACAGACAGCCTCTGAAAGACTCTACTGATTGAGGTATCGAAGCAGAGGCTGAGACTTACTTTGGGCAGAAAGCATGGAGTTTTATGAAAGAAGGGAATAATAGACCTGGAGGGAACAGGAGCTCCAAAGGAGACCAACAAAGCCAAAAGCTGGGCCCAGGGGTCCCTGAAGAGAATGATGCCCTAACCAGGGACAATGCATAGAGAGGACCTAAAACCTCAGCTCAGATGTAGCCCATAGACTCAGTCTTCAAGTGGGTTCCCTAGTAAGGGGAGCAGGGGGTTTCTCTGGCATGAGCTCATTGGTAGGCTCTCTGATCACCACCCCCTGCCCCCCCGCCCCCCGCAGCCTTGCCAGGCCACAGAGGAAAACAAAGCAACCAGTCCTGATAAGGCTTGATAGGCTAAGGTCAAATAGAAGGGGAGGAGAACCTCCCCTATCAGTGGACTAGGGGAGGGGCATTGGGGGAGAAGAGGGAGGGAGGATGGGATTGGGAGGATGAGATGAGGGGGGAGCCACAGCCGGGATACAAATTGAATAAATTCTAACAAATGATAGAGAGAAAAGACATGGCCCTGAGAGTCTGCAGGAGCCACTCACTGTGTCCTCTAACTTAACCCTCTAGCCACACCCTTCAGCAGCCCGCTCTGCGAACCAGATAGCAGTGCCCACCTCAGCGTGTTACAAGGTTCAAAGACACCTAGAAAAATGTGCAGCCCAGGGCCTGCACCAGGCAGGTGTGTCAGTGTCAAATCCCAGAATGCTGAGCCAGTGCTCCCCTGCAGCAGCTCAAATCAGGATCTAGACCCGGCCAGTCAGTGATGGTAAGGGCAGGCTGCATGGCAGGAGCTGGTGTCCAGTGCAGATGGAGAAGGGGCAGAGGCCCAGAGCCAGCTGTGCGGAGGGAGACTGGTGGAAGGCGGCACAGAAGCCACCAAGACGAGCCTCCCCAGACTGCTGCTTTGTTCAAGTTCACCACCCACCTTCACCCCATTCTCCTCAGGACCGCACTCTTCACTGCTTCTAAGAAAACATTCGCACTTGCCCCAGATACCATCCGTCCACTTCTAGTTTCTTTCTTCCCACCACACCTGCCCTTCTCCCCACTTTGGCTCATCTGGGCGTTTGCCCTGGCCCCAGGGATGTGCACCTGGCTAGGTCACCTCCACCAGCCACTGCTGGTCCCCTGACTTAAGGTATCCTTGCTAAACCTTCATCCTGACCACCGGCAGCTCCATACCCTGTCCCCTCCTGATGGCTTATGGCTGGGAGAACAGAGGCCCCTCACCAGTTAGGGCCCGTGGTCTTACCAGTCCATGATAGGAACCTTTGGTCATCTAATACCAGTCCTGCCCTGACAAGATGTAGGGAAGTTTCTCGTGTTTCCGTAGGGTTCCTCTCTCTCACTGGTCATTCAAACATTTCCATTTGGGGCAGGAAGAGGTTGTCCATATATGTCTACGACTCCCTCTTCCTTTTTTAATCTTTTAGTGTGTGTGCGCACACACACCCAGGCCAGAGAGTTAACCTGAAGCAGCATTCTCCAGGAGCCACCCACCTGGTTTTTTGGATACCAGGGTTTCTCACTGAGACCCCGAGCTCAGCAGTTAGTCTAAGCTGACTGGCCAGTGGGCCACCAGGATCTGTCCGTCTCTACCTCTCCAGCACTGGGATTAAACACTAGTAGCACCTTGCCCAGCTTTTGAGGTGGGTGCTGGGGATCCAACTCAGGTCTGCAGGTCTACAGTCAGCATGTGGACAGCTGAGCATCTCTGCGGCCCCTCTGCCTGGCCTTGGTTTCCTCCTAGCACCCAGCCATGAACCACCTGTCTTCCCTGTTTCAAAAGACTTTGGGGCTTCCGTGACAGCCTTGTCCCGCTCAAAACTCTGCTCAAATCGGGAAAGAGTGCCAGGTCTCACTGTCCAGGCTGCCAAAGTGGCCACTGTCCCTTCTGCCCACCTCTTATGTGTATACCTCCACCACAGAGAAGGTTCTCCCTGGTGAAGCAGGCTGGCCTTAGTGATCTCTTTGGCCAACACCATGTGGCAGAAAGGATGTTCTGGAGTTGGGGACATGGGTTGTAAGATGCAGCCTGATTCCTGGCACTGGGCAGCTGTGTGCTCTGAGATACCTGGCCGTGGTGTATCCATGCAGAGGTAGCTCATGGATGTGCTTGGTCCTGCTGAGCCTCTCGGACACTACACTCCGCCCCCATCCAGCCTTCAGAGGACTGCATCCCTGCTGCCATCTCATGCAGCTGGCACTCTGCGCAGCTCTGAAGCCCCAGAGCCTTTAGCTACAAATTATGTTTTCCATGCCATGGGAGTTTGGAGCAGCTCATTACACATCAAAGCAAAAACTGACAAGGAGCAGGTTGACCATCAAGTGATATATAAAATAGTACTACACCACACAGCACCCGAGTGGTCCAGTACAATACAATATGGGAACTGCAAGAGTAGAACATTTGGGTGGCACAGAGCATTCCAGAAGACATTAGATCTTGGTCTGACTTCTTTAAAATGAGTGGAGAGGTATAAGGTAAAGGGAACTGGAAAGACGCTGTAGGTAGAGGGAACAGCAGACCCAGTGCCAAAGGAACAAGAACCTCGAGACCGACATAGTCCTGAGAAGTGGGGGAAAGAGAAAACGACATTCATGGAACTAAGCAGCCAGGGCCCAGGCCCTGCGGGACCTCATGGCACCGTGTGAAGAAACCTGGTCACCATCCTACGGTTGGTGAAGGGATTCATACCATAGTGACAGGTCTGTGCTTTGGATAGATCACAGTGGTGGCAGATGGGAACACCGTACTTAGAGATGAAAGTGACTCAGAGGATAAAGTTAGCAATGTACTCCAATTGTTAGATAGTGTGGTGAGAAGACAGGGCCAGTAGTGATTCTCCTCTCTGGGGCACGGGGTGGGCACTGGTGGACAGTGAACGGTGTTGGAGCCTGAGCATGGAGCATGAGTCAGTTGGAGTAAGGCACCAGCAGGCACAGTGTCAGGCAGAGCTGAGGACAGGGCACGACTGGGTGGCCAGCAGCCATGGCGTCCCACCTGAGTTCTAGAATGGACCAACCCAGGAATGGAGGTTGAAGAGAGAGAATCTAGGGAATGCGTGGGCTTGAGAAGGGGTGGGGAGGGGAAAGGGAGGGACATCTCATGGGGGAAATCAGAGTTAGAGACACTTGAAGAGTTGATAAAGGTGTGGACAGGTGACAAAGAAGAAAGAGGAAGGGCCTGAGTGATGTAAAGGACAACTAGGAGAGGGGGTTGCCATGGCAACTAAGGTAGTGAAGGGTTTCAAGGAGAAAGTAATCAACACAGCTATATGCCTGGATCTCAGGAAAATAAGAAGCGAACAAAGTCCCCTGAGTTTTGCAATCAAGCAGCTATTGTGGCAAGAACTGTTCGGAGGGTTGAAGGGCTAAAAGCTGGCTTAACAGAGGTGATGGAGCAAATGGGGAGAAGAGCCAGCAGTGAGAAAAATATGGGTGATCAGGGTTTCCTAAAAATAGGAGTGCCCCTCGAATTGAAAGAGGCACCAGCCGAGAGGGTGAGGATGACTAGAAGTAAGATCTGGAAGTCATCTGGCATCCTCTGAACCAGGCTGAAAGGAAGCAAGAGAGTCTGATTGCAGATGGGCAATGGCTCATGGGAGGAAGGAAACACAGTAGGGTTCTTGTGGTGCCCTTTCTGGCGCTGATTAGGGGTATTGAGGCTCACTACACTCACAGTCCGCCCTGCAGTTGAAATTAAATTTTTTTTAAAGGAAACAGGTGTGCTGAAGTGAGGCTCAAGATTGCCCTTGTGCCTGTCTGTCATAATCACTAAGCCCAGAGCTGTGCTGTGTCCTTCTGCAGCCTTGCTGGGCCCCAGGCAGTTGACCTTAAGGCCGCCAGGCCCCTTGACCTCTGGCTTCCAGTTGTGCTCCAGCAGAGGACACAGCAGATGTCAGGAACAGTAGAGCGGGATTCTTGGCTTCCTTCCTATGGTTGTGAGACTGCAGTATGGCCTGGCTTATGGCCATGGTGAGGTGGCTTTTTTTAAAGTCTCCTTTTCTCTCCAGATTATAGAACCCCACACCCTCCTCTAACCTTTTCAGGCTTAAAAGTGTGATGTCTTTCCCCTGCCACTCATGGGCACACTGTTGTCTCTGGAACCCTTGGCCCCATCCTGCTCTGAGATGACTCTTTTTGGTGGGCTTCAGGTGAAGCCATTGGAGTATGGTGACTGTCCCTCTTATGGGACCTTGGGAGACTGAGTCAGGGGCCTGGGGCCTAAGCTGTATGACCAGCAGAATAGGAGGACATGGAGTGCTCAGCATTGCGCACCTGTTCACTGCCTGTGTTGGTGGGGCAGGTTCAAACTCTGACAGGTGCCCCAGGAAACCCCTAGAGTGGAGGACAACATCTGGTCAGGCGTGGACACTAACTGGGCATGAGGAGGCTACATGAGGCTAGACCAGACGCTACCATACCTGTGTCACTTACCGGGAAGATGTAAGACAGAAAACCCAACTGAGAAAATTATTGTCACACAATGAGGACCTCTGGGGCCGGGGGAGGGAGAAGCTCTGACCATCGAGGACCTGTTCATCTTTTCTTTCAGAATATGGTCTCTGACCCCATCATCACAATATGGCTGCAGTCACTCTAAACATTATATCCACAAAACCCCAAGAAACCAATGTCATAACTGCTGAGCCATCTCTCTAGACCCCAGAGCTACTTTCTAAACTGCATCTTAAAAGACGGGGGGGGGGGGATGTAGTGGTGTGTGTGTGTGTGTGTGTGTGTGTGTGTGTGTGTGTGTGTGTGCTCAAAAGCAGTTGTGAGCCACCCAAGGTGGGTTCTAGGAACTGAAGCCTGATCCTCTAGGTGAGCAGCAAGCATCCTTAACTGTCGATCCATCACTCCAGTCCCACGTAGAGTTACTTTTCACCAACCAGATTTGCACCAAGTGTTACTCATATACCAACAACTGTCAAAAGAAGCAGGTCTGCCCACCATGTCACATTGTCAACTGTGATTCTCCACACTGCCCCGCTGTGAAGGTCATGGAGCGTGGCTGCTGTTTCCCAGACCCGGGGAGGACTGACCGAAGCAGGAGCCATGCTGAGATAAATGTGGTGCTCAAAGGCTGGAGAAGTCAGTTTGCTTTTCCGCTGCTCAAGGGTTCCAAGTGAGAGTTAGGCATTAAAATGTGTGTGTTCCAGAGAGAGCGTTGGCTGCTCTGCCGGGCTTGGTCAGAGGGGAGAAATGTAACCAGAGCAGACCAATAAGCAGGCAGTTGCCGAGGGTCAAAGAGTGGTGACAGCTTGGGTTGAGCCATTGGTGATGGAGAGAGGCTCAGCTAGAAAGTGTGGCCAGCTATCCCCACAAGGCCATGCAGCAGCTGAAGCAACAGGAGGCTGGTATGTCCCCCCCATAACACTGGAACCACCTCTCAAGGCAGAATGCCAGACTAGGCCAGACTGGGTGAAGACAGGTTCGAAATTTGAATTGAGAAAGAAAGACAGTGAGCTGGAAGAAGGAAAGAAGATGAAGAGACGGCTCAGCAGCCAAGAGCACTTGCTACTCTTGCAGAGGACTCAGGCCGGGTTCCTAGAATCCACATCAGATAGCTCCCAACTGTCTGTAACTCCAGCTCAAGGAGATCCGAGGCCCTCCGCCTTCTGTGTGCACCAGGCACACATGTGGCACACATACTAACACATCAATCAGACGCATACAAATACATTTTAAAAAAATGAATGAGGCTTAGCTTGAGGGAAGTGGATATGTATAGGTAGTGTTGGAGCGTCTGGGGGATGCTGGAATGCGTAGGTAGTACTGGGGTGTCTGGGTGGTGTTGGTATGTGTTGGAGAGTGTTGGTAATGTCTGGGCAGTAATGTCCAGATGTCTGAGTAATAGAGGTAGGGATGCCTAGAGGATAGTGCTGGGATAACTGGCTGATAGTGTCGAGAAGTCTGGGTCGTGTCGGGATGTCTACGTGCTCATATTGAAATGTCTAAGGGGATTACTACCAAATCCTAGTGCTTGGGGGAGAGTTTGAACCTGGAAAGGGGCAGGTGGTATGACAAAGGATGACGGTCCAGGACTCAGCACTGTTTGGGGGGAACCATTTCCTGGAAGTGAACAGAGCTTTTAGTGCCTTATGAAGCTGAAGGAAATGGCACTCAGCCACGGAGGGCTGGAATACACCGTTTGGCCGATAGACAGGACATGGAAGGGGAGAGGTTAGGAGAATGGGAAAGACAGGATCCCAGAAGCCAGGAAAGAGTTCCAAAGGAATGGGTGGCCATGGGTGAGCCATGTGCCCAGCACTCAGGAGAGGCCAGGAGATGGCTTTGGAAGCTTTTGCCGCACAGCTCTGAGGACAGGACAGAAGTCCCCCAGAAGGGGACCACTGACCTCTAACCCGACTAGGAGGGTTAGAAGGGGAGAGTAGGCTACAGATCAGGAAGGCCGTGCTCACCGGCCACAGCACAACAGGAGAAGGCTGGACCAATTGGGCTTGCAGAGTGGGGACAGGCAGCGAAGGGCCCCAGAACAGTGGGATTAAGTGCTGAGGTGAGGGGATTAGTTGTGTTGGTGGAAGGAGCAAAAATCAATCATGTTCGTTTTTGTGGGGAACCTGATCTCCGTGTTCTCAGGGAGCCTTCATCTGCCCTGCGGGGCCTGACTGCAGCTCTAATTAGCTGTGGTTCGTCTTGAGGCGGCTGGGGTCATGTCTTAGATTCTTTGCAGCTCTGGGAACCTGGCAACAGGCAACTGCCGGGAGTAGAGACAGGAGCAGAATAATCATCGTCTGTCTCGCCTTTTCAATGTCTGAAATGGAGATTCAGATTTTTTTTTTGTCAAGAAGACTTTGTCGGGCTGGGGAGATGGCTCAGTGGTTAAGAGCACTGCCTGCTCTTCCAAAGGACCCGGGTTCAATTCCCAGCATCCACATGGCAGCTCACAACTGTCTGTAACTCCAAAGGATCTGACACCGTCACACTAATACACATAAAATAAAAGGAAAGTTAAATAAATAAAAAGTATTTAAAAAAAAAAAAAGAAGACTTTGTGACAACTCTGAGGGAGCCAGGTGACAGGGCATAGAGGTGTTGTGGCCGCTGAGCTAGAAGGGACTTGGGCTAGTCCCATGACTGTCAGAGTCCCCCTGACTATTCCTTGCCCTGTCACAGCCAGTCCTGGAAGTTCTGTCTCTAGAACAATCCTAGGGGTGGGGGGAGTCTTTTTCCACAACCTCCAGTTCTGACTGCAGTGGTCTCACACTCTCCTTTTCCTGCTCCGCCACCACACAGGGGAAGCACGTGTCTAATGTTTCACATGAAATCTGTCCATCCTCCAATGATCTCTCACTTGACCCTAGGACAAAGTTCCATGCCTCCCCAGGCCTTCCAGATATGTACATCTGTCCCTGCTGGGAACCCCAGCGTCCACTCCTGCCTGAGAAATCCTTCAGTTCCTCCCAGCTTGGTAATGTCTCTGTGGACTCCTCAAATACGTTCCCAGACACCCATTTCCCAAGCAGTTGGGTTCAGCCTCTGTGTCCCCTTGAGGAAACCCCACACACTTCACAGCCACTTGCTCATCTTTCTTCCCCAGTATGGCCCTGGGTCCTGGGACCCTTGCTACCTCATCCTTAGCAGCTCCTTTCCCCGCTGAAGAAAGGGGTTCTTCACAGCTCGTGAGCTCCCTCTCATTGTCCAGCAGCCTCGCGTATAAAACCGCTTCATCCGCTGCCTCCCGTGGACCTCACAACCCCAATTTACACACCAGGAAGCCAAGTGTCTGGACAGCAAGTTATGTGGGGTGACTCAACACAGTGCCCAGCTGGCAGTGGAAGGACTCAGATCTGTGTCTCCTGGCCCTGCCTGTGACTTCAGAGCTGGGCCTGCCACTGGTCTCTCTCTTGTGGAACACAAAGACATGATCTGTGTTCCAGGGAGAAGAAGGAGGTAGGAAACGTGTCCATGTGTGAAAAAAGTGACACTGTGGAAAATATAAAGTGAGACACCAAGTTGGAAATCAGACGTGGAGCCAGACTCACTAGCAGCTGATCTGATAAGAAATGAAGAATTCAGAGTTCCAAATACAGACAGGTACTATGGCATAAAGGAAAAGATTTTTCCCCCCAAAAAAATAATAAAGAGAAAGAACAAGAAAGCTATCTCCATGGAATGGAGAAGAAAGCCCAGAGCCAATCCTGGGATTGTCTAACACTGTGATATATGGTGCAGACATTCCACAAATTAATGAGCAATGGAGAGATTCATCACTAAGTGAAGCTGTGCAATTATTTTCTCTCTTTGGGAAACAAAAAAAACCTGCAATCTTTATCTCCCTTTATACCAGGTACCTTAATCAATGTCAGGTGGTAAATGCAAAACAAAAAACACATTAATAACCACCAAGAGGGGAACTGGCTCGTGTTCCTAACTGTGGCAGAGAGAGGCCACTGTGACCGTCACAGCCGCAGAGAGAACAGCACCGGGAAATAGAAATATAATTGACTGGAGGGAAGGTGTGTCAAAAATTCTCATAAATAAAACATTCACAGAGGCAGAAAGGGTTTTCATAACAAAATATTGGCACAATAAAAAGCGTTAAAGAGTCCATTTATGAAAGATGAAGTTCAAAGGTAAAGTCAGTTGCAAATGTTGAGCTTACAAAGTAATAAAAATCAGTGTAAATGAAGGTGCCGAGAATGGTCCATGTTAGGAGCTCTTTACAAACAAGAGCCCTGGGTGGCTGTGGCTTCGAACCTTGCCAGCACAGCTGAGAAGTGGCAAACCTTTATAGGAGGCGATTTGCTGCAGAAGCCTGATGATTCTGACCGTTGGACTCTGAACTCCATTTACTTGAAATTCATCCCAAGAAAATGATCGAAAGCCATGCTCAAAAGCATGCAGGAAAAAATGTGCCTTGGGGTGCAAAGGCAGAAGGAGGTGGAGGAATAAAGGAAGGCTCTCAAAACCTCCAGCTTCAGGGAAATAGCTAACCAAATTATGTTCCATTCATTAGATGGATTATTAGGCAGTCATTAAACTCAATAATTACAATGACTGTTGACTAACACAGGGAAATGTTTAGCATATAATCAGTGTGAAACTATGGCTCAGGATTATATAGATGGATAATGAAAGCTTTGGCATAAATAAATGTATGAGGTGGGATGCAAAAACCTGACAGTGGGTGCTGTGGCTCTTTATCAAGATGTTATAATAAAATTCCCCAAGCTTTGAGTAGTCGTCAAACTTTGTTCCGTGTCCAAGTGTCAGTGCTTTTATGGCAACTTATTTTAAAAACACAAAAGACTACACGAATGAACACTTCGGAACACACCTACCATCCAAGATCTGTATTTCTTTCAAACAGGAAAACTCAAGTTGAGTGTGGCGTCTCACCCCTGTGATCCCAGAACTCAAAAGACAAAGAAAGGAGCAGGAGTTTAAGGCTTGTCTTGGTTGAGACCAGCCTGGACTGCTTTAGAGCCCAAACGGGACAACTCAGCAGAAAATGTAGAGCCATCTTAAGGGGTCGGTTCCCACACAGGCAAGTTTTGTGGGGTGGGGGTGGGGGGCTTGAGTGGATGAGGAAGAAGGCAACAGTCCAGCCTAAGGGAGGTGGCCAGGAACCAAGGAATGAGTATTGCTGAGCTCCTGGCATCCAGTGCTTATTGTATGAAAGGTCCTTCCTCATCTCTGGCAAATGTTCCTGGGCTTGATTGACATCAGAGTCGTCAGTGTTCCCTCTCTGCATCATTTCCAGTCTTTAGTCAGTCACATTGTCATCTGTCGCCTAGTAGGACAGATCCAGACCTTTCCCCCCTACTGTGCTACTAGTCTTGTTTTTCTTTCTCAACATCATGGCTGTTTTTGCCCATTTCCTCTACCATATGGCTTTTAGAATCAATGTACTAAGTACCCTTAGAAACAACAACCACAACAACCCTAGTGAGATTTTGATTAGGAAGGCATCAGGTTTGTTCACTAATTTGGGACGAGTTGACCACTTCACAATATCGAACCTTCAGGACCCTAACATTTCAACGGTGGTTTAGTCAGAAACTCTGATTAATGAGCATGGAGAGGAAAAGTCGTCATAGAGCTGGTTTAAAAACAAGGAGAGGGGGGTTGCCATGGAAACCAAGAGAGCAAGCGTTTCCGAGAACAGGAGTGATCAACAATATCAAACCCTGCAGAGAATTCCAATAAGACAGGGATGGAAAAGCACCCACTGGAGGTGGTAATTAGGGGGTTATCGGAGCCCGCCGCGAAAGTGGTTTCGGGGTGTGATGAAGCAGAAAGCTGACCACACTGCCTGAGGATGACAGTCAGTGGCGAAGGCCCTGTGCAGAAGTTTAGATAATTAAGTTCAGATAATTAGAAACGTTTAGGGCAGGATTGTCTGGGAGCTGGAGAGCGGCTAGTGAAACCAGGAGAAAGTTTTCAGATCAATTCTACACATGATCTTTGAGCCTGCCTCTCTGGTGTGGCCTATGGGGAGACCACGGGAAGAAAGCAGACCTCTGTCCTCATGGGGCTTCTAGTCCAGGCTGGGAACCGGACCCTGGGGAAATTGCCAGAATGAATAGTGATCATGAGCAGAGGAAAGGAGTCTGCCGAGGCTTCCCTGTCAATCAGGCCGAGAGGAATCAGTGCTGAGGTGGGAATCATCGAGTTTAGAAGATTTGGAGCTTTGTCCCCAACCATGGTAAGGGGACGTCTAGGCACAAAGATATATCCTGATTCATATATTGAAACCCTCCCTCTGGCTTCTCGTGAGGGTATCGTGGTGGGTACAGAAGGGCAGTGGGGAGGTCTAACAGCTGGCCTAGACAAGAGAGAGAGGAGAAACAGAAATAAAAGAAGTCTGGAGCACCTGTGGGAGGTCAAGGCTTTGGTGTGGAGGGTGGGAAGGGCCAGTGGCTGCAGAGGAGTCCTTGGTAGCCACTGGCCAGCGCTGCGTTTCCACATGAAGGGAGACTTTGAGGAAGGAACAGGCTGGGGACAAAAAGTTGTCTGTTGAATATCTTGAGTATGAGAGGCCTTGGGGACTTGAAGCTTGGGGGGCTTGCAGGGGGAAGACTCAGGTGGAGACAGAAGGCTTCTGAGAAGGCATGTAGGCATGTAGGGTGACATTAATAAATGAAGCGTGCATGCCTGGCATGGTGGCACATGCCTTGAATCCTTGCATGCAGAAAGCAAAGGAATCTCTGTGCATTCCAGGACAGCCAGGGAGGGCATGGAGACACCCTGTCTCAAGGGGGCAGGGGGGAGGGAGAAGGAAGGGAAGAGAGAGGTGGAGAAAAGAGATCGCCGGATAGTCGGCTCAGTTGTAAATGTGCTTTCCACACAAACAAGAGGCCCCAACTTTGGGTGCCCAGCAACCACACAAAAAGCCAAGCAAACCCAACTCTGGGAAGGCAAGGACTAGAGCACCCTGGCTGAGCTCCAGATTCAGGGAAAGACCTTATTTCTGAAAAAATAAGACAAAGAGCAATTGACAGAGACACTTGGCATCCAATCCTGGCCCCATGCACATATTACACATACATGCATGAACACACGCACATGCACACAGCCACACACGTGCACACATGAGAATGGAGTTCACAGAAGGCAGAGGCTTAGCCCAGGTCTACCCAGACAGACCAGGAGGGGATGAATTTGAGGAGGAGAGAGACAAGGAGAACACAGAGGTATATGTCAGGAAGGTCTCAGGAGCCCATCAAGGAGAGGGCTTCCAGAAGAACAGAGACCGTGGCAGGAGGCCAGGGGTGCCAGGGCTGACTTGTGAGCCTGGACCTAGCCTTTGGGGACAGTTTGTTTCAGGAGACATGAAGGAAGAGACAAGAATGAGGATGTCATAGGGGCCACCTGTATGTGGGAGGAGGGCAGAAGGGGCAGAATGGTTTGGTTTAGTAAAAGATTTATTAAAAAAAGCAATATCTGCACACCAGTTTTCCCAAAGGAAGGTCCCAGTGGGAAATCAAGTCACTGCAGAGCAGGGGCCATTAGTTAAATGAGGCCTTCAAAGAGAGGAGGCTGCTCAGGAAGGAGCTGTCTTCCATGTGTGGCAATTCACAGAGCGACTTGTGTCCCACTTTCTTCCAGGGAATGTACGTTGACCCTTTGTGACCTAACTGTGTCTCCCTTTGGCAGGAGTCTCTGTCTCATTTGTGTTGGAATGAGACAGCCTGGGACAGCTAATGGGTGGCTGCCAAATGAATATTTTCTGATTTGAAATAAAATGCCCGAAATGAAAGGTCAAAATTTTTTAGCCTGAAAGTTTGCAATCAGTGGAATACCCAAACACCCATCTATGCAAGCTGACGGAGTGTGGCAGAGGCAAAGGGGCTGGGAGAGAAAGAGTGTCTGGTGTCTCTGTCACGAAGGGCAAGGACCCAGTGAGACACAGGGCTCCACTGTGTACCCAGGTTCGTAGCCATTGACCTGTGCAGGGATGTCACTAGTTTCTCCAGGCAGATGGGTCCGGAGCCCATTGAGCAGATTAGTGGGTAGAGACCGGTGTACAACAACTTGTTTGTGGTGGCAGAGGGGGACTCCAGTCTGCTCACTTCAATCCTCAGACGTCTATGGTCCTCACAGGCTTTGCTTGGGGCTCCCATTTTGAGGATTCTGTTTGGGAGACCTCCAGCTATGACTGGGACCCACCCCATTACTTCCTGGAACTCAGAAGACAAGTATAGGTCTTTTTCTGAGAGTGGAGGCTCAGGCAGTATCAGAGTTCTAGAAGAATCTTTGGGTGTCCCTTCTTCTACCCCTTCATGGGGCTCAGAGTCTGGCATGGTGAATTCTTTCCAGTTTACTCTCTCCATGAAAGGGTTGAGTCTTTTCGGCCACTTCGTTTAGCATTGACTCCAGGCTCCTGGCTTTGGGGACTCCAGAACTTTTGCTTTCTCAAGCCCCAGAGCCAGCCCTGAAAAGCTGTGGCTTTCATTTCCCTGGCCATCCTGCAGACAATACCTCTAACAACTGCCTTCTGTGCCTGGGGCTCACAAAAGCCCACCCAAGTGCCTCCAGCCCAGGCAGGGGCAGGAGACCGGGGTGCCAACTCCACAGAGCAGTGTGCCCAGAAGCTCACACAGAGGGTGGAGAGTGAGGAAAGGGACATGAAAATCCGAGCCTAGAGAGAGAAAAACAGCCCCTACACTCCACACAGCTGAGAAAAGGCTCTGCCGCACTCGCAGCATGGAGGAGAGAGGGCGTTAGAAAGAAATACCGGAAGGATACAGACATTTGGAAAAGCAAATCCACTTCCTTCTTTACTTTATATCATGCATTAGCATCAAGTTCAGCTGAATTAAAGATTTCAATTAAGAAAAAAAAAAAAAAGCACCACACTTGAATAAAGTAGAGAGGTTCACCCGGAACTCTGAATGAGACCCGTGAGCTTAAAGGTACAAGAAGCGAGTGCAAAGAAAAAGAGAGAGAGGTTTGAATTTTCGAAATTTAATTGTAGGAAAATTGAAAATAACATTGCGGCTCCATGCAGAGGTTAATATCCTTGGTGTTTAAGAGCCCACACAAATTGAGTTTTAAAAATTCAAGTCACTGCTGGATAAATGTGAAAGGGTAGGAACACTCAATTAACACAAGATTAATTTCTTATGGCTCATAGGTTGAACCTATTTTCCAATATCTAATTATTTTTTAAAAAATAAATTAAAACAACAGTGAGATAACACTGCCCGTTGCTGAGCAAAGAGGGAAATTTTAATGAGAATACCCCATGCTGGCTGGGGTGTGAGGAAACACAGGATTCTGCTGATAGGAATGTAAATTACTGCCGCCTTTGACCCAGTAATTACACTCACGGCGCTCTGTCTGAGGGAAATAATCTCAGACTGATGAAAGATGTATGTACAAGGAGAAGTGTGGCCTTGTTTATAATAAAAAATGGAAACAACCAAAATAACAAACTATCAGGAAAACGCCAAGCCCATTGTTTTATAGCCACTCATGTGGACGATCCCTCATGGACTAATTGTTGTTTTGTTTTGTTTTTTAACAAAAACGCTTTGGATAATTTTTATTATAGACTAATTCTTTTTTTTTTTTTTTTTTTTTACAAAATGCTCTGGAAAATTCTTACAATAAATTTAAAAAAAAACAATAGCAAGAGAGAAGCGAGGAAGAAAAGTGTATACAGGATATAATCTCCATCATGGAAACAAAAAATCACATCTAGAAAAAACAAAACTGCAAGTGTGCTGGGACCCTGAAGAAAAGAGTGAGGCTCTGGGGCCATGGCAGCATGAGAGAACAGGGATGTGAATGGAAGGAGCCCAGTGTCCTGGCTACAGTGTCCAAGCCTTCAGCTGTGGACCAGAGGGTCGCCAAGTCTTGCTTCAGTCTGGCTGTCTGGTCCAGCCTGCCCCAAAGCCCAGAGGAAGGGTTGCTCTGCCACTGAGCCTAAAGAAAAGAAGCCGTTTGGTCAGTGTGTCCAGAGGACAGTGCTTGAGAAGGTGCCAGAGAGGAAAGGGGTGGCCAGCTGGGCCAGGACACTCTGGCAGGCCCATTGTCAGGAGCCTGGGATTTTAGCCCAAAGTCAAGGAAGAGCCAGCGGTAGTTCCAGCTTTGCTTTCAGAGAGATTATCGCGTTAGTGGGGTCTCTCTCCTTGGCAATACAAAAGCCCCACTAACTCAGCCATGAAAATAAAAGCCAAACATAAAATGGAGAAAACCCAAAACTGTGAAGAACAGAGCATCCGAAGACATTTTCAGCACCCAGAGTTAGGCAGAGTTCTTAAATTCATCATAAGAAGACATAGCGCTCAGAGCAGGAGCCATGAAAAACCACACTGACTGGGCTGAAGTGGTTTCGTGGGTAAAGATACCTGCAGTCAACTCTGATGACCCAAGTGCCATCCCTGGGACCACACAATGGAAGGAGAGGACGGACTCCCACAAGATGTCCTCTGACCAACACATGTGCAGGGTGACACATGCATGTGTCACCAACACGAGAGAGAAAGAGAGAGAGAGAGAGATAAATAGAATAAAAAAATCTAAAAGAGCAATTTGATAAGCCAGATCATAAGGATCAAGAACTGCAGTGGTGACACACTGGCAGAGGCCGGTGGATCTCTGAATTCAAGGCCAGCCTGGTCTACAGATCGAGTTCCAGGACAGCCAGGGCTACACAGAGAAACCCTGTCCCGAAAAACAAACAAACAAAAGAATCAAGAAACTTACACTGTGAGTTAGCTTGGTGGTAGAGAACTTCCCAGCATCCCCAAGGCCCTGAGTTTTATACTCAGCACTGCAAACAATATAAAAACGTATGCTCTTTAAAAGCGCCATCAACAGAGTAAAAAGACCAACCCCAGACTGGGAGGAAATATTTGCAAATAATAGATCTAATGAAAGTCTTGTATGAATTCTCAAAATGCAAAATAAAAAAAAGTAGCTAATGAAAATTAAGCGAAAGATTTGGACGCTTCCCATACACAGGATATCCTCAACATCGTTGTCGGTGGAGGGGCCCACATTAAAACTGCAGGAGGCAGGCGAGAAAGCCGGCCCAGCGCTCAGGAGCACCTGTTCTCCCGACCAAACACTACGTTAAACCTGGGCATGTGCTCTTCTAGACCTGGCACTGTGGGGGCAGAAGCGGGGGGCTTGCTGGGACTTAACTGGCCACCAGTGTAAGTCCAGACTCAGTGACAGATCCTTTCTCAAGTAGTAAGATGGAGAGCAGGGTACCTGACAGCCTCCCCTGACCTCCATACACACTCACCTGTACATACATACATGCTGGCCATGCCAAGTGTAGGTGGAGATGCGGGCCAGTGCTTGTGATTTGCAGG
The DNA here is from genome assembly GCA_028658305.1 of Pachyuromys duprasi. Lineage (NCBI taxonomy): Eukaryota > Metazoa > Chordata > Mammalia > Rodentia > Muridae > Pachyuromys > Pachyuromys duprasi. Next base: position 136,064,911 of record CM053766.1, on the reverse strand, counting down.
ATGGGGGTGTGAAATGGCACAATCACTTTAGAAAAGAGGTTTGGTCGGTTTCAGGTCACATCTAAGGAGTGATCCAGCCATTTTCCCAGACGTTAACCAGAGACAAGAAAGCATGTGCCCTTACAAAGACTGGTACATGATCAGGCAGAGAAGTTTTACTTGTAAAAACCCCAAACTAGAAACTTACGGCATACCCATGCCTGGGAGAATGGAGAAGCAATCCGTGGTACAGACACTCACAAAGGACTGCCAGCCATCAATGAATGGGCAAGCTATTCATACAATATGGATGACCTCAAACAATTATGCCGAGAAAACAATAGTAAGTGGGCTACGGGTCTATTTGCATAACATTCTAGAAACTACAGTTGGTGTGTACTGGCAGGGTCGGCAGTTGCCGGGGGGTGGAGGTGGGGGAAGGCGAGGCAGGAAGAAAAGTGTAAGGAGCCACAAAGGACTTAAGTAACCCCATGAGTCATCCATTTTCTTGACTTGTGCTAAGTGTACTCAGGCGTCAGGATAGTACATTTTATGTGTTGGTTTACTTGCATGTAAATCGTACCTCAACACACACATAATGATAAAAATGGGTTTTTATATCGCCATGGCTGAGTACCAGCGGTTCTTCCCCCATCTCTCATCTCTCCATTCAGTTTCCCAGAAGCCCAAAGAACTCCGCTCTCCGCTCTCCAATGAATTCCTCTTTCTGACTTGGTGCCTGTTGCCTGCAATCAGAGCTGTGCTACTGCTTAGAGTGTGCCAAGAACACAGGTGGGGAGTCACCTCATTCTGGGCACTCAGAGCTGGGGGCAAGCTGTCAGGAGGAGATTCCCCAAAGGAGCTGAGTGGGGCTGGGAGAAAAACCGGAAGGGCCCTCAGTCTGAAGAAGCAAAGGCACAGAGAGCAGGGACTGAGTGGTGGGTGCTCACAGATGTCAGGCGTCCCTTGAGCTTTGGATTAGCTGGGGCATGATGGGAAGGGTGACCGAAAGCACCAGTGAGGAGCAGCCCCTGACAGTCAAAGAACTTGAATCTAACCTGGTAGGCAATGCCGAGCCAGGGAAGACTTGGGTAGGCAAGGGCCACAGACCGAGTTATATGTTGTTTTCTTTGTTTTGTTCAGGGTCTCCTGTGGCTCAGACTGGCTTCAAATTTACTGTGTAGCCGGGAATGACCATGAGCTTCTGACCTACTGGTCTTGCCTCGACCTCAAACGCTGATAGTACAGGCAAGCACTGTCATGCCTGGGTTATGCAGTCCTGGGGCTTGAAGCCAGGGCCTCATGCACACTGCTCACTCTACCCACTGAGCTCCTCCCCGTAGGACTTGAGGAAGGAAACAAACCAAAGTTGCCTTGGAGAGGCCAGTGGGCGCCTGGAAGAACTGACCAGCAGGACTTTCAGTCTAATAGCTTGGCTCTCAGCATATGTCAACTGCAATCTGGCCATACTCAGGGAAATGAAGAGGTAACAAGTTCCCAGGCAGCATTTTAGAAGCTGCATGCCACCGTTTCAGAGGCTGGAGGAGCCCAAGGCACCTGCAACAACAGCTTCAGAAAGAAAGAAATGTCAGCACTGCGTGGCACGTGAGCAGATCGGGCAGACCAGGTTACCATGGAAACGGAGCTAGTGAGACATTGCTAGGAGAATGGGATCAGCAGGACCAAATGTAGCAGAAATCCAAACCGATAAAAGCTGAATTTTTTTTTCTTCTGTTCTGACAATTAGTGGAACACTGATGAGTACAATAAGAGCAAGTCCTCAGGCCACTGGCCAGCCGCAATGTGGAGATGTGCAGACAGTCTAGGGGCAGAATAGGCCAGAATTAGTGATGAAGCGTGCACTGGAAGGAGCAGTTTCAGGCAAGACCCCTGGGTCCTGCACTCTGAGTGGACTGGATGGCAGTTGGGGGGGGGTGCTCGAATAGGACAGGGCTTGCAAGGGGAAGCCTGGGACATTTGTATCTCACAGGTATCATGACTATATGAACATGCAACATGCTGGACTCTGTCCTGAAAGCTTGGCTTACAGCAAAAAAGAAAGACAGACAGACATGGCTTCATGACTGACTTTGAACTTGTTTTTCTTTTTTTACATTTTTATTTTATATTAATCACAGGTTATGTATTTTGTATCCCAGCCATAGCCCTCTCCTGCATTCCCTTCCTATCCCACCCATCCCTCCCTCATCTCTTCCCTGCCCCTTTCCAAGTCCACTGATAGGGGAGGTCCTCCTCCCTTTCCTTCTAACTGTAGCTTATCAGGTATCTTCAGGACTGGCTGCAATGTCCTCTTCTGTGGCCTTGCAAGGCTGCTCCTCCCTCATGGGCGAGGGGGTCAAAGAGCCAGCCATTGTGTTCATGTCCAAAATAGACCCTGTTGCCCTTACTAGGGTACCTGACTTTGAACTTATTATGTAGCCAAGGATGACCTTAAACTCCTGATTCTCCTGTCTTCCTGGAATGCTGGGATTACAGGCATATGGGCCACCATGTTCATGTTTTGCAGTGCTGAGAACAGGACTCAGAGACAAATGCATGCTGGGCAAGCTGTTTGCCAACTGAGCCATACCCCAGGCCTCAATTCACTTACATGAGCATAAGTAATTCATGAGGGTGCCTTAGCAGACAGAAACAGGTACAGGAGAAACTGTCCCATGTCAAGAGGGTGGCAGAGGACAGACCTGAGCCAAGCAATGCAGACACACAGTGTACCATGCTCGGGATAAACAAGCAGGCTGTCCTAGAGGCATGTGGGTCTGGACTCTATAATGGTCACCTGGTGCAGGACCGACACTGGTGTGGCCTGGACCCTGGAGATCACAGGGTCCACTAGGAAGCCGAAGCCTTCGAGATGCTGACACACAGGGCAGGATTCCAGAGGCTGGGAGAGAAGGACAAGGCGAGGCCCCCAAACAGATGTGGGCAGGAGGTCCTGCCAGCTCAAGCAACAGAGTGCCCAGAAGGCCAAGTAACAGTGGCCTGTGCCCAAGGAGGCCTAGGAGTCAGCTCACCCACGGGAGGCTTTGGGTCTCTTTTCCAGAGCAGCCTTAGAGGACACTAAGGAACTCTGGCTAAAAGAGACAAACTAGATTCTGGCTGAGCAGGCAAGAGGGCTAAGGGAAGCTGAATGGGGATGTAGAGTCTTGCTGTGTAGTCAAGGCTGTTCTTTAATTCACCTTGCTTTTGCCACTGGAGTACCAAAACACCAGGCTCCAGATATGTTTTTCTGGTTGCTGCTGGTACCGTTTGGTTTTTTTGAGACGTGGTCTCACTAGCCTGGAACTCACCATGTAGACCAGGCTAGCTTCAGACACAGAGATTAAGTCTTCCTCTGCCTCCCAAGTGCTGGGATTATAGGTGTGTGCCACCACACCCGGCCAGATAGGCGTTTTAAAGCTAAAAACTCTTAAAAATTAGTGTTTTAAAAACAGTAAGATTTACATGGTTCAAAAATTCAAAACAAATGCCTTAGGAAAAACCGGTCTCCCGTCCTTGCCCTTCGGTCAGCACAGAAAATAAGTCTCATACTGGAGAAATCTGGAAGCTAGGACCAGAAAATAAATTCACCAACATTTGAGGAAAGGGTGGCATTGAGGGAGGCGGGCAACAGAGACACCAGCGGCCTTGAGGAGCTGACTTAAGTGCAGCAGTGGGAAATGAGTTTTGGACAAGAACATGTGTTTCATTGAATGGCAAAAAATTGAATCATTTTCCCTCTGCCCGGGAACATGAGCTGGAAGTCTTCTGGGACTCACCAGCAACTGGCGTCCGCTGCGCTTTGGCCCACTCCACAGCTGGAACCCGTCCTCCCCTTTTGAAGGGCCTCAGCACCTGGCATAGAGCACGAAGTCTGGCAGTTGCAGATAAATACTCTGTGACATAAAGTGAATGTGGTTCAATCTTTCTTAATTACTGTAAACCAACTGATGTGCAAAGGGGACGCTACTGGACTGCCTACAGCTGAGGAAGGAGTGGGGGAGGCTGAGGGAGAAAGGTCCATGCTAGGGAGGGGCTCTCGGCTGCACACAGGACAACACTGTCCCCAAGACCTCTGGGTGCCCCTCCTTTATGGCATATAGGAGTTTGCCCTTTAATCTCAGCCGCACCCCACTCCGTGAAAGCTGGTGTTAGCCTAAGGGGCAGGGGAAGCTGTAAGGGTTGAGGAAACTCAGGAAGGGTCTTCTCTGTACCCCCTACTTCCTCTTCCCTCTGCCTATGACTCTAGGCAGATGGCTGCTTTGCTCTGGACCACAGTTTCTCCATGAAGCCGGCATAGTCAGGCATAGCCACTTTTCCATCTATTGTGGATGCCTTGGCTCCCACATAGGGCCCCCATTGTTCTGTGCATGCCATGCGACCACAGCAAAAGACATGTGAGAGCGCAGGGCATCGATGGGTGAGGATGTGGGTCCTGGGTTATGATGGCCCTCACTGAAGGGTGTCTCTAGAAGGTGGCTATGGTCACTGAGGGGTGTGAGCTACCAAATCAGGTGGGAGTCGAGAAGGAGTGGTGCTCTTGAGTGTGGCCTTCGGGAGACTTGGGGTTCACAGGACAGCAGCTGACAGGAGCACAGTGGGTGCAACTGGGTGGAAAAATCAAGAAAAGTAGAGAGGGAGCGAGAAGGAAAACAGGATCCAATGGACACTGGTCCTTGGGGAACAGGAGAGGTGAGCATGTGCGTGTTCGGAGAAGCAGCAGGCTGGGCGTAGAGCAATTAAGGATGTGACAATCAGGGAACAGATGGAGCTGAGGGGACAGATACCGGGATTATCAGCAGATAATCAGAGGGGTTAGGCTGAGCCAGACTTAATTAAACCAGCTTGCTTTCATGGGGAACCTGATCTCTGTGTCCTTCCAGGGACATAGCGGCCTCTATCTAAGGATGTGGGTGGCCTTGCAGGCACCCTCTCCCTGAGGGTCACGTTATTCTTCCTCTCCTCCCACCCCTGGCCACTCGTGGTGGTCGTCAGCACAGTGACAAGGTCTGGATGCGCTTGACTGGGTAAACACCTGAAGAACACGTCGTGCCCTGAAGAACACACATCTGGCCAGCATGGCTCATGCAATCTTTAATGATGCTTGCACAGGACCATTATGTTAAGTTATAGAACAGTTTTAGCTCTCTAGAAGGTTCCATTGCACCCCTTCCTGCTCTGTCCCCGCCTCCCAGGAGACTTCTATCACCCCATGGCTTTGCTTATTCTTGAACTTCATGTGACCAAGACAGTGTCTTCTTTCATAAAATATATGTTGTGTGCCTGTGAGATTCAGCCATGTGTCTGTGTGTGCCCACACACACACACACAAGTGCACAGATCCTCATTCTCCAGCAAAAAGCACTTTATTGGCTGAGCCATGGCCCTAGGCCCTGTTCTTATTCTTTCTCATTCTATGTAGGATTCCTTTATGTGAATCCATCAGCGGACCTATTTATCTACCTGTCTTCTGTCGGTGAATGTTTAGAGGGTCACTGTGACAGGAGAAGATGCTGTGGGCATTCCGAAAGCATCCATCACTGGGGACCCTATGCATCTGGTTCTTTTTGACATGTTCTCAAAATGGAGCTACTGTTCCAGGAGGAAGAAACATGCCCTGCCTCTGTAGGTATTAGCAAAGCTCCTGTACCAATTTGCACACTACAGAGAGGCTGTTGTTTTTGAAGTGGGTTTTCTTGGGGTGTAATTTACATACCGTGACCTTCATTCTTTTACTGTGCAGTCTTTAAGAAACACAAGTGACTACACAACCCTATGGAATACAATATAAACACGGAGCTAAGGGTTTGGGTCAGTAGTAGAACACCCCTGGCCCTGGGTTACCCCAGCACTGCAATAAACAAAACCCAAGAATTAAGCCTTGAACAGAATTTCAACCTGGCTAGCAAGGTCAAACTAGCTAAACACGTTTTTAAAAGTGAGGCATGGTAGTGAGTCTGTAATCCCAGCCCTCCAGAGACAGAGGTTGGAAGGTCAGAGTTCCAGCATCAGTTTAGGACACCTAGCAAGTCCCTGATTCAAGAGACAGGGACGCCGGCTCTGTGGTCATGCATACCGGCCAGGCAGTGGTGGTGCACGCCTTCCATCACAGCACTCGGGAGGCAGAGGCAGGCAGACCTCAGAGTTTGAGGTCAGCCTGGTTTACAGAGCAAGTTCCAGGACAGTGAGGGCTACACAGAGAAACCCTGTCTTGAAAAACCAAAAAAGAAAATAATAATACACACACTCACCAGAGGGCGTGGTGTGACTTGCAGTGTTGGGAAGGGAATCAGGCAAGGTTTTCCATATGTCAGGCATACACTACTTAGCTACAATCCAAACCCTAACTTTTCCCCATTTTTATTAAGGTCTCACTAAGTCTCCTAGGCAAGCCTTGAATCTGGAATCTTCCTTCATTGGCCTCTGGAGCAGATGGGATTACAGGCTTGAGTCACTACACCTAGTGCGTCAGGCAGCATCTGGAGGCTGGGCCACTTTGTATCAAGTCATGAGCATTCGTTACCCTTGTTCCTCCTTGCCTTGCTATGCACTGCAGAGCATCAGGCTTAGGGTTGGGAGTGCTGCGCATTTCAGCAGTGCTGGTGAAGATAGGGACGTTCATATGTCTGTCAATTCAGCTGGGAGGGTGTTGAGTAAGGGAGTGAATGGCGTGTTCCAGGATGTGCCTTAGGGTGTGATGAAACACCATGACTAAAGCAACTTGGGGAGGAAAGGGCTTATTTGGCTCGCACTTTCACAGCACTGTTTGTCTTTGAAGAAAGTCGGGACAGGAACTCAAATAGAGCAGGAACTTGGAGGCAGGAGCTACTGCAGAAGCCATGAAGCACCACTGCTTGCTGGCTTGATCCTCATGGTTTGCTCAGCCTGCTTTCTTAAACACCCAGGACCCGGGGTGTCCTCACCCATAATAGGCTTGGCCCTGCCCCCTTAAGCACTAATTTTAAAATGCCATACAGATTCATCTATAGCCCAATCTTATGTCGGCACTTTCTCCGCTGGGGTTTCCTCCTCTCAGACGACTCTAGCATCTGTAAAGACGACAGAAAACTATCCAGCAAAGAGAGTTAGCCTGCAGCAAGCAAACCTGGACTGTTGGGTCTGGGAGGAGCCTGGTGCACCCACCAGTGTCTTGGCTCAAGGTCACAGTGAGTAACAGAGTCTAAACAGGATTCAAAGAGTGTTCATTGAAGCCGAACCACTCATCACAGTTGGGCACCCACTGACCTAGGGCCTCAGCAGCAGACTCTATGGCAAGAATTTGAGTGTCATTGGTTTATTCAAGCCACCAGGGCTTACAGCATGAGGGAAGAGGACCCAGTGAGGGCAAAGAGGAGAAGGGATAGTTGGAGACAGGTAAGAAATCAGAAAGATTATGGCACTGGGAAAATTCAGAGGTCACCAAGTGCAGACACAGGAACGCTTGCTGACAACACTAGCCAAGGAGGTTTCAAATGCCCTGGGAGCTCAGAATGACTAGGGAGCAGCTGTCAAGTGTGTAAAGCTAGGCCTTAGGTAAACCTGGGTGGGGGTCACTGAAGCCGGCTGGAGACCCCACGCTGACAGTGACAAAACCCAGGCTGAGTGGAGGGATTAGGGGGAAACAATACCGCAGTGTTGGGCTGAGCTGCCAGCGTGAAGTAATTAGGCCTCACCAGTAACTTTATCCCCGTATCCGGAAGAACCTTGTGGGGGGTCCCAGGAAGGCCAGCTAAATCCTGTCTGGGGACCCCAACAGTTCTCCTACTTCACTGTGGCCGATGGTGAAAGTTCCCAAGAAGGTGAGTGGGGGACATGGGGGCCTGGTGGCAACTTAGGAAGCCTCAGGGACAGCAGACTGTGACAAAAGAGGAGGAATTGCTACGGGTGCAAGAAAGAGAAATCAGAGGGCCTGGAAGGGGCCTGAGGCCGGGAGGAGACAGACAGGAGACAGCTGGCCTTGGACACAGAAAAGTGCTGGCCCCTGATGGCAGAGGCCTGAGAGGGAGGAATCATTTTCCCGAAGAGGCTTGACAACAGCCGTGGGAGGGAGAAGAAAAGAGATTGGAGACCAGTGAAGGGGTGGTTAAATGGCACTTGAGCCCCAGCTGAGGTAGGAGGAAATTAAGCTGTACGGGCGCCAATCAATCAACATGGCGATGTGATTGGCCATGTTGATTGATTGGCACCCTCCAGCCGAAAGCAGATGCTCCTCTGCCTCAGCTCCTCCACCATCTTGTTTTGTCTGCCTGGCAACCCAGCTTCTTGTGATTTGCCGATACAGAAACTGAGCCCTGGAAGAGGAAGCCACATAGGCCTGAATGTTGCAATACCTGGGACCTTGTGCAGCCACACACCATAAAAGAATGATGATCCTTCCCAGATCTCCAGCTCAAAATACACAGAGCCCGTCCCCTGGAATCCCAGAACTGGTTTTGGTTCAGCTGGACCTGCTTCCCAGGATCTCTCAGGGAAATATCAGAGGGGACCTGAGGTTGAGGGGTGATCTGGGTTGTGAGTGATGTAGGTCACATGGGGCCTTGAACAGCAAGTGCGGTGATTTTAAACTGTGTCTACAAATTCTTTGGCATTCAGAAGTGGAACCCGATGTGGCCGGGACTCCGGGACTCACTTTTAACAACAGGACAAAGCAGGATTGATAGCACGGAATTTGGAGATCATTACTTCCGTGAGGAGGGAGCCAGCAGCTCATGCCCTGAGGACATGTGGGAGCCCTGTGGACAAAATGGTGGGGTAAAGGAACAGCAGTTGATTAATGGTATTTTGGTATTTGGAAGTAGACAGCTACAGTAAATGAAAACCTAACGTTTGAGGATGGCCTTGGGACCACGTAGCCTAGGAAAGAAAAGGAGGCGAAAAAGGAGAAAGATAAAGAACTGAAGAGTCTTTGCATGTCACATTTCTTTTGGGGAGCCAGTGGTGAGGAGGGAAGAGGAGAAACTCACCGGAAATGGTGAGAGTGGGGCCCTCCCCCTTCCCACTGGTGGCGGGAGTTCGCAACACCCACTCACAGTAACATGAACGGTCAGAAACACGCCTAATGAGCCGGGTGATCTAGTTACGAGGTTTCCAGGTAGAAGGGTGAAGATGCCATCTGGTTTGTTTCTGGTGTTTGTAGTGAAATGGGACATGAAAGAGATAAACTAACAAATGGCTGTCAAACACGTGGAAGCCAGGCCTGGATGGTTCCCGAAACGCTAGGCCTCTCTGGGGGTCACACAATTCAAAGATGGAAGAAGTCCAGTAGCATAGCACTTGACTGGTGTGGCCAAGAAGTAGGTTCTATGCCCAGCACCAAAAAGGAAAAGAAAAGGCGTTGGAGTGAAATGAAATTCAGAGAGTCTTAATACAGGCTGTAGAGCTAACAAAATCCCTGAAGCTGGATTCTTTACTGTTATTGTTGTTGTTTATTTGCTCTTCTGAGATAAGATGGCTGGACTGAAACTCAGAGACTCTCCTATTTCTGCCTCCTGAGTGCTCAGGGAATTAAGAATGAGCCATGAGACCTAGCTCTTTTTTATTTTTAGTTTTAGTTTTATTTTTTCATTATATATCCTGATTGAAGCCTCCTCTCTCAATGCTCCCCAGTCCCATACTCCCTCCCTCTTCCCCACCCATCCCCTTCCCCTGGTCCACTGAAAGAGGGAGTTCTCCACCATTGCCATCTGCCCATAGCTTGTTAAGTCTCATCAGGACTGCCTGGATCCTCTTCCTCCATGGCATGGCAAGGCCGCCTCACCAGGGGCGAGCGATCAAAGAACGGGCAACTGAGTTCATGATAGAGGCAGCCCCTGCTGCCCTCACTCGGAGATCCACACGGAGACTGAACTGCCAATCGGCCACATCTGAGCAGGGGGTCTAAGCCCTCTCTGTGCCTGGTCCTTGGCTGGTGCATCAGTCTCTGCATGACCCTTTGGGCTCAGATCCTTGAGTTTTGTTGGTCTCCTTGTGGGGCTTCTGTCCTCACCATGTCCCTCTATTCCCACCCCTTTTGTTCCATAAGACTCCCTATGCTATGCCCAAAGTTTGACCACGAGTCTCAGCATCTGCTTGGATCCTCTGTTGGGTGGAGCCTTTCAGAGGACCCTCTATAGTAGACTCCCATCCTGTTTCCTCTCTTCCATGGCTTCTGGTGTCTTCCTGCTTGCCACTCTGAACAAGATTTAAGCATCCTCCCTAGGGTGTTCCTTAGGTCTGTAGATGGTTATCCTGTATTATATGGCTAATATCCACTTATAGGTGAGTATATACCATGCCTGTCTTTCTGTTTCTGGGTTACCTCACTCAGGATGATCTTTTCTAGTTCCATCCATTTGCCTGCAAATTTCATGATTTCCTTGTTTTTAATAGCTGAGTAGTATTCCATTGTGAAGATGCACCACAATTTCTATAGTCATTCCTCCATTGAAGGACATCTACAATGGAAAAAAGATAGCATCTTCAACAAATGGTGCTGGTCTAACTGGATGTCCACATGTAAAAAAAA
>CM053766.1:136024675-136053931 GCA_028658305.1 Pachyuromys duprasi | reverse complement strand
GCCCACAGCGGACTGGACTTTCCTAGTTAATTAACAAGCAAGACCTCTCACCCACATTCATGCCCATAGACTAGTTGGATCTGGACAATTCCCCAACTGAGACTTCCCAGGTAAGTCTAGTCTATGTCAAGCTGGCAGTTAAAGCTAACTAGGACAATGCTTTGTAGCCAAGCTCTCTGGCATCTCTGCTGTGAAGGCTTTGATTGCCTTCCAAAGGCCCCACTTTGCAACACCCGTTGGCAATTCGTTTTCAACAGGACAGAGGCTTCCTTCTCAGTGCTGAGCCCTTTCCGTGGGCTGAGTTCTTCCTCCTCCTTTGGAGACCACACCACTTTTGTGTCTGTATTTCTCCAGGAGCAGTGGGGCCTAGGAATGGCCTTTTCTTGTCCTCCTTCCAAGAATGTCTTGTTTCTGTGCTGTAGAATAGAAGATTCTGGAAAGCTACTGGGATGAAGCCATTTATGGGAGGACAGCTCCCTGGGTGGCCTTGGACAGAGCCAACCTCATGTCTGTCCAATGACTCAGGCATCCTGAGATAAGGAAGAGCTGGATGAAACTGTCTGTACTCTGCCCCTGTCACCCCCTATAGCTACCCCAGGGACAGGCTGCCTCACCACACCTATATGCAGCCAGTCACTCTCTCCTGAGGATTTGAGAGCTGATTTCTGAGGCTCCTCAGCTGCAGTATAAGCGGAGCTGTGTATGCGATGCCATCTGCTTTAGTCACTGTGCTGAGCCTTACAAGACCCATGAGTTGTGACCCCTTGGCTTTTGCTGACCCTTGCTAACTGGAGGTCACAGATCATTTCATGGTGTGTGTGTGTGTGTGTGTGTGTGTGTGTGAGAGAGAGAGAGAGAGAGAGAGAAAGACAGAAAATAAGTATGAGTATATGTATGTATGTGCATGTGAGAATATACATGTATGTATGTGACAAAGTATGTATGTGTTTGAGCATGTGTATGAGAAAGTATATGTTCAGGTGTGTGTTGAGTGTGTATAAGAGTGTGTTTGTGTGGGTGTGTGAGAGTGTGTTAATCTACAGAATGCAGGGGAAGAGTCCTTAGAGCACCTGGAATGGACTCCACAGTGGGTCCTGGATGCTTCTTCAAGCAGGTGCTCAACCTTCAGAATTTCACTTGGTTGCCATGTGGCCTCAGTTTTCTGAAAAGTTACAAGTTGCTACCCTGCATCCCAATGTGTCCTCTCTTTCTGCTGGGAGGTCCCATTTTCTAGGAAATGGAACCCTGCGCACAAATTGCTCTCTTAAGAGCAAGGAACTGTAATTTGCTCCTAATAAAACAAACATACGGGGCCTCAAATGAAAGAAACGATACCATGTGCATTGTTTCCAAAGAGAGAGGCTCACACACCTGCTGAATCTGTACTTAGAAAATGACAAAATTCTGAAGAATAAAACCAGAGAAGATCTAAGTGGCTGTCTGTGCTCATGGATCAGAGGAATTAACATAGTAAAATGGCAGTTCTCTCCAAATGATCTACATTTTTAGTGCAATTCCCATAAAAATCCTGGAAAAGCTTTCTGTAGGCGTAGGAAAAAAAAACTATTTTAAAGTTTATGTAGAAAGGCACAAGCCACCAGATTATAAAGCCCAGGAGAACAAAGCAGGGAGAATTCCTTGGATTGATAGCTATAGAAATTTCGACGGTGCTGCACGGGCGGGGGGGTAGGCATGGGGTGGGCAGATGTGCTGCTCGGAGGCAGAGCAGCGTGGTGTGTGAGGCTCTGGGTTCCACTCCCAGCAACAGCATCTCACAAAAGGAGAGGAGTGGAATAGAACAGAGAAACCCAGAGCTGCAGAGCTTGGCGGCTGCTCACCTGCAACCCAGGAAGTAGAAGCAGGAGATGGGGGTTCAGGACCAACTTCAGCTGCAACCTGGGCTCACAAGACCCCCTCTCCCAGGGTGTGTGTGTGTGTGTGTGTGTGTGTGTGTGTGTGTGTGTGTGTGTGTAGAACAACGGTCCTCAACCCGTGTGTCTCAACCTCTTTGGGGTATAATATCAGACATCTACAGTACTCAAAATTAGAGTCATGAAGTAGTAACAAATTAATTTTATGTTTGGGGGCTGCCACAATGTGAGGAACCTCATTAAATGTCATGGCCTTAGGAAAGCCAAGAAACGCTGATATAGACCCCTGAGGTTTATTCTGTGAATCACCCCCCATTGCTCTGCTACCTTTTGCCACTGAGGCAGGGTCTCTCAATCAATCCAAGAACTTGCCGGCTAGGTTTAGGTCAGTTTGACACAAGCTAGAGTCTTTATGGAAGAGGGAACCTCAACTGAGAAAAATAGCCCCACCATAGTGGCCTGTGGGCAAGGCCGTGGTGTATGTTCTTGTCTGGTGAATCTTAGAGGAGGGGCCCAGCTCACTGGTTTTAGCTCATGGCTCTGGCCCAAGAAGGAGGGGATATCTCTGCAATATGGCTTTGTTGATAGAGTCCCGGTAAGGCACAGGTAAGCTACAGGGAGGAGGCGGTGGACCTGGCCACGCTGGCTCTTACAGGAAGTCCATTCTCTGGAGAGAGCATTAACTCCTTCGTCCTCCAGTCCCACCAATGAGTCCATCTACCTGGTGAGGGTGCCCCCCCCGCCCCAGCCACCTCTTAATAGATTACCATGGGGACTAAACTCAGTGTGGGTTTCTGGGGCAAGCCATATTGGCACCACCCACACAGGGATGCATGGTTTTATTTCTTCCCCGTTATTAGTATTAATTGGTGGGCTATTGACTAGTCTTGCTTTATCTGTGTAGTTGCTTCTCCCCCAGCACCCCCCCGTGTGTGTGTGTGTGTGTGTGTGTGTGTGTGAATCCCACCTAGCCCCCTCAGCCAGCTTGCTCCAGGGATCCCTCTGCCTACAGGGATTACATTTTAGCTACCTGGCTCTTAGTTTCTTTCTCTTTTGTCTACACCCCTACCCTCCACATCAGGTCATCGCCAGGGCTGGGCCTGCTCTGCTGATAAGCACTGCTCAGCAAGCGCCAAGCGCTGTCTACACAGTGAAAAGCCAGCAACCCTAATTTCAAACCTAAGGGTTTGCACCCCGGATACTGGACCCCGGTTTTCTTTTTGTCCCTGGAAGACTTGAAGTCCCTGAAGCTACACCCACACTGGGTCCGAAACCATAGCCTGAGTGAGGGCGGGTGAAATGCTGAGATGGGCAATGCCCCTGCCTCCTCGCTTCTTCCTCGGGAGGCCTATCCCCGTCTCCACCTCCCATTCTCAGGAGAACTCAGGATACAAAGCCTCGTCTTCATTTCCACCAGCAGGACCATTTGCATTGTGAATGCCATCTTCCCAGGTAAAGGGTGGTTGACGTCATGCATTTTTAGAGTTGTCTGGACCTCTGGGGCCGGTGGGCGTCCATGTGTCTAGGATGTTCTGGACTTGCCGCGACTGGAACTTGCACCCTTTGCCGCGCCTCCTGCCAACGTGGAGAGCCCGGCCTGCGTGTTCACCGCTCTCCAGCAGGGGGCGCCCACGCTCCGCGGAGAGGTTGCCGTGAGCGGCTGAGGCTACCCATCCCCGCTGCTCAGTGAAAAAGTGAGATTTTGGAAGGAGACTACTTAATCTTTTAAATCCCAGTTCCGCAACACCAAATCTCTCTTTAGATTTCCTGAGCACGGGAGGGGGTGCTTTTCCTTAGCTGGGCTACCTAGAGCCACTCAGAGGCAAGGGCTTGGACTCAGTGACCTCTGTCCCTTCAGAGATCTGAAGCTGCCAGGAAGTGTGCGAGCCAAGGTAAGGTCAAGGCTGACGTTCCAAACCCTCCACTCCCACACTCCTGTCCCTCTTCTGGAACATGGGTATGCTGGGAAACAGATACCTCCAGCTCCTCTCCGGCCTCTCCACTTTCATAGTCTCTCAGCCCAGAGAGCTTCAGAGGTGGCTGGGTACATCCTCTGGACTGTGCACTGTCCAAACACACCACAGCTTGCCCACTCTTGGGTTTGTGTATTTGGACAGTGGGGCAGTGGGGCAGTGACCTCAGTCAAAGGTAGGGTCTTCCTTCCCTGGCAGCTTGACTCTCAGGATATGCTGGGCAGTCAGGTTCTGCTGCCTCCTATTCTTCCAGTCCCCACTGTGGACCAGGCCTTCCTGCTGGGATTAAGGCAGGAAATAGGGAAGCCAGGCTCTGTCCTGCGGACTGTGCTTTCTGGGGATGGGAGAGACAGTCTTCAGTAGTAAGCACCAAACAGTTAACATGCAGGATGACAGAAGCTGCAAGGCCATTCGCCTCTGCAGCCCCAGCGTGTGGGAAGCCGGGGCTGAAAAAATCACAAGTTTGAGGCCAGCCTGGGCTATATAAAAAGAACCTGTCTTAAGAGATGACCGATTGACTGATTGATTGGTTGATTGATTAAGTAAGGAAAGGCGAATAAAGCAGCTTTTAAGCAGAAAGATCAGAGCCCTTTTCAGGAACGCTCCCGAGGCTGCTGGGTGGGGTCTGGCAGGAGCCGGAAGCCAGGAGGAAACTGATGGATGGCACTGTACAGGGCAGCTCCGGTGGATGTTACAGCAGGCTTGAGAGGGAGGGGGCAGGCAGGGGTGTGGGGGTGGGTGGGTTGTGGTTCTGTAGGCAAACGTCAGGCTCCAGACCTCAGCCTGGCTTCAGCTCACCCTGGCCCCATGGCAGACCCCACCCTGGAGTCCAGAGGAGGCCGAGAAGTTCTCAGTTGAGCTAACTCGTGGGAACCTCTGCCCCGGAGCTTAGCATTTGTGCACGCCAGCACTCTGGTGACCTCTGTCCTCTTCTTCGAGACCCAGGTGAGGGCTGAGGCAGTGATGGCGAGGTGGGAGGCAGGGGTGCCAGGACATCCTTTTCTTTTAACAGCATTTCTTTGGTTTTGTTTGTTTGTTTGTTTTTGAGACAGGGTTTCTCTGTGTAGCCCTGGCTGTCCTGGAACTTGATCTGTAAACCAGGCTGGCCTCGAACTCCGAGATCCACCTACCTCTGCCCCCCAAGTGCTGGGATTAAAGGCATGGGCCACCACACCCAGCTGACCTCATTTCTAAACTGTCCTCAATACAAAGAACAATGTGCTTCTTTTGTCCCTCAGAAAGTGGCTGAAGGGTACCACCAAGGTACAGCAAACAGCAGAACCCATCACTGGGGATGGACTCAGGGCGCTGCAGCCAAGTCTGTAGCTGGTGGCCTAGCCTACATGGGTTTCACATGGCCAAGACATCCCTTGCCTGGGCAGGCTGCAGAAGCCTATGGGAAATTCTTTCCTTGAGTTTTGGTCCCATCTTAGTGCAAGTGAGCCTGGCTCAGCCCTCTCCTTCCCCTGTGGGGATGTTGAGATCTGAGCTCAGTACCGTTCCTGCAAGGCAGGCCCTCTGGGTCCACCTAGAAATGAAGCCTTGGGCTTCAGACAGTGCGTGTGGTCTACTCAAGGTCGCACAACAAGCACAGCTCCTTCAGCTTCCACTGTTATGCACTGTGGTGGCTGGAGGAGATGTCGCCCCACAACTCAAATCTGCCACCACAGCAGAGCACTCCTAAATAGCAGGAAATTATGGCTGCTCAAGAAGATCATACAAGTCTCCTTAAAGGACCAAGAAAACACGGAGGTGACTCCCAGGCACAAGGCCAGGGTTACATCTGAGACACTATGACAATATCCTGAGATTCCCCTTGGCTGATGGGTCTCTTCCCTTTCCCCAAAGTCAGCCATTTCTTTCTCCTGGAAATGCCTGGTAAATATCAATGGTGGGCCCTCCCTCCTCCCTTGAGTCGCATAGCAGCTCAAATATATTATACATATTAAAAGAATATATTCTCTGGCAGCCCTGAAGGGGATAATGAAACCTATATATATATATCTATATATTTATACACAATGGATTGGCTGGGAACGCTCCGAATACCCCTCCAGCTGCGGCAATCCTTTGATATATGGCACAGAACTGACGCCTCCCCACCAGCGCCTGGCGGGAGACATTAAAGATTTAAAAAAAAAAAAAGAAGAAGAAGAAGGAAGGAAGCAGAAGAAGGAGAAGAAAAAGGACACAGCTGCTTTCGCCTGTGGCTGTACAGCGGGAAACTGTGTTTAAATATTAAAACCACCCATCACCCAGCCCAGCTGTCCACCTCCTCCAGTGGCCTGGGACTGGCTGGCCTCCTGGAGCTCTGAGCGGCTGGAGCTAAGGACAGACTGTTGAGTGCAGACCTAGTAATGGGGTGGGAGGGGATGGGGGGTAAAGGGATGGGGAGGCTCCAAGTCAGACTTCAGCCTTCTGAAGGGGCCTGATGTGGGAGGGAGGGTGTAGGCAATTTGAGGCTTCGTCCTGAGTGGCGCTTGGTTTTGGCAGGATCTGACCTTGACCTTAGGCCACGAAAGATAGGGACTGGATATGGGTATTTCATGGGATCTAGGAATCCTCACATGTAACCTGCAACTTTGGGGCCACTCTGAATGGGCAGAGAATCCTTTTATCTGGCTGCCTACTCTTCAGAGTCCCCAGCAGGGCCCGGCTTACTCTGTGTCCCCAGTGCCTATTGAAGAGGCACTGTTTAAGACGTCTGCTTATGATCAGGGACACAGGAAGGTTCGGTGTGTTCAACTATATGAATAAAGGTATTCAGAAGTGACCTTTAAGATGGGTCTTGCCAGGGACAAGCTCTGGACACTGAAAGAACTGGCCAAGTGAATGAGGATGCCAGAGAGAAGTCCAGCATTTGATCGGAGCTGGCTGTGACATCCCTTCCAACCTCACATTTCTGTGATTTTTAATTTCTGATGATTATATAGAACTTCAGCAATGGCTGAGGAGAGGGTTTGGGGTTCTTCGTGCCTGTGTAAAGTGTTGGCACACGGCCTCACTTCTTGGGTGCCTCTTGGGATGAGTGCATTCCCGGGTTAAAATCCTCATAGTTCACTATGCCACCAGTTTGGGCTCACACCAGATAGTTTTATCTCCTCACCTGGGGTGGGGGGCAGGGATTGGTTCCTGCATCAAAGGAAAAGCAGGCCAGCCCTCCCTACCCAGCCAAGGGCGAGCCCTATGCAGACTCCAGCACCGATCTCCCAGAAGGACCTTTGCTCACACAGTGTCCCAGAAGGACATTTGCTCACACAGTCTTTCTTGAACCAAACTGCTAAATAAGAGGTTCTTCACCTGGGTTTGATGGTGCACACCTGTAATCCTAGCACTGAGAATGACCACACACACACACAAACAGTACAACTCTGGGTAGCACTTACACTGTACTAGGCTTCGTAAGTCGTCTGGAAATGAGGCAAACCAGCGGGCAGATGTATGTGCACCAGTTGCATGAGATACCACTTCATCTTATAGAAGGAGAGTGAACATCCCCAGGGTTTAATGCCGGGGTGGGTTTAGAACCGACACCCTGTGGCTACTAAAGAGCACCTGTGTTTGTTTGTGGCCGCTCAGCTGCCCAGAGATAGGCTGGTAGTGGCTGAACCGTGCTGAGCATCTGCCTGGAGCCTGAGGCATGCTCGGCAGCTTGCCTTGCCGCCTTGGTTGGTGGCTGAGGAGTAGGCCTGGAGACGTTTACCATGAAGGTATGCTCAGGTGAGAGGTCTGATGAGGCTGCCCAGGTAGGGGAACCAAGTGAAAGGATGGCTTCAGGAAATGTCCAACCTCTGGAGAAATGTTCTGGTCCCATCCAGGGTAGCTGTGTCCTGTAGAGTCTCAGGAGGCAGAGCTATCAAGCTACTGTCAGTCATTGGCTGAGACCCCCTGCAGGGCCTGATGAAGGGGAACTTTGGGCATCCTGCAGCCCCAGGTAAGGCCTCAGAAGGGGGGCTGGAGCCACCAGGGGCACAGGAAGGGGCTGAAGTGGACAGAGAAGGCTCGTTCCACAAGGGTTAGGTCGTGTGTTCCTATGGCAGCCCTTGGTGTTGTTATAATGAGAATATAAGGTACAGAGGGGTGGAGCACAGCAGCCCACAGCCAGGGGGTGTCAGAGCAGGGTAGAACCCTGGCCAAGTCGGGTCCTGAACTCAGTTCCTGTCACCTTCTTCTGCCGGGAAGGGGGAAGTGGTTAGAGGGGAAGGCAAAGGGGAGAGTAGGAAAGGTGGGAGAATGGGCCAGTGGCAGGGAAGATGCCTGAAAAGTGGGTGGAGAGGGCCAGAGACTGGGTACGGAGGAGAGAAGGGGCCGCACAAACCTTCCTTCCCCCACTCAGTGTCCTCAGCCCAGCAAACTGGAGTAACAGGTACCTGTTCTTTCTGCTGTTGAGAGAAGGAATGTGCCTGGTGCAGCGCTTGGTCCAGCCCAGCCCACGGGGGCTGAGAGCAGCATCTGCAGTCTCTGTGGCGGGCCAGGGAATGCCAGCTGTGAGCCGGGCTGTGGCCTAGGGGAGGACGAGCTACCAAGCTACCAGACTAAGTCTGGAGTGCTGGAGGGGCCTGTGCACTGGTGTGTGTGTGTAGGGGATAGTACTTTCCATCCCCTGGGCATTTCACCCTGGACAACTGCAAATGGTAATTCCAGAATGGCCAAGTGACTTCTCCGGGTCACTCAGAGAAGAGTAAGTAGGACTTGGCTTCAGGTCTCCTGTCCAGGTGTGTGTCTGTGTGTGTACATGTGCATGCGTGCATGAGTGTGTGTATATAATCACACTAGGCCCTCGCTTGCTCGTTGTGTTAGTGTATATGAAGTGTTCCTCTGAGCTGCTCTGTGCCATGGTAGGAGACAGACAAGGTGCCAGCTCCAGGATGCCCGAAAGGAGAGGGCACTCATGTGGTTTGTTCTCATAACACCTTTGTCTGCTCCCAGAGTGTCAAACAAGGAGGGGACGGTGGACTGGAGTCACGGAGGCCACCAGAGCTGAGTAGGCATCAGAGGATGATGGGAGGAACTTGTGGTCCAGCCAGGGCTCAGCATGTGCCAAGGCTCAAGGTCTGGAAAAGTGGGGCCTTAGTGGGCTCCCTGAGAAGGGTAGAAGGCCAGAGAGAAGAGCTGAGGTTGGCAGCGGCTTTGCACAGGAACTTGGGGAGAGGAGAATGTGCTCTTAGAGGGGGTGTGGACGGTAGGTCCGAGGAGCAGCAGGGCACTAGGAGAGGAGGCCATACCCGGAAGTGAGGGAAGCGTGTGGCTGGGTTAACACTGTAGCTGGGATAGCAAAGGCTAGCCTCTTCTAACTCACATGAGCCAATTCCTGGCCACGACCAACGATTCTGACTGGTGAGTTCTCAGGCGTTGCGCTGGGTCAAAGGAGGCAAAGCTGGGGATGGAGCTGGTGGTGCCTAGGGAAAGGACAGTCCCAGCGCAGAGCTGCCTCCCAAGCCAGGCCCCGGGCTTCTGGCTGCCTAGGCAGGGACTCTGGACAGTGGCGATGGAATCCCAATGAAATGCTTCAGCCCCGGATGGGGGGTGGGATAAGACTCATAGTTGAAAGCGTCTGGTGCCCTGACAGGCCCCCAAGCCTGACTTCAAACATGAAGCCACACAGGCTCTCACCACCAACATCCACGGATCTTCCATTGTGCAGGATCTCAGGACCAAGAAACAGCTTCACCACCCACTCCACTACTATAGTCAGTCCTTCGGCTATGCAAATCTCCCAGGGACGGGCAGTTAAAATTGAGTCCTAGCCTGTAGTTGGCTAGAACTCTGTGGGGCTGGCAATTAGAGGAAGGCTGTGCTGGCTGTGTGGTCAATCCAAGTCACTGTACCAAGGGGCCCTCTTAGAGGAGGGAAGCACCATAAAATGACTAGAGAGAGAGGAAAATGAGAGCAGGTAAACTGAAGGACCAAGCAGACAAGCACCCGTTTAATGAACACCTCAGTCCGAGGTGGCGCCCCTTGTGGCCATTTCCGTGAAGTGTTAGTGAAGCAGTTAGCGGAGATTACTGCTTAACAAACATCTCCACCAACTGTTAACACTGGGGAAGCTGCAAACTACCTGAGGATTACCTTAGTGGGCAGTTACACTCTAGTCAAGAGCACACACTGCTCACAGGCAACCCTCTGTCCACAGCTAGTGTCTCATTCCACGGTGGCATGCAAGCCGCTGGCAGGAGGCGGGAGCCGGAGGCCCTGGGGAGCCCAGGACCCGCCTGGCTAGACTAGTTTGCCCCACCATGCTGCCTGATGGGGTACTCACAGTCCCAGCCAGGTCTTCCCCAGGGGCAGGCTAGATCACCCCTCCAGCCTTGTGTACCTCACCCTGCCCCGCCGGCTGCAATTGCTCAGCTCAGGACCCTGGCGAGCAAGCACACGGAAGATACATTATGGGATACAGGACGGGAAATACATTATGCAGCTCTGCCCGCCCGCCCCTGCCTCCCCCAGGGGCCCGGCTTCCTCTTTTGTGTCAGAGATGAAAGTCCACGCAGCAGTGTGTGGAAGCTGAGAGTGACTGGCAGCCCCTCTCCTCTCCCTCCTCTGCTCTTTCTCTCCCAGCTAGCCCCGCCCCTTCGCCCCCCAGTCTCGGTCTTTAATTCTCTGTGCTGCTGCCTGGCTGGCTGCGTCTTCTGGCTTCTCCTCCTCTACCTTGCACTCTAGCTGCTCTCATTTCTGGGTCCTTCTCCGGGGCCGCCATCTGTTTTTCGACCTCTTCCTTACCTTTTCTTTGTGTGTCCTCTCTCGGGCTTCTCTTCTCTTTTCTTTTTCACCTCCTCTCTTCCTCCAGGAAGCCCTCCCTGGTCCCCTAGCCTCGCTCTCTCTCTGTGTCCTCTTCCCGCCTGTAACTGTGTCCTTGCTTTGAGTGTTGCTTCTTAGAAGAGATGAATACTAGCTGAAGCATGGGTTCCTGGTATATAGTAGGTATTTAATAGATCGTTGCCTTTCTTGATGACTTGTCTTAGCTCCCTGGATGCACCAGCCAGAGGCTCTTCTGCTTGAGTCTCATTCCCAGTACCAACAACTCTTGTCTCTCAGCCTCCGGTCCCCACCGCTCTCAGAGTAGGGACTGGTGCCCGCATGAGCCTCTAAACGATGGGTGGCCAGGCCAGGCCAGGCCAGGAGGCATCCATCCGTCCTTTGTTGAAGAAGTGACAGTGCCAAAGAGAAAGGGGCTTGGCCTCCCAATCCTGCGACTCGGGCAATATGCCTTGTGACCCCTGGGAAGTCACGTCATTCATTCTCTATGTGTGGATCAGACAAGGAGCAAGATGGACGATGCTTGAACGTGGAATGGTTCAAGCTCTGAATGGTAAAAGGCTTCTTGGTGGCTATGACGTTCCATACCTGGCCTGAAGAGTCCAAGAGGTCAGTCTACAGCCCCAGAGGGTCAAGAGCAGAGGGCTTGAAGTGCTAGGCCTTTTAGTGAGTGGAATCAGGGGGAGGGAAGTCAGTGTGTGTTATTAAACAGTACTGCGTGTAGGCACCAGATAAGAGCTCTGCCAGCAATGAGAACAAGACTATATATACCTGGCCTCTCAGAAAGTCCGACCATATTGCATGCTCTATAACTGGCACTGAGCACCTGTGTGCAGACAGTGGGGATGCCAGGGTGGGACAGCAGCAATCAGGACCACCCTGGCCGCCTTGAGTGCACACCACCACAATTTGCCTTGTAGAGAAATCATCCATCTGGCCCCTCACCAGAGGTCACATGTGCTGGAAATAGAAGGATCAGAGTCCAGATTCTCCTTACTCCTGGGCCCTTATTCCATGGGGACCTTGGCTTCACCCACAGTCTTTCCTGTCTTGCTGTCTGTGCTGTCAGTGACTTTGACAGCAATGGTATGTCTGTGGAGGAGAACTGGGGACAGCAAAGGTGGCCGGCCTGATGTCCTCTCCTGGGCCAGCCTGCATGGGCTGGGGAACTTCCCCTCCCAGTCCAGAGGTGGTTCTTATTATTGCCTCCAAATGACTTTTGCATCCATTTATATGCTGCATTTTGATTTTGCATTCAATTTCCGGTCCATTCATGTGTCTGCGCTACCTGGGGGATGCGAAATTGAGGCAGCCGAGAGTGCAGTTTGGCTATGCCTGACAGCTCCCGCTCCTTAGAGTAATGTGTGTCTGACAGGTCTCAGCAGGGAGGCTGGGCACTGGGACGGCTGCCCCTAGCTGGCTCCAGCCAGATTAAGTCAGAGGAGCCCCTGCTCTGAAGCCGGACCCCCACCTCGCTGACCTAGTCCATATGCCTGAGGTGATGAGATGGGGGGGCGGTCCTAGCCAGAACTGGGGAGGTCAGACACAGAGGGACCTAGATTTCAAGACTTGCCATCTGAATTGAATGTGCTCAGGGAGACCATTCAAGTCCCAAAATGACCTTTCTGTAGTCGCCATCTCTGGACTCTTTGAACGTGTGACCTGACCTGGCCACTTTCCTGCCAAACCTCTCATGGCTTCCCATTGTCTTCAGTTTCAAGCCCTCGCTAGTGCCCTTTCTCCTGACCAGACCAGCTCTACACCAATCTCTTCCCTCCTAGCCCCAGCATCTTCCCCGTTCTCTAGGTGGCAACATGTAGAGTAGGTCCTACACCTTAATTGATCCTCAGTCCCTAAAGAGGGAAGGCTCAGAGTGAGTAAGCAAGTTGCCCATAAACCCACAGCCGGATGCCCAGCAAGCAATCCCACTTTGAAACCACTGCCTCTGATGCTGGAGTCTCAGAAGCCAGCTGAGACCATCTCCTTCTGGTCCCCAGACACCCCTCACCAACACCCACCAACCCCACTCCCCACGCTACCATGAGAAAGTCCTGTCCTCCTAGGAGGCCCTGCATTCATGGCTGCATCAGCACAATCCCACTTTATTTACTTATTTTTATGTTTTTTGTCACACCTGGCTCCACCCTCTTAGCACCAAGAGCAAATGCAAATCATGGTCACTCTTTCTCAAACACCTCTTAGGCAAGAACAGGGGAAGAGCTCTGAGTTTTTAATATGTGTGTGTTCTCTCTCTGTCTCTGTCTCTGTGTGTGTGTGTGTGTGTGTTTGTATGTGTGTGTGTCCCTGTGTACATGCAGGGGCCACACCATCCACCCCTTACCCCATCCTTGAGGTGTATGGGGAGGAGGGTGTTATCTGGGGAAAGGGCCTAACGGCACCTATGAATCACGGCTGAGGAGAGAGATGGGAATGACTTCTCTTCCCCAATGGTTTGTCTAATGGGGTGGATGTACGCTTCCCATCCCAGATACCAGCCTCCGCGGAGGGCAGGGTGGGGATGGTACAGACTGGATAGCGATGCTGGGCTAGCAGGAAGGAGGGTATGGATGAGACCCTTTCTGGGTCTGTTTCCACTCTGGCTCAGCTGTGTGGGGCCATGAGCCCTGAGATGACAGAAGTTTGCAGACATCCTTTCCGGGAGCCATCCTGTAGGACTGGGGCATCATCAGTCGGCGGCCGCAGAGCCAGACTTTGTTCTATTTCCAAACTGCCCTTGTACTGTGGGGCTTGGGGAGTTTGGGGTCCTAAAATCTGGAAAACTGGTTTTCCTAGAAGTCAGGCTTCTCTCTGAATGTGGTGGGGTCACTGTCCACCCACATTCAGGTGTACAGAAGCACAACTTTCTAGATCCTTAAAGATACAGCACAGACACAGTGCAGTTTCTGTTCTGAGGCCCTGAAGGGTGGGAAAAACACAGGCAGCCTTGTCTTGTCTCTGTTGTGGCCTTGGACAATACCTTAGGGAATTGGCCCCCAGATGTCATCTGCCCGTGGTGACCAGCATGCTTGGCAGAGCCTCTCCCCAGCGGATCGCCATGGTGCACTGCAGTTCACGGGGCCACTCCAGCCTGTCGAATCCCCTCAATGTTCTCACACCACATAGGGCCCAAGGGCTACACCATGTGGAATCAGTCCTGTAAGTCTAGACTTCCCTGAGATCTAGCCTAGAGCAGTCTGGGCTATTGCCTGCTTTCAGGTCCTCCAGACCTGGCCATGAGTCTCCTCATTCCAGAAGGTTTGGGATTGCAGGGTGTGCAACACCATGGCCAGTTAACGTGGCGATGGGGATCAAAGCCAGAGCTTTGTGCATGCTAGGCCTGCATGCTACCAACTGAGTCACCTTTCCAGCCCCAAGCCTATGGCTTTTAAGAGCTCTAGGCTTTGATCTAGCTCCCCTCCTGAAACCCAACTGAGGAGATTGTGTAATCTAGCCACTCCTGCTAGAGCGAACATTACGTGATGCCTCTATAAAGCAGCTTCTTTCCTCCACAGTGGGGTGAGTCCAGCCTCTCAGCAATGATTGCAGCAAGGGTAGGTGAAGTCTGTAGCCAAGGAGCTGCCTGGGGGTGGGGGGCAACACCAGGGAAAGGTAGAGTTCAGGCCACACCAAACCGGTATGTTTTTGCTAAAGACAGGGCAGGGTGGAGGATGAGGACGCTGTCAAACATCAGGCGTGTGAGGTGGTCCTTTTTAACTTGATTTACTAAAACTAGATTTTCCTAGGACAGCCATGCTGGGGCCAGGAGAAAGTTCCAGAGCCTACTTCAAGCTCAAGCAAGGAGCCTTTGTTGCTCCCAGCACATGGACCCCTCCATTCTGCCCTCTGCCCTGACCTCCTTCACCATGCAGTTCTGTCAGCATGGGGCTGAGGATGCCAACTGGAAACCAGGGAGGGGCTGGCTGAAGAAGCAGAACAGAATTCTGTTTCTCAGATACCATGGCATATGGGGTCTTTAAATGTCAACAGCAGATTCAGTACCGGTCAAGGCCAACTAGGAGCCAAGTTAGCAGAGGGTAGCAAGTCAGAAAACCAAGCCTACTAAGAAGCAGCTGTGAACTGCAGCCACGCCTATGGCTGCGGAAGGGTCTGGACGCTGTAACACGTGAAAGGAGAAAAGAAGGAGATCATGGAAGGACCTGACAATTTGACTCCATTGACATTGAAGAAGCAAAAAACTACTATGTTTGATGGCACACACCTTTCACCCTGCACTCAGGAGGCAGGGGCAAACAGATCTCTGTGAATCCAGGGCTAGCCTGGTCTACATATGGGGTTCCAGGCCAGCCAGGGCCACATAAAGAGACCCTGCCTGACAAAAACCAAAACCCACTGATAGTATGATGAGTCACAGATGCTGCAGTTGTCCTTTCTCCTGAGACCATCTCACTTCTGGGAGCAATTGAGGAAGGAGAGGAACTGGGTTGGAGAGTGGTCTAGAGGCTTTCAAGCACGCTGTAACAGTTTAGTTCCTTAGAAAGATAATAAGTAACTAAAGATAATCACAGGACTCAGAGTGGATACACTCTGGCTGTGCTCGGTGGGTTGCTATGGCTAAGAGTGGCTGGCATGTGCTGGGCCACAGCTCACTTCTTCCCCTTGCCATTGTCTGCCTGAAGTCCAAGCTCACCGCTGCTTAGAGGAAAAGCTGAATCAACAGCCTTGGAAACCAGCTGGGCAGCTTAGCTGTGGAGCAACCTCCAATTCCATGTTCAAGTCCATCCCAAGGGCCTGGCCAACTGCACTCATACACACTGCAGCAGACAGGACCAGAACCAGCTGAAGACCGGGCAAAACATTGGCATGATGACACAATAAAAAATGTAAAGATAAATAAGAGGCAAGAGCTGAAGCAAGTCAGACACGATTTCAATATAAGCTAAAACTGGGTAGCGGGGAGATTGGTCTTCATTATATCATTCTTAAGGTGTTTGAAATAATTCATAATAAAAAGGAACTGTTCCCTTGACTAGAAACTAGAGACAGGGTTTCTTTGTGTAGCCCTGGCTGGCCTCGAACTCAGAGATCCTCCTGCCTCTGCCTCCCAAGTGCTGGGACTGTAACTGGCCTGTAACTAAAGCTTTAAAAGTGCTCAATTGTAGCGTTGTGAGCTTGGGAGGCCAGCAGCCTTTGGTGTCAGAAGTGGTGATGATCCAGCCATTCCACCAGGCTGTCACATGACCCAGCTTTTGCTCACACTACCTGTAGTAGGAGGCTCTCAGTGGAAGACGGGGTTATTCCAGGAGTAGGGTGGGGCCACAGAGAGAATTCTTATCCTGCAGACCCTGGCTGTGGGAAGCATGAGCAGGGAGTGAGACAGCAGGTCAGAGGCCTGTGGAGGGGTCAGGGTAAGCTATGACCAGGTCTCCTGTAGGGAGAGGTTGGGGAGAGGATCCCAGAGCTGGCAGGCTCAGGAGAGCCACACTTTCTTCAGCCTCCCTTCCAGAGACCTGCCTGACTGCCCAGTTCCTTCACAGTTCATAGTCCAAGCCCCAGTTCTGATCCCTAGCTCGGTGAGACATTTGTGTAATCCCTTTAACCAAAGCAGTGTGCTCCAGATCCACATGTTCCTGAATACAGTGCCTGTGTATGCCTCAGCCTGGGAGTCACCAGCTGTGGACTTGTGCACCCCTCGAGGCAAATCTAAGCGACACCATCAATTTTGGGAACATCTCTTCAGTGGCCTCCTGTCTCACCACCTTAACCCCAAAGCGAATCAGCAACTCAGTCAGAGGGAGTCTGAAACGGGCCAGCTCTGTAATCAGCGCAAAAGCCATTCTTGCCTTTTGTCCGGATGATGCCAGCTTTTAAAGAGCCAAAAATAAATCTGCCTCGATTCTGCTGTTCTGATTCTCTGGCATCCTTATTATGGAATGAGGATCATTGTTTCTTACTATTTGGGAGCTCATGTGGGATTTGTGTATTTGAGACAAGAACCTCTCGGTCTCTGGAGAGTGGGACACGTGTCTGCCCCACATTTGGGTACCCACTCTGCCAGATCTTGGTCTTTTCCCAGCACTGACGTGCTCCTATAAGGAAGGAATCTGTCACATGTGTGTGCACACGTATCTATGTGCCTGAGTCACACAGGAGCACCTGTGCATGTGCACACAGCTCTGATTTGTTTTTGCCATCCTTTGTGACACTCTTTGTAAGAAGTGGGTAAACAAGGGCTTCCTGTGAGCCTCTCCAGCAAGCAGTCAAACCCCATCAGGGTGTCCCGGACCATCTGGAATGTAATGACAACAATATTGCAGTATGGGACTATCATCTGAAGTTGAAGGAAGCGTTGTAAGAAGGAACCCTAATTTGTATTGTAAGAATTATGAGGGCTGGGGAGATGGCTCAGTGTCCTGAGTTCAATTCCCAGCAAACACGTGGTGGCTCACAACCCTCTATAATGTGATCTGATGCCCTCTTCTGGCCTGCAGTTTCACATGCAGATAGAACATTCATACATAAAATAAATAAATAAAATATTTTTAAACCCTCATTTTATTTATTATTACTGTGTGTGTGTGTACATGTAAGAAATAAAGTATTACGGTCCATTTTCAGTATGAGTTACATTTAGAGTTCATCACAGATAAGCAGTGAGCACTATGCCCCTGTCTTTCTCAGTTGGTAGTTGTGCCTGCTTGTCTAGGCAATGTCAGTTCCTCTTTGGGTGGAACAGTTACAGGCAGCCTGTTATGTGACTGGGCCCACATGAGCCCACATAACAAAGGAGGAGGGAAGCTTAGGCCCCAGGATATATATTAGATAAAGCTTTGCATCCTGAGCCAATAGGATGGGCACTTGGGAGGAGGCACTGCTGGGCCCCTGGAGGACTGTACCTCTCTTAGAGAACTCGCCCAATGAGAACTGAAGGGGACAGAGAAATGTGGTTAGCGATGGAAAGCCCACTGTTCTGTGTCAAATCAGCACATCAGCCATTCTTGCCTTTTGTCCGGGATGATACCAGCTTTTAAAGAATCAAAAATAAATCTGTCTCATTTCTGCTATTCTTAGTCTCTGGCATTCTTATTATGGAATGAGGATCAGTGTTTCTTACAATTTGGAGGCTCATGTGGGATTTGTGTATTTGAGACAAGAAACTCTCGGTCTCTGGAGAGTGGAACACGTGTCTGCCCCACATTTTTTGCGTCCACTCTGCTGGATCTTGGTCTTTTCCCAGCACTTCAGATAAGACCCAAGACAACTTTTCAGGGAAGTGAAAGCTGACACGGGGCACTTTGCAATATCACCAGGAAAAAAAAGGGACAGCATGTGACGAGACAGACCTCATGTATGAGCCAAGGTAGGAAGGTTGGCAGGGAACATGGTACCCCTTGGTGATTGGGCATTTTGGAAGGTGAGAGTGTGGATGAAGATGCAGACCCCTTTACTGCACATAGGATGGGATGCCGTGCTTGCTGCTTCTTCATCAACTTGACACAACCTGGAGTCCTCTGGGAAGAGTGAACCTCAGTGAGAAAATGTCTTCATCAGATTGCTCTGCAGGCAAGTCTGTGGGATGTTTCCTTTATTAACGGTTGATGCAGACAGTGTCATCCCTGAGCAGGTGGCCCTGGGTTTTCTGTGTGTGTGTGTGTGTGAGCAAACTGAGCAAGCCATGGGGAGCAAGCCAGTAAGCAGCACTCTTCCCTGGTCTCTGCTTCTGTCCCTGCCTCCAGCTTCCTGCCCTGCTTGGGTTTCTGTTTTGGCTTCTCTCACATATGGACTGTGACTGGAAACCAAATAAATTTTACCCCCCTTTTCCTAGTTGCTTTTCGGTCATGATGTTTTACTAGAGCATCAGGAAAGAAAAGTAGGACAGATGTGTTCTGTGTTTTACATTGTGTGACAAAGCCAGAGCTGAATTAAGTAAATATATTTAAGATCAAGGATTTGATACAGACCTAAGAAGGGAAAATGGGATGGAGAATTGAATACTTGGAGGGGGGGATGGGTTACACTGACAGTACCCGTCTCAATAAGGGTGGTTGCTGTGCTGAGGGGCAGGACAACCCCAGGGTCAAGGAGTACCCTTCACCTTGGATGCAGCATGGAACCCAGTGAAGTAACTTGTTATGCTAGCCTTGTTGTGGGATAAGGATGCATGGGACAAATAAGAGTCACCAGAGCCTGTTGCTCCTGTTTCTGGCTGTGTGGGCCAGTGCATCAGGACCATCGCATCAGTAAGAAGGGTGAAGAGCTGTGGATCGATCCTCTCACCCAAAGGGGGATCTTGGAGTCTGTACCCTGGTCCTAAATGTCTCAAGCAACAGAAGGACAAATGACAGCCACTCTGACTTAGTGTTTCCTGAACTGTCATCTTGTGATCCTGTGGACAGGGGAAACCTCACTCAAGCCTACCGCCCGAATGGACTCCCATGCTGGTTCAATTAACCATACCCTTTGCCCAGACCTTCAACTCTCGCCCTCCTAGCAAAGCTAATCCCAGGGTGAAGAGGTCAGTACCTGAGTCCTTTGGTTTGATACTGACTCTATAGAAATTCAGGGAAATTCCAAATAAAATTTAAGCTAAAACCGAATGGCTACAGGATTTGAATTCCAACTGGCTATATTCAGTGAGCAAGAGTGTAGAATGATCAACAAAGATTCGGTCAGTTATACCAGGAACATGCTTAAAGGAGCATCTAGCCAGCTGGATGTCACTAGTTGAATAGCTTGAACACGCTCACGCTTGGCATGATGCAAGCAGAGAAGGGAGATGTTTGTATATGTTTATTGCATTTTATTCCCAATCATACACTTCTGATGGGACAATTATCAAGGCCCTTCAGGAATTAACTACCCTTGCCAAGTAATAATTAGCAGAAAAGTCACGAACTGATGACCCATCTATAGGCGGGCTGGAATGATAGTTTAGGAAATAGAAAGAGTTGCTGGTTTCTGTCCTAATTCACCTCATAGCGGTAGAGGGAATTGCCACTGTAGTAGGATGCTGCATCATTCCTTAAGAGGCTAATGAGAAGCTCACCGACAGAGCAGTCAACCAATACATGCCTGTAACACATCAGTCTAACCTAATGCTTCTAGATACTAGGTCAGACCATTGGTCCTATGGTAAAGAGAGTCAAAGAGTGTTAGATTAAAAAGTTAAAAGTAAATCTGAAAATAAGTCCCAGAAGAGTAAAATCTTAAAGAGAGGGGACTGTAAGGAGTAAATCACAGGGTCCACTTCAGTGTGTGGCGGGTTTGGAGCTTGTGGAGGTTTGAATGAGAATGGGCCCCACAGGCTCATGTGTTTGACTGTTTGGTCCCCTGCTGGTGGAACCATTTGGGAAGGATTAGGAGGTGTGACGTTGTTGGAGAAGATGTGTCACTGGGGGATGGCCATTCCCAGTTAGTTCCCTCTTTCCCTCCCCCTTTTCCTCTCCTTCTCCCTTCCCCTTTCCCCCATCTGTCCCTCCCTTTTCCTCTCTCCCCCTTCCCTTCTCCTTCCCCCTTCGCCTCTTCCTCCCCCTTCTCCTCTCCTCCTCCTCCTCTCCCTCCTCTTCTCCTTCTCCTCTCTCTTTCCTTCCTATCTCCCTCCCCCTTCCCCTCCTTTCTCAGGTTACTGTCTTAAGATGTGAACTCTAAGCCTGCCTGCTGCCGTGCTACCCATCACAGTGGTCATGAGCCTTAACTCTCTGAAACTGTAAGCCCAACACTCTTCTATAATCCTCCTTGGTCATGGCGCCTTACACAGCAATAAAAAAGTAACAAAAACAGAGTTCATCAGAGGATCACAGCTAAGCTGGGGGTACTAGGCCCCTGTCTTCCCCATTCTCAGTTCATCTTCCAGTGGTAAAGCTACAGTCTTCTATGTGACTGAACCCAGGTGTCAGAGGAGGAAGGGCTCTTCAGCCCCGGGGAACTCCCTATATAAGGTTCTGCATTGTGCATTAATAGTGGAGAAATTGAGCAGGGACAATACTAGACTTTAGGCAGATTGTCCTTTCATAAAGAACCCAGCCAATGAGAACTAGAGAAGACATTCAAATGTAACATAAACCTGCTGCTTTAGGCCAAATCATCATGCCAGCCATCTTTGCCTTTTGATCAGGCTCACATCCAGATTTTGCAGAAACCCCTCCCCAAATAAATTGTCTTCATTTTTGAATCTTCAGGACTCTTATTATGGAATGAGGATCAAACGTAGGCACCCCCCAGGCTTCTGTAGGAAGCTCTAACCTACTTAACCAGCTCACTGGCTCTTTACAGTGACCGGGTAAACCAGAAACCTAGTGGCCATCAGGGGTGGGGACAGGGACTCTCGCCTTCTGACCTGACAGCTCCTTGCTGAAAAGCTTCACTTCAAAGCTTTGTCTTTGTTGGACCTGAGTTAGAGCACGCTGTGCGCCTATCCTAGAGACATTTATTGAAAACATTAGCAATGGTTTAGTGTGGCAGCCACCATGGCTGAATCCTCTAAAACTGTGAACCAACGTGAGTCTTTCCTCCCTTACACTGTTTCCATCAGGCACTCTGTCATAGTGGTAGGAAACTGACTAAGTTGGAGCTTTAAAAGAGACATGCCTGATGAATTAGAGCCTCAACTCAGCAGACAAAAGTCCCAGCAGTGCAAGCCTGGTGAGTCAAGTTTGATCTCCAAAACCCATGTAAAAAGCCAGATGCAGTGGTGCACATCTGTAAACCCAGAACTCCCACAGAAGATGGGAGGGGAAGACAGGACACCCTTCAGGAAGCTCTTTGGTCCTCTTGCCTCAAGTACACAGCGCAGCTGCAGAAGAAAGAAGAGAGACCCCATCTCAAGGAAGGAGAGAACTGACTCCTTGAAGTTCTTTCACTTCTGCACAAATGCCTGACATGCACGTGCCTGCACACACACAGACACACACACACACACACACACACGATAGATAGATAGATAGATAGATAGATAGATAGATAGATAGATAGATAGATAGATAGATGGAATAAAAGATTTGGTAGAAAGTATAGAAGTGATCTTACTAAATATCAAATAAGAATGTATTTTAATTTTTTTCTTCCAATGATGATGGGGTGGCCATGCAAATGAACAGCATCAATGGTGTATGGCACTCAAGGCCAGCTGGACCTAGCAGGTGCCGGGACGGAATGACCATGGGATGAGCAGGGTAGAATCTAAGATGAATAGCACTTGAGGTCAGCCGGACCTAATGGGTGTCTGTGGAGAACTCCTCTCTGCACCAGTAGCTTCCCAGTTACACAAGCAGGATAAATGCCTGTCTGTCCTGGTTAGCTCCCAAAGCAAGAATCGTGAAGTCGAAAGACTTTAAAATACAAAGGGTCTTGTGTGACCTCACAGAAGTCGGAAATAGTGAAAGAGAGTTGGGAGATGCACCGCCATGGAGACTGAACAGCACACTTGCCAATCAGTGAGCTACAGGAAAAGAAAACTATGAAATCTTTTTTTTTTTTTAATTTTTGAGACAGCCTTATGCAGCCCAGGCTAGCCTTGAACTCACTACATAGCTGAAGTCGACCTTCAAGTCTTGATCCTCAGGCCTCCCCTTCCTGAGAGCTGGGATTACAGGTGTGTGACATCAAGTTCAGGGCTTTATGCTGGGCAAGCACTCTACCAGCTGAGCTAGAGCCGCTGCCTTTCAAATAATTTCAGATGAATGAAAATGAAAAAGCAACAAAACAAGACTTGTATGCCACTGTTGTAAGTACTTGCATTTTAGAAAAGGAGGCTGGGGTCTAGAGATACCTCAGTGGTTAAGAGGGTATGACTTTCTCACAAAGGATCCAAGTTCAGTGAGTTAAGAGCCAGCGAAGACGCTGTTTAGTTCCCAGCACCCATGTTGCTGACCAAGGCACATCATTAGCGGGGATGTAATGTAAGTCAGCCTCTTGCAGAAAAATTTGCAGGCTTCTGAAAGACAGACATACAGTTCCCATATGATCCAGTGATTCTGGTCTTGGGTACAGACCCAAGGCAAACAGGAACAGCTTCACACAGTGTCCAGATATGTCCAGAGTGGAGGTGTTGACAGTAGCCGAAAGGAATCAGTCACCACTTCCTCTTTCTCATCTCTAATACTATTCACTTGGGTCTTCTCTCTTATTTGGTTATTTTGGCTAGAGGTTTGTCAAGTTTGTTAATCTTTCAAAAGAACTAAATTTTTGCTTGATAGACTATGTATCCTTCTTTATTTTTTAGTCATTTTTAGTCTCCATCTCAACAATTTCTGCCCCAACGTTTCTTTATCTTACCATCTCTTGCTTCTGAGTTTGAATTCTTCTTCTTTTTGAAACCATAAATTGCATTATTAGGTTATTTATTTGTGATATCTCTATTTTTTCCACCACCACCACCATCATTATTGCTACAGACAGGATGTTGGCTGGTCCATAATTCACTATCTAGACCAGGCTGGCCTGGAACTCACAGAGATTCACTTCTAAGTATGGCATTAAAGGTATGTACTACCACATCTGAACCATTGTTTGGTTTCTTTTAGTTGTTATTTATTTATTTGTCTGTTTATTTTATACCTAAGCACCAAAGCTATAAACATTTCTCTTAGAACTGCCTTAGCTGTATCCCAAAAGGTCTGGAAAGTATCAGGATGGACTAGAAGAACTCACAAAGACCTTCCGGCCTTTGCTTCCCAAGTGTCAGGATTAAAGGTGTGTGCCACCAAGCCTGGCCTTATTCTAAGAATTGGAAATTTTAAATTTCTGGTTTCTTCCAAGGTCCACCAAGGTCATTCACAGTCTGCAGTCTCTAAGTATTTGTATAGTTCCTGTAGTTCTCTTGCTACTGACTTCAATTTTTATTCTACCATGACATGATATGATAGAACACAGTGTGCTGTTCAGTGGGATGGATCTGAAGCACGTCCCCCAGGGTCTGTAGTGAGTGTCCTGCAGAAGGCCCCATGGTACCGCACACGTTTCTCATCCTGTTTTCCCTCTGATCTTCTTGGTGTCCCTCCTGAACTACCCTCCTGGATGCTCCCTTGGAAAGAGTCCAGCCTGAGACCCTGCGCCATGCCTGTGCTTCTGTGAATATGGTGGTGTGGGTATCCAGCCTTACAAGTATGCAGTCCTTACACCGTGAATGCCTGTACATTTGCCCTTTTCATGTTGAGAACCTGCACGTGTTCACACACGTACAGGCTGCTAATCTCTAGAGTGCGGGCATTGGCTGCAGGCTGCACATCGGAGGCTGAGCACCTGTCTACACTGGTCAACCAGGCACAGGCAGCTCTCAGGTCTGCTGAAGCCTGTGTAGCCGCAGGCCCTGCATGCATCTCTACAGCAGCCCTCCATGGCTCTCTGGTTATTAAAAGCCTCCTACCCGGTGGCACCTGGGAGACGGACAGGGTGTGTGGCGTAGTGACAACCTGCGGCCTGCTCCCTCTCCCTCGTTGATGCCTCTCCGGAGACAGCCTCATCAGTCTGGTCTCGGATGTATGTTTTCCCTGATGGGAGGCAGCAGGAGCAGCTGTCAGGACTCCTGAGATGGTGAGCGGTTGCGGTACCTGTCGGAAGCCACTGCATAGCTTGGTGACAGGTGCCAGCAGCAAGAGGAGAAATTGGCCCTTCCTGGGCTCTGGGTTCTTGGACCGCCGCTGCCTCTCCACCTGCCTACACGGAAGTGTGAGCGAGGCCCTGTGCACTTGACATCAGGGCTTTGCCCCTGGACTTGTTTCACTAGCTTTATTTCCGGTTGTGCTGACCTCATGGTCTGTGTCTACAGGCTGCTCGGCCTGCCTGGGTCCCCTGCTCCTGCAGCCCCAAGCGGTTGGCTCTCCCTCCCTACAGGTGCTTCTGTCACACACATTAGTTCCCACCAAGGAGGACTCGACTCTCTGCCTCTCTGCCCAGACATTTGTAGCCCAAGGAGGGAGACCTGGCAGGCCCAGGCCCCTCTTCCAAGGGTACCAGGGTCAGAGAGTTGGACAGTACATATTCTGACCCCAGAAAGGGGACTCTGTGGTTGTTAAAATTAGATTCCAGCTTTGCGACTGGAAGCGAAACTTAAAAAGCAAAGAGCCCAGAATGGGCCTATCTCCCAAGAGAAAGGGCCAGCTACCATGAAACGGGTTCAAAGAGCACTGCCATTCCAGAAACAGAGCATGATAACAGGACCTGGAACACAAACTCATCCTTCTTATTGAACCAAATAAACCAGAGCTTCTGGGCCTGGGTCCATTTATCTGCTCTATGACCAAGCAGGGCACCTCACCTCAGCACCTACGTATCTTTTTTTTTTGTTTGTTTGTTTGGTTTTTGGTTTTTCAAGATAGGGTTTCTTTCTCTGTGTAGCCTTGGCTATCCTGGACTTGCTTTGTAGACCAGGCTGGCCTCGAACTCACAGAGATCACCTACTTCTGCCTCCCCAAGTGCTGGGATTAAAGACGTGCGCCACTATGCCTGGAAGCCTATCATTCTTATATGAGAACCACAGTAGTCACTTTAAGTGGTGGTGGGGTACTCTTGGAGAAAGCCTAGGTAGAGTGGGGACAGAGCAAGCTGTGGTTTCCACCTTGGGGAAAGAAGGCATCACTGTGCCCACTGGGGCAGCCTGAGACAAACTTGGGAAGCAGAAGCTTGTCTGTGCTGGTGGCTGAGGGCTCTTGGCAGCTCCTGGTTACTATGAGTTAATCTCTGTAAAGCTCCCAGCCGCGGGGAATATAACACATCTGCAGGCACAGTAAGGCAACATCTGGGCATTCACTCAGTGTCAGGTTTCACATGGGTTTCCCAGAGCCTCAGGACATGGTAAAGCTGGGTACAGCGCTCTCTGAGAACCTAGAGCCCTGTCTGTGGTGGCAAAGGGGAACCACAGAAGTACTCACTGATGTGTGCCAAGTCCAGATACCACAAGGCAAGGTCAGATGGCGACAGACAGAGTGGTTTCGGGAAGGGCAGGCTGATGCCTAGGAATGTAGTGTGACAGGTGAGCTGGTCACTGTGGGCATTGCTTGTGCCCGGGCACTCTGTCCTGCCTACACAGTCTCATTGAAAGCTCCAAATGGACGCTGTAGGGATTTCTAGTCCCCCTTTATGGATGCAGAAACTGAGCCCAGGGAGATCATGCAATGGCTAGCCTTCACTGTCAACTTGATAGGATTTAGAGTCACCATGGCAACAGACCTCCAGGCATGACTGTCAGGGATTTTTTTTTAAGGCTGGGTTAACTGAGGTGAAAGACCCACCCTAGACATGGGCAGCCCCATCCCATGGCCCAGGGGCCTGGATTAGATGGAAAGGACGCAGAAAGTTGAGAGCCAGCCATTCATCCCTCTTGTCTTCCTGATGGCAGAAGCAATGTGACCAGCCACCTCACTCCCAAGATGTGCCCTCCAGGCCGTGCCAGGATGGGGATGAAAAGAGGCAGTAGGTGGCCTTGCCAGGAGATGGCTCAGTGTTGCTTGTCCAGCGACAAGAGAGCTGGACAAAGTGCTGGGGCTTCTGGATTAGGAACCTAATGCTCAGCGTGAGAAATAGCCAGGGCTAGGGCCATTAGCCTTATCAAAAAGCTGATTGCTCTTAGCAAAGTATTTAATACGGTTTCCCCACTATTAGGGCCCAAACCTGGACTAGCAAGATTATTAATTCTACAGATAATCATTGAGAGGGGAGGACCATATTTTAATATATGGCAACAGGCAAGCTATTGTCATTTTTCCTTTCTATCTTGATTGCGGGCTACCCAATTAGAGCTGGCTTTCAATGCCCCTTCCTGGAGGGAGGGAGATAAGGCTTAATGTCCTCGAACAAGATCTATCGGCTGTGACGAGAGGCCCATAAATATTAATAAATCTATAATTAGTCCTGTAGAAAGGGGTATCCATCCACGAGGAGGTTCCGCCTATTGATGACAAGGAACCACTTTTGCTGGGAAAGCAAGACTTTTGTCTCCTAAATGCCAGGCTTTGTTTCAGAAGGAGGCAGCTCTTATATTGCCTGGACCCCAATATGTGTCTACTTTGAGACAGACCCCAAGAGCAGCCCAGATCTCTCACTACAGGGGTCCCCAGGAGACAGGAGGCTTAGCTGAGGCGGTGGCGGGAGAAGGTCAGGGGCCCAGGAACCTTTTATTGCATTATTTTAATTTTTAAAACTTATTAATTCTTCGTGATTTTCACACCATGTACCCCAATCCCACTCATCTCTTCATTCCTTTGTATCTGCCCTTTCAACCCCCCAAAATTTTAAAAAGAGAGACAGAGAAAGATTTTATCTATAAGTCTGTTACTCAAGAGAACCCAGTAGGCATCCCACATGTGTGATATATAGATAGACAGAGATAGAGAGACAGACAGACAGAGACACAGACACTCATACAAAGAGAGAGACGGGGGGGGGTGAGGAGATTTGTTAAAATGATTTACAGGCTGTGGTCCAGCTAATCAAGCAGTGACTGGCTGTGAATGGAAAGTCCAAGAACACATGAGGTTGGATGTCTCAGCTGGTCCTTGCTATTCACTGGAATCCCAAAGAAGTAGGCTCTAATGCCAGGGAAGGAAGGGGCTTGCTAGTGAGGTGAGGGCAAGCAGGCACGGAGCCAAAGCTTCCTTCTTCCATGTCCTTATATAGGCTTCCAGCAGAAAGCATAGCCCAGTTTAGACATGGGTTCCTAGCTCAAAAAAGTCTGAACTAAAGGTGTGTCACCCTACCTCAAAGACCAAGATTAGAAGTAGGTCTTCTCATTTTAAATTAAGCAAAAATTTCTGACAAGTGTGTCCTCCATTTGGGGTTTTTAGTTAATTCCCAATGCAGTCAAGTTGACAACCAAGAACAGCTGGTCTCCAGCTTTTGATGCTGTCGGAAAGGTCTGGACCTTTAAGAGGCGGGGCCTCGGGAGTCTGGAGCGCTGAAGAAGGGAACTGTGGAGGCCAGGCTCACTCTCTTTCTTCCTGCCTCACCCTGACCCGGCGCTGCCCGCCTCCCCCCACCCCCAGATGCCTGAAGATAATAAGTCTGTGATTATTGATCACGGCCCTTTTAACTAGGAACTAAAATGACCCTTTCTCTTCACAAATGCTCTCAGGCACTTACTCAGTGGTGGGAGCTAAGGAAAACCAGCATACATCAAGAGAAACACACCTTTCACAGCTTCAATTCCACAGCTTCCCACACCCTGGCCTCCACCACCAGGGAGGTGAGCACTGTTCCCACCAGCCTGGGACCGGCCAGTCCACATCACCATGGTGTCAACTACTCTGCCCTCCAGGGTAGGGTTACAGACATCATCTGCCTGCTTTCAAGCCTCCTGGACACAGACTCAGGATGAACTTCCGGTTCTGGCTCCAGTCACTTGTTATTACGTGCTAACAGCAAGGTGAATCGTCCATTTTAGAGCAGATCCTTCTTATCTCGGAAGTAACACTCGCCATTGTAAAAAATGACGTAGAGGACAAATGAACAGAAGAGGGTGGGCATTGCCTTTGCACCTGTGTTTCATTTTATGCGCTTTTAAATGGTCCGTTTTATTTTTTTTTAAAGTGTGTGAGCACGAACGTGCACGTGTGAGCGCAGGGACCGGTGAGGACAGAAGAAAGCACCAGGCCTCCTGGTGGGTGATTACAGGCAGTTGTGAATCACCCACCAAACTCAGGTCCTCTGCAAGAACAGTATGTCCTCAAGTGACAGCCATACCCCTGCACCTGAGTGTTTATAAGGCTATCCACATTATTGTTGCTGTTTTTGAGATAAGGTGTCTCTGTGTAGGAACTAGCTCTGTAGACCAGGCTGGCCTCGAAGTCACAGAGATTTTTGCCTCTGCCTCCGAGTGCTGGGATCAAAGGTGTGCAATGTCACTGCCCAGCTCACATTAAAGTTTTAATTAATCTGTAACTACGTGGATAGTGTTAGAAGTTTAGGAAAAAAAAAAACTTGGTTACGATCGACAGAACCTGGGCCTCAGCTGGCTTGAAAAGATTTAATCTCTTGGTTCAAGCATCAGTTCTCCTCACTGTCTGTCTCCAGGGTCTCTATAGCAACCTCAGACTGGATTGCTAGGGTTACATGGCCTTGCTTGGACCACTTGCTATGGCTAGGCTTACGGAGAATTCTGCCTGCCAACCCCTGAGCTGGCTGGGACAGGATGGTGACTTTTGCCCCTCGATAGCCAGAAAACTGAGAGGAAAGAGTTCCTGAAAAGCACCGGACTAAAGAAGGCCGAGGGGACCCTTCTGAAGGAGCCTGATAGGGCGTACACACGTCAAAGACAGGGCGTGGGACAACCTCACCTCCCTCTTGCCTTTCCGTACTCAGCAACATACTCCGTTCCCCTTTTGTGCACCCCTCAATTTTTTTTCAAGGTCTAAAAGATATTAGGACCTGAAAAAAGAAAAGAGGCATCATGGAGAGAAATCAAGCTTCAAGAGTCTAGTCAAAGCAAGAAGTCTGCGGGCTCCTTGGGTGTACCAAGTCAGCCTGCTGCTGGGTCCCTGGCATCCAATGCAGGGCTGGGCACCGAGACAGTGATGTCAGATGCTAGGGTATTTACTGAGCCAATCCTTTGTCCTCTGGCATCTGTGTCCTTGCAGGCGTCTTCCGGGGTGTTGTTTCCACTCCCGTTGTGACGCGTGCGCTTTTATTTATGTCATAATTCCTTTACTAGTGCCCCGGGTGCCCAGGAGACAGCAGCCTCCTCCCACTCGAGTGCACACTCGAGTGCA
>CM053766.1:135970795-136024575 GCA_028658305.1 Pachyuromys duprasi | reverse complement strand
CTCCCCTCCCTGCCCCCCCCCCCCGCCCCGTCTCCTCCAAGCCTCTTCGGCTCTGCTGGTGCTCTGATTGACACAATAATTGGTGTGTAGGCCGTGGGCTAATTGAAGTGGGCTGCGGACTGTGGTGGACTGAGGATACAGCGGCCCTGGAGGAGGTGGGGGATGAGGCCATGGGCTTGCTTTCCTCCCAGGCTGCGCTGGGGTGGTGGGCTGGGGTGGGGTGGTGGCTGACTCCTTCTTCCATTTGGAACACACTCTCCAGGATCTAGGGAGGACCCTTGGGCTCCTCCAATGAGACTGAGGACAGAGGGGAGGCCGAGAGACGGCTCCTAAACCAAGTGGAACCCCGGCCGGTGCTGGGGAAAGTGGTGCCCTTATTTGTCCTTGTCACTTACAAGGCCTGGGGGCCTCGGAAAATAAATTCCTTATTTGGAGTCTAGTTCAGGTTCCATGATTCTTTCGTTTATTCCTTCCACTGTTCGGGGCTGAATTGCTGCATGCCTTACAGGTTTGAGACTGGAGTATAGTGGGGATAAGATAAAGTCTGATGTCCACTAAGACACTAAGGTCCAGAGGGAGACACTCAAATCAGCATCTACTCTCACGAAAATGGCGGGGGCAGCGGGAATGGAGCTAAGAGCAGTGGGAACACGCTGTGCCTTGCGAGGAGGGCAGGAAAGCCAGCGGGTACCACGCTTAGCGTGCACCTCTCTGTAGCCTGCATTCAGGCCTGGTACACTGAGCCAGCGGGGGTATATACAGGTCTAGGGTCTAACCCTTCATTGCTTCTGATTTTTCTACCTGCACAAGATGTTGCTAGGCAGGAGGCTGTGCCATCTTGGTTTTTGAGCCACCATCAGAGGTGATTTCGAAGCCTTCTGCAGAGCAGGGTATGTCAGGGCATGGGCAAGAAAGAAGACCTGATGGTGACAGGAAGCTGACATGAGGAGGGCACATTGTACAGGGACAGCAGCACATAATCCCTAATACTTGGCAGCAGAGCACAGAGAAGGGCCTAGGCCGGCACACACGAGGTGGCCTGCAACCATCCAGGCTCAAAGGCAATTTGCAGGGCAGCAACTCAAAAGGAAGTGGTGGAGTATGGCTTGGATCCAGGGCAGATGTCAACCACCTCAGCTGCCAGCCTGACCTTCAGATGAGTGGATGACAAACAATAGAGATGCTAAGAAAACACAGGCAGGACTCCAGCTGCAAACACACACCTTGTTACGGTCCATACCCAGATTGCTGATAGAAGGAGAACGGACCTCAAAACAGAAATAAATTAGGGAACACTGTCCCTTGAGGCCTAGCCAGTTTTCCCAGTGATGTCTCTGGGCTAGAAACTGCCTTTGCTGGGTGTTGAGAGTAGCAGGATTGGATGATGAAAAAGATGCATGTGGCTTCCAGGGACCTGGATTTCCAGATTCACTCTTTTGCTTCAAAACTAGCCTAAGATAATTACAGAACTCGTTCTCTCTCCCCTTTCTCTCTCTCATACTCTCTCTCTCTCTCTCTCTCTCTCTCACACACACACACACATACACACACACACAGTGTAATAGTTACCATTGAGGTATGGGATTGAGTAGCCTTCCTCCTGCCCCCAAGCTCCCAGTCTCCCTTTCACTAATCATAATCCATTTGTTCTGGCCTGAAAATCCACAGCTCTGCAACAGATGCACACAAATAATTCCTTTCCAACACAGTCAAGATTTAGCACCGTGATTCTTTAAAAAAAAAGTCTAAGATGTATTTATTTTTATGTGTGAGTGTTTTGCCTTCATGTATGTCTGTGCACTACATGCATGAAGTACTTGAAGAGGGCCTGAAACTAGAGTTACGGACAGTAGTGCATGTGGGTGCTGGGAATCGAACCTGCATCCTCTGTCGGAGCAGCCAGTGTTTTAAACCACTGAGCCACAGAACCAGCATCCTTCACAGGAGCAGCCATTGCTCTTAACCACTGAGCCATCTCTTTGAGCAAGAGCTCTTAACTGATGAGCAGTTTCTTCAGCCCCTCCCTACTGCCCCCTAATTCTTTTCAGAGAGTGTTGGGGAGCCCTTTTCCTATCAGCTCTTTTAACTGTGTGCCAATGAACCCTAATGAATATCTAGGTGGCTGCTTTCTCCTATCTGTTGGAGAAAATCTGTGCTGGTTGGCTTTTCATCAACCTGGCACAAACCAGAGCTACCTGGGAGGAGAGAACTTCATCTGAGGAATGCCTTCATCAGACTGGTCTGTGGGCAACTCTGTAAAGGAATTTCTTGATTCATGCTTGACGTGGGAGGGCCTAGCCCACTGTGGGTGGGGCCACCTCTGGGCAGCTGGTCCTGGGTTGTGTAGAAGGTCTGAGTAAGTCTCCTGGAGTTCCTCCACGCCTCTGCTTCAGTTCCTGCCTCCTGAGTCCTTCCTTGGGTTCCTGTCTTTATTCCCTCGATGATGCACTGTGACCTGTCAGTCAATGAACCCTTTACCCTCAAGTTGCTTTTGGTTGGTGTTCTACCATATCAATAGAAAGCAAACTAGGAAAACATGTGAATGGTTCTCTTTCCCTCTCTTCCTCCCTCTTTCTCTCTCTGTCTCTTTCCCTGTGTAAGTATGTACATATGTGTAGGTGTTCATGTGTGTAGTATGCATGTGGAGGCCAGAGATCAACAGTGGGTGCCCGCTGCCTTCCTTGATCACTCGCTACCTTACTTTTTGAGCCAGATTCTCTCACTG
Source organism: Pachyuromys duprasi (assembly GCA_028658305.1). Taxonomy (NCBI): domain Eukaryota; kingdom Metazoa; phylum Chordata; class Mammalia; order Rodentia; family Muridae; genus Pachyuromys; species Pachyuromys duprasi. The sequence continues at coordinate 136,021,850 of CM053766.1, read as the reverse complement.
AACTGGAAGCCAGTTGGCTCAGCCAGGCTGTGCAGGCTTTGGGCTCCTCCTCCCTACTCCCCCACCACAGAACTGGGGTTACAGAAGTGTGCCACCCTGACTGGCTTTTATGTAGGTGCTGGGCACTCCAATTCACATCCTCATAGCTTCTTGGCGGGCATTTTCCTGACTGAGCCATCTTCCCACCCTACCGGATACACATGCATATTCTTCAGTATGTATGTATGCCAGTAACTATTTCCCAATCACTTTGGTTTGGGAGACACCATTAGTCCTTTTGGGTCTTTCCCCCACCTTCTCTGCTGACCCTGGTGACCTCCAGGGGCCCATTTCTGCCCACTCCACAAGGCTAGAGCACTGGTGGTGGGGACATGTGACAGACAGGAGTATGCCAGCACAGTTCCCTTGGCTGTGACACTGGATAAACTTAAAGTGCAAGTCACAGCCCAGCGCCCCCTTGCAGGGTCTGACAACATTCATACTTTGTTGGAAATCTCACCGAGGTGGATAGCCTCTAAGACGAACCTTGTACAGTGACCCTGTGAGACCACCCTCTTCCTCGGAGTGTAGGCTATGATGTGACATGACTTCCAAGCTAGACCCATGGCTTCCATGTTAGGGGACTGTCTCCTGCCCCTTATCCCCTTCAGTATTCTCATTCTAGGGGAAGCCAGCCACCTAGTGATAGACAGTCCTGAGGAGTAGCCACAGGGCAGGGATCTGGTACCTCTGGTCAGCAGCTTAGAGGAACTGAGACCTGTCTGCACCTACAAGAGCAGGCTTGAGGTGTATCCTCTCTACCATGAACCTTCCCATGACTATCACTGTGACCCATAGCCTGATGTGAGACCCTAGGCCAAGGCTACCCTGTGAGGTCACCTGAGCCAGGCCAAGGCCACCCTGTGAGTTCACCCGAGTCCCTGAATGGCAGATATTGGAAGCTACTGATGCTTGTTTCGGCACTAAATCTGGTGGCTACTTGTCATGCAGTGAGGGACCCGTGCATGTGCCTTGGCTCGCCTCCTGGTGGCACCCATCCCCCTCCTGTCTGCCTGGGAGCAGTTTCTCTATAGACCGCTCACATAACTGTCCTTTTATTGCCTCTGAGGACCCAGATGAAAACACCTGGGGCCTGTTCCAATGTCTCCTGCTGGCATCAGGAGAGAGCAGGCTATTTCTGCTTGTAATGGGGCCAGCCGGTTTAAGTGTGATTTCAAGAAGGGCTGTACAGCCAGGTCTGCATTTCAGAGCCTCAGCCTCCTTCAACACTCCCTGTGAGCCCTCACCTCTCTGCCTGTGACGAGATTGCCCTGGTCCTCTCCATCTTTCATATCTTTGTCCTTCCTGAGAAGCTTAGACCCTAAATGCCTGCCTTCCTGCAGCACCATGTGCCCAAACCCCCTCAGCTCCCCCCACATGTCCCTCTCCTTTCTGCTTTTACCAGCCATGCCATTGTTTCTGCCAGGTAAAACCTCCCTTACTGAACCAAGAGCTCTCTGCTGGCCAAGGCCTCCCTCCTAGGGAAGCACATAGCCCAGGGAGGTTGTGGGGACGCTCTATGTGAATAGATGAATGAATGTATGAATGAATAATGAATGAATGAATGAACCACCTGTTTGTGACTAGGAGTGGGTAACTCCAGAGAGCACAGTCATGCATCCCCTCCCTCTCAACTGCTCAACCCCCTTCCCAGTGCCCTGCAGACACACTTCTTCCATGCTCATCTCCTGGGAGGACAATCGTGGCCTTTCCTGCCCCAACCTTGTGCTGTCCCACCCCTGCCCTAGCTCTTGTATCCCCCTTTGCCCATCCTAGCACCTCAGAGTTGTCTACAGTCCTTTCAGAATCAGGACCACTAGGCTAGGTACATGGCCCAGTGAGTAAAGTGCATGAGGACTTGAATTGGATGCCTACACTCATGCAGGGAGCTGGGCATGGTGGTAAGTGTCTGTGATGTCAGGGTTAGAAGGCAGAAGCAGATGAATTTGTGTGACTTCTTGGCCACATACTCCAGCCACTCAGCAAATTTCATGTTCAGTGAGAGACCCTGTCTCAAAAAAAAAAAAAAGAAAGAAAAGAAAAGAAAAGAAAAAAAAGCCAGAGGGGTTGGAGAGATGGCTCAGTGGTTAAGAGCACTGGCTATTCTTCCAGAGGACCTGGGTTCAATTCCCAGCACCCACATGGTAGCTCACAAACATCTCTAACTCCAGTTCCAGGGGATCTGATGCCCTCTTCTGGCCTCCACAGGCAGTGCACACACATGCAGGTAAAACACCCATACACATAAAATAAAAGTCTCAGCAGCAAAGCTAGCTTCTCAGCCTGCTGCCGAGCGCCCTCATATCCTGCTGTGGGAGGGTCACCATCAGCCCTAGCCCTGTTTTGCAGTGAGGAAGACAGCCCAGAGGGGCTGGGTCCACATGCCGCTAGGCAGTGGACCTGCTCCCAGGTCTCTGCCCCACTTTCCCCTCAGGATCCCAAGGGTTAGCCCGAGGGCATTCTGTCCAGCGGAGCAGGTCTTAGCCAGCGGGGCAAGCTGCCAGTGCAGGAAGCAGCCGCTTCGAGACAGCCTTCAGCTAGCGGAAGCCTTGGGTCCAGTCCCACTGGCCTCTAAGACAGGTGCTCAGCCTATGGCACTCTCGCTGGCCCTCGGGCATGAGCTCGAGGGCCCACGGCAGTGACCCACCCAGTACTGGCTTTCTTTCCTCACTTGCTTTTCGTCCCCACAACTTTTACCATACTGGGATCACCTCCTAGAGTCCCCGGAGATGGCATGGTGACACAAAGTCATCTACTACAGCGTTAATGCTTGACAACTGCACAGTCCAGTTACAAGAGGGAAATGCAGAAAATTCTCATCTTAAGTAAGTTTATAATTTTTGTGCTGGACTGGGTTCATAGCGATCTTTAGTCGCAGGGTTTGGACATGCCTGTTAGACCTAGATAAAGCTGTCTCGGAGTCTGTTTTGAGAAAGACCCACAGTTGGCCTTAGGAGGTGAGTGAGGCACACTGGGGGCTGTTCTTGCTCCTGGCACTCCCTACCCTCAACCCTTGCTCACCCACTTCACTGAAAAGGCCCGGTTTACACAGATGTGTATTAAGGAAGTTTGTCTGACACTCATTCTCACACTTAGAACTGACCATCCCCTAGGATCAGGACAGACAGATTTTTCTTGTGGCCCCACCCAGGACCACACCTTCTTCCTCTCAGGGACTGCAGGTCCACCCAGGACTGGACACAGAGCAGGTACTTCCCTGTAGTCACTGCAACCCACCAGCTACCCCCTGCTGTTTCCTGTTTCACTGCCCTGGACCCTCCGCTCACCACTCCGTCTCCCTGTGTGGCCACTTACATCTCGGCCAGCCCTTATTCTGTTTGGCTCCCTGTCTACCTCAGGGTCTGGCAGTCTCTCTGCAGGCTCGCTTCCCCTTCATTACACTGGCATAGTTTCCTATCTGGCTCCCTGGCTGGGTTGCAAGTCCTTCGAGGCCTGTGCTGTATCTTGTTGATCATCACATTGCTGTGCCCCGCAGAACCCATTACATGGCGCATGCTAGCAAATGTTTGCACAACAGATGAATTAATTAATCACCCTACGCACATATCCCTGGGTCCCTGAATGGAAGGACACAGGGACTGCTACAAATTATCCAAGACCATGCATTGCAGCCCCAGAGCCAAGCTCAACTGTCTTAAGCAAGAAGGGGATGTGTTTGTTTGCTTGTTAAGGTTTTGTTGTTGTTGTTGTTTCAAGAATAGTTTGATTGGCTTGAGTAATTCGTAAGTATTTGTGTGCGTGTGTGGAGACTCCTCATTCCACAGACACCGTCTACCTTTTTCTTTGTGTGTTTGCTGTGTTTTGAAATGTGGACTCTCACTGGCCTAGAGCTCATTGATTATGTTAGGCTGGCTCCAGGCCCCTTTGCCTGCCTCTGCCTCACCAGCCCTGAGATATAAACATCCTCTATGATACCTGTTGGGTTTCAGACTGGGCACAAGCGGCTGAGGTGCCTTTTTAACATATCAAAGCAGACCTGGCCTCCAGGTTCTCCCAGCATCCCTCAGTCCCTACCTGTGACAAGGTGTGGCTGGCATACCCAATTCTCTGCCCTGAACTTTCCAGCCCAGTGGCTGGGTTTCCCTCCTCAAGAAGCACTTCCCTATGTAATCCAGGCATTTTGGTCTCTCTCTTTCTCTCTCTTCCCTCTCCCCCTTCTCTTCTCCATGCACTCTCTTTATTCCTACCCCATTTTTTGTCCCCCTGTCTGCATGGTGACATCCCTGGGCCTGTTCCTTGGGACAAAAGAGCCCATTTGAGAGCTGCCCCCAATAAACCTGCCCTTATTCTTTAATTTGGCTTGAATTGGTTCATTTTGTCGGTGGAAAACACCTGTCATCAACACCTAGCCTTTTCACCTGGTTCTGGGGCTCAAACTCAAGCCTTCATGCTTGAACAAGTATTTTACCAACTGAACTGTCTCCCTAGCTCCTTAGTAAGACAGTGTTTTACTATGTGGACCAGGTTAGCCTTCTGCCTCAGCCTCCCAAATGCAGGAGTATTACTATGATGGACAAGAAGAGGACATTTACCAGTTTAATCACTCAGCAGCCCAAGCTGACTTCAGGAATAGCTGGATTTAGAAACATAATAACATCCGGCTGACTTTCATGCCTGCTTCTCTCTGTAACTACCAAAGGTAATGTGCCCCAAAGATAACATTCCCATTTTCTAGTGAGGAAAAACTGAGGCCTAGGGAAGCCATGATTTGTTCAAAGTTACCAAGCAAGTTAAGGTGGGGCTAGCAGTACAGGTCACACCTCTGACCTCTATGGGAAAGAGAACAATGGCATTTCTGATATAGTCAGCGCCAGGGAGAGGGACCTTAGAGTCCACTGACTGCCTCCTCCCCGCCAAGCTGCATGTGTGAAGGTCATAGGACACCATCCTGTGGGTCCTAGGGATCAAACTCAGGTTGCCAGGCTCAGAGCTGAACCTCCATCAGATGGGCCATCTCCCTGGCACTGTCTGTCTGTCTGTCTGTCTGTCTATCTATCTATCTATCTATCTATCTATCTATCTATCATTGTTGTTTTTAATACAACTAGCTATGGAGTCTATCTATCTATCTATCTATCTATCATTGTTGTTTTTAATACAACTAGCTATGGAGTCTATCTATCTATCTATCTATCTATCTATCTATCTATCTATCTATCTATCATTGTTGTTTTTAATACAACTAGCTATGGAGGCTGAAGAGATGACTCAGCAGCCACAGACCCCAAGTCCCAATGTCACGCAGCTCACAACTGCCTGTAGCTGCAGTTCAAGGACCTGCGACCCTCTTCCAGCTTCTGCGAACACCTGCACACATACTGCATGTGCACACGCGCGCACACGCACACACACTTAAAAAAATTTTTTTTTCAATTTTTGTGCAGACTGGTGTGGTAGAACACTCACATAATCCTAGCTCTTAGGAGGTAGAGGCACAAAGAACAGGAGCTCAAGCCATCCTTAGCCTTGTAGCAAGTCCCAGCTCAGCCCAGGCTACATACGTGAGATCCTAGCTAAAAAGTCAGAACAACGTGCTTTGTCTGGTATTTAGATACCACTGAAATACAAGACTATTTGAATAAAAGTCTGACCATGAAACAGCCAGATCCAGAGCACACTCGAACCCATGCCTCCCGCTTTACTTAAGGAACTCATACATTTCCAGTCCCCAGCCCTGTGTCCTCCTTAAGGCCAGGAGGGAGGAGTAGAGCCCTTGGTCCATAGCCCCCCCCCCTCCTGAGAGTGAGGGGCAGTCAAGGGACGGAGCCAGGCTTTCCTGGCTTCCAGGCTGTTGCGTTCCTGGGTCTTCCCCTCCTCCAACATATGCAGACAGTCTCGGGCAGCTCCTGTCCATCCTATGCTCAGTGCAAACCATAGCCTTCCCCAGAGGTTTTCCCTGGAAGGCAGTGTGAGCTAGACTTCTTCAGGTGATGCCCCACCCCATTTCTGATGTCCTGTTTCTCCCTCTCTTTCTCTGCTGCCTAGGAGCTTTAGAAGGCAGAGCAGATACCACTAACCCCAAGGAAGGAACATCCTGGGTAGATACCAAAGAGGCCATGGGGCCTTGAGCAGTGCTGTTTAATTAAAGGGACCGAGGACAGTGGGGCACAGAGCCCTGGGTCAGCCTCAAGAGGGACAGGCCCACTAGGCCTCCAGCTTGTCCCAGGAGGTAAAATAGCTCAGCCAGGGCCCCCATCTCTCTACCAGATACCCTTCAGCTGCTAAGAAAGAAGTTCAGGGGCTCACCTGGGTCCGTTGCTTAGCAACCAGAGGCTGTAAATGACATCGCTCTTGACACTTTAACTTACCCCTCTGTGGCAAGCAGAGGATAATGAAGGCCTAGGCAGACAGGAAGACAGAATTCAAAGCCAGCAGCGAGCAAGTACAGGGGAAAGTGAGGCCCTGAAGTGAACACTTCTGGGGTTTGGCTCTCCGAGTCATGTGGTCACCACTGGGTTTTTGAGAAGCCGATTCAGGGGTCCTGGAATATGCTTGTCATCTTTAAAAGGAACTGGCTGGGTTTGGCCCCCACTGACTGAGTCATACTTGCCAGCACTATGCCTGTAATTCCAGAAGCTGCCACCAGAGGAGCCGCAGCCGAAGCAAGTTCCTTCAGCCCAACCCACTTCACAGACAGCTTTAAATCTGTTAGTGATGGGATCATTACACTGAGTCTGTGACAGGGAACATATTTGCGCTGGACAGATGAGAAGACAGAAGGCTATTTGTTCTCTGTGTCAGTCGAGCTCTTCTGTCACCTCTATGTGTGTCGCAGTGGACAAGGCAGACATTGTTCTAGCCTTCGGGATGCCACATTCTGGTCAAGGGGAAGGATGGCCTGTTGATAAATACAGACAGCCACACTTACCAGCTCCCACTTTCCCACTTCATAGTGAGGCTAACATGATGGAATCCAATAGAACTGGGTAGAAAATTAATTTTTGGTGTAAACATTTATTTATTTATCTAATTTCTTGCATGTGTATATATGTGTGTATGAGTGCACGTGCGGATGCCTGAGGTTGGATTTCCTCTGACTTACTCTGTTGCTCCACACTTTTACTTTCGAGGCAGGGTCTCTCATTTGAACTCAGAGATTGGCTAATTTTAGCCAGCAAGCTTGCTTCAGGGGTCCCCTGTCTTTCTGGGATTACAGGAGACCATCATACACCTGTATGGCACGTTTTTTACCTGAGTTCTGGGGATCTGAATTCTGGTCCTCATGCTAGCAATGAAAACACCTTTTCCACTGAGTCATCTCCCTGCCCCACCCCACCCCAAATTTTATTTTTAATTAGGTTACTGAATTCTTTTCTTTTCATTTTTTGAGACAGGGTTTCTCTGTGCAGACTTGGCTCTCCTGGAAGCCGCTTTGTAGACCAGGCTGGTCTCAAACTCACAGAGATCTGCCAGCCTCTGCCTCCCTGAGATTAAAGGCGTGCACTACGACACCTGGCTTAGTTTACTGAATTTTAACACACACACACACACATACACACACACACACACACCAGTTTAGCAGAGGTGATGTGGCACTGTCTTACAAAAGGCGACCATAGGTCAATGAAGGTGCAAGCACCCTCAAGGTGGGGAGTTCTGCAGGCTCTAAATGAACTTCTAACAAATGATTATTTTTTAATTGTGGGTTTTGGGGAGTGGCAACATTAACCTAAGTTGGAGAACATCTGTGAATCACATATTAGACCAAAGCCCAAGGAGGAAAATAAAACAGGAAAGGGAGCTAGAGACCCACAGGAGAGAAAAAAAAAAATGGGTAGCCAGAGACAGCTCGGGTCATCACACCAGGCAGTGACAGGGAGATTGGAAGAGCCTTTTGCGGAGGCCAGTGCAGCTGTGGCAGATCACTACAAAGAACACAGGAAGCTATGGAGGTGGGGTGTGGCAGATGAGAGCCAAGAGCCCCGGAGGAGAGAACTCCGCTAAGATGGCAGCCCTGGAAATATGAGTGTCAACTTTCCCAGATCAAATGACAGGTTAAATTTGGATTCCAGATAAAGAATAACAAAACTTTTACTGCGGTTTTTTATTTTATTTTATTTCATTTTAGTGCAAGTACATCCCTGACATCCCCCAGGACACACTTACAATAAAATCGGCGGGTTGTTTACCTGACACTTACATTTAACTGTGCTTCCCAGATTGTCTCTGGCAAACCATCTTGGGGAGTTTTGCAGCCGAGGCTTGGGGTTGCATTTCAAGTGGGGAGCCCACAATGAAGGGTGTGATGGGAGAGGCTGGCAGTCCTGTGGAGAGATGAAGGATGGTGGGGACTTGGGCCCCCCATTGCGGCACAATCACTGGTGGTGATTTTGACCAAGGCTGTAGTGTAGGGATGGTGAGGGATTGAGGCTGGAGTGAGCTCAAGTGAGAAGGGAGGGCTCTTTCTCTTCTCCTCTTCCTCCTCCTTTTTTCTCCCCTCTCTCTTCCCTTGCCTTCTTGGAAGGCGTTAGCAAAGGCAAAGATTAAGGAGGCAAGAGGGCCAAGGCTGCAGCAGCAGCAGGGCCAAGTAGGCAATGGCTGAGGACTGTTAGTTCAATAGGGAGCTGAGCAAGCTGGTACATGTGTGGGGTCATAGGAGCTGCTTGGCCAAGCTAGAAGTAAGCTTGACTGCAACTGGGGGTGCCTATAAGCTAGTGGGTATAGGGAAGTGTGCTCTAGGTGTGTGGTGTGCATGAATTTAAAGATACATTTCCTGTCTGCTCAGAGGGCTGGCTTGCAAATAATGATACCCACTCAAAATCATCATCCTAAGTACCCAAATCCTGGTGGCTTGTTTTTAAAGGAATCTTCTGTGTGTGAGAGAGAGGTGGGGGGACAGGGAGAGGGAGAAAGAGAGACAGACAGAGACAGAGAGGGGGGGTGTGGGAGGAAGAGGGAGAGAGGAGACGCATGACATGCTATAGAATACATGTGAAGATCAAAAGTCAACTTTGTAACATGGATCTCTCAATCAACTTTTACATGGGCTCCTAGAATTGAACTCTGGTCATCAGGCTTGCCCAGCAAGTGCCTTTACTTGCTGAGCCATCTCACCTGCCCAAATCTTGGGTTTCAGATACCATCTCCTGTGAAAGAAATATAGGATCTGGTTTCAAGGAGACCCAGACCTGGGGCAATGTAACCCCAAAATGACAGTGGTAGCAAATAATATACTGAATACATTGAACAGAATAGGAATCTACTAGAAAGGGAGAGAAGGAAGGAAGAAAGGAGGGAGGAAGAAGAATACACAGCAGTAAAGATGGGTGGAGGGGGGCTTCTGGGATGAAGCTTGCCATTGTAGCATGGAGTGGAGGAGAAGCCAGTGACAGGGAGAGACATAGAGAACAATGCTCTTTATCTGAAAACTACAGCCAGGCACAAGCGACAGAGGAGAGGCATACACATGTACCTGAAAACCCAAAGAAGCCACTGCTGCTTGGATCAGTTCTGGGGATATGCAGGGAGCCTGGCACTTCCAAAGTCCCAGTCATGTTCTGCAGCTTAGGCATTTGCCTGTGATCAGCTGAGCACCGAATGTGTTTGGGATAGCTCTTGGCCTTTAGTCCGAGGGGCAGGGCCGTGAGTGGCGGGAGATCTGTTAAGCTTGTGCTGTTTGTTTTGAAGCAGTGTCTCCATCGGTAGCCCAGACTGACCTCAAACCTCAAGCTTTTAATTCTTCTGAGTCAGCTCCCTGACTGTTGGGATGCTAGGTGCGTGCCACTGAGCCAGGCTCCAGGTTTGGGTTTATATCCTGGCTTCCTGGTGGTGTGGCTATAGGCTTTCAGGCAAGGGACTTCCTCGCGACACCTGTGACTGTGTCAGGCCTTCGCTTCCCTACCCTCTCCTCTGTTCTCACATTCATCTTTTCTGTCCTCCCTTCTCTTCTTCCTTCCTTCTTCACACCTCTTTCCTTCCTTCCTTCCTCAACTCCTCTTTTTTTCTTTCTCTATCTCTTCTTATAAATATTTGCTGTATCTTGTACATGGAAAGCATCATTCAACTTATTAGGCTTAAACTCCCTTGCTGGACTTAAAGTCTTGAGAGAGAAAGAGATAGGCATGAATCAAACCAATTAACTCGGTTTCAAACAATGATAGGAGCCATAGAGGAAATGAACAAGCTTCAGAGAGAGAATTATGGGAGATTCTGATGGAGTTGTCAGGGAGAGTATCTCCATGGAGACAGGTGGTGAAGGGAGAGGGCCAGGATCCATAAAGGGCCTGAGGTGAGGAAAGCATTCAGGGAGCTTGCCATATTGGGGTAATTGAGCAGAGAATGAGGTTGAGAGGACGGGTGATATGGGTAGGACAGTTTGCTTCCACAATGTGTGACATAGTCCCCATTGCTGGCTGCCTTCACCCATGCCTTCACAGGATTCTTGAGGTCATAGCTGAGGGAACAAGTGGGCAATTAAAAGACGGCCAGAAGCCTCAGGACCTCCAGCAGGCTGGGTCTCTTGCTAGTTCAAGGCCTTGTTATTCCTCAGATCCCACCCACCCTGACTGGATTGGCATTGCCTGACCATGTGACTTTCTTGATTAATGGGGCCATAGTATAGCTGTGGTCAGCATGGACTAAGAAGGGTAATTGTGTGGAGCTAGCCTTGGGTCTTCAGTCCAGGCTTACGCAGTTGTTTCTAGCTGGGTCTGTGCAGGAGGAGGAGGAGAGAGAAAGAGGAGGAGGCAGGGGAGAAAAATGAGGAGGAGGGGCTGAATTGCATGCTAGCCAGCCAGTCCAGTGTTTTAGTTTTGGTTGTCCTGTCTGTTCTGGATGGAGCGCCTGGGGCCTGGTCACATGACACCAGGTCTTCACTCCAGTTTGGGACAAGAGAAGAAAACAATGAAGCCAAGATTCTATCTTATTTCTCTGGAGGACTTACCACAAGCTCCAGGCAAGATCTTCCCCATAGAGGCCTGGGTTTGTTTTTCACTTATTTATCAATATCTGAACACTCACACATTCCTCATGAGGTCTGTGAGCTCAGTCTATCCCAATACAGTAGTAACTCATATCATTGCTATCAAAAGCAATGTAAGAAGGACAGAATTTTTTTTAGCTTAATTTCTCCTTTTTATTCAGTTTGGGATCCTAGCTTATAGAATGGTGTCACCCATAGGGTTTTCCTACCTGTGATGGTTAGTTTGGACTGTTAAAGTGACACAATTTAGAGTCACCTGGAAAGACAGACTCCAGGAGGAATTTCCTAGGTCAGTTGGTCTGTGGGCATTGTCTTGATTATATTAACTGAGGTGGGAAGACTCACCCACTGAGGGTGGCACCATTCCCTAGGGAGGGAATTATAAACTGTAGAAGAATGAAAAATTCAAGGTGAGCAGTAACATGCCTGCATTCATCCTCTGTCTTGTCTTTGCTCTTGACTGAGGATGTAACCACGTGCTTCAAGTTCCTGTCACCTTGATATCTCCACAACAATGGACTGAATAAGCCCCTTCTCCCTTACGTTGTCATAGCAACTGGGAAGAAAACTAAGACTCCACCTCGACTAACCCAGTTTAGATAATCCCTCCCAGGTATGCCCAGAGGCTAACCTCATCTAAATGGTCCCTCATGGACACGACTAGAAGTTTCTTTGCTAGGTGACTCTCGGTCCTGTCAAGTTAACATTATTAACCATCACAGGACCATGCTCCTTGCTTAGACCCCAAGCAGCTTCTTCCTTTTCAGAGAGGAGTCAAAACTCCCTAGTCTGGCATGCAAGGTCCAGGAGGAAATTCTCTGCCCTCATCTGCAGCCCAGCTCCTGCCACCTACCCTGGAGTTTCCAGTCCCCTTGTCACGCTCTGCTTGATCCTGGCCTTTGTGCTGCTATGCCACGTGTCCTCAAGGCCAGCCTCTCCATCTCTCTGCTTTGTTCTACCTGCATGCTTTGTCTCTAATGGACTCCCATCGAGCTCTTACTGCCTACCAGGCAACATGCTGAGCCTGGTGCGTGTCTGTTCTAATTTGCTCTTCCCCCAGGACACTAGGAAGTGCCACCATTATGCCTGCTTGGAGTGCTATAAACCTGGGCTCAGAGAAGTAAGTCTGCAGGGCCAAGGTTGCACAGGCTGGTGCATATTAGGGCAGCTGGGCTCTCAGACAAGAGAAAGTAATATGTTTGAATATAGGTCTGTTTCCAGGGCCCTTCCTCACCTCTTTGTGTCTCCTCTGATTTCAGAATTCCTACTTCTTTGCAGGAGTTGCATTTACTCAACCCCCAAATACTATGCCACACTGTGTCTCGAATTTCACCTCCTTGGTCCCCCCTCATGCCAGTACTGGAATCTTTGCTGATCTCATTTTGCAGAGGAGGGCCAATGAGGTTTAGAAAACAAAGGAACTGTCGTTGGGTTCTACAGGCATCTGAGGGCGAAGCCATCTGGATCTTCAGTCCCAGGCTGGCCCTCTTGGCTGCACTGGCACTGAGTGTACTAGAAGCTTCAAAATCCATCCGGAATGCTGACTGTCTGAGTGGCTCTGGCCTGTCCACCAGCACCCTGCTCTTTACAGGGTTTGGGCAGAAGTCATGCTCTAGCAATCACCCCCTCCTGCTTACAGGGGGATGTGCCCTCCCCCCTCAGGACTCAGACTAGGAACACAAATAAACACAAAGCCAAATGACTTTCACTCTGTCCCTTCCAACTCAGTGATTTTGGAGGAGAATAAATACTGAAGCCACTGGCATGAATAGAAATTAATCTAGAACTAGCCTAACAGCATGAGGATGTTTTTGAAAAAGGGAAAAAACTTCTCATTGTAAAATCTCAACACAAATAGACTCTCCTTAGGTCAAATGAAAGAGAAATGTGTTAGGAAAGCAAAAAGATGTTGGGGAGCCAGACCCCCCCTTTCTATCTCACCTTCCTCTCTTCTGCCCCCTCTTCTGTCCTCCTTCTCTCCAATCCTTTCTCCCTGCTCTGCTCTCATTTCCTCTGACTCTCTCATCCTGCTCACCTCTGAGTCTTCCTCCCTCTGCTCTTTGCAGCTATTCTTTCTACCTGTGTGCTTACATCCACCGTTCTCTCACTTTACTAATTTATGGGTATGTGTGTGTGTATGTGTGTGTGCAGTGTACATGTATGTTTACATCTGCATGTGTGTGGGTGTGCCTGCATGTGCAGATGCATTGTGCATTGAGGCAGGGTGTCTCGAACCCAGAGCACACCTATACAGCTATTCCAGAGAGCCAGCTTGCTCTCTGGAATAAGTAAGCCCCCGTTGGCCTCCAGTAAAGTGGGGCGTATGTAGGTGCGGTGGATCCAAAATCTGGCCCTCACACCTGTGCGGCAAGCACTTTTACCCAACGAGCCATGTCTCCGGCCCTCACTTTCAGTTCAGTGGCAGAAATTCCACCTTAAGAGAGTAGCATGACTTTGGCCAAGTCGTTTCTCCACTTTGTGCCTATTTTCCAGTTGTCGTGGTTATGGGTACTGAACATAGCAAGACAGTCCGATGTAGAGGAAAACAGTTTCCACCTTGTGATGGGCTTAGGCCTGGAGGCTGAGCATTGCTTGGCTACAGAGAAATTCGAGTGGATAAACATAGGTATCTTGTGACCTTGGCATGTGTGTGTGGGATATAGGTGCACCTCTATGTGTAGGTGTGTATTCCTCCATGCCCACGTGTGGATTACAGAGGAGGATGTCAGATGCTTTATCACTTTACGTCTTAGTTTTTTCCGCTTGTGACTATGTGTGTATATGTCTATGTGTTTTATGTATGATCACATATGTGCCATGGTGTGCGTATTGAGGTCAGAGGACAACTTGACGGAGTTGGTTCTCTCTTTCTCCCACGTGGGTCTCAGAGATTGAACTCAGGTCATCAGGTAAGTGCCTTTGCCTGATGGACCGTCTCTCTGGCCCTCCAGCTTAGTTTTTGGGGACAGTGCCTCTCACTGAACCTGAAGCATGTTGTTTTGGTCACAGCTGTCCAGAATCTTTCTGGACCTGCATGTCTCTGCCATCCAGTGCTGGGGTTTTTGCCCACAGGACCATGGTCGACTTTTTACTTGGGTGTTGGGCACACAGACTCAGGTCCTCTTGCTTCCACTGGGACACTCTTACCCACTGGGGCATCTCCCTCACCTGTACCTTGGGCTCTCTACTTCAGCTTGCCGCTGACCTGAGAGGAAACTAATTTGAAACCAAGGAAAAGCCGAGAGGTGTGTAAGGCCTGGTAGGTGGGAAGGCCTTCAAAGGTCAGGTTAGAGCTAGATGGAGTGGGAAAGAGCCACAGACTGAGTCTAATGAGGAAATTGTGACTGACAAGAGGAAGTGGTCTCCCTGGCAACCATGGGGAGCCGAACCCCAGGAGGGGCCCACTGGAAGGGAAGCCTGAGGCGTGATCTTCTCAGGGAAGAGAACACATCTTTCTTTGCCATCATTGTCTCCCCAGGGCACAACATGAAATCTGGATCCATAAATACAGTTGCAAGGCTACCTTGATGAGTGAATACACCTGTTCCTGGAGCCTCTCAAGACAGGTTGGATGCCATTTCCCCAGAGCCCTCCTGCAGCACACACTTAGCAACCCCTGGCTAAAGATGGAGCGCCTGAACCTTCTAGCTGCAAGTACTGCTGCGGCCACCTACCTGCACAGCTCTGTCAGATCAAGGGCCTCACAACCGGTAGATCTACCCATTTCAGCATAGATCAGGAATGGGACATATCTTAATTAGGGTGCTTATTGCTCTGAAGAGACACCATGACCAAGCAACTCTTATAAAGGAAAACATTTAATTGGAGCTGGCTTACAGTTCCAGAGGTTTGTATCGGCTTCTTATCATTATCATGATAGGAAGCATGGCAGCATTCAGGCAGACATGGTGCTGTAGGAGCCAAGAATTCTAGACATCTTGATCCTAAGGCAGCCAAGAGGAGACTGTCTTCTGCAGACAGCCAGGAGGAGGCTCTGATTACACTTTGGACAGAGACTGAGCTTAGGAAACATCAAAGCTTCCTCCAACAAGGCCACACCCACTCCAACAAGGCCACACACCCCAATAGTGCCACTCCCTGTGGGCCAAGCATTCAAACACGTGAGTCCATGGGGACCAAACCTATTCAAACCACCACAGGACAGCACCTTGCCAAGTCCTCCAGCATCTCTGTCCAGCCAGCTTCAAATGCCCTATTGCCTGGGGATGAGGGGCAGACTGAAAGAATGATGCTAACTCAAGTGCCATCTGGCCCCCAGGGGCACTATGCCAGGACACTGAGCAGAGAGGCCCGGAAGGGATTACCTTCAGGCAGCAGAGCACTGCTCTGGGAGTCACAATCCCCTGATCTACCCTCAACCACAGCAAAGCCCAGTAGGAAATCATCCCCAGCCTTCTAGGCAGAAGAACCTCTCTAGCCACATATTGGAGAAGGCAACTGTGGGGGTGGAGATCACTGTGCAGGGCACTGGTTAGACTGTGTGCTTAGAGGGGGGCTGGAGGGGGGCCCAAGAAACAGGTCTCGATGAAGCCTTGGGTCCCAGACAGCCCCGTGGATGTTTCTGAGTCTGGGCTGGCAGGATTGCTGAGCAGGAGTGGAGGTGGGGTGGGGATGAGGGGGCTACACCGCCTTGGTAATCAGGAATGCAGGCAGCCCTGGAAGAGTTGTTACTGTGAGTGAAAACTGCGGTCTTCAGCAGTGGGGGCTCCCTCGGGCACTGACAAGCTGATGGCTCCTCTTGCCAGGGACACCCCTGATAGCTGGTGAAACAAATCCTTTAGCTCTGAAGGGAGATCTGAGCGTGCGGTACATCAGCCACTGCAACACGTTTCTCCCCTTAACACTAATCCCTCTTGCACTCCTACAGACTTCATGGCATCATCGTCCAGTTTCAGAGGAAGAAAACAGAGTTTTGGAAAGAGTATCGCCTTTTCCCAACTGATGATTCAAACTTGGACCCTTTGCCTCTTCCTCTCTTCCCATTACAACTACATCTCCCTGACTTTGACTCCTTCATCCTCTCCTCCCACATTCCACCCATTTACTCTCAAGATTTTGGCAAATAGCTTCTCCTCCATGAGGCTCATTTCTACATTACTTTTTCTTTCTTGGAGGTTGAGTTATAGCTGGTTATTTTATTTTTCAGACAGGGTCTTGCTTTGGAACTCATGCTGACTTTGAACTTGCAATCCTCTGACATCCACCTTCCATGTTCTGGAATTACAGATGTGTACCAACATGACATCCAGCTATGACTGAGATTCTTAACCAGGAGTCTAGGAATCCCAGGAAATAGTATGCTAGTCTTGGTACTAAAACATACGCTTTTTTTTTTTCCTTTTTCAAGACAGGATTTTTTGGTGTTGCCCTTGCTGTCCTGGAACTTGCTCTGTAGACCAGACTAGCCTCAAATTCATGGAGATCCATCTGCCTCTGTCTCTCAAGTGCTGGGATAAAAGGGGTGCACCACCACTGCCCACTTCCTGGCTGTGGGTTCACAATTTAGGGTTTTTAAGCTTTTTGTTGTTGTTGTTGTTTTTGGTTTTTGGTATAGCATCCACGACATATTTTTTAAATGTATAGTATAAAAAGCTTCTGAAGCCCAAAAAAGTTGACTTTCCAGCACAGGTGGAAAGGTGGCTGAAGGTCTTTTGGGCAAACGTTTGGGATGTGTTTCTGCCCTTGAGAAAGGAGAGCAGCCAAGTCAGGTCAGCACCACGGACAGAGCTTGGCTTGTTGGCGCCCCACAAGTCTGGCCAACTTCCGTGCTAGCTGGAGGATTCTTGCCATCCGGGATCAGTGGGATGGCAAGTCAGAATGGGCAGTCAACACAGATGGTTTCTCTCCCTCTTTTTTTTTTTTCCTTTTTAGTGAAGGAGTCCCAAATGTTGCAATTGTCCTCACGGTGACATTTCCCCTATTCTGAGGGCCACCCGTCCCTCCTCACCATAACAGTGACGAAGAGGGTATCAAGCTGGGCAGTGGAGTACCCTGGTGACAGATTAGCACTGCCAACCACGGACACAAAACCATTTGGTGTGGGGAAATGATAGATGCTAACACTCATTTTAAACACGGGCAACTGAATTCCCGCAGACAGGCGCCACGGCTGGGATTTAGGGCACAGCTGGTAGGTTCAGATAAGGTGCGGAAACAGTCCTGCACAGAGCTACGTTACTTAATAATGAAAATGCGGTGATGGATACCACTGTCTCAAGGAATAACCTCCCCATTTGGACGGTTTCAGCTCCCAAACCATCCATCCCTCCACAGCCCCTCCCCCACTTCTTCACTTCTTTTTTTTTCTGGAAAGGATGTGGGGGAGGGCAGGGGTGGATAAAGGCCAGGAGTGAAGGCAGCAAGAGGCTCACAATCCTAAAGAATTTAAGGAAACGCCCAAAGAACTCAGTTTGAAAGAACGCAGTCTATAAGCTCACTCAGGACAGCGAGTCTAACCTTAGAAGAATAGGACTAAGCTACCCTCGATGTTTTAATGGTCAAGGGTACCGCTCTTATCCTCATTTCTATGATGTCACAAGGAGCCAATCAGAGTTTTCTATATAAAACTTCACCTCCCACCTGACTCTGAGCTCCAGGAGAGAAGGGACCATTTGTCCACTGCCCCCTCAACAGCTCCCTCTGGAGAAAGTTCAGGGCTTAAAATGGAATCTAGGCTGGGATACTCAGACCTGCCTGTTTTTCTCACTCTGACAGGAGACAAAAGTAATGGCCAACAATTGGGAGCATCAAGGAAGCTTCCTCCTCTCTCATAACCAAGTGAAGCACCCCAAGTCCAGTGTTTTCCTCTCCCAGGTCATTCTCTTCCTTGAATTTCTCACTTGTCTTTTCCCTACTCCTAGCCTTAATGTGGGATCTCATCCTTGGTTCACTAAACACTTCCCTCTTCAGTCTCTCTCTAATCCATCTTCCATTCTGGCCACTGAAGTCATGTCTCCAAACAGAACAGGCACACTCCCTTGTCCTTAAAGTCAAACATGGAGTTCAGCTTTCTGTAGGACAAAGCCTGGTCTCCTTGCCCTTGGCAGCTAGAGTCTTTCAGGGTCTTCGCCCTGACCCCTATGTGTCCAGCAGGTTTTCATGAGGATGTGTTTCAGCCACAGGAGCACATTGCTGCCGCCCCTTGCCCACACCGGCACAACCCTTCCTGGTGGCTTGTATGCCCTCCCTTCCTCTTTGCTCTTGTGCTTTACCCCTTTGAGAAGATTTCCTTAATCTGCCCACTTCCTGGCAACACCAGGCTCCTGGTCATATGCTCTTACAGCAATAATCACCCAATCTGTCGGTGCTAGGTTGCTATCACTGCCAGAACCAGGATCGAGTCCCTGCTCCACCAGTATCAAGTGTGTGGCCCTGAGCAGGTGTTGTGCACCCTCACGTCTCTCCTCCTCTATTATGTAAGATAATGGATACGAGGTGTCCAGCCTGGCTTCTGGAACACAGTAGGAAATCAACTAGTTCATCCTCAATAGGGTAAGATTATGCACCTGGAGCCCACGAGAGGCTGGGGAAGGACTGTCTGATCCTGCCCTAGAAGCAGAGCCTGGGAGGGACACTGCCTCCAAGACTCACTGGGGAACACTAGGAAGGAAGTCCCACACCACAGGAGAGAAAGGCAGAGGGGGGAACGAGGGGGCAAAGATAGGTCCCAGGGGGATCTCTCTCTGGCTCCACCACAGAACTGTCTCTGCCTTGACACAAGGGGCTCACCTGAGACACCTCGTCATCACTTGTTCATCTGTGGTGTGTATGGGGAGCATCTTTTAAAACTGACCCTGGTCAACAGAGGGCACCTCCTAGGTAAGGGAGCGGCTGTTAGGGGGTATTGGATCTCACAGGGGACAGAGAGCCTCCGCCTGACAAAGGTGTCTGCAGAGCACCTGTTTTTAAAGAGACTGAGGTTGTTTGTCTCCAACTACTCAAGCTCTATCCATCAAAGAATTTCATTATTCACTCGAAAGATATTTGCTGAACATCTACTATGTCCCAAGGACTTCATGTGCCCCAGAAAGACACTGGAGATGGGTGCTCTTAGGCACCTCATAGTCAAATGGGGGGAGGGTGGCAGATGTTCACCAGTGAGTTGTCCTCAATGTCAGAGGTCTCATTCCTGAGAAGGTGTGTGGCAGTGGGAGGCAGGTCAGCCTGCGGGATGTCTTGGCTACTTTTTTTCACTGCTGTGACAAAATGTGATGACCAAGTCAACCTATAACAGCAGGCATTTAATTGGGCTTATGATTTCAAAGGGTTAAGTTCATGACCCAGCCAAGGCACAGGGGCAGGAACAGGAATGGCTGAGGTCTCAGATCTCTTCAAGCAGAGGTAGAGAGCACACTGAAATGTAGTGAGTCTTCCAAAACCTTGAAGCCCGCCTCCAGTGACACACCTCCTCCAAGAAGGCCACACCTCCTAATCCTTCCCAAACAGTTCCACTAACTGGGGACCACACATTCAAACATAAGAGCTTATGGGGGCCATCTTCATTTGCACCACCATAGAGGGCTTAAGGGGGTTCCTGAAGGGAGGAGATCTTCAGTGAAGATGTGAATGCTGACACAGTTCACAGAAGGACTTGCAGTTAAGTTGGAAAGGGTGTGTGTGTGTCTGTCTTCCTACTTCTTTCTTCCTTCTTTTGTTTTTTGTTTGTTCGTCTGTTGTTGTTGCTTGGTATTTCAGAGATAAGTTCTCCCTTTGTAGCCCTGGCTGTCTGGAACCTTCTATGTAAATCAGGCTGGTGTTGAACTCAGACTTCTACCTGCTTCTGCCTCCCAAGTGCTGGGAGTAAAGAGGTGCACCACTATTGCTTCACTTCTTTTTATATAAAAAGGGATTTGTTTTTATTTCTATTTGTGTGTAGGTGAGTGCCTGAGGAAACCAAAGAGGTCATCAGGTCCCCTGGAACTGCTGTTCCACACAATTGTGACCTACTCATAATCATAATAATAGCAGGGAATTGGACCTGGGTCCTCTGCAACAGCAGCAAGGGCTCTTAACCACTAAGTTGTCTCTTCACCCCGGCCCCTTCTTAAAGTTCTATTGCCTAGAGCTGTAGCCAGCCATTTACAGTTGAGTATAAATGAGATTTAATCTTTTTTTTTTAAAGAATTTTTAAGGGGAAATGGCCTATGGGCACTGAAAGCTTTGCAAAAAGAAAAAAAAGTATAAAATGGCAGAAAAGAGGTATGAGCAACAAAAGGAAGGCAGAAGCTTAGACCAAAACGTGTTCTTTTTACATCATGTATATGTATATATTATATCATATATATATGTATATATAAACACATAGAGAGAAACAAGATGCAATATATATGTAATATATATGTATTACAAGATGTAATATACATACATACATACATGCGTGCATACGTCTCTCTCACATCTTTTGGAAGGAAGCTTGACCTAATGCCACCTGCACCCAGGGTCTGCCTTTCTTACCTACTCAACATGGTATAAAACCCTACAGCCTATGCCTTTTCCATCACCATTGAAACTCTTGCTATGAGCATCTTAAAGCCTAGAGTCCTTGGAGATCTAGTCTGGCTCTCCCCTGACCTTGAACCTGCTCTGTTCTGTTGAGACACAAGTTGGGGATTGGTCTAGCTCCTTGGGACTCCCTGTAGCCTGGCTCCTGACAGAGTCCTTCCCCTTTTGCTGTTAACCAGGCAAAGCTACAAACTGTGGGGGCTGTCTGGACATCAACTGGGAGTCTGGGACCCAGGCTGGGCCTGGAAGCTGGGACAGAGAGGGCCCTGAAAGAGGCCCTCAGTCCCTGTGACCTTTCTGGTGCTGCTGAAATGGCTCCTGCTGCCCAGATTGCAGCCTGTGCTGTCAGGCACGCGCCAAGGTCAAGGCTGTTCCCTTGCTCCAGACTCCGCAATAATGGCTTGTAATGGCTGTAAACAGGTGAAGCTTGCCTCGAAGATGCTTTTGCCACCAGGATAAGAGCAGATCCATTCTCTTTAACCCTCTCCTGGATTCTGATTGTAGCAGAGATCTATCAGCTCAGGCAGGGCCTTCTCAGAGGCCTCCATAGCTGGCACCTCACCCACCCAAACCACAAGGTAATGAGGAGGACGTTACTAGGAACCATTTACAGACAGGAAAACGCAGGTGCAGAGAGGAAGAGACTTTAGCTCTCCCAGATATTGGCACAGCTGGAACAGTTACCTAGACTTGTGTGACCTCATGATCCAAGACAGAAACCCTCTGCTCCGAAGAGAAAGTTGGGGGAGAGGAGGGCAATATGCAAACAAGTGATGCTAGAGTCTGCAGGTTTAGAGAGGAAAGAGGTCTGCATTTTACTTGCTGTGTGACTTTAGACCTGTCAGTTAGCCTCTCTGGGTTGCAACGCCCTCAGTCCTAACATGGAGATAGGATTTCCAGACAGAACGATTGTGTTGACTAAACGCCATTAGCTGCATGTACTTCTTGGCTCAGAAGTTTCGATAAATAACAGAGGGTCCGGGCTTCTAAGAGACACGATCTGAACATGGAGCTGCTGGGTGGAAATCAGTAACCCTAGTCCAAGGTCAGCCCCACTGTGGAAACTGTTGAGGACAAGGATACGATACGCTGTCTGTATAGCGTGTACAGGGCAGGCAGGCTGGGGCTCCCTCCCTCTGTCCGAGCCCTGGGCAGCAAGGCAGGAGCGGAGACACCGAGGCTGTAAATAAGGCCAGCGAGGAGCCATGATGCTGCCTGCACCACCATGTGGCCATTCCCGTCACGCCGCGACCTTTAGTGCAGCTTCTGTCACGCCAGGGCACAGGAAGGCAGCCAGTTCCTCTGCCTTGCTTCTGAGCCCATTATTGGTCAGGCAGGACTGTAAGCCTGACGGTGGTGGCTGGGCATCTCCCTCTGTCATTTGCTAGCTCCTTGCCCTCAGCCCCCACATGGAGTCTTTTCCCCAAAGACCAGAGAGGAGGGACCCGGGACCTACTGCAGAGCATACCCATGAGACCCGGTTGTGTGGTGGCCTTCAGCCCAGTCATTGTTGCTGTTCTGTCCTGGGGATCGAACTCCGGGCCTTAGATCTGCTGGGCAAGTGTTCTAGCTACACCCCCAGCCCTCTTTATTCTTTAT
This sequence comes from Pachyuromys duprasi, assembly GCA_028658305.1. Lineage (NCBI taxonomy): Eukaryota > Metazoa > Chordata > Mammalia > Rodentia > Muridae > Pachyuromys > Pachyuromys duprasi. Next base: position 135,999,748 of record CM053766.1, on the reverse strand, counting down.
TTTGAGACAAGATCTAACTAACTTGCCTCAGCTGACCTTTAACTCACTCTGTAGCCCAAGAAGGTCCTGAACTTTCAATCCCTCTGCCTCAGCCTCACTCGTTCATTCGTTTGCTCTTGCTTCTTGTCTACCCTGACTGCTCTTCCTGGATAGTTGCTCAGGCCTCCTGTTCCATGAGCTTGGGCCCAGCTCCTAGCTCAGTGAGGTGTGGGATGGGTTTATTCACTCAGCAAGCTTGTCATCTCAAGCATCTCTCCAAACACAGGGCTGCCAACAAATGACCCACCTGTCCCCAGCTCTGGTCGGGTCAGTGGAATATGAAGGGTGTCCCCAGAGAGGATCTACACCTTGGAGAAGCCAAACTTGCTCATCTAGATACCCAGGTCAACTGGCCCTCAAGCTCAAGAGTGTTTCCTAAGCCTTGGCACCTCCACTTCCTCTGTAAAGTGATGGAAAGGGGCAATGAGGACCAAGGGAGTTGCTCCAGCCATCTGCGGTGCCACATGGAGGCCTCTGTGGGACTCCAGCTCTGCAACCACCACCCAGCTCGAAGGAAAGCATGGTTTCCTTGGAGGAGGAGCCGTTTGTGGAGGAGAGTTGTAGGGCATGCAGGGGTGATGGTGAGGGGCAGGTAAGGAGAGAGCTCCAGGCTTCACAACTCTGAGGGCCGTGAGCTGCAGTGAGAGCAGAACCCTGAACACATGCGTGCACATCTGTTTGTGTGCATACCTGTGTGTATGTGTGTAATGATCTCTACACATGCTTACATGTGTGTATGTGCTGGGATGGGGGCAAGAAGAGATCATTTTAAGGTGACTGATAATCAGCATGGCAGATGCTGAGGCTGGGACAGTGTCAGGGACAGTGGGGGACTGTGGTGACCTTCCCACCCAACCCTGCTGTGCAGAGGCAGTGTCAGCTGCCCTGATGCTGAGCTGAAGGCCCGGAAGGGTACCAATGAATGGAGGGGGTAACTGTGAGTCTCATCTGTCCCCCTTGAAATATCCCTCAAACCAGACACCCAGGCACTCACCAGGCATCTGCCTGCTACTGATACAGCCCTGGCCAGGCCTTCTGTCCTGCTGGGTACACACTTTTATCAGAGTAGGGAGACACAGAGGCCAGGAACTCTGCTCTGAGGCAGCTCTGCTGCGTACAGCAAGCAAACTCCTCTCCCATAGCCAGGACACTCCATGAGGAGTCTCCAGGGAGCCTGGTTGGCAGTGGGCATCCTCACTCTCTCTCCTCAGCTGTCTCCGTGTGTGCTGAGAGGGAGGATCTGCATTCAACTCCCTGTCCTGCAATATCTAGCCGGGGAGAGCATTGCCCTAGGTATAGGACTTATCCAGCACTTCTTCTGTGACCTCATGGATGCTCTCAGAGGAGTTATGAACATATTGTGCAAGGGTTTGTGTACAAGTGCCCACAAACATGCGTGTAGTCCATGGCACATGTATGGAGGTCACAGAACAAATTTCAGGAGTTGGATTCTCTCTTCTACCCCATGGGCTCTGGGGCTCAAACCCAATTCCTCAGGCCAATGAGGAGCCATCAGCATCAGGTGCCTTCACCAACGAGAATCCAAGGAATAACTAGCATGAAAGGGACTAACACACAGTGGGTGTGCAGCGTAGTGTTTCTGGCTGACCTCACCAGGATTTGGCTTTTGCCATCTGCAAGCCAAGAAGCAGCACTTGGCAAATCCCAGGGGGAGGGCAAAGCCACCCTCCGCTCCCACAAGAACTGTGAGAACTGTGGAGGTTAGAGTAGGCCAAGGGTCCTTAAGCCATCCGGGCAGGCTGTCGGTTTCATGCCTGCCTGGGTGAGCACTCTGGGAAAGGAGAGGTTGCCTTAGGGTTGCACACAGGAGAGGAACCAGTGAGAGCTGGAGATGGAAGCTTTGAGAGGATTCCAGAGGCACTACTGACAGGTCTCAGGGCCACAGGCAGTGAGCTGGGATCCAGACACGGTCTGAATCAGAAAGGCAGAAAAGAGACAAGACAAGAAGGAGAGGGAAGACAGAAAGGGGGAGCGTGTCGTGACGAGAGGGGAGAAGGAGGGGTGCAGCACCAAACTTGACCAGTCACTGTAGAACCCTGGTAAAACTGAGGGAGTTTGAAAATCAGCATGTCCCCCAATCTATACAATCAAACCCTACCCCAAAAGTGATGATGAAGTTGGGAGGCATGGCCTTTGGAGGTAATTAGGTACACAGGAGCCCTTCGCACAGGTCTGTGCTCTCAGACATGGGGGAGGAGCTATCTAGTTCTTTCAGCCATATAAGAATGCAGTCCAGGTTGGCAGGATGCAATCCACAAGGGCACCCTCACCAGAACCTGGCCATGATGGCTCCTGACCTTGGCCTTCCAGCTTCAAAATGGTGAGAAGCAGTTTGGTTGTGCCCTGTCTGGGACTTTGATATAGCAGTCCCAAGAGACTATGTATCCCGCTGTTGTACTGTACAGCTTCTGGTGATATCATTGAGGGGAGAGGAACAGGGGCCCTGGTCCCAATCCAGCCCTGTCTTGCTTTGTGGCTTTGGGTCCACCACTTTGTCCTTTTGATGTTTTTCTCATTTATAAGAGAGTGATAAAGTACAAGCCATTGTGGCGTTGGGATAGGATGTTTCCCACAGTCTCTGGCATTTGAATACTTGGTCCCCAGTTGGTCCTGCTGTTTGGAAGATGTGACCTTCCTGGAGGATACTTGTCATTGGGGCAGAATTTGAGGTTTCAAAGACTTCTGTCTTTCCTAATTCACTCCCTGCTTTCTGTTTGCAGGGCCCAGCTTCTGCTCCAGCCACCATGTCTGCTGCTTGCTGCCCTGATTTGCCCATGGGCTAAATAAAGCCCTCCCATATAAGCTGCCTTGGCCATGGCACGTTATCCCAGCAATATAAAAGTAACTAACACAGATGCTTAAAATCAAAAGGCAGAGAGTGTGTCCTATCTGCACTGGTGCCTGTGTAGAAAAAAAAGAGAGAGAAATCAGAAGGAAATTCTTAGTCTTTAATGCATTGGTTGGAAAACAAGATGGATTAGAGGCTGGGGGTGTGGCTCAGTTGGAAAAAATGATTTATGCGTAAGTGTGAGACTGGAATTTGGATTCCTAGAGCACACATAAAAAGCCATGTGCAGTCGCGCGTGCACACACACACACGAAATCCCAGAGCTGTCAAAGTAGAGACAGAAGGATCCCTAGGTGAGCTCTAGCTCAGAGAGTCTGTCTTGAAAGGTAAAGAAGAAAGCAACTGAAGAAGACACTGGATCTTGACCTCTGACCTCCACATGCTTATATACACCTGTACATAAACAAATACACACACACACACATTAAAGAAAGTAGATGGTCTAAATAGAAACTATATTTTCAGTTCAGGTTGCTAGGAATAAAGGAAAATAAATCCTAAGAAGATGAACAAAATTTAAGAGACAAAAGCAAAAATAACGAGCCCAAACAGGAGACAAAAAGGGGATCCCACGATGCCAGGGTGTGGTAAGAACAGAGTGATCTCATTCATGTTCTTGCTCATTAAAATCAAGACATATGTTCTCTTCCAGGCGCGGTGCTAAGGACAGGGCACAGAGAGGAGCCACACTCGCAGCCCGCCCTCAGGAGTCGCCAGGGGAAAGGTGCCAGAAGACAATCGACTAATCTACTCATTGCTCAACTGCATCAGGCACAGCAGAAGCTTCCTGGGAGTGGGGAGGGGCCCTGGTGCTCCCCAGTAGATGGTGCCGAGGCCGGCGTGCCAAGTGATCCTGGTTACTCTGCTTCTCTGGCAGTTGCTTTGCGGCGCTTCTGAGCACTGCAGCAAACCCCGCGGCTAGGACTGTCACCATCTCCACCCCAGAGCAGGGAGCTGCGGCTAAGCAAGCTCTTGAACTGGCTGCATGCTTCAGCCAGAGGTGGTGCATCAGTGCAAGCCAGGCAACCGGAAGGAGGGGAAGAGGAGCGGAAGGAGCAGGCATGAGTCTGAACATTCACTAGATAGCGGGTAATCGAGAGCAATCAGTGTGTCTGAACTTGGCCACGTCTCATCACTGGCGATTTCCAGCTGGCTTTGAACTTTAGAGTTTAGAGTCTAAAGGGTGCGGTTGCTTGGCCCCTAGGGCAGCCTCATCCAGCTCCAAGAAAGGTGCTTTTCAGATGGCCTGGTGCTTATTGTATCGCTCAATCTGGTCTTGAACTCACAGCAATCTTCCTGCCACTGCTTCCCAAGTGCTGGGAGTCCATGCATGAGCCACCACTTTCCTGAGTGTAGAACCAGATGTGAAGAGCTAGAGGCCCCAGCCCTGGGCTGAACCCGTGGCTGTTGTTTGACGCTTGATGGAGGCTGCAGGCTGGCGCTCACCTAAGAGAGGCTGGGGCAGCTAACTAGAAGAACAGAGGCTGTGGGCGCCCTCTGTGGAGCAAGGGTTCTTCTGGTGGGAGACCTAGTCATGCCCAAAGGCCTAGGCCGGGCTGGTGGGCGTGGCCGCATCTGAGGCTGGGGGTGTGGGCGGGGCACGGAGCTAAGGCTTCCGTGATTGACTGGACAGTGGGTTTTCTCCGCAGGGTATTGGGGAGCCATGGAGGATTCCAACCACTGGCAGGCCGCGAGCACCAGGACCAGCTGGAGAAGAGCTTGGCGCCCCTGGCAGCGGGCCATGGACCCTGACTCGCAGAGAAGGGGCGACCTCATCCACTCTCCTTCCTCTCCGAGTTCCGGGGCTGGCAGCCGTTTGCTCGCCGTGAAGCCGCGGCGCACATCCTTCAGCGTGACATTGGAACATCACTGGGGGAGTGGAGGGTGACGGAGCACCATCCCGGGCGGTAATGGCTCCAACGCCTAGAGGAAAATGACATAAATAATGTCCCATTAGAGGCGCCGAGCTGCTCCGCCGAGTGCCTTGTTTTGCCGGCAACATGATGGTCTTCATAAACAGACTCATTTATTTTCCAGCCCTTGTTCGGGCGAGGTGGGGGTGGGGTGCCGAGGAAGGTGACCTGGCGGCGAGGGCAGGAATGGGGACCCACTTGCTGTCCAAACTCTGACATGGTGCCAGCGCCTGCCATCCACCCTCCCGGTCTTTGGGAAAACCCTGCTTCCTTCGCTGCCACCCGGACTGCTGGGAGGTCTCTATGCCCACAACGTGGTCATGCAGCGATGGGTTTGAGAGACAGACTAGCTGGGTCTCTCAGGTGTCATATAGCCTGTCTGAGCCTCAGTTTCCTCTTGTGAAAGTGCAATAGTGATATCTTCCTGGCTGGTAAAATGCCCCGTAAGATTGTTGAGGCTTTCCTGAGCAGTGTCCCCGGCTGTGTGCTCGGTTTTGTACACAGAGGTGCTGACGACTCTTTTTCTCCCCAAAGGGAGACTCGTCCCTTTCCAGGCTGGGCCTTGTGTCAAGCTCAGTCCACAGACGCTCTGTGAATGTAGCCTGTGACACGTGGGCCAGGACATGGGGGTTGTGGTTGTGACCCTGGGCACATCCCTTCCCCTCTCTGGACCCTTTCTCCCAGGAGGAAGGGAAAGGTTAAGCTGAAGGACTGTGGCCCCTCTCGCTTCCAGCTTTCAGGATTCCCCCTAGAATCCCCATCCCTCCACCTGCAAAGAGGTGTCAGAAAGAATTGGGCCACTTCTTGCCCTACTGTGTGGCTTTAGGCAAGGATAGAATGTCTCTGTGCTTGTGGTGGTGTATTAGGGGACTGAAATGATCAAATCAGAGGTGCTTGCTGGGCTGTCCAATGCTCCAGACGTTGCTCGTTGCTCGAAGCTGGGGACACAGCATGAGACAGATTTCAGTGGGAGAGGAAGATGAGGGGGGGAGGGGTATTACTCAGCGTTCCAAGTGCTGGAGGGGTGGTGGAGTGGCTCTCTAACACTCATACAGAAGGAGCCCGAGGGCTCTGGGACACCATTCGTTCTGTTGCTGCCTGTGGTTTCTCTGGGTTCGTAAAGCCTGACTTCATATTACGTCTCAGAGTGTTTGGGTGACTAGGCTGTGGTGACACAGCTCTTCCAGAATACCACCAGGAACAAGAAGACGCCTGACACTGTCCCCAGAATACAGTGCCACTGTTGGGGCCAGTCCTGGGTCTGGGGCTGCTGCTGGCCTTGGGTCCCCCGCCTTCCTCCCTGAGTTTCCTCACCCTGCTCTGCCCTTCCCCTGGACAGCCTCCCTTCTTTCCTCCCAGGATCCTGGTGGCTCCGGCTGACGCAGGCCCAGCAGGTACTGCTCGCCTAGCTGTCGTCGTGATGAACAGCTTCCCGTGGCCGAGCAGATAACAGTACACACACAGGTCAGGGGGGGCCCATGTAGCCCATCCATCAGGCCTGTGGCTGGTGGAGGGCTGGCACACCCTTGTGCCTGTTATCTGCCACAAATGTGTTTTCCCCCAAGGTTAACAGCAAGAGTGACAGCTGAGCTCCCGACATCAGCAAGGGCTGGCTAGCTGGCGCCGGACAGGCCTCCTCCCATCTCCCTCTCTCCCCTTGTGGGCTGGTGGAGACTCCCCCAGTCTTTCCAGGGAGACTACCCAGCCCTGCCAACTCCCTCTCCCCCTCTCCCCCTGCGGTCCAGACTCTCCACTGAGAGCATCGCTCTTTGAAAGCTAAGGTGCAGACTACTTTATTCCTTGAGAACTGGGAGGTGTTTTGAAAGTCTGGATCCACCTGGCTGGCCTGGGTTCAAATCCAAGACTTCACACTCATATGCTGTGCTGGGATTATAGGTGGGTGCCACATGCAGATAAAATCGAGTTTCTTTAAAGTACTTAGGACAATGTTGGACACATGGTAGTGGATCATTAGAAACAGGTGTCATTAAAAATAAGGTCTTAAGTGTCTCTCCCCCTCTCTTTCCACTTTCCTATTCACTTCCCTCCCTCCTCCTTTCCTCTCTATGTATCTATTTATCTATCTGTCTCTCTATCTATCTGTGTATGTATCCACATGCATGTGGAGGCGAAAGGTCAATGTCGGCTGCCTTCCTCAATTACTCTCTAGCTGGAGCTCACCAATTTGGCTAGATTGGCTGACCAGCAAGCCTGAGTGCTCATCCTGTCTCTACCTCAACAGCACTGGGATCATTTAAAAAGAAAAAAAAAAAGGCATTGTGTCTGTCTTTGACATGGGTGCTAAGGATCAAACTCAGGGTCTCCTCATTGCTTGCATAGAAGCACTTTTTGACCGACCATATCCTTCACACTGGAGCTGTAAATCTTACACATGGAACCTCAAAACCTTCCAATCACCTTAGGGCCAGAGTAGAGGAATGGCTGTCTGGAGGAGAGTCTGGCTGAGTGTCATGGTGGCTCTCCAGATTCAGCTCCCTCACACAGGCAACTGACAGATTCTCTGCCTGATGCAGAGAACCCTGCCCCAGACTTGCTTTCCAGCCAGGCTGCTGCCCTCTATTGAAGGTTTTGAGTATCCATTGCAGAGCACCTCACCAACCTGGAGAGATGTTTATCATTCTGTCCACGTATCTGCCCCTCCCATTTATGTACTCAAGGTATCTGTTAACCTACCTCACCCATACATCATCCACCCATCCATGTACTTCTCTACCTACCCATCAGTCATCTATCCACCAAGTCCATCTATTTACCCACCTACTTTATCTGTCCATCCATCTACCTTTCCATCCATCCATTCATCCATCCTCCCATATACTTATCTATCCACCTCCTCATGTATCTGCCCAATCAATGCATGGATCCATTCCATTCCATCAATCCATCCATCAATCCATCCATATATCCATCCATCCATCCATCTAACCAATGTATCTACCTATCCATTCATCCCTCCATGCATTCATCTGCCCATTTCCTCATTTATCTACCCAGTTCATACACCCACCTATCCCCCAACCCACTCCTCCAGCCTACACATCAGCCAATCCACTCCATTCATCCATCCATCCACTCATCCATCTACCCACCCTTTCCACACGCACACATCTACCCCCCCCCACGCCAGTCACGCAACCATTTACCTATCCTGTCACTCTCCCATTCCACCCATCTTCCTAACCACATAGCCTCTCATCCATCCATTGACTCATCTGCCCATCCATTCTGTCCAGGCATCTATGCATGTACACATTCCTTCCATTACATCATCATATCATCAATTAGCCCACTGTTTATTTATCTACATTCTCTTAGTCATCCATCCTTCCATCCTTTCTTCTACTCATTGATCTGTACTCCTGTCACTGGTCCATTCATCCAGTTTATATTTGTTGATTCTTCTTCTTCTCATCCATCTTCTATCTTCTCTTCCCTCATTTTCTCCTTCTTTCTTTCTTTTCCTCCTTTCTCTTTTCCCCCTTTCCCTCCCTCCTTTTCTATTTTACTATCTTACGTATAGCCTACTTTCTATTTTCTTACTTATATTTATTTATCTGCTCTCTGTCTGTCTATCCATCCACTGATGTACTTAGCCCTGACTGAGCACCTATCACATACTAGGCTCTGGGATGTCTACAGAAAAGCATTTACAAATTGGTTTCACCTTCGATTTTTAGCGCTGCAGAAAGCAGAAACACAAACGAGGAGACAAGAGGCTGTGGTAGTTCACATCCCAGCACTCAGCATGCCAAGACAGGAGAAATACAAGTTTGAAGCCAATCTGGACTACATACTGAGTTCCTGTCTCAAAACAAAACAACCCACACCTCCCCCAAAATGAACAAGAAAACAGCCAACAAAAGAGTAAGTGGATTGAACCCAGGAAAAAAACTGGGTAGAAGGATAGAAAGAAAATTCTCTTTCTGCTAGGGCATCTGACCAGGATCTGTGCCTAGCCCCTGTTGCCCAATTATTAACTATACAGCCCGAAACAGATTTCTTAACCTCCCTAGGACTCAGTTTACCCAGCTCTAGGATGAGGGTAGTCATGGGTTCCCTGTCGGAGGATCATCACAATGGTCAAATTAGCTTAGTAAGTGTGGATCAAATGGTCCAGCTGGGCTTTATCAGGTGTCTCTCGGGAGCATTAGTACAGAAAGAGGACACTTTGATAGAGCTGGAGGTGAGGCCGCTGAGACCTTATCCACAGCAAGAAGCTGCTGCAGAAGGTAATAACCACCAGTTCTGCGCGGCCTGGGAATTGTCTGGGGAGTTCCAGGGCTACAGGGGGTGGGTGGGGGAGGGGAGTTGAAAGGGACAAGATGCTGAGATCAGAGGGACAAACAGACAAGTGACAGTGCCAAAGAAGGCAGGGTCTGGGCTTCCGGTGCCCTGGAGGGAGGGGCTATGCACGGCAATGGAGGGCGAAAGAGGAGACCCAGTGATTGGAGCAGAGGTGAGAAGGCCCCCTGGCTCCTCCTTCCCTCCAGTGTCTCTGAGCCCAGACCTGGGGAGACAAATCAGAGGTGAAGAGGCTGTCCTGAAAGTCTGCAGAGCCTGGCTTCAGAATGCCACATGCAGGAGTCCTACTGAGACCTCTAAGGCCCCCACAGTTAGCAGCCAGGGTCCCGTAATGAACCCAAGGCAGGCTCTGTCAGGCTCAGTTCCGGCCTCTGCCAGAGGCATGGTTTTTCACATACTCTTATATTCTTCAACAGACCGGTGCAGCGTGCCAGGATCTGGGACACTCTGGGAGCTAGGCTGCCATAGAACTGACCCCCTTAAGGAGCTTGCAACAACCCATTGGAATGGAAATGTCTTTGTTTCTTTGTCTGATGCTGTGATATATGCTTTTCCAGAGTCTGCTTCCAGGAGAAAGGGTTTATTCTGGCTCAGGTTCAAGGGTACAGTCATGGTGGTGAGGAAGTCAAGGCAGAAGGACTTGGAAGCAGCATGTCACACTACGTGTACAAGCAAGATGCAGTGAGTCACATGCTCATGCTCAGTTCCCTTTCTCCCTTTTGTACAGTCCAGGGTCCCCTGCGAAGGGCATCGTTCTGTCTACAGTTAAGATGAGTCTTTCCATATCAATTAACATAAGCAAGATGCCCATTCCCTAAGGTATGCCCAGAGGCCCATCTCTGGGGTAATTCTAGGTTCTGTTAAATTGATGATACCATCTAAAGACGTCAATGGTTTAATTGCCATATAATCTTATAAATGTACGGCAAACACAGCAGGCCACGAGGCCTTCCTTTTTTCTTATCCTCCTGCTCATACACTGCAGGACTCACTGGTCCATGAAGATGTCACAAGAATGCACCAGGTTGGTACAGATACTGTTGGCACACACACTTGTACTCAGAGACCCATGAAGATGTAAATGCCAGCTACTTGTGATGGAGAGTGCAGTGTTACTAGGGCTTTCAGACCATGAAAACAGATCTCTTGTTTTACCTTCAAATGGCCGCATTTCATGGAAAGCTTATCTAGCTAATGTGGGCTGTGGAGTCCGCTTTATATAAGTGGTGGGAACAAGTCATTTGTTCACTCCACATGCGATTCTGCAGCTCTCTTCATTCTCTACTGCTTGTGGCACGGAGGACACAGGCTTCACTGGGATTAGTGCACTGCAAAACCCACATGCAGAACACGATGCATGTCTTGTGGGAGCCCAGGGGAGTCTCCTGCGACAATCCAGCCAACTGGTCAGGCTTCCAGGGAAGGGTTCCCCTGAGCTGAGTCTGAATAGGGGAATGGGAGTTAGCTAGCCTTGACTGTCAGCTTGCTGGGGTTGGCAGACCACTAGGAGATCAGAGAGCATATTTCTGGGAGTGTCAGGGAGGATGTCTCCAGAGATTAACTGAGGATGAACCCCTCCCAGACTGTGGGTGGATGGCATTTTTCATAGTAATGAAAACTGGCTTACACCAGGAAATGCATATGAGACAGTGACTGTGATGCTTCTAATTTGCTGACAGCTTGACTGGATTTAGAATTTCCCAGGATACCTAGTTCTGGGCATGTCAATGGTGAGCTTTCCAGAAAGAGTTAACTGTGAAGGGAAGACTCACTGCAAATGTGGGTGTCACCATCACATGGACTCCACTAAATAAATGGGAGCAGAGGAGGTGAATGCCAGCAGTTGTCTCTGCCTCCCGACCATAGGCACAATGTGACTGGCTTCCTCATGCCCCTGCCTCGGTGCCAGGTTACTGTGGTGGAATTGTGAGCCAAAAACAAAACAAAAATAAACAGCAAAAAAAAAAAAAAACCCTTCCCTTCCTTAAATTACTTTAGCTGAAACAGAAGACAGTGCTGTGCACAGTGCTGTTGCTGTGAGTCATTTGACCACATGGGTGTTAGGTCTTTGTAGTTTGTGAGGGGAGAGTAGAAGAGTTGGAGGCTGTGGGCTAGAGAAACCCTAGAGATTACTGGATCCTCCTGGCAGGAGTTCAGAAGACCAAATTGCTGAGAGAAATATGAACAGTAGGGGCTGGAGAGACGACTCAGTGGTCAAGAGCTGTCTGCTCTTCCAGGGGTCCTGAGTTCAATTCCCAGCACCCACATGGTGGCTCACAACCATCTATACTGGGATCTGATGCCCTCTTCTGGTCTGCAGGTGTACATGCAGATAGAGCACTCATCTACATAAAATTAATAAATATACAAATTTAAAAAATAGAACTATGAACAGTAAAGGACAGGCTCACACAGTTTCAGAGGGGAGTGAAGTGTCCATTGGGAACTGGGCTAGAGGCCACTCATTATATACTGGCAAAGGATCTGATGTGCTCTGCCTGAGTCCTGAAGACGTGAAGGGGCAGGGTTCAGATGTAATGGAGTATGCTGTCTAACGGAGGAAACGTCAAGACAGATGAACATCTAGGTTGTGACATGGTTACTGCTCACTGCTCTTAGTTGGCCCAATAGTGAGCACAGAGAGCTATGATCAATGAAAGGTTTGACAAGGAAAGACAGCGGCCAGTTCAAAGATGTGGAAAAAGAGGGTGCAGAGAAAGCAGGTGTAAATGTTAGTCAGATCGATATCTGTAAAGAGAAGCTTTCTCCTTCACCACTATAATGGGAAAGGTGCCCCAAAGCGGGAACCCAGCCATCAAAGACTTAATGGAGGTATCCTGACGCTCAAAACAACCATCTAAGGAAGTGTTTTTCTGGGTGCAGCTCCCAAGGTGCATGGAGGTGCCAACTGTGGTCAAAGGGGGCTACATCTTGAGCTCGCAGCAGAACTTTGAAGAATTATTCACAAGGTGCTGTTTCTGTGGGCAGCAACATGTAAGAGTTATGGCGTCATGGAGGCTTACACCAAGGCTCCAGAGAGCTGCCAAGGATCACATTCCCTGCAAAGAAACTGGTGTTTTGAATGAGAATGGCCCCCACAGGCTCATATATTTGAATACTTGGTTCCCAGGTGGTAGAACTGTTTGGTAAGGATTGTTTGGAAGTGTGCTCTTGTGGAAGGAGGTGTATCACTGGGAATAGGTTTTGAGGTTTCAGAGCCCATGCTAGTCTCCTTCTCTCTCTCTTTCTCCCTCTCTCTCCCCGCTCTGCCGTGTGGTTGTTGTTCTCAACATATAATCTCCAGAGCCATGCTTGTTTGCTTGCTGACAAGCTTCTGCTATAATGGTCAGGAACTTTCGCTCCCCCTCTGAAACCGTAACCGAGCCCCCAATCAAGCTCTTTCTTTTAGAAGTTGCCTTGGTCATGTTGTCTCTTCACAGCAATAGGAATATAACTAAGACAGAGGCCCTAAGCAGCCGTTGTTTGGAGCTGTGGAAGGGACGCCTGCGTGGCAATAGAGACCCCAAGTATGTCTGCTCTGCCATGACTGTGGGGTATCTGCCAAGCAAAGCTGCAAGCACAGAGCAGAGAGGGCATAAGAAAGGCTCTGTGTGCTATAGGTGGCAGAACTGGAGGGGCTGGGCTGTCCACGGCTGTTGGAGTCCATGTGATGCACCCAGAGCCTCAGGGGCCTGGCATGGAACTGCGGGTTTCTTTCCCTGCTTGCTGTGCTGCAGTCTCGCTTTCACCCAGTCTTCTCGTTGGAATGGAAATGCCCAGTCTGCACCACTGTGTATCGAAGCAGGCGACTTACCGTTTGGGTTGAGGAGGCTTACAGCTCTAAGATTATCTTGACATTTATAGTTTCAGCCTTCCAACAAAAGTAGATTAGATCCCTTGGACACATTTGGGGAATACGTAGTTACTTTTTGCCCTGTTCATTTTCTTAAGAAATGTCTGGGTTTTGAGTGATTATAGTATGGGTGAATTTCCTGGTATTATTAATTATTTCAAGCTTTTAAAAATGGTCTTATGTTATACGTATGAGTGTTTTACTGAGTGTGGAAATGTGCACCGTGTGCACACTAGGCTCCATAGAAGCCAGAAGAGGACGTCAGCTCCCCTGGGACAGGTGACTGTGAGCCACTGTGTGGGTGCCGAGAGCTGAGCCTAGTCTTCTGAGAGACAGCAAGCTCTCTCAGCCTCTGAGCCGTCCCTCCAGCCGCTATTTCAGGCTTTTAACAAACAGTCCGTGAAAGAAGCTGTCGGATTTATGATAGAGAAAAACACTTCTTTTGGTTTGGATTTCTGCCCTGCTTAGATTTTTTTTTTAAGGATGAGCAGGGATTGCCAATTCCACGCGATGTAAACAAAACTTCTAGACATAATACATATATATAGCAGCTTGTTGTATCAGGTAGGCCGGTTTCAGATGTTTCTTTCAAATATGAACTGTTTCAGTCTTACGGAGACCGTAATTTCCAAATGTGTAATGTGTCCACAGATGTGCCCTGCATTCAGACTGCGTTTTTTCCTATTTTGGCTTTTTGTTTTGTCTCCTGCCTGCTAGCCAAAAGCCAGGCTGCTTCACGTCTATGAACAATGCAAAGTGCTTAGAGCTTTAAAGCAGGGAACAAACTGAAAAGGGCAACACATCGTGCCCTGAAGTGGAAAAGTCTGTGTGTTGTGGAGTTTTTTTAAAGAAAAGTTTCAAAAAGGTTTTTTTTAAAAAAGAGATTGCTTTGAATCTCAGAGGAAACGGCCTTTGGGGGTGTGGAGGTTAAAGATGACGGGGACTTTTGAAGTTGGACTGGGTGCCTTTTGCCTGTGAGATGGTCACCAGGCTGAGGACCAGGAATGGAATGCCATGGTTTAAAAGTGGTCCCATCTCGTGGGCTGGAGACATGGCTCTGTGGGTAAAATGTTTGCCTGGACAGCATGGAGGCTGGAGTTCAGATTCCCAGAACCCACACAAACGCTGGGCAGGGATGGGGCCTGGCCTGTAAGCCCAGCACTTAGGAGGTAGAGGCGAGATCCAAGGCACAAGCTGGTTCGCTGTGAACTAGCTGGAATTGGTGAGCTCTGGACTCAGCAAGAAAGCCTGCTTCAGTAAAGTACAGTTCTATTGAGGAAGAGAACTGATATCACTTTCAGGCCTTCACAAGGCACACACAAACACACACACACTCACAGATACACACATGCACCACACTAAGGCACAAATGTACACACACTAGTACATATACACATGCCTGAGGGTTTCTGTTACTGTGAAGAGACACTATGACCATGGCGACTCTCATAAAGGAAAACATTTAATTGGCGCTGGCTTACAGCTCAGAGGTTTAATCCCTTATCGTCATGGTGGGAAGCATGGCGGCATGCAGGCAGACATGGTGCTGGGGAAGGAGCTGAGAGTTCTACATCTGGATCCACGGGCAGCAGGAAGAGACAGTGAGCCTCTAGGCCTGGCTTGAGTACCTGAGACCTCAAAGCCTACTCCACAGTGACAGACTTTCTCCAACAATGCCATATTTCTAATAATGCCACTCCCTATGAGCCTATGGGGCCATTTTCATTCAAACTATCATATTCCACTCCCTGGCTCCCATAGGCTTGTAGCCACATCATAATGCAAAACTGCATTAAATCCAACTTCAAAAGTCCCGATAGTCTATCAGTCTCAGCAAAGTTTAAAAGTCCAAAGTCTCTTCTGAGATTGATGTGATCTCTTATATGTACTTTGCTATAAAATAAAAATAAAAAGCAGATCACATACACAAGCAAAAGAAACTTATTTTAAGCACTACCATTTCGTTTTCAGACTCCATTTAGTCATAGGGAAAAACTAAGTTCAAGGTCCCAGGCCCTAGTGGAACTGGGGACTTCCCAATAGCTGAACTTCCCAGAAGCTGTTGTAAGGAGGCAGTTGTCTGAGTCCAGACATCAAGGGCAACTCCATCTTGCTGGCAGGGTCAAACAAGTTAGTGTTCCCAGGCTTAGGGACATACTTCTATCCAGATTAATGAAAACTCCCTTGCTCAACCCCTTATGTCAAAATATGATTGGACATTGCCCACCCTGCTCACCCTTGCTCTATGGTTTTCACCCTTTAAATATGTAACACAGCTTTCCCTCAGGGGTGCAGTTCAGATCCTGAACTGGCTGCCTCCCTGAGCTCAGAAAGTAAAGCTTGCATTTTCAGCTTGTCTCTGAAGTAAGTTTTCTTGGCTTCACCCTGAACCCAACAAGGACATACATTATTATTATTCCAAAAGGGAGGAAAGGGAGCATGGTGAGGAAATGCTGGACCAAAACAAGACAGAAAGCCAGCTGGGCAAACTCCAAACTCTGCGTCTCTAGGTCGGGTGTCCAAGTGCTCTTCAGATCTCCAATTCCCTTTTTCATCTTTGTTGGCTGCAACGTACTCATTTCTTTTGGGATGGTCTCACTCCCTGTTAGCAGCTTTCCTCAACAGGTGTCCTATAACTCTGGCATTTCCAAACACTTGGGACCTCCAAGGTAATCTACGCATTGCCTTCACAGATTCATGCAGTGGCGTCTCCAAGCCTCCATCCGGGGACACTCCTGGCATATGCTTGGCCTCGTGAGCTTTTCTTCTTAGTCTCAGAGGGGGATTCCACAACCCTTTCTTCTATCCTTGATGCTAAAGCCAGGACCGCATGGCCAAAGCTGCCAAGTTCTGCTGCTTCCTGGAACTTAACATGGCCTTGAACATCCCTTGTTCAAGCATATTTTCACCAGCTCTCTGTTTTTGATGGTTTCCTTCACTGCCTAAGCTTGGCTGTCCTGAAACGCGATCTGTAGCCCAGGCTGGCCTCAAACTCAGAGATCCACCGGCCTCTACTTTCTGAGTGCTGGGACTAAAGCTGTGCACCACCACGCCCAGTTCTAAGCTTTTCTTTAACTTATTTTCGCTTTTTAAATTCCTTTGCGCAGGTGGGAAGCTTACTTGGGGTCGTGTTCCTTTTACTCCACTTGGCATCGGACTTTTCTTTAATCTGTCTATACTTCCTGGTGCCCATTTTTCTCCTCAAACTGTACATTTTGTATTTTGTTTCTTGCTCAGCCTGCTCCTTTTCATTATAGATTTGCATAAGAGTGGCCACTAATAACCACACACCCTGTAGTCAATGCTAGGTTCTTTGGAAATGTCCTCTGCCAAAGCTGTTAATTTATAACTCTTCAAGTTAGCCTCAGGAAGACTTTTTGGCCAAGGGCAGAAAGCATCCACATTCTCACCAAAATATCGCAAGAATGATCTCTGGGCCACATACTAAAATTTTTCTCCTTTGAAACCTCTTGAGCCAGGCCCCAGTCTGGCTCACCCTCAGCACCAGTCTTCCATGTACCTACGGGTATGCCCATGAAGCACCGCTTAAAGTGTTTAACTGCTTTTCTAATCCAAAGTCTACGTTCTGGCAACAAGAAGCATGATCAGGCCTACCACAGCAACACCCCATTCCTGGTACCAACTTCTATCTTAGTTAGGGTTTCTATCGCTATGAAAAGACACCATGACCATGGAAACAATTATAAAGGGAGCCATTTCCCTGGGGGCTTGCTTACCATTTCGGAGCATGTGCCCATGATGATTAAAGGGGGGTGTGAGGGCATGGCAGCCGGCAGGTAGGTGACGCTGGAGTCGCTGAGAGCTCACATCGTGAGCCAGCAACCATGACGCAGAGAGACATACTTAACTGGAAATGCTCTGGGCTTTGACACACTTCCCCAATGAGGCCACACCTTCTAATCTTCCCCAGATAGTTCTACCAACTAGAGGCCAAACATTCAAATATGTGAGTCTACAGGGCCATTCTCATTCAAATCACCATATTCCTCTTCCTAGGTTAGGGGTTTGGAGACCTTGGGAAGAGCATAAGACTGGAACTTAATCAGCCACCAGTGTGTGACCTTGGTGAGCAAACTACTCCTTTATTTGAGCTTCAGCTCCCATTGGTACATCAAAGATGGAGAACCTCACCTTGCTGGGTGACCTAAAGACTGAGGGAGAGGTGACAGATGAGGGAAAGGTCGGTCAATGCTGAACTCTGTGAACCTACAGTGTGTGCATGTGTGCCTGCCGTATGCTTGCAGTGTGTCTACAACATTCTCACTGTGTGCCTGAGCGTCTGCATGCCTCACGACATGGCAGAGGGCGGTTGTGGACCAACTGTACTCTCCTGCCTTTGAAGCTTTGCTCCTCTGGCCCTCTAAGTGGTTTGGGCCTTCATGCATCCCTTATTAATATGCCAACACCTGGAGAGGTGTTAATCCATATTAGCTAATGCCTTCGTTACTGCCGGCACCTTCATTAGCAGGTAACACCTCCAGTTTGCAGCTCCCTCCTTCACAGAACCAGCTGGCATTCAGCTGAGAAAAGAACCTTCAGGAATGCGGTTGTCAGGAGAAGGGGGAGCAGCAGAAGGAGCTCCAAGAGGAGGAGTCATCTCTGACAGGAGCCTCCAGAATCACCTCTGCCCTTTTCCTAAATGAGAAGCCCTAGATAAACACCTTCATCGGTAGAGCCTGTTCCCTCTCATCAAATGGGGCTATTCAGCCACACCTTCTTGGGTTATTGTGGCTAATGCCTGGCTTCTCAAGTACCTGTGCATAGGCTGTGGGTACCCCACAGATGCTTTTGTGTCTGTAAAGTTATACTGTAGGGAGGAGCATGCCTCCCTCCTGTCCAGTGGGGTTTGATGTTTGCTATCCTGCCTGTCTGTGTGGAGAGAACCTGCCCCACCCGAATGCCATGCTGTCCTCTGAACTTTGCTGGGACCACCCTGGCCTGGACTGCAGCAATCCCATGGCATAAGAAAAAAACACTGTAAAGCCAATAGCTTCTCACCAGACAGGGCCTGAGTTCTGCTCGTGTCTCATGAGCCACGCAGGTGGGAAAAGTGGCCTCTACAGGGAGGTGCCTAGAGGGGGTCAGAGCTGAGCTCTCTCTCCCTCCCTCCTTCCTTTCTTCCTTTCCTCTCCTCCTCTTCCCCCTCCTCTTCCTCTTCTTCTCCCTCCCCTTCTTATTCCTTCTCTTCTTTTCAACCACAGTCTCAGGTAGCCCAGGCTGACTTGACTTTGATATACGGCCAAGGATGACCTTGGATTTCTGATCCTCTTGCCTTCACCACCTAGTTTATGGAGAACAGGCCCAGGGCTTCACGTGTGCTGGGCAAGTGCTCTACCAACTGAGTACATCCCCGACTCCCTACCAACTGAGCTACACCCCGGTCCCATTTCTTTCCTTTTTTCCTATTCTTTTTACAGTAGATTCTGGGATTGAACCTTGAACCTGACATGCTAAGTAACTGTTCTATCACTAGGTCACTCCCCAGGGCCTCAAGCACTTTTGTTTATGTTTTTATTTTAATTAATTAAGTAATCAATCTAGTGTGTGTGTGAGAGAGAGAGAGCATGTGTGGAGGTCAAAGAACAACTTGCAGGAGTCTGTTCTCTCTCTCTTCCATGTGGGGCCCAGGGATCAGACTCAGTCAGGCTTGGTGGCACTCTCTTTTACCCGCTGAGCCATCCCACTGACATTCCAGTCCTTTTTAACAGCGGCACAACCTACAGCAATGCACACTTTCACCAGCAGAGCCAGGTGCCTATAAGCACTTAGGAAAGGAAAGCATGATGAGGTTGGCCTTTTGGGTGTGGGTCTCTGCCACTTTTCTGTACAGTCTGAAATCACTTCAGAATGAAAAGTTTCTGTATGCACAGGTCCCCCGTGTGCCCGATGCTGTGGTTCGGCTGTCGGGAGAGGCAGTAGAGAATAAAAAGGCACTGGGTGTGTAAGGAAAATTTGCTAACTGTGGCCAGACACTAACGGGACAATGATTGGGCCGCTCGTGTGAGTAGCACTTATAGGGCAGTCGCCAGGAAGACTGTCAGACACCGGCCTCTGGCTGGCCACTCACTTCTCACTCCCTCACTATTAAGCACCTGCTGTTTACAGGGTGATAGGACTTGGTGATGAGTGGAAGACACAGGCAGCTCAGGGACTCACAAAAGAGTGAGAATTTTAGAAAGTCATTTTGAGAGGCTGGGGTCTGGCTGCCAGCTAGAGTTGTCATCTGTAGAGAGGGACACGCAGCTTGCACCATGGCTCATGACAAGTGACTCACAGCGCACCTAGACTTCTAGGCATCCTAGGAAGGGCATACATGCATCTACATGATGGTGTGTCTATGTGTGGGTATCTCCCTGGGTATCTCCCTAGGTATCCCGGGCTGGCCTTGAACTTGAGATTCTCCTGCTTCAGCCTCCCAAGCTCCAAGATCACACCACCACCGTGCCCAGCTTCAAGAGGACATTTTGAGGCCAAATTATTCATTTTCTTGCTGTTCATTCTTCCACAGGCTGTTGGGCTGAGATAGGCCCCTTGATCTGGTGGCAGGCGGGGACCAGCTTAGAAAGTTTATCATGGACCCTCTCTATAGAAGGAGCGGGAGGGCTCAGAGAGTGCAGGTCCCCACCTGAGGGCACACAGCGCAACCAGAGCCTGGCTGCTGGAGTCTATCGCACTGTGCATCATAGACCTTTGGTGGGAAAGGCAGGAGACCGAGCCAGGGGATGAGTTGGGGGAGGCAGAGAGGCGTGAAGACTGTTTCCAAAGCCCTCCCCCGCCTCCCCTGCAGCCAGCTGTGCTCTGCCATCGGCTGAGCAGACCCCAGTCCCCAAAGGGACAAGGCCGTTGGGGCTCTTGCTGAGTGACTGCAGCCTGCATTTTTCTTAATCTAAATTGAAAACTGCTCAAGTAGAAAAATCATTTCACTGTCTCATCTCAGAAAGGAAAAGGAGGAGGGAGAGGGAGGGGCTGGGCTGGGAAGGTGGGTGTGGCCAGAGAAGACAGGCAGCAAGCAGAGTGGCCCCTCCCCGCCTGAACCTAGTCCTGGCTGGCCCAAACCTGACCCATCCCTCCAGCCCAGCCCTAGGATCAGTCCATCAGACTGCTTCAGAAGTCAGTCAGCAAACACCGCGCAGGGCCTTCACAGGCTCCCTGTGGAACTCTGTTACATACAGTTCCTGCGCCGATGGGGGCTCCCCCATTCCTTCATGCCTTCCTCTTTCAGACAAATATTTGTGGAACATCCAAAATGTATAGGCACTGTTTCATATGTTAGGGTGATTTGTCCAGTTCATGCCGAGCCTCGGAGCCTGGCTGGGTATGTCAGGGTTTATCAGGTGCAGCTGAGGTAGGGAAGATGTTTTCAGTTTGGACTGGGAAGGAGGCACTGTATCTATTTGTAACAGGGCAGCCTGTGCCAGCTGGCCTCACCCTCAGCATCTGGCAGGCGCTGCTCTAAGCATGGAGTCAGATATACTGGCCAGCTTAATACCCCTGGGCAAGCCACTTCCCGTCTCTGGGTCTTGCAGCCTGGGAGAAGCCTGCCCTGAGTGCTGAGCATTCTTGGGATGTTAGAAATCAAACTCAGGGCCCGAAGCCTACAACACATGCTCTTGCTAGCCAGCTCTCCAGCCCCGCCTCCTCTGCCTCCTTAGCCATCTCATTTCTCAGACTTCTCTTCCATCTCCACCTTCTTTTCTGCATCCAGCTCCAGTTGCATTGGCTGATTGTCCTCAGGCAAACCTCTCTCAGTCTCTGGGCCTGATCTCTCTGCTGTGCTAGGAAGAACCAAGCTGAAGGGCTGTTTTCCTCCCTGGCTAGCCTTCCTGCCCTGCCACCCATCCCCAGGCTCATTTCACAGGTCAGCTCCCTTTAATTAGCAGCTCTCTGAGCCGGCTCCCTCACAAAATGGAGACTGCAGGTTCATCCAAATCTCATTAACCTCCCTCCTCCCCGCAGCCCTGCCAGGGTCAAGCCTGCCTCGGGGCTAGGAGATGTCACCTCCCAGCAGGCTGGGGTAGGGGCCTGTCTGGGGCTGGGGGTGACAGGGTTTGCTGGTTCAGATTATATTCTGTCTTTAGCGCTCTCTCAGCCAATTGTGGCCACCCGGAGGTGAGGAGAGAGAAGGACCCATCAGCACTTTAATTTGAAAATTTGCTGGGGACCAAGGGACATGGGGAACAGAGGGGACCGACTGGCTTCAAATGAATTAATATTTCACTGTATCAGGCAATTTCCTCTGCTTTCACATTGCCTTCTTTTTTTTTTTTCTTTTTCTTTCATTATTTTCTTCCTTAGAGGAGCAAAATGGCCCCACCCTGTGTCCTCTGTCACAGCCTCAGTTGTCAGGCTGGGAGTCATCAGGCCCGGGCCTGCTGTTTCTGGAGGAACTTATGAGAAAGGTAGCCAGTCAGGGGTCCCAGGCAGGACACCTGGCCCTTCAGCTTTACTCCCCTAGTCTAGTCTGAGGACCCGTGAGTACCTTACCTAGCAACCGCTTTGGCACCCCAGCAACAGTGAATTCCACCAACCCCAGTACTAACAGACTAATTCAAGAGAAATGGTACGTGTCCTTCAAATGTTTTTAACAGCTTTATTCATAGTTGGCAGAAACCAAAAACAATCCCTGCCATGGCCCATCAACTGGCACATAGGCAAAAAAAAAAAATCTGTCCTACACTGGAACATTATGTGGCATAAAGAAGAGGAGGAGGAAGAACACACACAATGGTTCTGCAAAAATACTCCCCTAAGTAGAAGTACGAATGCTTTGGAAAGACACCCAAAGGTGCCATACTGCAGTTCCAGTCATGACTGCCTACCCGGAAAAGTCCAAGTGCCAGCAGGCTCAGAAGTAGAACCTGAGGATGCCATGACCTGGCGGAAGGGACGGGATCTCTTGCAGAGGGCATAAGGAAACTGTGGGAGACAGGCAAAACACCAAATGTCTCCAGGATGGCAAGGGCCGAGCGAGGACACATGCCATTCACCCACCACACATAGCAGAAGAGAGCATCACAGGCTGGAGAGATGGCTCGGTGGTTAAGAGCACTGGCTGCTCTTCCCAAGGTCCCAGGTTCAATTCCCAGTGACCACATGGTGGCTCACAACCCTCTGTAACTCCAGTTCATGCACGTGGCATACAGATGCACCCATGGAAGACATGCCCATACATGTAAAATAAAAATAAAACTAATCTAAAACCAAGATAAAACAAACTAACAACAAAACAAAACAACAAAGGTGGTGAGCTGGGGCCATGGATTGGCTCGGAAAGGCACTTACCACCAAACCTGACAACTTGAGTTTGATCTCCAAGACCCACAAGGGCAAAGCAGGGAACCAACCTGATTTCTGCAAGTTGTCCTTTGACCCCACAGTCTCCTGTGTCATGAGTAACCGCTCCCACACTCAAATAAGTGTGTTGTCGTTTTGTTTTGCTTGAAAAAAAAAAAGACAGAGGGTGGAGGGCAATAAAGAAAAATGCCCAACATAGACCTTTGGCCTTCACTTGCCTGGACCCACATGAACACATATTACACCTAACACATAAAACAGGGAATTATTTCTTAACAAGACTCACTAAAAAATATTAGCCAATAAATGTGTTAGCTAATTGCTTTGCTCTTTTCATTTTTGAGGCAAGGTGTTAGAAAACTTCAGCTAAACTTGCATGTACTAACCAACCAAGAAAGACCTTGAACTCCTGATCCTTCTGCCTCCGTCTCCTGAGTGCTAGGATTACAGGTATGGGTCACTATGCCTAGCATGTTAAATAGTTTTTCATTAGCTTTTTTATTACATTTATTTATTTATTTATTTATTTACTTACTTACTTACTTACTTACTTACTTACTGGGGTGGGGTCCTGGGAATTGAACTCTGGTCATTAGCATTAGCAGCAAGCTGAGCCATCTCTCTGACTCTTATTTGCTTTCACATTTTAACTGAGGTTCCTGTGTGGCCACCAGGATGGCCTTTACAGTACTGAGGGTTCCACAAGACTCACCAGAGCATTTTCTATTCCTGTCCCCTTAGGGCAGTAATTTCTCAACCTGTGGGTCATGGCCCTTTGGGGGATCAAACAGCCCCTTCTCAGGGGCCACCTAAGACCATTGGAAAACATGCGTACTCAGTACAGTTCATAACAGTGACAAAATTACAGTTATGAAGTAACAACGAAAAAAATTTATAGCTGGGGGTCATCACACCATGAGGAACTGTGTAAGGGTCACAGCGTTAGGGAGGTTGAGGCCCCCTGCTCTAGAGGATGCAGTTGCCACTTTGCTCCACCAGGGCTGTGAGGTTTCGGCTCTCAGGTGGTCTTTCAGACTGAGCTCCGGAGTTTGATTGGTTGTTGGCTGTCATTGACATCAGAGCACTATTGGCCACCTTAGCCCGCTAAGCAGCCTGCCTTGGCCCTTCCTCAATCGCTGGCTCCTTGGTGAGTTCAGTTCTGCCCCAGTTTGCATCACTTCAGCACACGCAGGCCCAGTGGATCCTGCACTTCACCAGCCTCCAGTGCCCTTACCTCGTCTGTCTGCTCTTCTGCAGCCCTCCTTTTATTCACAGTCACCTGCCCACTCGCGGCTTGCTCTTTCTGTCAGGCCTTAGTCTCAAGGCAGGGACTGGCTTAAAAGGCAGGACTCACGTTGTCTGACTCCACTGCCTACATTGGCTTGCAACCTCTAAGACCTTGGCTGTTCTTTCACCTCCCAGATGACTCTCTTCATAACTCAGCCATGGAGGCCATGCTGTAAGCCTGATCCTGCCTGGATTCTGGGTACCAAGCTCATGAGGCCATGCTGGCTGAGCTGGGACCAATTGCCTCTTCCTGCCTCCCTCTCCAACTCCAGGCGCAACCAAGGAGGACCTCTGCTTCTCCTCAGTCTTTCTGCTGCTAAGAGAGAGTCTAACACAAAATCTTTTATGTGTTTTTATGTCTATTGTACACATGTACGCGTCTGTGTATAGATTAATGCATCCATGTGCAGAGGCTGGAGAATGCTGTGTACCCTCTGCTATCAAGCTCAGCCTTATTCCCTTGAGACAGGGTCTCTCCCTGAAGCTGGAGCTCAGCAATTCAGCTAGGCCAGCTGGCCAGCAAGCTCTAGGGCTCCTCCTATCTCTCACCTCTCCTCTAGGACTACAGATGTGCCACACAGATGTGGTCTTCATGTTTGTTCAGCAAGTGCGTATACCCACTGAGCCTTCCTCACCCACCAACACACAATCTTAGGTGTATTTCCACATGAATCTTTTCTCAGGTGCTCATTGCCAGTGGGTTAAAGTTGCCTACTCTCAGGCCTCATGCGAATGGATAAATTCAGGAGGACTTTTTCCCTCCCAGGCGGCAGAGTCACAGGTCCACCAGCAGAAGTACGTGCTCTGTTGACATTACCTGGTCTCCCTACTCTGAGCTCGGGTGCTGGGTGGGGAGCCAACTCCCATTAGCACACTAGCTTCCTTTAGATGCCCCCAGTCCCTTTTCTCAAGCTCGGGCCCCTTGTGCATTTGGGGGTGCCCAGGTGCCTGTTGTTGATGCTAACTCCCAGCAGCCCCCGCCTTGATGGCGGGGTGAGTCCCCATGTCCAGCCATTCCTCCCCCATCCATTAGCAGTCATGCCAGGGAGAAGAGGGTAGAGTGGGTGAGTGGGAAGCCATTGGCTGGCTGAGCCCAGCAAAGGTCAAGCCACCTTGCATTTTCCCCTCCAGTGACCTCAGCTCTTAGAGGCAATTAGTTCTCGGTAGTGCAGGGAACATGGCGGACTAACGAGCCAACGCTGCAGGGAACAGAGTCCCCTCTGTGGGCACATGGGTCCTGGCAATGGGGCCCAGGAGAGGAGCACCCTGGCTTATCACCCCTGTGCTTTGTGTGGGTGGCCTGTGCCACCCTACTCTAGAGGGAAACACAAGAGCATCCGGTATAGCTAGGCTGGTGTGTGTCTCTGGGGACAGCATCCTCCCCATCACTCCGATGGCTCGGGGTTTCTCCAGGCAGGGAAACAGTCCACCACAGTAAGCTGCAAGGGGGTCAAGGAAGTCAATGATAACATAAGGTGCTAAAAACATAAAGGGGGGGGGGACCACCATACAGCCTCCTGGTCTTACACTCTGACCACACCCCCAAGTGGGCCAGCGATTGCTCTTGTTCGATTCCTGTCAAAAATACATAAACTGTATGTCTGGAAGATGTTGGGGGCGTGTGTGAGGGTCAGAGGTCAGCTTTGGGGATCTGCTTCTTTCCTTTTATGCAGGTTGCAGAGATTGAACTCAGGTCATCAGGCTTTCACAGCAAGCCCTTTACCTGATGAGTCATCTTGCCAGCTCCAAGGAATTTTTTTTTTTTAAGACAGGATCTTACATAGTCCAGACCTATTTTGAACTCTTCATGTTGCTGAGAATAACCTTGAACTCATGATCCTCTGCCTCCACCTCACAGGAGTGCACCACCAGGCCTGGCTAGATCATGGGTTCTTAGTTTCTGCTGTGAAGAATAGCATGATCATTTCCCAGAATACCTGCTTTTAGACACAGAGAAGTTTAAGACTTCCATGAAGACAAGCATCAGAGAACAATTGTCAAAGGGTTGTAAGGGCTGATAAAAAAAAGGGGGGGGGAGGGAGGCGCGTATAAGCGCATGCACGCATGCACACACAGGTGCACACTTTAAAAATCCTGATATGGTAATCAACTCCCTTCCTAATTACCATATTCACCAGCAACATCCAGCAGCAGGTGTGAGAGCCAGTGTCATCTCCTAGCAGTGGTGAGTGCAAGCAGGCATTGCGGGAAGCCTGCCCGTAGCTCACACCAGCTCCTCCTAGGCTTGCTTGCCTGTGCTCAAACCGAAGGAAATGAGAAATTTCAGTTTGAGGCAAGTGAAAATAAGAATATAATTTCCCGCCCATTTGAGTTCACAGCCCCCCTGAATTCTATTTGCAGTCTGGCCAGCTCCATTACATCCAGGATAAAAATGTATATTTATTGAACTAGAAAGACGCTCCCGGGAGATTAGCAGCGGGGGAGCAGGTGAGAGGCTCTGGTGCTGTGAATTTAAAATGTCTGTGTCCGAGGTTCACGCATTGGCTCAGCCAGCACCCCAGGGTCATCTGTCCTGAGACAGGTTTGAGAATGTGACCACGACACAATTGACAGACCTGGGTTTTCCCCTCCGTGGGGCAGGGTGCTCAAAGCATACATAACTTGTACCAAAACGTTGTGTGATTTTTTTTTTCAGTTTTCAATTGTTTAGTTTTTAAATTAAAATTATTATTGTTGCATTCATTAACTTACTGTGTGTGTGCATGTGTAGAGGTCAGATGGCCACTTGGGGGAATCCATTCTCCTTGTTTCACCATGTGGGATCAGGTTTGACTACAAACACCTTCACCTGGTGAGCCATAGACTGACCCTGCGCTTGCTTTTCCTTGCTTATCTATATTTCCTAAGTAAACATGTTCTTTGGCTAAAAGTTTTTTTTAATCTCATCTATCTATCTATCTCTCTATCTCTCTATATCTCTATTTCTATATCTCTGTTTCTAGTTCTATCTATCTCTATGTACATTTTTGTTTTTTTGAGACAGGGTTTCTCTTCGTAGCCTTGGCTGTCCTGGACTCACTTTGTAGACCAGGCTGACCTTGAACTCACAGAGATCTACCTGTCTCTTGTCTCTCGAGTACTGGGACTAAAGGCTTGTGCCACCACACCTAGCCAAATAAAATACTTTTTAAAAATAATTTAAATTCTTGTTTTATATGCAGTGGTGCTTTTCCTGTGTGTATGTCTGCGCACTGAGTGCATGCCTGCTGCCCACAGAGGTCAGACAAGGGGGTCACTGAATTACAGACAGGTGTGAGTCCTCATGCAGATGCTGGGAATTGAACTTGGATTATCTCCAAGGGCAGCAAGCGCTCTTAACCAGGAAGCCATCTCTCTAACCCCTGAGTAAAATGTTTTTTTTTTAAAGAAAAAAAAACAAGTTCATCTTAAGCTGAGCCTTGGATCTGTGAGTGGCATGCCCCTGTGCCCCACAAAACAGCCTGTTTCTGTGTCCCTCACCAGTCACCAACAAGAACAGGCCGACTGCAGCCTTCTCTCAGTTGGACGCTCCCCACCCCTGGAAGTCCTCCCTCATCTCGTCAGTTCTTTTCAACACATCCCTTTTCTCTGAAGCCACCCCAGGTCTCCCACTTTCCTCATACAGTACACAACGGAGGGCTGAGCTCCGTATGGGCTCTGTGTCCCTGAGATTATAAGGAGACTCCCCTCCATCTTCCAGAGCTCACAGCGTACTTATGCAGCCCAAGGCAACAAGCACCTTTAAACAGCTGCGCTTTCATGTAGCTCACACACTACACGTATGGATTCTTGGCCGCTGCGGCAGCAAATGGCCACAAGCTTCGAGGCTCGTACTCTGGTTCTCTAGCTCAGAAGAGGGACGATCCTTCTAGGCTGAGATCAATGGGCTGGCAGGGCTGGGCTCCTCTGGAGAGGCTTGTCTAGAGAATTGGCTTCCTCTCCTTGGTGAGCTTGGAGGGGAAGCCTCATGATCTTTTCTGGGGCTTCACGCAGTAGCCACATGTTCTTGTTACACCTCCTTTTTGGTTCTTGCCTCTTTTTTCAAGGTCTTGGGATTACATTTCCATCTGTTTTTCCCCTCCCCCTAGGAAAACCTCCCTCATTTAAAACCTGCAGATTGGTAGATTTACTTCCCACTGCAAACTTAGCTCCTCCTCACCGTGATAACGAGCCTGCTTGTGGGGTCTGGGACTGAAGAGACGGACATCTCTGAGAAGCCATGATTATGCCTCCATTCCAAACAACCCCACATTTAAAACATGTAGCTAAATATTGTAGTAGGTGGGGGAGACAGCTTAGCTGACAGTCTGCTGATTGCCTAAGCGTAAGGACCTGAGTTTGAACCCAGCGCTCACACAAAAAGCCGGATCGCAGGTGTAAGCAGAGCCCTGGGGAGGAGAACACAGGAAACTCGATGGCCAGTCAGCCTGGGCTAATTTGAGTGTCAAGCCAGTGAGAGACCCTGCCACCAAGAGCAAGGTGGATAAGTACCAGAGAAACAACGCCTGAGATTGGCATCATGCCTCTATATGCAATGCATCTTGGCACACACACATGAACACACACACACATGCACAGAAGTTGTAGTATATTGTAGGCTGTCATCACCAGTTGCTTTAGAACATTCTATCATCCCCAAAGGCTCTCATGCCCTTTTAGCAGTCACTCTGGGCTCTTGCCTCATGGGCTTTCCTCCCCCAGTGCTGGGCAACTCAGTGGTAGGCTTTCCGCACTGAGAGCTTTCCCTACTGTGGACATTTCAGGTGAACACAGTCTTACAACATGAGTTCTCAGTGACTGGCTTCTCTTCCCTAGCAGAATGCTGTAGCATGGACCACTGCTTTATTCCTGTTTATTGAAGGTAACAGTTCACCTCCTGTGTGCGCCTACTGTATTTACCTACCATTCATCCATTGCCAGACATGTGGGTTGTTCCCTATTTTTTACTATTATAAATAGTATTCCTATAAACATCTGTGTACACACTGTGTGTGTGTTTGCGAAGATGTGTTTTTACTGCTAGTAGATCTCAGGACTGGAATTGCTGGGTCACATGGGAGTCACGTGTTTACTGGTTCCTAGGTGTACACTCTGCTTTCTGGGCGGCTGCGCCATTGTCTGTGTCTCCAGCAGAGCAGGAGGCTCTGTTTTTTCCATCCTCCCTCACACTTGTTCTCTGTCTCTTAGCCTCATTTCTGTCATCTCCTGCTGGCTAGTGTGAAGTGGTGTCTTGCAGGTTCGATTTACATTTGGTTTTTGTTGTTCTTTGTTTTCAGACAGTGTCTCACTATGCAGTCCCCGGCTGGATTCTAGGGAACACTGCTCCCCGCTCCTCTGCTTCCTGAGTTTGGGGG
>CM053766.1:135937798-135970295 GCA_028658305.1 Pachyuromys duprasi | reverse complement strand
GAACACACACACAGATAAACCATACACATATTCACAGACATACACACACAGATCACACATACATATACTGACATATACACATACATACAAAGAGACATAAACACCACACAGACATAGACAGACATATACAGGCATGCACATACACACAGAGCCAACATCATATTTTTACCCTATTCTTCTTTCCTTCATAAAATAATTTTTTCTTTTAATTGGCTAGCAATAAAATATCTTCTCAGACTCATTCTAGGCAATAATATGCATGAAATAGCAGGTTTTATGTGCTACTTGCATTTTTGCAATATGCATTAAAATATCTATTCAGATATAAAGGAATTCATCTGTAAACCACAAGAAGCGGTTCTCAGGACCAGGGTGCCCTCCGCCCCCAGAGCTGGGTGCTACTAGAACCTTCATGGACGTAGTTCCTTCCCTTTAAACACCACCACACTTTAATTGGACACTTTTGACTTGCTTCTCATGGTTTTGCCCCATTTTTCTCTGCGGCAATTTGGCCAGCGATTCCTGTCTTTTCCTCTATTATCCACTCTGATTAACTCGGCTGCACCTGTCAGCCTTTATTCCTGCAAGTGAGCGGGTGGATCGAGGCGTGCTGGAGAAGTCGTTAAAATGCATGAGTTAGATCTGATCCGCTCTTTCTTGTTTGGGCCTCGGGTGGGTGATGAGTCCCAGAACCCCACATCTGGGCTCCTGTTGGCAGCTCAGGGCCGCATAGTGAGGGTGTCTACGGAAACCACAGGACTGATGTCAATTTTATCTAGGGGACATTGTGGGGAACATAGCGTGGTTGGATCTCTGATCATCTGTGTGTTTCCTCTGGGAACAGAAAGCAGGTGAATTTTATCTGTATGTCAAAGTCTCTCTTTCTCTCTCCTTTCCTCCTTTCTATCCTCCCTCCCTCTCCTTGTTTGAGACAAGGTATCAAATGTCCCAGATTGCCCAGACTGGCCTGATTCACTTTGCAGCCAAGGATGACTTTGAACTTCTGATCCCCCCTGCATCTGACTCTGGAGTGTTGGGAGCCCAAGTGTGCTCAAGCACCCCCAGTTTAGTCAGTGCTGAGCCCAGACCCCAGAGTCTTCTGCTTACTGTGACCAGCTGAGCTACAGCCCAGGTGGAAGAGATATTTTTCAAGATGGAGCAAAGCTTGTTTCCAGAACTTTCACTCTTTTCTTCTACTTGTTTTGCTTGGATACTTGCAGGACATAGTCCTTAACTTCCCTATTCCTCTTCTTCAAGTTTTTAAAATTGCGCTTGTGTGAGAGGGAGAGAGAGGAAGGGAGGAAAGGAGAGAGGGAGGAAAGGAGAGAGGCATAAAGGGAGGGAGGAAAGGAGAGAAGGAGGGAAGAAAGAGAGGAGGGGGAGAAAGAGAGAGAAAGTGGGGCTCAAGAGCCACAGTGTGCACGTGGAAGTCAGAGATCAATGTGCAGGAGTCTGTTCTCTCTACCTACCTTAGGAATTGAATCTCACCTCTTAGGCAGGGGAGGCGGGATGATCAGAAGTTCAAGGTCATCCTTAGCTCCATAGCAGCAGTAGTAGGCCAGAGTTCAAGCTTTGATGTCCATGGCGACCTAGAGTAAAGTACTGTATCTGGATGAGGGCTCTGTATCTTCTCTAGAGACAGCTCTGATGGCAACTGTCAGTTTCATCACCAAATCAACAGCATTATGTAGTCTTAGCAAATCTTGAATATTGGTGTTTAATATTTGCTTCCTTCACTATCTCTTCCTTCCTCCTTTCTTTCCTGCCTCTTAGTCTTTATTTTATTTTATTTTTTTGTCTCCTCCCCTTCTCTCCATCCAATTGCAACTGCAGGGAGCAGCAGGAGTTTAAACTGAGGTCAGACTGTGGAGGGACAAGGAACTAGTGACTCAGAAGGTTCCGAAGTGAATGTAAGGCCTGGTCAAAGCTTGGGAATGAATCTAGGAGCAGAGATGGGGACAGAGTGATGAGGACAGAAGCTAACATCAGCAGGTGCAGACACCTAGGACCCTGGAGGTCAGGTTAGAAGAGTAGGGAGTAGAGGCTGCACCCTTCGGTTCCACCCCTGCCCGGTGTGTCTGGGAGAAGCAATCTCCTTCATCCATCTCGCTTCAAAACTCAGCCAGAGCTCCCGGTCTCCCTGTGTGACCTCAGGCCAGAGCCTGACCTCTTTGAGCCGGCACTGAGAGGACTCCAGGCCCTGATGACACCTCTGGCTTTCCAGCAAGGACTCTGCTGGCTCCAGCATCTTCCGGCCTGCTCCCTGCCCAGAGATTAATCTGTTTACTCCCTTGCCTGAAGATGAACTGTGAGAACTAATCGTCTATCAGCTGCGCCCCCAAAACAACCTTGCCCCACCCGGCCCTGAATGTCCATTTTCTGGCAAAATATGTCCTCACTGCTGCCAAGGCCGCTTGGAAAATGCTAATTTTATCCTCAAATTAAAATTTGTTCTCTTTTCCTCATTTTAATAAAAGCGAGGCATCCGGAAATGTTGCCTCGGCACAGAAGAGAACGATTGGACATAATTTTCAAAATGCCTTCCATCACACGGCTCTCCAAAGGGTCTGTCCTCTGGCCCTGACCCTCCTCCCCATCTCCACGCCCCCTGGGGCAGCATTTACATTTCTTAATAACCCCTCATTAATATTCATGAGAAGGGGTGGGTAATAATGGCTGAGCACACTGCACTAATTCAATTTCCACCCGCCTCGGCCTGTTTACTTAATCACCAAGGGACCGGGGTTACTCAGCACAATTATTTATTCGGAATTAGATCTGGAGGCATCTGGACGGCAAACAGGAACTAGAGCAAAATGCAAACTGCCTTCTCTTGCTTCCTGTGCTCCCAACCCCTCCCTTGGCTGCCTGCCAAAGGCTCAAGGTCAGGACAAGCCCTGGGCTGGGGGGGGGGTGCTTCTTAAAGTAATGTCCAGTGCCGGGTACATAAGGACTAGGTATGCATGCCCTGTCAGGAATCTCTCCACAATGGTGGCCCAGGAGGGACCATCAGGTCTGCTGGAGGCTAAGAGTGAGGTTAGCCTCAGGGGGTGCTGGGAGCTCATTCCAACATGGCACCCTTGCTGAGACATGGACACAGGCCTCAGAGGGAGGAGAGTGTGCGGCCTGAGTCTGAATAATAATGCCTGTTCACCATCATCCAAGTGTCAGGATGTATGAAGCTAACCACAACCTGTGGCTTCAGGCATTCACTGGGGTTCTTAAAACATATCCCCTAGCCGGGCACGGATTACACCTGTAATCTGAGAGGCAGAGGCATGCAGGTCTCTGTGAGTTCGAGGTCATCCTGGTCTACAAAGTGAGTCCATGACAGTCAAGGCTACACAGAGAAACCCTGTCTCAAAAACAAACAGCCATATCCCCTGTGGATAGTGGAGAACTGCTGTATATTATGACAGCTACTTGGGCCACCCTCCTCTAACTTGATGTTCTCAACAAACTCCTATTCATTCCTTAAAGCACAACTCCAATGAACCACTCATTTTTCTGTGTTCCCCCAGCAAAGCCACAGCTCTTCCCGGTGCTCTCTGTGCTCTGCTCCATCCCCTCTTGAGTCTTTTCATCCGATGTTGTCTGTTGTCTCATCTGGTTCCACTCCTTTGCTCTACTCCATACTGCTCACAGGAGCAAGAAGGATGCTAGGTACTTCTTCTCTCAGCCAGGGGTAGCATGTCCTCTGTCTCTCAGGCACAGCATGGTGGCAGCCTTCTGCCACAGCTGGTCTTTGGACTCTTCCTGGCTTCCAGCTGCTTCTTGGCTCCTCCCTTACCTTCTGCCTGGAGGTTCCTCTTTTGTGACTGCTTAGGTGGTTCCTGCTTCTACTCATCACAGCACCACATGGACAATGCCAAGGGCTGCCATCACTTAAGCATTAGCTAGACCCACTGGGGCCATGGCTGCAGTGGTTTCTGAGTGCCTGGATGGCTGGACACAGAGAAGTAAAGCCACAGACGGTTTCCTCGATATAGACATAGGGTGTTGCAGAGTTCTGCTCTCAAAGTAGAACCATTCAGACTTTACACTTTCATACCACTGAATATGTAATAGGAAGAGGTTTTGCTGATTCCTGAGATTCCCTGAACTCTATATTTCATTGTCCCAAAGCACTGGCTTCTTTTTAAAGGCCCTGCTCTCCCCAGCCACCATACCTTCCTTGGGCCCAACTTTAATCATACCCCTTTTCTGTAAATGTGTTTTGTTTTGTTTTTTTACCTCAGATGTGGGGGCGGGTAAGATGAGGGCTATACCCAAGCATTATGAATACATGGCTTGGGCTGAGCCCAGAGCATTTTTGTCTAATTATCCCTAGGCCTAGGTCTGGATGCTCCTAGCCTCCATGCAATCTAATCTTCTGCAAGCCCAGACCTTGAAGGCTTCAGCTTCCAGCCTCTGTCTGCTATCTTAGGTCTAGAATGTTTTGAGCCTCCGAGACTTACTGCTGGATAAACTCACCCTTTCTAGTTCTTTCTGAACTCTGGCTGGCTGGTTCAGCTCAACTGTTCGGGCTCAAAACTTCTCTCTAAGCTGACTGAATCAAACTGGCTCTCTCTGCTTCACTGAATTGCTCTGCTTGGAAAAACTACCTCTGAACTCCATGAACTCAACTGAACTGCACTGAACTGTACTGTGCTCCTGAACTCGACTGTACCGTCTCCATGAACTGTACTCTCCTATACTGTACTGTACTCTGTCTTTCTGTGCTTTCCTACACTGTACTGTACTCTGACTTTCTGTGCTTTTACGTAGTCTCTCTCTTGTGAGAGTTACGCATAGCCTATCTCTGATTCATTCTGACAAGTTTTTCTCTGATTCATTGCATTGTCTGTCCCCGGATTAGACATCATTGTTTGGGATTAACAGTGTGTATTAAAGGAGTGTCTATAGTCTAGGCAGAAGGAATTGTATCTATTTTGTAGCCAGAGGGGTTAAAGGTGTGTACTAAGGGCATGTTTGTATCCCAGCTGGATCATACAGACCTGGGTGTTTGGATGTGACCCCTTGCCAGAATAGCTCTGTTGCTGGACTCTGAACAAACTGTTAATTTTCAGATGCTCTGCCCTGCGTTTGACTCCCAAAGCTCACTGAAAATCTGGCTAAAAGAAGTCTGCAATACCCAACTCATGGAGTTTCTTCTACCAAATTAATTAGTTGGTCATCTTTATATCAGCCTTCCATAAAGTTTCAGGGTATGACAAAATGCAGACAAGTTCTTTGGCAGAATGTGACATGAATGGCTTCTAGTCTGATTTGCTGTAGACTTGTCACTCTCTCCTGACACTGCCTCAGGAAGTCACCACTGTTTCATTCTTAAGTCTTCTTAGACCCCACAAATCACTCATGAAGCTCAAATTACGTAATTCTGAGACTTTTGGGTTTTTGATGTTTTTTGTTTTGTTTTTTTTTTTTTTGAGACAGTTTTGCTCTGTAGCCTGGTTGGCCCCAAAGTTACTATGTGTGTTGGCTGGCCTTGAACTTGGATCCTCCACCTTGGTCTCCTGAAGGCTGGAGTTAGAGGCTTTCATTTATAATACATATCGTAGTCTATGCCTTTTCTAGTCTGATTCTCCAAATTTACCCAAATTCCTCTCACAAATCAATGCTGAAGGCTTCTGAAACATGCTGCCTGGGATAGTTATGGTGACAGACCCACTTCTCGGTGCTGATTTCCTGTGTTAATCAGTTTCATCACTGTGACAAAATACTTGAGGAAAGAAATCTCAAGTATTAAAACTTCAAGGAAGAAGGACTTACCTCAGTTCACAGTTTCAGCGCAGGGTGACTATTGCTTCTTAGGCTGTGATGAGGCAAAAGGATACCATGGAGGAAGCCACACGCCTTATAGTAGCCAGGAAGCAAAGAGGGACAAACAGGAAGTCCAAGAGGAGCTCTGTTCTTCAAAGGCATATCTTTCTTCAGCTCGGCCCTACTTCCTAGCTTCCACCAGCTTTCTATAACACCAGCAAACCAGGAATCTTTCAGTGGAGTCATCCATTGATTGCATCAGAACACTAACATTGTTTTAATTACATCACCAGCTGGAGAACAAGCCTTCGCTCATGAGCCTTTTTTGCCAAGGAGTATGTATGCGTGTGTGCTTGGGAGTGTCTTAGTTACTTTTCTATTGCTGTGATAAGGCACATGAGGATACCGTGATTATGGAAATTTAGGAAAGAGTTTATTGGGCCTTTAAGTTTCAGAGGGTGAGTCCATGACCATCATGGCAGAAAACATTGAAGCAAGCAGGTAGGCACTGGAGTAGTAACCCAGAGCTTAGGTCTGATCAAAAGCAGAGAGAGAGAGACACTGGGCTTGGTGAGAGCATTTTGAAACATCTGAGCCTACTTTAGTGACATATCTCCTCCCTGTCCTCCCAAACAGTTCCTCCATCGAGGGACTAAGCATTCAAATATGAGCCTGTGGGGGCCATTCCCTATCAAAATACTACAGGGGGAGGGTGATTTTTTTTCATATCTACACCACAAGCCAGTTTTGATGGCTCATATCTGTAATCTATAAATACTTGGGAAACTGAGGGAGGGAGAATTTTTGGTTTCTTTAAAATCACAGAAATGAGCTGGACACAGGGGCACACCCAGTAATCCCAGCACTCTGGAAGGCTGAGGCGAGTGGATCTCTGTGAGTTTGAGGCCAGCCTGGTCTACAAAGTAAGTCCAGAACAGCCAAGTCTACACAGAGAAACTCTGTCTCAAAACAAAACAAACAACAAATACACCCCACAGAAATGTTATGGGAATATGTATTTGTTTTAATCCAGGTTGTGGGGACTATGAGGCTGCTTCAGATTGTCCATATCAGATGACTATGGTTTGCTCTGTGCTCTAGCAGGAGTGTGATTTGCCAGCTGCAGGTAGTTTCTGCAAGGGTGTGACATTTGGAATTCTGGGGACTCTTAAGAGGGTATATAAATGCTAGAGCCCCAGAGGGGCTGTGGCAGGGGATGTTCCTCCTGCTGCTGCTGCTGCTGTTCTGGGTTGCTGTTGTTTCCATTTGTTGTGGTTTGTCAAGTGATCATTGAAATTGAATATACTGATGGTGGAGATCAAACTTGCCCCCAGGGAACTTGACGTCCCTAATCAGCAGGAAGTGGCTTAACGATAGAGCCCCTTTCCCCTCTATCTTTCTCTCCTACCTAGTGTTGGGCATTGCAAGGTGAGCCCTTCTCTCAGGGTTGTGTTCAGGGCTGGGAGGTGGCTCAGTGGGCCAAGTGCCTGAGGGCCTGAGATCAAATCCCCATGTAAAAGAACCTGTATAAAAGCTAGCCACCGTAAAGAGTATTTAGCATGTTTTGTTGTTGTTGTCGTCTTAGGTTTTCAATACAGGGTTTTCTGGTGTACGCCTCGCTGTCCTGGAACTTACTTTGTGGGACCAGGCTGGCCTCAAACTCAAAGATACACCTACCTCTGTCTCCCAGGTGCTAGGATTAAAGCTGTGCACCACCACTGCCTGTCTGTAATGGGTATTTGTAATCCCAGAACTCCTGTGGTGAGATGCAAAGCTGAGACAGGAGCCTTGAAACCCTGTGGGCCAACCTGGGGTACGCAGTGACAAACAACAAATGAATCCTATCATAAACAAGATAGAAGGTGAGGTCTCTTCTGACCTCTACACACGCACACACACACACACACAGTAGAAACCCAACTAGGCCAGCTGGCTCCACCTCTTCTGGATCCTTTAGACATGACACCAGCTCCTAAGAGTCGTCTGAAGCTCTGGAATGCTCAACCTCCCCTTCCAAAATTCTAGAACTCTGAGATTCTCCCATCAAGCAGTGGCTTCTTATTTTAGGACTTCAGCAATCTCTGTCACCTCTCTAGGGACCTGGGGGTCTGCTGCAATACTGAGGCCTAGGTTATAAGTGAAGCCCTCGCTTGGCTAGCTGGAGGTGGTACCTGTGCAGGGTAGAGAGGACACCCCCCTGGAGACATTCTCTGCTCCCCTCTGAGAAGGGAGCAGTTTCTGTCAGCCTCCAGGTCTCCTCCAGGACAACAGCTGCACAACCCTTAACAGTCCCCACAGCAGCCTCCCTCCCCAGACCTTCTAGTTTGCTTTTGTTCATTGGCAAGGAGGCAATTTTCATAGACCAAACTTTTGCCAACCAGCCTGGGCCATGAGCTGTCAAAGACAGACAAACAGCCCCTCTATTACCCTCACCGGGCAGTGCCCATCTTCATGCTTCAGATTCTGAAAGGATCCCACCTGATATACCTTGTGGCTGGGGCTTCCTTCACCCTCTCTTCTGATGGCTACTTAGCGTGCGTGGAAGGAAGTCAGGTTTATTAGTGGCCTTCCTCACAGCACAGAACCCAGAGGCTAGG
This sequence comes from Pachyuromys duprasi, assembly GCA_028658305.1. Classification (NCBI taxonomy): domain Eukaryota; kingdom Metazoa; phylum Chordata; class Mammalia; order Rodentia; family Muridae; genus Pachyuromys; species Pachyuromys duprasi. The sequence goes on along the minus strand of CM053766.1, from coordinate 135,961,935 downwards.
TGGGATGCAATGGTCCTGAACACACCATCTGGAGCCTGGATCCAGCAGCGCTGGAAGCAGTTTTGTTCTTAAGACTTCATCAGTACAAAAGCTAATACAGTCTTTTGTTGCTTAGGATGATTTGGGTTGTTTTTCTGTCCCTGACTTACACACAGCAGTGGAAGAGTTGGTGCCATGTGTGTGTATGTGTGCGCACACATACATACACGTGAGCATGTGGGAGTCAGAAGTTGATGTTTGGCGTGTTCCTCAATTATATTTTCATTGTTTGGTTTTTGAGACAGGGTGTCTCTTGTGTAATCCTGGCTATCCTGAAACTTGCTCTGTAGACCAGGCTGGCCTTGAACTCACAGAGATCCACCTGTCTTTGCCTCTCAAGTGCTGGGCTTAAAACCTCAAATATACTTAAAAAAATGTTTTTTGAGACAAGCTCTTTCACTGAACATGGAACTTCTCAGTTGGGAAGATAAGAACTGCCAGGGTCGTGAGCCGGGGCTCTGTGCTTCAGCCTCCCCAGCTCTGAGGTCACAGATGCACAGTCCTGCACCTAGCTATGTATGTGGCTACTGATGATCAAACTCAGGTCGTTATGCAAGCACTTTACTGAATGAGCCTTCTTCCCACCCCTGGAGGACATGCTGACATTCCACCCTCACATAGCCCTGAGAAGCTGGAAGAACAGAGCTGCCTGGTCAGTGGCCCAAGGCCCAGGGATATTAAGGGTAGGTAGGGGCAGGTCTGAGGTGACCCAGTCTTGATGTTCCAGTCACACTAAGTCACCATGTCTCCAGAACATAGCGTACTCTCTTGCCTCTGGGTCTGCAGTTGATTGAATAGTGCTGGCCCCCAACTTACATCCAGGCCTTAATCCCAGGTCCCTTTGAATATGGCCTCATAGAAATGGGGTATTTGAAGATGTAGATAACACAAGAACTCCACGACAAAATCATGGGCGGAGGTGGCTATGGGTAGGACTCCTTCTCTTCCCCCTCCCTACTCTTCTGATCCCTCTCTCCCTTCATCCCCCATTTCTCCGCGCTCCCTGAAGGGACTTCCGCCAGCTGGAGTATGTTGGGCTTAGCTCTAGCAGGCCTTGCCCCCGCTCCCATTTTCTTGCCTTGCTAAAAACATTACATTCCTAGAGCTATCCCCCAATGTCTGTTCACTTCTTTGGCCACTTCTTCCTTCTGAGGCTGACTACCAAGGTCCAGCTATCAAAGTGTTGAAGTCTAGCAGTCAAAAGCCCCCTTTATAAACTGCCATTTTTATAAAGCCACCTAATTAACATGCCCGATTAAAATTAAACACTTCATCCTAACACAGGGTTTCCCCCTTTATAAACTGCCGTTTTTCTATGTGCCACATCTGTCTCCTCTCTATCCAGAGAGTGCTTTGTCCCTCCTGGACAAATATCCCTGCCCCCTCTCTCTTGTTTCTCTCCTCCCCCCTTGTCCTCTAACTCCTGTTTTTGTTTCTTATTCCCTGCCCTTTATCCCTCTGGTGTAAAGAAATCTCTTTTGTGCTGAGAACTTGGTCTTGGGGTTCCCACGCTAACATCAATCTCTTACACTTCCCATCCCTCTTTGTGAGACAGGGTCTCACTATGCTACCCATGCTGACTTTAAATCTTCTGAGGACTGGGATTGCAGGCATGAGAGCTGGCAAATGTCGGACAGCCGGGTGGCTACAGAGGACGGAGGAGTACAGGAGGGATGCGTCCACAAGCCAAGGAACACCTAGGTCTGTCCGAAGCCACTGGAAGCCAGGAGGCAGTCGCAAAACAGAACCCACCCCATGAGGACTCCAGAGGCAGCTGTGTCTGCAGGAGCAAATGTATTCCTGTGCTTTGAGGTCATTTGTTACAACAGCTCCAGAAAACAAATGTCGAGCCATCTCCATGTGTTCTACCAGCTAGGTACTTCGGCCCCTGCCTTCTGCGGTCTCTGCTCACCTCTTCATTTTGGTGCTCGCAGGGAGGTGGTGAGGTCTGTGCTCTAAGAGGACAGAGGGGCCCTTCTCAGCCTTCTTTATGTTCTCTGTGCCTCTACTCTGGGTTCTGCAGGTCTCAGCTGAAATGCCACCTTCTGTCTGCGTCTCCGGGGCCCCACCTCTTTACTCCCAGAGTCACTGCAGTATCCTTGCACTGCTGGTCAACACAACTTGCTCTGTGTCCACATTGGGGTTGGACACCCCCTAAGGTTATCAATGTACTTGCCTTCTCTTTGTGGCCACATGGACATCTCACAGGGTACAGGAGGGACATTCGCTAATGTTTGCTGAGTGAATAAATAAGGACCTGCCCCCCCCCCCGTTTCTGGCCAGGCCTGCTGCATGACTGGACTCTTGCCTCCACCAGTAGAAACACTCTCTCCCAGCAAGCGTGGAATAGCCGGGATCGCCAGCAGTAGGGGGTGGGCACTGGCGGCAGGAGGGGCGGGCACTTGCCCCAGCACAGCTATACCTTGGCATGGACCCCTGCCCGTGTTGCCAAGGCCCCGACAGAGGCATGACAAACAGCTTGGCTGATGGCTTATAATGTCAGAAATGATGGAAACAGGGAGGCTACGGCTGAAAGAATGGGTTGGGGACGCTTGTCATAACTTTATTTGTGGGAGGTGAGTTCCTGTCGTCCGGGTGATGGATGGTGGCCAGGCCAGCACAAAACAGACCCTGCCATTGCCTCTTTCCCCTCGCTCTAAGCCAAATGACTTTGGGGATGAAAAATGACTTTGCTGGGAGAGCCAGGGGGCGGGGGAATAATGGGAGAGGGGCCTGGGTGCTGGCACCTTGGAAGGACTTCTGCTTTCTTTTTGCTAGGATCTAAATTTTTCCCAGTCTGCCCTCCCTCCCTCTCTTCTATCCAGGGAGATTACTGATAATAATCCCGGAAACACTGTCCACCCTAATTCTTAAACATGTCGTAAGAAAGACGCATTCTTACACAGGTGAGGAAGCTGAGGCTGGCAGAGGAGAAGAGCAGACAGCTTGACTGAGTATGTGGTAGAGGACTGCCCAGAGCAATCGTCCTTCAAGGGGCAGCTAAAATGTTACTTAGTAGAATAAAGAACTGAACTCCTCCTCCCCAATCATCCAGTCAATGTTCAGCCCAATGAACTGGACACAGTTCTTAAAGGGGTTCACACACTTTATTAGGCAAAGCAAGATAAGGAAGGGGATGGCATCTTTGGGAAAGTGTCCAATAAGCTGCATACACTGTGTCACCCCTGTGGTTTTTAGGGCTACTACCTTCAGATGTGGACCTCTGGCAAACATGGCTGCCCAAGCGCAACAGGAAGTCAACCTGGAGTGCCAAGTCTGAGAGAAGAAAGACTCCCGGGGCTGGGCAAACAAAGCACTTAAAGACTGTCAAATATCACAGGCTCAGACACAAGCTCCACGAAGGAACAACACCTAAACCTGAGAGGGGGGCTGTTACCTCATCTTGAGGTAATGGTTTCAGAAACTGGGGATTGAGGGGGCCAGGAGCAAATAGCCAATAAATATGTGAAAGGTTGTTGGAGACATGCAAAACTGCTTTAAGATTTCATCTCACTCTAGTCAGAATAACAAGAAAGGCTGGCCAAGAGGTGGGGGAAGAGGAACTGTTATTCACTGCTGGCGGGCTGCAAAATGGTGCAGCTACTGTGGAGATCAGCATGGAGGCTTCTCACTGGGCTGAAAACAGAATGGCCTTATGGCCAGCTATCCCACTCCTGGGAACATACCCCAGGGACTCTAAGTCAACACACAGCACAGAGGCTTGCAGGTCTGCGTTTACTGCTGCTCTACCCACCGTAGACGAGATGCGGGACCAGCCGAGAGGTCCAACAAGAGACTGGATAAAGAAAAGTGTGGCTGGACACAATTCAGCCATGATGCAGAAGAGAACTGTATCTTCTCCCACCAAGGCCCAGGGAACATTTCATAGAGAGTGGAAAGAATGTAAGAGCTAGAGGTTGGGAGCAGTGTCGTGAAATACCGCCATCCAGGTATGACATGGCTGTTGCAATGAGCACACAGTCAGTACACGATCATTCAACATTCCGGCAAGGACAGAGGAGGTCCCGGGAGTCCCCCCTATCTTTCTGAGGAGCTAATGACTGTTAATGGCTTCTTGGGGAGGGGGTGTTACTTCATGGGGTAGCCACTGGAGGGTCTAAGTGAGAAGAGAGCTTCCGACGGAAAGGAAGAGGGACCACAAAGGGTTAGATGCAGTAGGAACACATTGCAAATATTTATGAAATTGTCAAAAATAAAGAAAAATATATCCTTTGAGAGAAAACAGGTAGAACTGGAGATCAATGTGTTAAGCGAAATGAGCAAGACTTAGACAAGTTTGTTGGCCGGAGTAGTGAGATGGCTCGGTGGGTAAAGGCACTTGTGACCAAGCCTGACAACCTGAGTTCAATTCCTGGGATCCACATGGTCGAAGGAGGGAACTGACTCCCACACCTGACTCCCACAAGTTGTCCTCTGATCGTCATACGTGCCCTGTGGCACAAGCACACATGTGTGTGCACACATACACTTACACAATAAGTAAAATGTTTAAAATAAAAACTTGGAGAAAGAAAGACAATATGCATGCTTTCTCTCACATACTGGATCTAGACTGTGTGTGTGTGAGAGAGAGAGGGGGAGCATGTGAGTGTGTGTGTGTGTGACATCAAAGTTGAAGGGAGACTTTTTGGAAGGATGAAGGAGTAAGAATGGATAATGGCACACAACATCCACAGACAAAATTGCAGTGGACCCCATCCCGGTGTATTCTGAATATGTGCTGACTTTAAAAGCAATAGGGAAAGAAGGTCATCCAATGGGGATGAAGTTATTGGGGGACGAGAAGGAAGCAAAAAGGCTTGTGCCCATTTTTGTCTGCTTACCCTGCACAAGTCACTGCTCTTTTCTCTTTCAAACAGAACCTCAGTTTAGAGGGTGGGTCATTTTCCTGCAGATGGCTTGGGGCTACTGTACCAAGCTAGCCATGCAGTTCCAATTGCAGAGTGAGCGATGAGTCTGGAAACAGGAACAATTCTGCCCAGTGAGAAGGAAGGAGTACTTGCCTACAGGCTTCTAAAAAAGATTCTGTTATTTCTCAGAAAGAAAAAGCACCCGCTTTGTTGCTGGACATGGCTTTATCTGTGTATAACATCTGATGATGTGGCAATCACCCTGTGAACAAATGGGTAAAACTAAGTTCTCATGATATCACAGTGGGAAGTGGGGGGGAGGGGCTGGGCATGGAGCCACGCAATGAGTGACTCTGACTCAAACAGCCACCATACCTCGGAACTGAATTTCTCAGTGTTAAACAGTGAGGCTGGTGTTTCCTTTCTGCAGCCCCAAGGCCTTCCAGGTGACATAAGGAAAAGTAGAATCGGAAGCTGATGTTTTCATGGTCCAGGCTTTGGGAAAGGATTAAGGAAGCTTAAGGGCGAAGGAGGCAAGCTCTGCAATTGCCTGTATCCTGAATACACACTATCAACAGATCATTATCTGTGGAGCAACCCAAGCCTCAGCTCAGCTGCTTGCTAGATGTGTGACCTTGGACATGTCATTTAATGTCTGAGATTCTAGTTCCTGGGAATGAGGGTGATACATCACAGAGCTCTGGCAGTAAAACGGAAGGGCTACAGAGAACGACAGGCTCCTTACTTTGCCTTCTAGCTCTGTGATAAACACCATGCCTAAAAGCAACTGGGGAGGAAAGGGTTCATTCCATCTTCTAGTTTATAGTTGGCCACTGAAGGAAGCCAGGGCAGGCACTCAAGGCAGGATCCCAGAGTTGGGAACTAAAGCAGAGACAATAGAGAATGCTATTTACTGGCTTGCTTCCATGGCTTGCTCAGCTTGTTTTAAAAAAAATTTTTTTAATTTAATTTTTATGTGTGTGGGTGCTTTGTTTTTGTTTTTGTTTTTTAAACAATTTATTTAATTGTATTTTCTCTGCATTGGTACAAAAGTATTAGAATCCCTGGAACTGAAGTTATAGACAGTTGTGTGCTGCCATGTGGGTGCTGGGAATTGAACCTGGGTCCTTTGGAAGAGCAAGAGGTACTCTTAACCACTAAACCATTTCTCCAGCCCATGTGGATGCTTTGTCTACGAGCATGCCTGGTGCCTGCAGAGGTCAGAAGAGAGAATTGGATCCTCTGGAGCTAGAGCTTCAGTTGGTTGTGAGCTGCCATGTGGGTGCTTGGGCTCAAACCCAGGTTCTCTGGAAGAGAAGCCAGTGCTCTGTGCCACGGAGGCACCTCTCTAGCCCCTCAGCTTGCCCTTTTCACACAACCCAGGACCACCTGCTGGGGTGGCTTCACTCCCAGCGGGATGGTCCTTCCAGTATCAATCACTGATCACAGTGAGGGAGCATATCCTCTCTGCCCTTGACTGAGGATGTGACTGGCTGCTTCAAGTTCCTGCCTTGACTTGTGATGGCAGATTGGGATCTGGAACTTTCTCCCTCCCCTGAGTAGCTTTTGTCAGGGTATTTTTCCCACAGCTCCAGGATAGGGGAAGGGCAAAGGCTTTCCGTACAGGTTTTAAGGAAGAAGAAAAAGTATTCACAGTAACAACACGTGTCACTTACACTCTGCTAACTAGCTTTATTTGTTTGCTTGTTTTTTCCATCTTGACACAAGTTAGGATCACCTAGGAAGAGGGAACCTCAGTTGGGAAAATGCCTCCATCAGATTGGACTATAATCAAGTTTGTAGGAGCACTTTCTTTTTTAAATTTTCATTTTATTTTATTTTGAGACGGGTTTTTTTTTCTGTGTAGCTTTGGTGTCTTGGACTCCAGGTTCCTGCCTTGAGTTCCTGTTCTGACTTGCCTGGATGATGGACTTATAAGCTGCAAGTTAAAACAAACAAACAAACCCGCTTTCTTCCCCAATTGCTTTTGGTCATGGTGTTTTATCACAGTAATAGAAACCCTACCTACCGAAGAGAGCACTAATTCTATTTGTGTGGGCTTTGTACCTTGTCACTTCCCATGGGTATTGCCTCTTGATACTATCACAGTGCGGGACAGGTTTCAAGGCAATAACCAAGCATCTAGACTGCAGCAGAAGTTCTACCACTTTAGCCCGACATTGGGCTATACCTGGTGTTTGTTTTCAGACATCCCCCGGTCCCTACCTTCAATAGGGCATGGCTAACATACCCTACCCTCTACCCTGAGTCCCCCAGCCCAGGGGTGGGGTTTCCCCTCTCCCAGAGGCTCTTCACTACATAATCCAGACATTTTGGTCCCAACCCACCCCCTTCGATCACTCTTCCTTCTTTCCGTGTGTTTCCTCTCTCTTCTTTCTGTCTCTCTCTTCCTCCCTCTTCCTCCCCCTGCATGGCAGCTGAGACCTGCTCCCAATAAACCTGCATTTATATACTCTAACTCTGTCTTGCAATTAGCTCATTCTGGCGTTTCAGTCACCTGGCTCTGTGATCCTGGGCAAATGACTCAATTATTCAGAGCCTTGGAAGTGCATCAGTGTCTAGAATCAAATGGTGGTTAAACCCAGTGCTGGCCTGGATGAGGCCTTGACACTGCAACAACTAACGTTTAGGGTCTCTGAGGATTCACCCAAGGTCACAGAACCCATCAGTATGGTAGACTCACTGCAACCCAGGAGTGCCTGACCCAGAGCTGTGAGTGAACACTGGCCTGGCGTCTCCTACCCCTGAATGAGCGAATGCCAGGGCCCAGAGCCTGTGGCTGGGTTTCTGAAGCTGAATCCTCCCTGTGCTCCTGGTGTTGGCTCAGCCAGCTATGGCTAGGACTTTGCTGCATCTCTTTTATTCCCCTCCCCTTTTCCTGCCCCTCCTTTCCTGGACAGTATTTCCCTGGGGCTCCCGTTACCAATTTGCAGAGCAAAAGCATGCACAGGCAGTTCAGGGGTGGCACGAGCTCAGCGGCTCTGGTATTGTTTTTAATTCAATATTTTGTCCCTGTGCGCCAGCTTCCTTTATTGGATGAGAATACTGTTATTGGATCCTGCCCTACAGGAGAAAATGCTGGCTTCCCCGGGACATGGCAGCTGGGCTCTTCTAGACTCTGATGTGTCAAGGCAGGGTGAAAAGACAGCAGAGAGTTCCAGAAAATCTGCTGGCTACAAGCTGTTCAGTGACACGCGTAGTGATATTAACATATGTATTTTTGGCCTTTCCCCTTGCCCTCCCTGCTAGGGTGGCCAGAAGCTTGGGCAATGCTTCCCACAGCCCCCTCCCTTCCTCAACATGGCCACTACATTTCAGAGTCCTGCTCATGGGATGCCATGCTCTGCCCAGTGCTGCTGCCCTGGTGCCTCTCGCTGCTCCCTGCTGCCTCTCAAGCACATTGTCTGTCTGCAGACTGGCTTCTTTGGGGAGGTGTCTAGGTAGTATAAGATAAAGGTTGGGTATATGGGGTTTATCTGGGGGTGATTTCAGGAAGCTCCTGGAAATAAGGAGCAAGAAATAAAAAAGGAACAATAAGGGCTTAGTAAGCAGTTTGCACTTTGGGTACCTGGGGATGAGGTCACCAGAGGCCTCGGGAGCCAGAGAGCATCTGGCTGTACTTCAGAGTCTCCCGACCAAGGGGTGGGAGGGCTGAGCATTTACCCACAGGCTGCCAGACTGAGGTCCTTCACTAATGAGACGAGGGTCCTACTTCTCTCTTGAGACGCTGGGATACAGGGACATCAGCATCTCACCTAGCAGACACATCCTTTGATTAAAGCGCTCTGATGGGTTTGTCTCTGCTGTTGGGGTAAAGACTAAATAATCTTCATCTCCATTCTCCTGGGCCTTAGTGGGCCAGCACTTTCCCACCTCTACTTCTTCACCTCACCCTACCTTCCATCCCACCCTCAGCATTAGCAGCTCTGGCCTCCTTCCTGTGATTCAAACAGGCTTTCTCTCAACATAGTCTTTGCACATGTGGTCCTGATGCCTCTTTCCACTTCCCCACCTAAATACTCCTCACATATTCATTACATCTCCAGGCAACCTGGTGTCATCTCCTAGGCTGGCTCAGATTCCCTTTGGTCCCCACTCAGAGATCCGGTTTTCTCTTCTGAGTTTGTTGGTATGACCATAAGATTCCTATCTGCCTTTGTCACCAGACTCAACCTCAGGGCTCAGTATGAAATATTTTGTTAGGTGAGTGAAGAAAAGTGTGGAGAGACAAGGATTCAGTGGGGTCTGTCTTAGACTCCTCAGGACAGTGAATGCAGAGGTGAATCAAGAAACCCAGAGACCAGTAGACTTGTACAGGAGAGACACAAATGAGGGAGTGAACTGAACTGAAATCCGAGAGGCACGGATGGGAGGAGAGGGGTTGGACCAGGGTCTGTAGGCAGGAGAAGGAAATAGGAGACTCTATGCTTAGTATTATCCTGTGTATTATTCCTTTTGCTATACTTCTTTACAAAAAGCCACCAAAGCAGCCCTCCTTGTGGTCCAGACCTGTGTGTGTTCTTCGTCTCCTTGAGGATCATGGTTTGGTGAGAACATCACAGGTTGTTGAGCTATGATTCCTTGGGTCTGAATCAGTTCCTTAAGCTGTGTGGCCATGGGCCAGCCACTCACCCTCTCTGGGTCTTGCCTTCTTCATCTGTATAGAGGGGGGTAACCTCCAGGCATAGATGGTGAAAGGATCAGAGATAAAACAGAAGCCCATTGCCCAGGTCATGTTTTAACTATTGAAGAAATAACACTATTCTTGCACAAACATGTACCCTGAGCACCTACTCTGTGCTAGGCACATCATCTTTGCTGAGTCTTCTGTGTCCCCAAGAGGTGTGAGTAGCCAAGGCTAAGAACTCACTGAGTCCCACTCACTCTTCTTTGTGGCCCACGGAGGGGACTACATTTCATCATTTTTCTTGTGTGTAGTAACCACATGGCTGTATTTTGGTTCTGGGATGAGAACAGGCATGAAACACAGGTGAGACAACTCTCAGTGACCCTTCTGCCACCTACCAACTGGCAGCAAAGGTCTGGGATCCCTAAAAGACAGAGAAGCCACAAAGTAACACAAGCCTGCATCCACACATAGAAGGCCACCTCTCTAAAACCCCTATGGACTGTTGTGAACAAGAAATAAATACCCAAAGGGTCTGGGGAATGGCTCCGTGGGTAAAGTGCCAGCCACACAAGCATGAAGACTGAAGTTAAGATACCCATCGTATGTACCTCACAAAAGCAGGAGCTGCAGGATGCTGAGGCAGGCAGGATAGACTGGCAGATCCCTGGATGTCACTGGCCAGCCCGGCTTAATCAGTGCGCCCAGATTCAGTTAAAGACCCTGTCTCAAGACACAAGTCAGGAAGTCTCTGATCTGGACCTCTGGTTTCCGTGTGTGTGTGTGTATACACACACCCACACGAACATACACACACAACACACATGAACATATGGAAACAAACAAAGAAACACACTGTAGTTAATTACAGCAATTAGACTACTCGAGGCTGGCATTTCTCTCAAGATTCTATAGTCTAGGGCTTCTTAGGCATTTTGTACTTGTGACCTCTTTTGCCTGAGAAATTTTTATGTGACCCTCCCTAGTGTGTAGGTATATAAAATAAGTACAAAATCAAACATTTACTGATGAAAAAAATCATAAAGAAATTTATTTGCCGACATTTCTTTAGTGTACACATAATTTTACTGCTTATCAAAATGAAAGAAAATTTGCATACTAATGAGATTATGTGCATGTTTATTTCCACATAGAGTTAAATCTTTGCTGATGCAGGATGCTGAACATCTTTAATATTACCTCAGGGCCGACTGTATTTTTTAGAAGAATGTAGATTTATTTAGGAAAAATGAAAAAGAGAGACAGGAAGATGGCCCAGCAGGTAAAGTAAAGGGGCTTGTCCCCAAGTCTGAGTTTAATCCCTGGAACCTGAATGTGGGAAGCAGAGAACCGATGCTAGGGTTGTCCTGTTGCCTCCAAGTGCAGGCCATGGCACATGCACGGACCCTCTCCCGCCACAAGGATAAATTAATAGTTGTAAAAAAAAATCTTTAAAAAAAAGATGAGAGTGAATTCTTGAGAGTGGGAGGAGCTCCCATAGAGGAGTGCCCTTGATTGTCAGACATCTGGACTTTATACTCACCAGAGCTGAGGACCCTGCCTCACGTAAATGTGCAGTGTAGGTTTAGAACCATTTCAGAAATTATTGGAAATTCTGCCTGAGTCTGAAGCCAAAATTCATTTAATGATTCTCTTTTATGAAACTTAAGTCAGGAACTCAAATAGTAATTTTTTAAACCAAACATTCCAACACAATATAATCCAAAGATAAACTAATTTGACACTTGTATGATGAGGGGTGGTGGTAAGACTATATTGAAAAAATCTTTGTTTTCTGTAATTAAACCATCACATTGCTATAAAAGCAGAAGAGTTTGTAAGTACAGCAAAAGCACTGCAATCCATCGCACACAGGAGCCTTGAATCTGAGCCAACGTGTTTCAGGCCTTCAGTGACATGTTGTGTGTTCAGAAACAAGACTGCAGTGAGGCCATGTGACACAACACAGATGTGTGCTGCTACAGAAATCTTAAATCCATTGTGAGTTTGCGACTGAACTGATTTTTGGTCATTGTGCATTCAGATAGCTTTCACTGATGCCAAAGTTCTCACGAGTCCCACACTCATATGGGGTCCCAATTTAGAGTTTACATAGTTGTGCAGTGAAGATGGAAAAGGGGCTCGGAGGGGTGAAGTGAGCTGCTCAAGCTTCCACAGCCAGAATGTGGCAGAGCTGAGCACTGGCCTCCGGAGCAGATACACACACATGTAGTCATCAGCCTTGACTTTCTAACCCGTACACCAAGTGCCTGAGAGAAAAGCTCAAAGACGAAAAGTTGCCAGTGCCGGTGGCAAGCCCTTCCTCCCTCCCCTCCCCCCCCCCGAAATCAAGATGTGCTCTTGTCCTGTTGTTAGCATTTCCATTGCTGGGAAGAGGCAACTCTTTTGTAAAGGACAACATTTAATTGGGGCTGGCACACAGTTTCAGAGGTTTAGTCTATTATCATCATGGTGGAAAGCATGGTGGCCTCTTGGCAGACGCAGTGCTGGAGGGGCTGGTGTGATCTTGATCTGAAGGCAGCCAGGAGGATACAGAATTCTACACTGAGCAGAGCTTGAGCGTAGGAGCCCTCAAAGCACATCTGGCCTTTCTTTATCTGTTCATCTCCTTGAACACAGGATTTAGCTCCTTTACACTCCCTAGTGCTGCTTTTCTACTTGAATTATACATTTTGTATTTTTTCTTGTTCAGTTTGCTCCTTTTCATTATAGATCTTCGTAAGAGTGAACACTAACAACCACATAATACAGTCATACTAGACTGTTTTGAAATTTCCTCTGCCAATGCAACTAAGCAATCCAAAACTCTTCAATTTAGCCTCAGGCAGATTTTTTTGGACAAGGGCAGAAAGCAGCCACATTCTTCACCAAAATATTACAAGAATGATCTCTAGGCCACTAGAGACTAACATTCTTCTTTTCTCAAACCTCTTGAGCCAGGCCCCCACATTTCAAATCACCCTCAGCACCCCTGCCTTCCATGCTCCTACTACAACAACCCATTAAACCCTGACGTCCACATTCCTCCAAACAAGAGCATGGCCAGGCCTAACACAGCAGCACCCATTCCTGGTACAACTTCTCTCTTAGTCAGGGTCTTATTGCTGTGAGGACACATGACTATGGCAGCTCTCATAAAGAAAAACATTCCATTGGGGCTGGCTTACAGTTCAGAAGTTTAGTCCGTGATCGTCATGGTGGGAAGCAGGGCAGCATGCAGGTAGACATGGTGCTAGAGAAGGAGCTGAGGGTTTTACATCCAGATTCAAAGGCAGCAGGAAGCGACAGGGACACAAAGGATGTTGCTTGAGCTTCTAAGACCTAAAAGCCCACCTGTAGGTGACACATATCCTCAAACAAAGCCACCTACTCCAGCAAGGACATACCCCTTAGTAGTGCTATTCTTCGTGGGCCTACCTGGGGCTATTTTTATCCAAACCATCACACGTTTTTGTTTCTGTTTTTTTTTTTTTTTACCAGCTTGTCCATTCAAGACGACTGAAGCAAGACACAAACCAGAACACAGATCTGTTCATGGCCCAAAGGATTTGCTCCTCTCACCTTCACTCTGTCCTGCCTCCTTGGAGGTCACAGTCTACAACTCTTCTACTGGGAGGGGAAAGATACACAAATGAACTCTGTTATAAGTACACAGGCCGGCCTTTTAAAAACAGAAATCCAATTACAAAACATCCCTGTTTAAGCCATCTCAACAACTTCCCCATGTACATAGCATAAAACCCATTCTCCTTAACTCAGGCTTACAAAGCCCACTGTGAAACATTTCTACCACTCACTGTTCTAGGCTTTAAGGACACAAAAGTGAAGATGACATGTTCAAGCCCAACTTGAGAGTCTGCAGTCCAGTTAATAAATAAAACGTCAACCATCAAGTACACAATGAAAAGTTGAGCTCTGTGAGCAGCAGAGGAGGTGCCAGCAGAGAGAATTATGAGGAGAGGATGCGGCAGTGTGGGGAATAACAACTTCTGTTATGGTTGGAGGTAGCTGAATGGGGTTTTTGGATGGAGTCTCATGTAATCCCTGAGGATGAACTCCTTGACTCTTTCAACAATGGGCCAATTTCTTCCCCAGAAACCTCTTTTTAGAAGAATATGTGTATGGTTGTGTACATGCATGTGTGCTTCTGGATGCCCGTGGAGGCTAGAAGTGGGCATCAGAACCTCAAGAACTGGAGTTATAGGCAATTGTGAGCTGTCCAACATGGGTGCTGGGAACTAAACTAGGGTACTAGGGTTGTCTGGAGAGTAGTAAATGCTCCTAAGAGCTGAGCCATCTCTCTAGACCCCCAGACCTTTTAATACTACTTGGGTAGACAGGATGACATCCAATTGCCACTGGGTTTTGTGTGGGTGGATACACAGAAGCTCAGAGGAAAGCATGATGTTAAAGGTTTCTTAGCCAACAATAATCTATGGCCAGGTGCTATTTCATGAGCCAGCACTGTCCAGTGGAAGCAGAACGGGAACTCAAAATGAAAGCCGCATATGCAATTTTAGTATATCCACTAAGTACACTTAATTAAGAAGAAATTCAATTCATTTCATAATGCATCTCCGTTGGCTCAATAAGTTAAAAAAAAAAAGGTAACTAGTGCAAGTTTTAAGAATTCAGTGTGCATTTGATTCGGACTTAACATCTCAATGTGTGACTATCATATGGGCCACGGTATTCCAAACCTCAGTTTTTCTCTCTCTCTTTTGGTTTTTTTCAGACACGGTTTCTCTGTGTAGCTCTGGCTGTCCTGGAACTTGATCTGTAAACCAGGCTGGCATCGAACTCAGAGATCTGCCTGCCTCTGCCTCCCAAGTGCTGGGATTAAAGGCGTGTGCCACCACCGCCCAGCCACACCTCAGTTTTTTAAATCTGTAAAATGAGGATGAAATGAGGACAAAGGTGCCACTCGCTGGAAGACTTGTAAGAGTTTGCATGAACCGCCCAGCATTCTGCTCTAAAAGCTGCCTCAGTTTTCGGTTCCTTCCCCTAAGCATCCGCCCCCTTTCCCGCCCCTTCAGAATCTAGGCGGAAGCAGTGTGGTCAAAACGCAGTGCGCTTTACGGCATCACTTCCTTTTACGGCAGTGTGGCTGGACAGCCGGCTACGCGCTCTTTTACTCTATTGGTTCTGAGGCCTGGTGCTTTACGGCAGTGTGGCAGGAAAAAACCTCTGAGCGGCCGGCGGTTCGGTAGAGGCAACCCGGGTACCCTGTGCTGATTGCGTCTGGAACCATGGACGTGGGCGAACTTTTAAGCTACCAGGTAGGTGAAGTTGTTAGGGCCGGAGGGCCCCTCATTCCCGCCGGGGTCTCAAGGTCAGAGTCCCATCATCTCGCCTCTTCTCGGTCCCTGGCCCTCACTTCTCATGCCACCCGGGGTCGCATCCTGTCATTGCACTTCACTCCCCGCGTTTGAGTCTGTCCTTCTCCGGTCCTGAGCCCTTCGATTTCCTTCTCCCCACCCGGCGGCCTGATTCCCTTCAGCTCCTCTTTGTTATGCCAGTTCATAGGGCTTGAGGCAGTTGTAGAGAGCACTGGTTTTTCTTCGTTGTCGAGCCTCAGGTTCTTTACCAACTCTTGGGATAGCTTTGGATAAATCTTTCCTCCGTCGCCGAGCCTCAGTTTTTCCTTTCCTTTCGTCTTCTTTTTAAATCTATAAAATGGATGTATGTGAAAGGTCATTTGAAAGTGCAGAAACCCGTGCCCATTTTCCGCGCAATTGTTAAGATGTTTGGGAAATGGAGGAGCATGGGGTGCGTCGGTAAGAAACTTCTTGACCTCCCTGTTCTGGCTACTAGTGGGGAACAGTTGGCCCAGAGAGAAGAAAGGACTTGCCTGAGGTCACTCAGCAATTACAAGCTAGGTAAAGCTCAAGGGTCCAGGCTCCAATCGCAAAGTTTCTGCCCTCTTTTGACCTGCCTAACGAGGCTCCTTCTGTCCAGCCTCATATTCGCTAGATGCAATAGTGTTGGGACCCGTGAACTGTAATTAATCAGAGTTAGAAAGTACTGTGATTGTAAATCACTGGATTTTTAAAGACTCAGTATGATAAAGGTAGCATTTTTATATTGATTACATGAGCCTTGGTCGTTGATCATATTGATTGAATTTTGGATAATGGGTGAAAGAAAATACAGTTTAAGCCAACCACACCCGTTTGTTTGGGCTTTTAAAAGTGTGGCTGTTAGGGATAGCTCTGCAGTCAGGAGCAGGCAATGACAAGCTGTGAACCTGAGCTGCTGGTGATAGATGCCTTTAATCCCAGTTCCTGAAAGTTGGGAGGCAGAGGCAAGTGGATCACCATGAGTTCCAGGCTCTCCAGGACTACAAGCCAGCCAAGGTTACACAGTGAGACGCTTCGCGGCTTTCTCCCTCCCCCCAAATATATATGGCCTGGATTTGGAGCTCCAGGTTGCTTGCAATTTCTTTTTTCTTACTAACTGGTTGTTGTAACCTCAAAATACCTCATGGTCTATTGTGAAGCTGTTAGGAAATTTACAGTGGGCCAGGTAGTTGTGGTGCACACCTTTAATCCTAGCACTCAGGAGGCAGGTCTCTCTGAGTCCGACCTCAGCCTGGTATACAGAGTGAGTTCTAGGACAGCTTGGGCTACACAGAGAAACCCTGTCTGAATAACCAAAAACACACAAGAACAGTATTAGACCAATGTTTGTTGCAGAGCCAAACAGTCCACAAATAGTAATATTGGCAGTTATTCTCCTTAGCCAATATGTAAAAGACTAGACGACTCCAGTCATAATGAGAAAGAATTTGTAAGCAATGGATGTGGATCATAATAGTTTTCTCTTTAAGACAGTGTAATTGATGATGGGACAGGAAAGGTAGTGGGGGTACTTGTTAGGGAGTAATGATCTGCAGAACTGCCAGAAGGGGTCCATTCCTTGGTTACAGATATTTATTGAACATCTACTGTATGCACGGTACTGGGTTCACTGAGCATATAATGTGGAATAAATGAGACAAGGCTTTTGCTTTTGTATGAAAGGCAAATATGGTGGGGGAGTCACCAGAGAATAATTGAGTAAGTAAAGAAGAAATTTAGCTTGCTGGAAGTGTTGTGAAGGGAGTGTAGCAGAATCTGCTGTGAAAGTGTGAGCTGTTTGGGGGCTGCTAGGCACATGACTGTTGGACACTGAAAGTGTGGCCCATCTGCATTGAGCTCTTTTGTATGTGTAAAGTATGCACTGCATTTCAGCGCTTTATTGTGGAAAAAGAAAAATGAAATATCTTAATTTTTATGTAGATTACATTTGATATATTGGATTAAGAAAAATAGATTATCAAACTTAAATTTTGTGCCTACTTGAAAGTTTAAATTTATATGTAAAGTTTGTTTGTGACTTTCATTATATTTCTCTTGAACAATACTGCTGTAAGGGCCTCCATCGACTGAGTGGGTGCAGAAGGTGTCAGACAAGCCAGCATTAGTGCTGTGAAGGTTGAGAAGGAGCCAGTCCTAAGCTAGGGCAGAATAGTGAAGACAGAGTAACAGCTATGAACACAGGCTCCAGGGCCTTTAGGTGAGGAGAGAAGAGCCATGTAGCCAGAACTTGGTGAGTAAGCTGGACACCAGAAGGCAATGAAGCCAGAGATATAGGCAGATGACAGGCATTGTAGGACTTCCTTATGGGGCAGGAGAAAGCTTTTGCATTTTGAGAGGTGATACAAACGTCTTCATTCAACCCACTTCTTTTCAACTTGAACACGAACTCAAGACCTGATAAACAGATCTCGCTGAAGTTTCAGGCCAAAGCAGTGACTGACCTGCCTCCAGAATCTTGATCTTTGCAGCTCTGCTCCTTTCAATAGGGTCTACCACCATTCCTGTCTGAAAAGATGGTGGTGTATGGAGTCTAATCTATAATCAATCATTCATGCCCATTCTCCTGTGGGAAATCTTGAGGACCAGAAGAGCCTATAGAAGTGAAAGTGCTTTGAAGACAGTAATATTCTAACATGAAATAATTATTTACCTGTATCCTCAGTAAATCCATCCACATAACAGCCCTGGGAAGAAGTTTCCCTCCCACTTCCCTCCCTCTCTTTCTTTCTTCTTTTCTTTCTTCCTTCCTTCCTTCCTTCCTTCCTTCCTTCCTTCCTTCCTTCCTTCCTTCCTTCCTTCCTTCCTTCCCTCCTTCCCTCCCTCCCTCCCTCCCTCCCTCCCTCCCTCCCTCCTTCCCTCCTTCCCTCATGAAGAACAGGCTGTCCTCAACCTCACTTTGTAGCCTAGGATGACCTTGAATTTCTGACTCTCCTGTCCCAACTCCTACCCCAGGAGGAACTCCTCCCACACCCCACGGGGTCTCACTATGTAACCTTGGCTGGCCTGTAGACCAGGCTAGCCTGAAACTCACAAAGATCTGTCTGGTGCTTGCCTTTGCTTCCAGAATACTGTGATTAAAGGTTTGCATGACCTCACCGAGCATGAGGAACTGTTTTAATTCCCATTTGACAGAGGAGGAAACTGAGACCTAACTGAAGGTACTAGCCAGAGAGTCCTGTTCCATAGCTGGAGCTCCAGCTGCTGTGCTGGTCAATGTGACTGCTGTGTACCAGAGGCAGAACTAAAGTGGCTGCAGATACGTTGTCAGGTATAGCTCTCCGCACATCCTCCAAAGGTAGATGGCATGTCTACTTCATAGAAAGGGAAACTGAAGAGCCAGTAAGCAGCGTGGAACGCCCAAACATGTTTTCTATTTTTTTAGATTTAAAAAACTTTCAGTTGGTGTCTTGTGCACGTGTAGAAGAAATTATAAATCATAAGCACTGTTGCTCATAGCCAACGTTGGCAAAATGGCCTTTACCTGAGCCCCAAAGCTCCCTGCTTGGGAACAGAAGGGAGTGAAGTTGTCTGACTGGGACATTCCCAGCTCAAGAGCTTGACTCAGTGTCCTGAGACTTGAAGTTTTGCCAGATCCCAGCTGTAGCCAGGGGCTGGACATGAAGGTGCCCTGGTCTGTGATCCTCTGTGTTCCTTTTAAGCTTTTCCCGGTCAGACAGCCCGTGCTTCTTTTAGCATTGATTTGCAGAGTTTTTAGCTTAAGCTATACTTTTTTCTGCCACTCAGAATCAAGAGCAAACCACTTAATCTCCCTGGGCCTTGGTTTCCTTATATGCCTAATGATGAGATTAAGTATGACTCTTTCTGAGGTCCCTAGTAGCTTTAAAATTCTGCGATACTAATTATTTAGGCCAAGGGCTTCAGAGACTTCAGTAGTAGAAATAGTCTGATGTAGTAGAAGGAGTTGGGGCTAGACCTGGGAGACTTGGATTTTGATCCAACCTTTATTAGCACTTATGTGGGGGACTCAGGACAAGTCACTTTCCCTCTCCGCACATCCCATTTTTCTTGTCAGTTGTAAAAAGGAGGTCAAGTTGTGCAACTTTTGGTTCTTTCCATTCTTAAAACTCAGGATCTAAGGTGAGCCAGAAAAGTGTCATACAGTGATAAGAAATGTTTATTAAAACTTTAACACTTTTTGCATGCTTATTAAATTTCATTTTTGGGGCAAGTCAGTGGGAAGATTGCAATTTCCTGCTGAGATTGGTTCTTCTGGTAATAGGCAGGAGAACACCTCAGTGTATGCCTTATATCCTTGACAGATGCTAACAATTCATTTGAGGAGACAGGAGAATTACAGTGTGGACAGGAGGTGGTGGAAAATGTCTTAAGGAGGAAACCAGTTATGTTCCCAATATGGAAATGTACTTTTTTGATGCCTTCAGGCTTAGACATCTCATCAAGAAGTGTGCCCAGCAGTTTCTTCGCTGAGAAGTTTCTGCTGCATAGGCGCAGGTCTGAACTCCAGGGCGCGCTCATTAATACTCATCCCACAGATGTCTGGGAGAAAGTTCTTGCCTCTGAAGTTTTGCAATAAAGAATCACATTTAGTTCAGATTGGCTTGGTGGGAATGGCTGCCTTTGTAGCACCAGAGGAATTCTTTTTGAGGCAGATTGGGGTCAGGGACCTTTGGCTTGGACGATATTGCAGACAACCGCTCCTCCTGTCATATGTGGGTAATACAGCATTTTCTTGGATTGGAGGGGTTTCTAGTAAGCTGTAATTCTCTCCTCTCCCATTTCGTACTTTTGGAATAAATTTTAATGCTAATAAACTGTCAAAAGTAGCGTGAAAGAATTTGAGAGAAAAACTATTACCTTAATCCAATGACTATTTTTTGTTTCCACAGTCTTATGTATTTTGCATGACTTTGACTATTATATATATATACTGTTTTGTGTTCTGTTTTTCAATTAATTAAGCACGTATTTTTTCTGCATAGTTTCATGTTGCTCTCTAACACATGTGGTCTTTTTGTTTGAGTAATAGACCATTTTCCCCTAAATTATTTCCCTGCAGCTGGATGTTTAGGTAGTATTTGGGTTTTTGTTCTTGGAGGTAATATTGTGTGGAGCTTCTTTGTTCTTGTGGCATTTCCCTCCATCTACATTTCCTCCTCCTCACTCATAATTACTTTGTGCTAACTCCTGAGGTTGCATGTGATAGGCTCATTGAGACTTAATCCTGGGCCTTGAAGAGTTCACGATGTAAGAAGTGAGATGGGCATTTAAATACCTCACTGTGTAAGGATCCCAGGAGCATAGTGCCAGGATTTGGCAAATAAGCTCAGGGAGGAGCTGGCTCGGAGGGCGTGGATCCCAGCTTTGATGGAGGAGTTCTATGGGTGATAGAGGAAGCTGGGAAGAGTCAGTTGCCAACCGTATGAGCAAACTTGTGCGATGGGTGTTTGGGGAATTGGGGAAGGGGGGGTCCTGTATCACGTATCCGGTGTAAGATGCATTATTCAGCTGCAGAAACAATGCTTAGCGCCTTGTGTGGAGCCACAACCTCATTTAGCACTGTGCACTCCAGTGTTACTGCAGTCTTGATAGTACTGCTTGTCCTGATTTTCCTTTCTGCCATTTATCTAGTAGACACATAAAATGCTAGTTCAAAGTTATTTGAGTGAGTATATTTTTCTTGTTCATACTTATCATTTGTACTTCTTGCTACCTGCTTTTTCCCTTGTAAATGGAGTTTGTAATTGAGCCTTAACAGGTGTTTTTCATTTTTGTTGTTGTTCTTGTATGTCTAAGATACATTATTGAAAGCCTGAACACTTGTGTTCACAATGCATCCTTCATTTCTGTGGCAGTCTCATGTTTTGTTCTAGCCCTGAGAATATTATTCTGATTATACTGAAAGAGGCTACCTTTTGCATGACAGCTTTGTGCTTTTCCAAGTTGATTTTGTTAGCAAGATGACTATAAATAACAGGCAAAGAACTAGTTTCATTGATGTTCCCATTTATTTCATCTCTTGATGTTTTTTTTTTCCCTTATGTTCATTTCTCCCCACCACAGCTTCCTCATCTTTCTTTCTTTTAGCTCATTTTTCTCACAGAACATGCGGTGTGCTCCTGTGCTCTTGTGAATTCAGGGGAGGGAGCCGGCATCCAGTAGCATTTCCTACCCATCCTCAGGGTTAAGTAGTGGTTGTTTGGGAATGGGATGTGTATTAGTTTTCTATTGTTGAGACCAATTACTTGGCAGGAAGCAACTAAAGGATGGGAATGTTTGTTTTGGCTCACAGTTTTTGGCTCACAGTTAGTTTTTGGCTCACAGTTTTAGGGAATACAGTTTGTATTAGTTACTTTTCTGTTGCAATGTAGGGAGGGAAGGGTTTATTTTGGATCACAGTTCCAGAGAGATAGAGTCCTTCATGGAGGGGAAGGGATGACGACGGCAGGAGCATGAGGCTGCCTGGCAGCTAGGAAGCAGAGAGATCACATTTCATGTGCACATGGGCACATAGGAAGCAGAGATTGGACAGGAAGTGAGACCATGCTATAAACGCTCAATTCCCATCCTCAGTTATGCACTTCCTCCAGCAAGGTTCTGTGTCTAAAGGTTTCATGACCTTCCCAAATAGCAGTGCCAGCTGGGGATCCAGTGTTCATGTCTGTGAGCCTGTGAGGGACATATCTCATTCAAATCATTATCGGTCTGTTGTGGTGGGGAAGGCTGGGTAGCATGAGGTGGCAGGTTACATTGCTTCAACAGTCAGGAAACAGAGATAGAATTTTCTTTTTCACTCAGTTCTAGAGCCCAGTCCTTGGGCTTGAAATGTTCATATTCAGGGTGGGTCTTCTCTCCTGGATTAAGTTTTGGGAAACCCCCTCATGGACACATTTGAAGGTGTATTTCCATGTTGGTTCTAAGATTTACTTATTTGTTTTTATATGTATGAGTGTTTTGCTTGTATGTATGTGTGTGTACCATGTGTGTGCATTGTGGCTTCAGAGACCAGAAGAGGACATTGAATTGCCTGGAACTTGGAGTTACAAATGGTTGTGAACGGCCAAGTGGGTGCTGAAACCGAATCTGCATCCTCTGGAAGAGCAGTAAGTGCTCTTAAGTTCTGAGCCATCCCTCCAGCCTATCCATGGGGTGTTGTAAACACTTAATATTTACTATTGATATATCTTCTGATAAAGCTTGCTGTTAATCCTAAACAGCTGTATAACCAAATCACCACACAGAGACTGGGTTTATTTAGTTAACCTAGAACACAATGCTGGACAATAATTACTCCTTCTTAAACCTCCAAGCCCTCATAGTTTCCTAACATTTAGATTTCCACATTATACTTGCTTTTTGTGAAATATTATGTCCAGTCCATCTCCACATAGTTCCAAGATCTGTCCTCCAGCTTTCCTAGCTCTCTCTCGCTTTTTCTCCTCCCCCCTTTTCCTGTTCTCCGGCTCCTCCCCTCTTTCCTGTCCTTTGGCTCCTCCCATTGCACAACATTGTGGCTAGTTGCTTTATTTTGGCCTGTTTACACAAAGTTGAGACAGGATGCTTAGAATAAGTATCACAATGCAATATCTGGATTGAAACCAGAGAGTAGGGGGGTAGGGAGAAGTCAGCATTTGAATGAACAAGGGTAAGGTGTATACATTTCAAAAGAACATTATACCAACAATGGGGACTTGTCAACTTGTCAATGCAAACTAAGCATCCTGGGCGGAATGACCCAGCACTGCCTTTAAGTGCACCGTGGCTTTTCCTCCTTCTGGAAGCTTATTCTCTGCTACTGTGTTTGCTCGCTGGTATGTGCCCTTGTTTTCACCTTTGATGTATATTTATTATTTATATTTATATACCTATAAAACAATATATAAAATAAAATATATTTTATCATAAATAAAAATATATTGAAGTATACTTGTTATTTCACCTTCTGAACAGTTTTTCTTAAAATTTTTTTTTTTTTGAGACAAGGTTTCTCTGTGTAGCCCTGGCTCTCCTGGAACTCGCTTTGTAGACTAGGCTGGCTGAACTCAGAGGTCCTCTTGTCTCTGCCTCCTGGGATTAAAGGTGTGTGCTCTTAAAAAGTTTTATTTAATTAGTTAATTTACTTTTTGTGTATGGCAATTTTGCCTGCATATTTGTCTGTGGGTCCAGTGTCCCCAGAGGCCAGAAGAGGACATCAGATTCCCTGGGTTAAGAATTTCAGACGGATGTGAGCTTCCATGTGGGTGCTAGGAATTAGACTTAGATCTTCTGGAAGAGCAGCAGTGTTCTTCTTAATCAAGGACTCATCCATCCAGCCCCTAATTTACCTCTTAAAAAAAAAAAGTGTGTGAGTGTGTAAGTGTGCAAGTCACTAAATGTCAGACTTAATTTAGGTGCTGGTAGCTATC
This sequence comes from Pachyuromys duprasi, assembly GCA_028658305.1. Classification (NCBI taxonomy): domain Eukaryota; kingdom Metazoa; phylum Chordata; class Mammalia; order Rodentia; family Muridae; genus Pachyuromys; species Pachyuromys duprasi. The sequence goes on along the minus strand of CM053766.1, from coordinate 135,938,612 downwards.
AGCACCTAATATCAATGTTCCATATTTTAATCCAGTGTTCTGTGTAGGCTCCTCCAGTTCATCTGACTGTCATGGTTCCTTAGTTTCTGTGTCAGAGTTTGAAGAGTACTGATTTTTAAAAGCCTACATTGTGGAAGACTCCTATGCCCTCTCCTGCCAGTGCTTTCTTAGGTCTCACTGTTTTAACTGGAGTATGACTGTAACCCCATTCTTGTCCTTTCAGCGGAACTCATTCTTTCTTCCCCCTCAGCTCCTTTATATAGTTACCTGTTAACCCAGGAGCCCTGATTGACATTTCTTGTGTCTACTGAGCTTCTGGCCAGATGTTCAGCTATCACACAATTCTCTGCTTCCTCCTCCGCCCTCCTGTGCCCAACTTTGCATTTTAGTCAGGGCTGTCAGCTGCTCAGCTGACTTGAAAGAAGCCTTGGGGCTCTTTCTCAAACATGAAAGGGCTTGGAGATGAAAGATTCTTTTCCCCTGGACCATGCGAGCTTGTGAGCCAGCTCCTTTCAGGGGCCAGGAAGGCAGAAGCACATGGGAGCGACTGATGAACAGCCTGGGTAGGAAGAGGCCCCATCACAATTCAGGCTGAGGAGCTTGCATCTTAACGGAGCTCCAGCGGTTTGAGATTCCAACAGTGCCCCGTTGCCAATGCTGTCACACAGGCTTCCGTCAGGTCTGGTGGCGTCTTGAACCAAACAGTCCCACGGGATGGAGGCTTCCCGGAGGAGAAGGGCTGTGTCTTCAAGAGCCTTCTTTCTATCCTTGCTGTTTCAGCCACTGCCTCCTAGCTGGAGCCTTGCAGGGCAGT
>CM053766.1:135879659-135937698 GCA_028658305.1 Pachyuromys duprasi | reverse complement strand
AAAAAAATTCAGGATTGAATGAAGCAGTGTAGGTGGTGTAGTTTCCAGTAAATGGTAACTGTTGATTTTTATTACTGATATTCCAAGCAAACATGCTACGGGGAAACAAGCTTGTCTTGAATTTTCTAAAGTTGTCTCAGTGTTCCCAAGATCTTTGGTTCCTTGGAGATTAAGGTTTAGAATTGAATAAAGCAAAATGAGAACAGTTTGTCACCCACACTTCCACAGCGTAGCATATTCTCAGTAGGCTAGAGCACAGCCCTACTCCACCACAGTTAGCAGTCACCGATAGCAAGAATTATTCCTCCAACACAGCCATTTGTTCCCCAGGTCTCCTTCAAGGCACTGAGAAATTGCAGCTTCTGCTTAGCAGGTACTAGGAATCTCATTTACAAAGCACCCCTTTCTTTGTCTTTTCCCCCAAGTCATCCTGAGGGAAGTGGGTGGTTTTCATCTGAGTCTTGTGTAGCTGGAGAGAGATTGGAGTTAGGAGATGGAGCCTAGATTCAGAGCCGCCTTTTACCTTCTGAATCAGGTCTTTTCAACTGATTTGTTCTGAGCCATTTTCCTTTCTTTTTTGGTTTTTTGAGACAGGGTTTCTCAGTGTTACCTTGGCTGTCCTGGAACTTGCTCTATAGACCAGGCTGGCCTCAAACTCAGAGATCCACCTGCTCTGCTGGGATTAAAAGTGTACAGACCACTGCCCAGCTCAGAGCCATTTTCTTTTCCAGAGAGTTCCAGAGTAACTGCTCTGAAGTTGTAAATCTTAGGATCGCAGCATTATCGCAGGCTGACAAATCAGCACTGGGTTATCCTTGTTCTGGAGTTTAGTAAATGAGCTAGGGAGACTACTCCCCCCCCCCCTTTTTTTTTTTTTTTGGTGTGTTTATGGATGGTTGCAGGTGTTTGTGCCGCTCTCTTTCTCTCTCTCTCTCTCTCTGTGTCTGCCTGTCTTGTCTGTCTGTCTGACTATAAGAGTCAATGTTGGGTGTCTTCTTCAGTCCCTCTCCATCTTTTTTCAGACAAGACCTCAGCCGGAAGCTTGCCAGTTTGGCCAGATTGGCTGACCAATGAGCTCCAGGGATTTACCCATGTCCACCCCCCAGCCTTATGATTATAGCAAGTACTTTACCGATTAACCACTCACTCAAACCCCTTGTTTTTGTTTTTGTCTTTGTGTGTGTGTGTTTCAGACAGACTCTAGATATGTAGCTCACATTGGCTGGGAATTCATGATCCTCCTGCATTAGCCTCTCGTGTGCTAGGATTACATGTTACTACCATACCCAGCAAAATATTAGCCTTGTGGAAGCCTTGTCCTTGTGAAGTAGCCTTCCTATTTCAGCCCTTGGACTTCTCTTTAGCCTTTCAGCTTACAGAGTCCCTAACTGATCCAAGAAGGATCTGAAACTGAGCAAATGTCTGTCATTCCAAAAGCAGGTGTGAATGATTATTGACCAAGTTGCTAGACATCATTCACATGCTTATTGTGTTAATGCCCAGAACTGACAGGTGATTAGAGGTCTTCCATTTAAACATCCCTATGTATCAGCACAATAGTGTGTACTGTTGGAAGGCTGTTTCTTTGCAGCTCTGGGTTTACCAGGCTGTCTTTCACAGTCTCTCTGTGCACGGTGCTTCACTGGAATGTCAGATTAATGATCAGAGAAACTTTTGAGCATTTTGCTGTGACGTAGTGGCTCAGTTAGCTGAAACAGGGGTGCAGCCGTTGGTCAGGGGAAGATAGACCTACCAAAGAGCCAGCCGAACACTGAAGCTCAGCGATAAAAGAGGCCAAGAAACGACATTACTATTGATCAGTTGGGGGTGGCTGCTGAAAGAAACCTGTAATGAGGTTTAGAAGGTGGAGGAGGTTGTATTGAATCATACCGACTTCCACTTGCCCGCTGTCTTTGGAGAGTGTGCTGCTGTTCTTTATAAACAGATTTTCCAGGTGTCCGAGGCCTGTGAGTGAGGTGGCAGTGCTGAGGGAGGAGGAGCCCTGAGTTCTCTTGCACACCCGCCTCCTCTTACACATGGGGAGCTGAGGCCCAGGTGGCTGACAGGATGGGGTTCAGAGCAGAGCTGTGACTGTGATCATGCCTGCTGTCCTCGTCCATCATTTTAATGCATATCTTCCTAAACATACCCAAATATATAGATTTCGCCTTTTCCAGTAGGCTGTACTGTGCACTCAGGGCCATCATTAGGAGTGCATGTTAACCGTGTACAGGTTTTCTCTTGACCCATGGAGAGCTTTGACTGCTGCAGGATGGCGTGGAGTGGGGTTGAGGGTTTGTGCCTGCTTTTCACAGCTGTTCACTCTTCTTGGTGTCTGCTGTCAATCTTAGTGGTGCTGTTGGATAGATTTCTGTCTAACCTCAGATGGAAGCTTTTTTTTTTTTTTTTTTTTTTGGTGGTGTCACGGAAGACTGACTGTTGGATGAAGTTTATTATCCTTGGTAGAACTCTTCTAGAAGACATTGTGGTCTATATCTAGGTCTATATCTGTTCTAGAAATCATTCATGACCTGTCTTTTTTTCTTTAGGACATTTTCCTTTGGCTTGACACTGACATCTTGGGTACTAGAGAATGTCTGATAAAAAGGGTTTCCCTGGATGCTTGTCTTCTGGAAGGAAGCTATTCATTTACCTCTCTGACTGTTGTGGTTGAGTTTTCTTTAAAGTTTTTATTTTTATTGTATTTTTTGTGTCAGTGCTTTGTGTATATGTCTGTCTATGTATCACATGTGTGCCTGGTGTCCCTGGAGGTAGGAAGAGGGGGTCAGATCCCCTAGAACTGGAGTTATAAGACAGTTGTGAGCTGCCATGTGACTGCTGGGGGCTGAACCCTGGTCCTCAGAAGGATCAGTGAGTGCTCTTAACATCTGAGCCATTGCTCCAGCCCAAGGTTCCTTTTAGCCAGCATTTACATCCAGATTCACACACCCAGAAGGCCATGAAACCTAGATCGCAGCGGACGTCGGAGACAAAGAATGCCTACTCCTGGCCTGTTCGCACTTGTCTTGTACTTGTGGCTTCCTGGCATCCTCTCCTTCTGCTCCCCACTTGCACTCCTGACTACACTCCTGAGTAGTCGATCTTTTTTAGACTTGGTCTGCATGTGTGCTGTCTGGCTTCCAGCACCAAGAACTATGTATGAATGGACCTGGGCCACCTCAGATTCTCTGCCTAGACCTTCAAGACCCACATTTTGGTCACAGTCTTTCTGTCTAGCTCACCTGGGCCTTCTATGAGGGGATGGTTTGGGTAAACCCCACCCAGGAAGCCCTTAATGCTTCTTGTTCTTGGGCAGACCACAAGTTCTCCATCTTGGCTCTGTCTCCCTTTGTTATTGTTTCCTAGTCATTTTCTAGGGCTTGGCAAGGAGAGAGGGTGTTGTTTACTGTTGTTTCTAGGGCACTGTGGCATATGCTCGGAGTCAGGCTGTGATCCTATCCAGATTTTCAGGGGTTAGTAAATTTTATGTGGATTAGTGGTCCATATTGAACCTTTTGTTCTTTAACCGTTCTACACATTTATTAAATGCCAACTACATGTAAAGTATTACAGTAGACTCTGGTCAAAGCCTCCGTCTGTATAGCGCTTACATCCAGGGAGGTGAGGCAGACAATAAGTCAGAAGAACAAGTAATAATAGTATGCAAGCAGACATTCGCGAAGATGATTCAGATGTGTCGTAAAGAGAAAGCATGGCTATTGTAACTGTAGCAGTGATTGTTATTTACTTGAGAAGGTTCTAGAGGGCCTCTTGAGGAGATGGTATTTGAGTTGAGAACTCAATGATGTGAAAGCCTGCCATGTGAAGACTTGTGTGAGTAGCAATGTAGGCTGAAGGAACAACCAGCACAGACGCCCCAAGGTGGGAGCAAGCTTGTCTCTTTGAGTTATCTGGTTAGAGCGTGCTGAGATGAGGACCGAGGTCAGCCTGGAGGAGGGAAAACCCTAACACTGTGATTTCTTCTCAGTGGAGTGGGAAGTCATTAGGGCTCTTAAGCTCTGGAGTGACACAGTCTGGCTGGGACGAGAGGCCGTGGAGGGCAGTCTGGCCGTCATGGCTGTTGAGAGGGTACAGAATCCATCTTTGTTCTGTAAGGCCACAGCTGATGCCATGTTCTCCCTTGGATAATTGCTTTTCCGCCTCTGTTGTTTCCTACACATTTCATCTGTGTTGTGGCCTAATCAAGAAGCAGCTCTCTCCTAGTGCCAGGGTTGGCACAGGGTGTGGGCAGAACGCCCTTTATTGAATACCTTGGCCTGAGAGAATGAAGAAAGCAGCCCTGGCAGGCCTCCGGACCGTACAGCTGACCCACAGCACCTGTGCTTTGCAGGAAGCTTTGGAACTGTGAACCCTGCGCTCCTGCAGAACAGCTGCAGATGGCCGGGGCTGCTGATTAAATGTCGCTGCTGATCTGCCCAGATCTGCTGCCATCCCCTCCAAGCCTCCTTTCATGCTGCAGTGGGTAATTAGGGGCATGGCTATTCCTAGGACTCCTAGCACATCCTTTGCAGCTGGCTGTGGGGGTGGGGGCTTTTCAGTTTCTGCCAGTTGTGTAAATGGACAGTGTCCACATGTGGCTACTTCTTGTTTTCAAAATTCAAAAAAGACCTGTCCTTAATGAAAGGGAATAATTGCCTGCCTCTGCTGCCTCCACTGTTCTCCTGGGAATTCCGTCATCAGACTTGTCAGAGTTGCTTGGCAGGGACTTTTCCCCCTGAGTTAGCATAGAGATCTGAATGGGCAGAGATAACGCAAATGAGCCAAGGGATAAGCCTATCTTCAGAGGAACAGCTGTCCTTCTGACCAGAGGTGCCGATGCTGGGCGCCACCCCGATTCTCCATGCTTCTCTGTCCTGATGAGAGAAGTGAAAAGAATCGCTCTAGCACCACCTCAGGCGGGCACTTCTGCAAGGCGGCAGAGTTAGAGAGGGCCTCGGGCTGCTCAGCATGCCTGGTGAATGAAGTACGTGATGTTCTCTTGCCAGCTTCTCACTGGGCATCTCTGCCTCACCCAGAATAATGAACTGGAGAGCCACAATTCATGCTTCACCTACGTTTTTCTTCTGTTAGATTTCTTCCATGCTCTCAGATCTGGCAAGGACACAGAAGGCTCAGAGGGGAAGGAGACATGGCATCAGCCTCTGGCTGACATGACTTGTGCCATGGTCGCGTGGGGATTCGGTAATGAAGATTGCAAATCACTTTCCATCCTCTTGGAGCCTGCCCCATAATTAGAAGATTAAACATTTTGTTTAAATTAGTAACTTTCCCCTCCCTCCTGAGTGCTGCAAACCACCCTTCCAGCAGAATGGAGCTGGTTCGATGTCTAACACTGGGCTTTGTGTTGTAGCTGTGATTGTCAGCAGAAGGTTGAGAACACCTTATTTTAATTAAAAAAGCAACTTTTATTCTTGCTTCATCTTGTGTGGAACAGAGGCCCTTCTGCCTGCATGAACTTCGTGATGGCTGAGTGCGGTGAATGTGACTTTTCTCAGGAGGATGAAACTGAGCCAGGCTAACATGGCTGAGGGATGTGCAGCTGGGCCTGAGGTATCGCTCTCGTCTCTGCAGCAGTGGCAGCGTGCCCTTCATTTGGCAGGTTGTCTTTGTGTTTATGGAAGAAGAGGATTGCTTACAGTGGTGATGCTTTTAAGTTGCAGCAGATGACAGGCAGCTCACAGAGGATCACTGACGTCACCTACCCCCAAACAAGACAGGCCTGTAACTTCCATGTTGAAGCTCACTGAGAGCCAGGCTCCCAGTTTGTTTGATGTGTGCATATGCCGTTCCATCTCTACTTGGAGATGAGGAAGGGAAGCTCATAGAGCTTCTGCATGAGATACCCAGAGAGTAGAAGGTTGAATCTTCTTCCTAGAAGAAGACTCCCATGAATGAAGGCAGCTTAAAATGAAAACACCAGAGACTTGTGTAGACTGCTTGGCCTTGTGCCTTGTGTCACAGGTATCGTTTTTGTGTTGGAATTGCCTGGTTCTGAGTAAATGCCCTTCTCCTCATTGCTTTGAGGTCCTCAAGGGCTGTGGCCACATGAGAGGCTGCCGTAGAGTAGCAGCTCAGTGAATACCCTTGACTAGAGAGGGATGGAGTTAGGGGTGGGGCCTTGAATTAAACCACCGTCCAGAATTAGTGAATAAATTGGGTGTCTCGTACATTGTGGCTTACCATCTCTCCAGTTGCCTTTTCATAGGCCTCCTGCCCCAGTCTCCTCACTGCAGGGAGTAGAGAAAAAATATAGGGGAGGGCCATATACCTGTGTTTGACCATGTAGAGGCCCGAGAAAGACATTGGGTATCCTGTTCAGTCACGTCTCTTACTCTTACTTCAGTGTTTTCCACTGAATCTGGAGCTTGGCAGGTGGCCAGCAAACCCCAGTGATCTCCTGGTCTCTGACTCCCACAGCCTTGGTTCTCCAGTACACACATGGCCATACCTGACTTTTTATGTGGGTGCTGACTGTTTGAACTCAGGTCATCTCTTACCCACTGAATCATCTCTCCAGCCTTTGTTTTTTTTTCTTAAATGTTTATTTCACTTATTTATATGGGGCTGGGGATTGAAGCCAGGGCCTCACATATGCTAGGTAGGTCCTCATCATTGAGCTAACCCCTAGCTCCTTGCTTCTTCTTTTTTGATGAAGTGTAGATTAAGCTGTGTTTGTGACTGATCTTGGCTTTGCTCATAGGAAACTTGCCTTAAATAACAGCAGAGGGTCTTCACAAAAGCCCAATTCCGTTTCTCTAGTAACCTGAGAGTTGATTGGCATTTCTTTTAAAGACTAGGGTTGCCTCTGACCCTAAAGCAAAAGATCGATTGATTCATTTATTTGCCAGAGATTTACTGTAAGTCCACTGAGGGTCATAATTGCTGTTTTCTCTGCACCCAGCCTTACAGGCAAGAAATGAGACTGCACAAAACAATGAGATTGGTTTTTATTTTGTGTTGGTTGGCTCAAAAGTAGCCACTTCATATGTGTATATATATATATATATGCATGTATATATATACATATATGTGTGTGTATGTATATACATGCATATATATTATACACACAACACATACACATGTAGATGTGTTTAATGTTTGTCATGTACTTTTTCTGGGTTTGGCTTTTCTACATCTCACAACAGCAGGCAGCCTTTTTTCCAAGATTTGTGGTGATTTGTCTAAGGTCACACACTAGTGACAGCAAATGCAGGTAGTTTGGCCACCATTCTCTGTCCTTGTCCCCTATTCGTGGACTAGTTTAACATCAATTTCTTGGGTGTTTGGTGTTTCATACAGGTCTAGGATGCACATGTCTATATCATGGCTGTCAGCTCATTTAAGTGTAGGGAGCCCTGGGAACAGATGTTCAGTGAACACAGAAACCAGGTGAGACAGGCTGTTTCTGTCACATGGTGTGTCATGATGCCATCAGGCTTTGCCTGCCTGGCCTGATTTTGAATTTGAATTAGTCGCCACCATTTTCCAGCTCTTTGAGTTTGGGCAGTTTGCTGAGGTGTCTTCTGCAGCCCCACTTCCTCCACCTGGTACTAGGAATGTTACATCTCCAGAAGGTGTGTTTGGGACTGGAAAGAAGATGACCCATCTATGATCCAGAGCAGGCCTGCAGTCGGTGGAGGCTGTGCAGTTTGAATGGTCACTTGGTAAAAAAGCTGTAGGGAGAATTTTCTGGGTTCTTCAGACTCCACAATTCTGGGATCTTTGTGCTTCTCTCTTTTGTGAAATTTAAGGCCCAGCAAACGTATGATGTGGCTTTGTTTTAAGAGGCGGCTGGCTTGTCTTTTCAGGCTGTTTGAGGCAGTATGCCTGCGGTGTTGGGATGTTTACTGGAATCCTCGAGTTTCTGAGTAATTTCAGTCTGAGACAAGTGAGCAGAATTGATGTCAGGTTGCCTTAACACAGGTGTTATAAACAAGATTAAGAGGTTGTTGAAAAGATATCAGTGGAGCTCTGGGGCTGGCTTTCTGAAGTCATTCTAAAGTGACAGCTAATGGGTAGTTTGCCTGATGGCTCTCTCTGAGCTGGCTGTAACTGACTGGAGATTCACCCACAGAGGAAACCTGCTTATGAACATTTGCTGTCCTTTATCATAAAGTCGAGCCCTGAAACAGAAACGCTGTTTTTGTGTCATGCATGTTGCCTTCGCACTGTTTGAGACCGTTTTTTTCTTTTGTTGTTTGCTTTGTTTTGTATTTTTTGAGGCAGTTTTAAATTGGATGTCCTAAGCCTGCCAAGAGGTTCAAAACTAATGTTTTCCTCCACTGTGTATTTTCAGAAGACATTTATGTACCTGTTCCTCAGCCGCAGTGCATCCTGTCAGAGGGATGTGTTGAGTATCTCTCGTCTACCAGGTGCTCCTGCCACGACGCCGAGGACCTCAGTGCTCCTGAAGTCAGTAGCTGCTGGTCTCAGGTCACTTTGAAATCTGTTCCATAGCCTTCCTGGCAGAGTGGCGGGGGACGAGGCCCGCACAGGGAGTTTGCAGGTAGTCATAGGCCCCTTGTATCTTGTATCCCAGTTCCACATGGCCAGGTGGCCAGCACACTCTCCTTTTCGGACATTGGAAGCTAGTGTCAGCTCATCCTTCACCAGCCTTCTCTTTAGTGGGAGTGGAGATTCTTTGCTGGCTTTTGTAGTTTGTCGGCCATCTATACGATGGTAAAACCTTTGAGCTAAGGAGACTAAAGAGCATCTTAGACCACAGCAAACATGAAGCCACCCTTTTTTACCGTGCATGCATCCAGGCAGCTGCAGCCATATCTCATTCAAGCTGAGAGGTAAACCAGCAGCAGGTGCTAGAGAGCCTGGTGGTAGTGGTACTGTGCCTCAGACGCTGCCCTCTCTCCTGCAGTATCACACATGCTTGTTTTCACAAGACCCACAGGTAAACGTCCCTGAAAGGGTGGGGCTGCTCTTGTGTTAGCAGAGTTGTGTGGTTGAGATCTGAAAGACCACAGTAGTGGTCAAGCAATTGATGAGGAAGCGTTAATTAACAAATTAATAAAGTGGTTAAATTTGCAGTCACAAACAAGTCTGGGTCCTCATTCTTCCTTCTCTTCTTCTTCAGGTGTCTTACCACCCAACAGCCTCTTATGTTTGAAGGAAGGATGCAGTTCTTAGTCTCAGCGGTGATCTTAGAAGCACCTTAAAGACTTCTTTGCCCCACGTTTGTTAATGAATCATCTGTCAGGGCACTTGCCTGGGATGGGTGTGCCATGTAACACTCAGAACCACCGTGCGGCCCGCTGGTGCCAAATGCTCATGCCCCAACCCCTTATCTTCATAGAGCATTTGTGTCGCCCTAAGAAGGGAATTTGTTGTATCTGAGCTGTGGCTTAAAACAGCTAATGGTTTCATGAGACAGGGTCTTGTTATGGAGCGCAGTGTGGCCCCAGACTTGTGATCTTCCTTTGTTTGCCTTCCAAGTGCTGAACTTACAGATGTGCCATGGCACCAGTCTCAGAAATCCTTTCAGTAGTTTTCTCATGTCAGTTTGTTAGTCAGTGTTTAAAACTTTGCGTGGACTGGTGTTGTGGTGTGGAGGTAACCCAAGACTCAGCATGAGTTCTTCCCCTGGTGATCTCCAGGAGAGTTTTCACTCCTCTCCCCACAGGGACATTTGACTCTCTGGGAATCAGGATTTTCTTCTTTCTTCCTTTCTTTCCTTTCCTTTCCTTTCCTTTCCTTTCCTTTCCTTTCCTTTCCTTTCCTTTCCTTTTCTTTTCTTTTCTTTTCTTTTCTTTTCTTTTCTTTTCTTTTCTTTTCTTTTCTTTTCTTTCTTTTTTGGAGACAGTTTGTTTGTGTAGCCCTGGCTGTCCTGGACTCACGTTGTAGACCAGGCTGGCCTTGAACTCACAGAGATCCACCTGCCTCTGCCTCCCAGAGTACTGGGATTACAGGTGTGTATCACTGTGTCCAGCTTGGGAATCAAAATTGTCACAGGTAGCAGAAAATCAGCAGAAGGCTCTTTAATTTTGGCTAAAACGTGAGGGCACTGGGTAGACATGCTGCAAGTATGGAGATGAGAGGTCACTTGTGGTGGTGACACAGAAGGCCCTCTGGAGGCTGTCAGGCTCACGTCCTTTTTCTGCTTTGAGTTGATTCATCCCTAAGTGATAGGGTGAGGCTGCTTGTCTGAGTCTGACTTTGTCCATACTTACCCTCTGACTATCACTTGGTACTAAGTGATGAACGTACTAAGCTTTGAACACAGCAAACCTATGGAGGCAACATGTGTTTAAACACAGGAGTATAGAAAGATAGAGTCTCTCTGCTGCAGTCCCTTGGCAGCCAGGGAGCATTGAGAATTTGCATATTTGTATTAATAGTAAATGACCTGTCCTGGCAGCCTGGCTGGCTCTTTGGTGTCTCTGTCCTCTCCTATTTAATCATGATGAGGCTGTTCGTCTCTGGTCTGATCTAGATGGCCCTCCAATGGTTCTGTTGTTCCCTATGTCCATATTAGCCACAGCACCAAGCAGGGGACTCACTGTCCTCTCTTATGTTTCTTACAAGATCTCTGGCATCTGGAAGATCATGCCTGTCTGTGTTTCCTTTGTGTCTGCACCTTGTGTTCCGAGCATGGGGCTGTGTGGGCGTGTGCAAATCCTTCAAGTCTGGTGAGGCAGATGTTGGGTGGTAGTGAATGACCTTTCTTAGTCTGCCCATCAAGCTCATTACAACTTATATACTTAACATTCACCCACTTATCAAATTGAATTCTCTTTTAAATGTAACAACCTTAAAAGTGTTAGAAAATAAATCTAAAACAAAATAAAATTGATCTGTAGAGGTATTTTTATTTCTGGTATTTTATTCCTGGTATACTTTTTCCTGGTAATCATGGCCGGTATTTATGCCACTTCTGAAATTTCATTGGCAGGATGAATAAAACATTTTTTTTAATTTAAAGAATTTTGGCAAATTATCATTTTGAAAGCAGATAGAGAGAAAGATAGTTTTCATTTAAGCTGAGTAAGGCTCAAGTCCTGAAACCTGAATCTCAGAATGTAGAGGGCCTGCTGGGATGGTGGGTGGGGGAGGGGGGCTGTTGGCAGAGTGCGGGGTCAGGGTCCTTGGACACTTGTAGTGCTTGGGTACCTTTCCCGTACATAGTCACTTTAGCAGACAGCCAAAGCCTGTCTCCCTGATTGGGTAGCATGGATCAGGTACCTGCAGGGAGCAAGCACTGGTGGGTGCTGAGCAGGAGTCAGACCCCAGCCTACCTACGCTTCAGGACCTAGTTCATGCCTTAATGGAGGGGACGGAGCTAGGGGTGTGTGTGCGTATGTGTGTGTACGTGTTTACATGCATGTGTGGAAGCAGAAGTCTGATCCACCACTGAGTGAGCTCAGAAGCCTTGATGGATCACCGAGGACATAACATTTGGGCTGGGTCTCCAGGCAAAGTGGAAGCTCTCTGTCTGAAAGGAAGGTAACCTGCCGTTCTTGGTCCTGATCAAGCATCTTCCCAATCCAACCAGGCGTCACTTGGTGGCTGAAGGTGAGACTTCTGCTCACCCTTCCCCCATCCCTTGCTGGAGTTTCCAGGCCCCGCCCGTCCCGCTCCTGTGTTCTCTGGCCTGCGATGCCTCTTTTCAGGACCGGTGGTTTACTCAGCACCATGCAGCGGGGGGCTGAGTTTGATTCTCAGTTCTGTGGTGTTTTTTTTCCCCATTTGTTTTGGTGTTTGAACCAGGGTCTTAACTCTTACAGCCAGGGCTGGCTTGAAACAATAAGGTGATCCTCCTGCTTCAGCCTCCCAAGTGCTGGTATTACAGACATGTGCTCCCATTCTCAGCTAGTTCAGTGCTGTGTTTTTAGAAGTATGTTCTTATGCATCTTCTTAACTAAAGTGCTGAAGCTGACCATGAAATTAACTTATTGAGCTTGAGATTCAGCTCATTTCTGACTGAAGTATTTTGAGTCATTTTCCTCCCGGAAGCTGCTTTGTGTATATTTGCCATCTTGAGCTTAAGCAGACCACTACACTTGGATCTGCTGTTGCAGACCGCCAGGCTGTGCTGCACATCCGCCTGTCTCCCTCTGTGCTCTTGAGTAAGTTAATGAAAGATCCTGTTGATCCCATCTTCACAAAAGCTCATTGCAAACCCCTGATCTTACTGAGCAGGAACAGTTCCAGAGGACCACAGCAAGTGCCAGCCTCCCCTGCTGTCTTTTATCGCTCTTTCCCCTCAGTTGCATGTGTAACGGTGCCTTTTTATCAAATTCAGTCCAGCTTCCTAAAAAGAAAACCTAAGTTCCAGTCTCCCTCCTTTCATTTCGTGGTGCCCTCCTTAATGCCATCCTCTCGCCTGCCAGCAGTAGCCTGTGTGAACTTGGTTTACTCCTATGCCCAGTTTTTGGCTGCCACTGCCACATTAACCACAGAACTGTTTTCTTATTGTATGTGTGCTCCAGCGAGCACTGTGTAGCTGTCTCTGTGGATGGCAGGATTTCCCCAGTGTGTGTGTATGTGCTGGGATGGTTGCAGAATATATGGGTCACCAGTTAGCCCTGCCCGCACGATGCCCCATGAACGAGTGTCAGCAGCTGTTTCTTTGCATCTCGTCAGCACTTACACTGACATATTTTATTTTAGTCAGTCTGATATGTGATATTTTTAAGGTCCGCTTCCCTAATCTCATGAAGTTGGGCCAATTTTATATGCAGATTGGCTACTCAGTGCTTTTCTCCCTGCGATTGTCTGCTTACACTCTGTGCTCTTTCTTATTTTATGTGATCTTACTATTCTATGTCTTCTTAAAGGCAATGCAGAGGTTACAGAACAAAGGCAGATTATTTTTATAATGTCGCATGAACATGTCATATTAATATGAGGTCATGTGACTCTACATGCTTTATTAGAAGCCACATTACCCTGATCATTGGTCCTCTGCTGTCTATACAATATTGTAGGTCTCGTAGATGGTGCTGTTTTGTTGTTGTTGCTGTGGGTTTCTGTTGAATGCTCCCTGCAGCTCCCAATAGAGCAATGTTGACGTTCTATTAGCTTAGTAAATACTTGTGGAGTGAATGAATGAGTGATGATGGTTCTGGTGTAGCTGACAAAACACATTCATAATAAGTCTGCTAAAATGGAGATGTTTTACCTTGCAATGGCTTTACAGGGATCTGCCTATGTTAGTGTTGATAAAGAAACCAAATCAGTATTCAACTTTCTGATGTAGCTGCAGAATTAATCAGAGAAGATGTCAAAGTAAATCATGGACATTAAAGTACACTTTGTGTTTCTGGAAAGAAACCTACACAGCCTTTGGAGGGAAGATGGATGTTTATTCAGGTTTTAACAAGTAATAAAAGTTTTTTGGGAGAGGAAAAATTAGATTAAGTGTAGTCTTCATGACTAGTGATCTGAATCATAAATCACATCTTCCTTACCTGTCAGCCAATCAGGTTGCAGATCATAAGGGAGACTGTTGGTGACTTGATTTTTGGCCTTTTTTATTGAAGACTTTAGTTTTAATTTTTAAAGTTGGCATACAATGTAATGGGCTTCATTATGGTACTTCATACATGTATGTCATTATACTCTGTTCTTAGGCCTCTCCCCTTCCCTGATGGTTCCCTCTTGCTTATTGCTTTCCTTCCTCAGACAGTATCTTGCTTTTATGTCACAAGAATTCTATTACTTTTCCGTTGTTTTTCTCCTTCCTCTCTGTTAAGATCTCTTCCTCTCTTCTCACAGTTCCCTGTCTTCTTTCAAGACACACACACACACACACACACACTCTTAAATTTAGACTCCATATAAGAGAAAATGGGGTGTCTTTGTGAGTCTAATTTTGTTTAACATAATGATCTCCAATTGAATCCATTGTAGCGAAGGACATAATTTCATTTTTCTTTACGGATGAATAAAGCTCCATTGTGCATATGCATAACATTTTTTTACCCATTTGTATGTTGATAGACATTTAGATTGCTTCCATTTCCTGGCTATTGAGAATAGAGCAGCAGGAAGCGTGGGTGTGCAAGTATCTCTGTGGTAAGATATAGGGACTTTTGGGTAAATACCCAGGAGTGGTATAGCTAGGTCATATGGTAGGTAGTTCTAGTTTTAGTTTTTTGGGTGACATTTCAACACTGATCTCCATAATGGCTAAACCAGTTTGCATTTCTACCAGCAGTGAATAAGGGTTCTTTTTTCCTGCATAGTTGCCTGCTATCACTGCCACTTGTGTGTGATAGCTATTCTGATTGGGGTGGGAAGGGATCTCAAGCAGTTTTATTTCCATTGTTCCTGGTGTCTAAGGACATTAAACACTTTTTCACATATTTTGTTGCTTTCAAGTAGTTTTTCTTTTGAGAGCTGTCTGTTCAGTTCATTAGCCTATTTATTGATTGGATAATTTTTTTGTGTATAATTTTTGTGGTTCGTTCTATAGTAATTCCCTGTATAATGTGCAGTTAGCAAGCATTTCCCCTCATATTGTAAACTATCTCTCACTATGGTGTTTGTTTTCTTTGCTGTGTAGAAGCTTTGTAATTTCATGTCATCTCAGTCCTAGTTGTATCCCAAAGATTCTGCAAGATTGGAGCCAACATCAGATGTCTTTCTACTTTATTTTCTGAGATAGAGTCTGTCACCGAACCGGGAGCTCACTGATTCAGTTTTGACCAGCTATCCAGTAAGCTCCAGGATACCATGTTTCTCCATTGCCATCCCCCTCTGCCCCCCAACAATGGGATTCCCGGTGCATGCTGAGATTTTTACACAGGTGCTGGTGCTCTGAACTCATGTCATCATGCTTGTGTGGCAGGCACTTTACTAACTGAATCTTTTCTCTAGCCCTACCTCAAGGCATTCATATTTTTTTTCTCATTTCTTCAATGACCTATAGTTATTCAAGAGTGTATTTTCAGTCTCCAAATATTTGTGTTCTTTCTGTTTGTTTGTTTGTTTTTCAAGACTGGGTTTCTCTGTGTAGCCTGGCTGTCCTGGAACTCACTATGTAGACCAGGCTGGTCTTGAACTCACAAAGATCCACCTTCCTCTGCCTCCCGAGCACTTGTATTAAAGCTGTGTACCACCACAGCCTCCTTGCTGCTGGTTTGAGTCCTTTCTATTGTTAATGTTTTTATTGATATTGATTTTTAGTTTTATTCCATTGTCTAATAGAATATAGAAAATTATCTCTACTCTTTTGAATTTGTTGGACTTGTTTGAGGCTTCGAATGCAGTCGTTTAAGGGAATGTTCTATGTTCTGCTGAGAAGCCTGAAGATTCCATTTCTGAGTAGAATAGTCTATGGTGTGTTTGATCTGCACTTTCAGTGTAGTTTAACCCTGATGTTGGTTGCTCTTTAGCCTCAGTGGCACACCTGAATATGAGAGTGGGGCTGAGGCGGCTCAGCGGGTACAGGTGTTTGCCACCACGTCTGGTGACCTGAGCTTAGTCCTTGGGACCCATATTGAGGAAGGGGAGAACTGACTCTCACAAGGAGTTCTCTGACCTTCACACATGCACATACTCCTGAAAATGATAAAAATATGATAAAGATGAGAATGGGGTATTGAAATTATCCACTATTGTATCAGGAATAATATGGCCTTTTAGGCTCATTCATATTTGTTTGATAAAATTGGGAGCCTCACTGTTTGGTACATATATGTTTATAATTCTTACAGATTTTTCATTTTAATTTTTTAAAGATGGGTTGTTATGCATTCCAGGCTAGACCTGAACTCACTATGTAGTTGAGGGTGTTCTTGAACTTCTGACTCTCTTGCTTCCACCTTCCAAGTGTCAGGGTGACGTGCGTGCCAACACTTGTGGTTTATATGTGGCTGGGGATCTAACTCAGGGATTTGTACATTTTAGGCAAATACTGCCCAGCTAACCTGCATCCCCTGCACCACTTGTTACTCTTTCCTAATGTGAGCGGTATTAAAAATAAAATCTCTTGTGTCCAGTTCTAAGTCTGTCAGCAGAGTAGCTGCATCAGCGGGCCTGCAGCCTCCGCTCAGTAGACTGCTCTCCATCAGCCTCCTCTCGGCTGGTGCGTGTCTCTACTAGTGGAGTGTGTTTCTCAGACCTAGTCTTTAATATGGTCAGCAGTATGAGTCTCTTTGTGTTTCTATTTTGAGGTCGTCCTATTTAAGGTTGTTATTGAGAAATGTTTGTAATTCCTGGGATTTCTGTTTGCTTTTCTGGTTGGTATTGGGTCACTGTTGGCTCTTTTCTTTCTTCCCAGTGGTGTTAGGAGGTTGGTGGTTTACTGTCTTGGTCATGTAGAGATCCTCCTAGCTTGCCTGTTCATTTAGTCTTACGGAATTCTTTCTTCCCTGTGCTTTTGTGATTCAGACTGTCTTCCCCTGTGATTGGTATTCTGTTAAATATTTTTTTCAGTGCTGACTGGTTGTTGTGAACTGCCTTCATTGTGGTTCTCTTGAAATGTCCTCATTTTCCCGTCAATTTTGAAAGAGGTTTGCTGGGTATAGCGTCTTTGGAAGCTGTTTGCTTCTAGGACTTGGAATATACTGCCTCATGCTTTTCTGGCTTTGAGAGTTGCTGTTGAGAGATCTGAAGCTTTTCTGGTGAGTTTTCCTTTGTAGATAAGTTGAAGTTTTTCTCTTACCATTTTAATGTTTCTTTGTGTTACATTTCTGATATTTTGGATATGATAGGTTAGGGAGAGATTTTTCTCTGGTTGTGTCTGTTTGGGGTTCTAAACAGCTCTTGGATGTCTGTTTCTCTATATTTGAGGAAATTTCAGTTTAATTTCATTAAATAGGTTTTCCATGTCTTCAGTCTTTGATCTCAGCTCCATTTTTAGTCCCTTGGATTTGGTCATTGTTTGATCTCTTGTCGTTCAAAGCCCTTGGATGTTGTGGACATGACTGCTTTTTTCTTTTCCTTGTTGGTGTTTGAATGTAGTGTTTCTTTCACCTTGTCTATGCCTCAGATTCTTTTCTCTACCACTGTGGTGTTTTAATGTGGATCGTTAGAGGTTTTTATTTTCAGAGTTTCTGATTTTTTTCATCCCCAAATTTCAGTTTCCTTACTGAAATTTTCCTTTTATGTTGCTGTCTTTTTTTCATCCGTATTGCTTATTTTTTCATCCATTTTGCAGACTTTTTCCTGTATGTTACCAACTTTCCTCATCAAGACCTGGATATAATCTGTTTGGTTGTATCCTCTTTGGTCATTTTATTAGTCAATTCAACCTTTTGAAATCCTCAGCACTGTTCCTATTTTAGGGCCTTTGAATCCAGTAACTGAAGAGTTCCATTTGGAGGGTCTTATTGCCTTGCTGTGTGTGTGTTTCTCTGTGGCTCTTACTGCATTTCTGTTGTTTTGGATCTCTCTTCTGGTTTTATTTGGGAAGCCTCATTGAGCAGCTTACATTTGAGGGCTCAGTCCTGAGTGTCACTCAGTAGGCAGAAACAGACGGTTACAGCAGCAACATCGGCAAACCATGCAAGAGATGGAAATACACTAAAATGAAGTTGAGTCTACTAGTGCGTCACCAGTGACCATGGATTTAAAAAAATGAGAAAATGGACTGTGTCATAAAATTTGAAATTACTTAGGGTGAATGTGGAAGCGAATGAGATGAAGCAGATAGGGAAGGGGGAAAGTAATGCTGAATAAATTAAAAGAAAAAAAGAGGCATGAATAAGAGTGTTTTGAAAGGGAAAAGAGTGAGAACTTAGAAAAGGGGCAGGAACAATGGCTCAGTACTCAAGAGCACTGGCTGCCTTTGCGGAGAAGCTAGGTTTGGTTCCCAGTAGCATGTGGTGGCTTACAACCATCTGTAACTATGGTTCTAGGGCATCTAATGCCCTGATCTGTCTTCCTTGGGCACATAATACACATACATACATGCAGGCAATCACCTATACATTTTGAACATTAAAAAGACAAGTTGGGGGGAGAGATAAGCAATGATTTTTTAAAAAGGATTTTTAATAATGAGAAAGCTTGAAAATAAAATTGGTAAATGTAAGAAATGGAATTGCTTGTTTTAAAGAACAACAACCCCCCAATGCGAACAGCTCTCTTAGGCTCATGTGTCTGTACTTTGTCATCGTCCTCCTCCCGCCCCCCCCCCCCCCCCATGATGGAACTGCTTGGTAAAGATTAGGAGGTGTGGCCTTGTTGAAGTTGTGTCCCTTCGGGGCAGGCTTTGAAGTTTCAAGACTCATGTCATTTCCAGTGTGTCTCTATATCTGCTTGTGGATTGAGATGTGAACTCTCAGCTGTTTCTGCTGCAATGCCTTTAGATTCTCACTCTCTGGAACCATAAGCCTAATTAAACCACTTTCTTTTATAAGTTGCCTTGGTCATGCTATCTTATCACAGCAGTAACCATGACACCCTATAAGATAAAATTATAATTCTACTACATGTATAGGAGGAAAGGAGGCTGGGAGGAGGGTTTCAGGTGTGAGAAAGGAAAAAAAAAAACAATTGTTCAGTAATCAAATAAAAAGGTGGAAACAAAGATGAAGTGTAAAGAAGAAATAAGCATCTTAAAAATATGATAAAATAAAAATCTGTTGGAAGAAAACCACAGGAAAATGTGAGGAGCACAGGCCCCAGGAAGGAAGATAACTAGGTGTTGGCAGTGTCTTCCTGGACCCTTAGCGCACATATTCTGCTGGTAACACCTGTGGGCAAGAGTCTGTTGGACTTCCTGGTGGTGTATACTGGTGTTGAGCCAGTACTGGACAAGAGTCTGATGGTCCCCAGAACTGTCTTCACTCACAGTTTCCCTTCTCTGGTACCAGGGACTACTGCTGACCATACTTCTCTCATGCCTCCTAGAGTAGCTAAAGTGTGTGTGTGTGTGTGTGTATGTGTGTGTGTGTGTGAGTGTGAGTGTTTGAGGGGGTGTCTCCTGAGGCACTTGGAATATTGGAAGCAGCCAAGTGGCCCTGAGGTCTGTACAAGCACTGCTGACCATACTTCTCTCATGCCTCCTAGAGTAGCTAAAGTGTGTGTGTGTGTGTGTGTGTGTGTTTGAGGGGGTGTCTCTTGGAATATTGGAAGCAGCCAAGTGGCCCTGAGGTCTGTACAAGCAGAGGCAATCTTCATGTTTTCAAGACCTTCAAAGTATTAATCACCTTGCTGCTGGGATGCAGCTCTGTGTGGCCTGTCAGAGCTTCAGTCTTCAGGCTCTGGGGCTGTTACTGGCAGCTTGGTGGCTCTACCTGCTGAGTTGTGTCTCAGGGGTCTTAGCTGGTAACCAAGGGTGGGTTACCCTTCCCTGTGCACTTCACTGCCCAAGCCAAGCGACCTGTAGCCTGCACTTCTGGCTTGTCTGTGTGTGGCTCTTCTGCTCTCCACAAACTCTCGAGGCTGTCTGTCACAGAGGGCTGCGGCAAATTAACTCCAGGTTCTCAGACCTGTGGTTGTTCCTTTGTTCTCAGGCTTCCAGGGTAGTACAGTTTCAAACAATAGGTTCTCTTTCAAGATGGTGCCAGGTCCCTGCCCATGGAGTCAGTCACACAGAGACAAAATGGAATTCCTCTCTACTGCTAACCTGTCTGCCAGAGGAATCACTGTCTCACTAATCTGGAAACTGGGTTTAAGGCTCATGAGTTCTGTGTGCTTTCCCCAAAGGCAGTGGGCCAGCTAGTGTCTCTGCAGCAGAACCACCAGGTTTACCTTAAAGTTTTCTGCTGGTCCTCCCAAGCCAGAAGCTGCTGTCTGGAGCTGTTGGGACTGGTGTCTCTTTAGTGTGTCACCTAGCCTTTTCTCCATGCTGCAGGTATCCTGCAGCGCCTTTGTGAATTTCTGCAGCATGTCCTCTTTTCCTCTCTTTGGAGTAGATTCTATTTTTTCCTTCTGCTGACCCTTTTCTTTTATCAGGTCACAGGAAGGGGACTTCAAGTCTGCCACTTTACTTTTAGTTTTGATGTTTCGGTATTTCCAATCATTGTGGACATTAGATTGCTCAGTAGATACTGTGGCCTCTGCACTTTGATTGATTGGTAATAGCTGGGGGTTCGATTTTATATTTTGGGGTAACTTTCCTATAGGGTTTGAGGAATTCTTGGTACCTGTTTTTTTCTTTCAGATATACAGGTAGATGTCTGTGTTGGTAGTATAGTGGTGTAGCATAGCAGCCTTCCAAAAACACAAGTTGGTAAATAGCCACAATTCACTAGATTTTTCAAGTTTTAACTCCTGTGAATTTACAAAGGCAGATTATATATGCATTTAGCTATTTCCTTAAAGTATGACCTGCTTGCTTCCCTTGCTGGTTCAGCAGTCAGTTTACACAACATTCTTTGGAAAGTGGTCTGTTTAGTCACTTCGGTGGGTGGGATTTTCTGTCTCTGATTGCTTTGATCTCTAATTATGAATTTTGGCTGATGGTAGTTGCAATGGAAGAGACTATGAGCCTTTTCAGTTGTGCCTTAAGCAAATTTGCAAGGGAGCCCTGATGTTAACTTTGGCAGGTTTCATGCCTGCAAATATTGATTGAGCCAGAAGTCCTCGCTGTAAAATGTCACCAGTGAATGTGCAGTCGGTGCAGGTAGGGGGAACTCATTACTGCAGCCCGTCTGCAGCTTCTGGGTCAGGCCGCTCACTACCATCTGGTAAGAAGGAATGTTTGAAAACTACCTTTTATTCTGACAAAAGGTAATCAGGAGAGGTTAACAGCCGATGATTTCTGAGCAGTTCAGATTGGTTAGACCAATCCGTCCTGAAGCTTGGGCTGTGACATTCCAAATGTCTAATTATCTCACAGGGTATTAGAACATTTTAAAATGATGAAATCCCAAAGTCATGGTAGGAGGAATTTAATTATGTGTATGCTCTCCTTTCTCCTCTGTGCTGCACACCTATTGGAAGCATTTATTCCCAGGAAGAAAAAGCAGCAGGAAAGGAAGAGGCAAATAGGATTGCCGTCCTCAAATAATGCTTAATTTTAAAGCACCGTATGTGAGAGCCAGACTAAACTTGTCTGTCAAGGGCAAGGACCAGGGGCCAGGGGAGGAGACTGGCTGTAAGTCAGCAGTTTTCCTCAGTGTGGTAAACTCTGAAGGAAAGATCCAAAGACGGGGGTGGACGTTTAGGGAAGATGGTGTGTGGTCAGCAGAGGTGATGGGACAGTCCCAGCCTATGTCTGCCCAGAGACAATTTCAAAGAGGATTTGAACTTCACGTAGGTGACTGTTGGGCAACATGGAGGATGCCTGAGCCCAGACCGATTCTAGTATCTGGGAAGCACCGATTCTAGTATCTGGGAAACACTGATTCTAGTATCTGGGAAGCACTGATTCTAGTATCTGGGAAGCACTGATTCTAGTATCTGGCAGGACACTTCCTGTAGAGTAGGTACAGAGTCAACTCTTCATTAACAGTGCTCAAACCAAACCACAGGGAAAAAACCATCAGAGGGATAGTCGTTTGCTTGTTCCTGTTGTGTCCTTTCTCTATCATTGGCTGACAAAAAGTACAAATGGGGGGGAAAGGATACCTGTTCTTTTTTTTTTTTTTTTTTTTTCTATTTTCTCTCTAGTGATCGTGGGGATTGAACTCTACCACTAACTCTGCACCTCCTACCCAGGAATTCACATCTAAAGCCCATTAATGTTCAAACTCTCCTTCTACCTCATCCTTGCTGAGTTTGAATCAAGTGTCACAACGACAGGGACCTCTGGGTCACACCATGCCCTGTGCTATAAAAACTTCACCTTTATGAGTAGATAGACATTCAGAAATGTCTGTGAGACGGGGCATTATTAACCTCCGTTTATAGTTAAGTTACCCTCCAGGACTGGTAAGTAGAGGAAGCAGGGGCTGAGTTTAGAAAAACTTGACCCCAAACCTATTCTCCATTTTTGATAGCATTGTTAAAAACAGGGCTGGGATCACTGGCTCTGGTCATCAGTGGTCTTTTGTTGGTGTCTGCTAACTGTAGCTCTCCTCTCTACCATAGGGACCAGTCCATTTTATGTTCTCATAGGAGCTTTGCCTGCTCATCAGCAATGTTCTCAATATTCTCTTCTCTCATTTCCAGTTAGTCTTGCGTGAGAATAAAAAAGGGAATCAGGAAATCAGCTTTGTACTCTTGCTCACCATTGACAAGTTGCATAAGCCTGCTGGGCTGGAATTTCTGCTTAGACATTTCTGTTGTCCACCTCTAAATCTGAGTTCCTCCTGTTGTTTAATACGAGAGCAACAGCGTGTTATACCTCCCTGGGTAGGCCCTCTTCTGAGTTCCTTTTTGTTAGATGAAGAATTCCTGGTTTATTTCAAGGTCATGGAAAGCTTCTATTGATGTTTTCTAGTTCCCATATGTAATTGGCTGGGTTTTTTTTCCCCCCTTCTGTCATGATGAAAGCTTCTTTCATGAATTATCTCCTGAGCCAGGTAGCTTGGAATGCTGCACTATCCTTAGATACACGCACTTTTTAACATTTCCACTGTTGTATCCCAGTGCACATGTGCTGTGCATTAATAATTGTGCTGTATGTTTTCATAATTTATCATAATGATACCATTATTGCTTACTATAGAAGTTCTCTTCCCACCCCCAACCCCTAAGTCTAATTGAGGTCGAGACAGACCATAAATGTGATAATACAGATTGCACGTTCAGAGGAAATGGAGTGGGTTTCATAGTGGAGTTTTAATTTAGGTTTCGTTCTGGTGATGTAGCCTCTTCCTATGGTACATTACTTTGAGTCCAATATAACTGCATGTTCCCACAGCCCCTCATTATAGCTGCAGCTTCTCACTGCTTTTTAATTAAAAAAAAAAATAGAGAGGGGGAAACGAAACCTAAAGCTTAGGTTGGATATTGTCTGGGTACACAGGGAGTATTGCAGGCAGTTTGCTTACTTAATTTTTTAACTCTTTCAAAGCTTTTGTGGTGATGTCTTGATTTCCATTTTCAGGAGTTAGGGTGGGGGAGGATGGAGAAGTACACTCTTGTGTGCTTACACACACAGACACAGGTGTGTGTGCAATAAGCTTGTTGAAAGGTTTAGGCATATTCGTGACCCTGAGGCCGCCTGTGAGCTTTGAGAGAGTTGAGCCCTTTCTTTGTTTTCGAAAAGTGACTGCCCATGTGGCCGGATGGGGATGGCAGCAGGTGCTCAGAGGGCCCTTTATGTGACTGTGGGAGGAAGGCTGGGGTCCATGTAGAAGGCTGTGGAAGCATCGGAGGCTGATATTCTGGAGAGATAGAAGTTAAGAGTTAATCATTTCCCCCTAGTCCTGTAGGCTGCAGAAACAGAGAAATGGCTTTATTAGGAACAGTTGCTTCTGTCATTCCTTCATCTTGAGGGATGCCAAATATTTTTCAGGGACCAGGGCAGATTAATCTCCAGAGGTGACTGGTAAGACTGGCTTAAGCCCCTTGAGATTGGCTGTGTGTGACACAAGGAGAGTGGCCGTGGCCTGAGCTGCTGGCCTCTGGCAGGCTTCAGTGCTGCACTTTCCTTTTGGATCAACAGTCCTTTGACTCCCTGCAGTGAGATCAGTAAGACAGCTCCGAGCTCCTTCCCATGCTCGGTTGTTTGTGGGTAATCAGTTGCTCTCCCAGGGGCCGTATTGGAGGGCTGTAGTCGAGAAGTCTACTTCCAGGTGAGGGTAGAGTTTGCTTCATGATTGTGTGGGTATCCAGAGCTTTCTAAGAGCCCCGGCTGCATTCATTGTTGCTGGAAGTTGGATCTGCTAAGGCTTCATCAGGGAGCAGTGTGATGGCAGTTCTGCACATGAACTGCGGCTGGTCCTTGTTGAGCTGAGTGTGACCACATGCCAAGATCTTAGTATTAAAAAAAAAGTAAAATAGCATTTAAAAATATTAACTATCAAATTGTTATTTTAGCTATATTGTACTAAATAAAATATCTACTAAAATTCATTTTACCAGTTTTTACCTTTTAAAATGTGGTTATTAATATACTCATGCCAGTGGCTCACACTGTATTTGATTGCCCTCCCTTGTCTTGGACTGTAAGGTGCTAGCAAGGCAGCATCTGTCTTGGATGTACACATCTGCCCTGGCCCAGCACGGTAGTCAGGTGCAGTTGGCACTCAGTAGTTACTTGTTAAGGAGGCAGCCCGGCTCAGAACTCACTGCTGGAATCTCAGGAATGAGTGGAACCTCTAGTGAGAACGTTGGCTCTTGCAAAGAGACAATTGACAGTCTAGAATAGGAGCTAAGAGCAAACTTCCTGCCTCTGAGTGAAAATGCTGAAATAAAACATGTCAGGCCTCTATTGCACAGCTTCCCACCCACAGGAGAGGGAAGTGCCCGTGGCTGTGCCAGTAAAGGTCCTGGGACCAGACTGTTGGTCCAGGTCAGTCCCAAGAGGAACTGGTGCTGTATGTGTCATGTTGAGAGGGACCAGTCAGAAAGGTTCTAGAAGCTGACCGACACTTGGCCCTGCCTCTCCCCATGACCCAGTTTAGGCAGCACCCAACTGGAAGCCCGGGACTGCTACTAGGCCACCTGATTACAGTGTTTCACACCTTGGAAATCTCTTACCAAGTTTGTTGTTGTTGTTGCTGTTAATGACTTAACAAATGCCACTTTAATTTAACCAAGATCTTATGTGGCTTATATATGTGGGTATACTTAAGTCTCTCAGAACTGTGTCACTGAGAGTTGCATAATCAAGGTGGATGGGCACACTCTTCAATGTGCCACTTCAGAAGGGATCAGCTTGTCCGTATTTATTGAGAGATTGCTGGCACCCCAGGCATTCTGTTTCCTGCTTATACAACAGAACTCTTCACTACTTCTGGTCCGCTGGGATGTGGTGGATTAAAGTTCTGCCCAAGGAAAGTGCCATTTTAGTGGATTATTAGATGAAACTCCTCCCCTGACCTTTAAAGAAGTGGGCTCCAAAGGCACAAGACCACTGTTGTTTCTAGTCTGCCCTTTTGGATGGTAGCTGCACTTAGCTTCCTCCTGTTAATTGCTGCCCCACCACCTTTTCTCTCCATCCGGCAAGCCCTTCTGCCTGGAGAACTCTGGAGCTCATGGCTTGCCTTAGCTGCTGCAGCAGGCTCGCACTAATCACAATCGCAGCAGGGCCTGTTTTATGAGCCTGAAAGATTCGTGTTCCCAGGAGGCTGAAGTTAGTTACCTGCTGAGGAGCTCCAGATTTCTGTTTGAAGCCTGGCCTCTCGAGGATGAGACTACCTCCCTTTCCCTTCCCACATGGAGGCTTCCACCTCTTTTTCTTGAGGTTTCTAGCTACTGGCCTGTGCCGTCCCCTCCCCAATTTAAGGGTAGAACAATAATGACAATACTAAGTTTTTTATATTTAAGGAAATTGGGTGTGTCCCAGGAAGAGTCAGAAGGGGGTGAAAAATAGCAGCTGGCACCTACAACCTGAATTGTCTAATTTGAGTTTTCCAAGCACCATCATCTGCTGAGACTCACTGAGGCACCTGGTATGTGCAGCCATCAGGACTCACATGGACAGAGAATGACATTGCACCCCTGGCGTGATGCAATTCAGTGGCAGTCACAAGGCAAGATGTGTGATGTGCTTGATGGAAGTTTGTCTGTTATTACTAGACACCTTAGCAGGATGTCAGTGAGCACGGCATTTTCTTCTGTTTGGTAGTAACAGTCCATATTGCATTGTCACGCCATCAGTAGGTGCAGTTGTCATTGGAGAGGGGAAAATTCATGAAGGAGTCCACCTCAAGTGTCTTATTGGGGAAGACAGAATCATGTGGATTGCCTCATAGTGCTAATTTTCTTTGCTTGGTACTGTTGTAATTTGGAGTGTTTTCCCTGTAAAAGCAGCTTTTTAAAGTCCACAAGGAAAAGGATTGTAATCCTCATTTGCATTTAGGAAGCTAAGGCTTAGGGAGGCAGACCATATGTCCAAAGTTGAGCCAGTGGCGAGCTAAGCTGAGTGGTGAGATAGGGCACTTGGTGTCTGCCATGGTGTTTCTCCTCAGTTTTGAAGTGCATTTCAGTATGCCCTGCTTTATTCTAATTTTGTAGGAAACATTGAGAAGACTTCTGTGCCTGTGTTGGCAAGGGAACAGTGAAGCCCCAGGAGTCCCCTAGAAACCAGGAAGTGTAGGTTTTTAAACTCTAATTTACGGGGGTTCCTTAAAACCTCTCCCTTCCAACCCCCAACTCTAGGAAGGAGAAAGAAGCTTAGTGGGGAGAGGGGACGCAGACCCTTTACTTCTGCTAGCTGTGTAGGGTCAATGGGTGTTTTTTTGGGGGGGGGGTATACCAGTCTCTGTCAACCGCAGGCACAGTAAGCAGTCTCTCCCAAGCCGTGTTGAAATGGTTCCGTCTCCAAGTCGCCACACCGTCAGTCTCTGGTGACTGCCACTCACCACATGCCACCCCTGGACTCCACACTTTCTCTTTCTGGGCTCTCAAATTTATATCCTCAGAGTCCTAGACCATGCTCCTTTGCATGCTCAATGGGGCAGGGCATTACCAGCTGATAAAAGCCACGCCCCTCATAAGACAGTTATCAGCTGTGGACAAATTATAGCCTAACTAAAATCCCACACTTGGGATTAAAAGAAAAACATATCTACATAACGTAACTGAGTTTTAAAAGAAACCAACAGTTCCATTATAAGGAGGTACCAGTTCCATGAGGCTAAAGACTCACCGCCTTTTGTAGTACTTTACTTCTGGAAGTTTTTATTGTTTGAAAATATTTGGGGGCTAGAGAGAGAGGAGGCTTAGCAGTTAGTAGTTTGTACTGCTCGTGGAGAGGACCAAGTTCAGCTCCCAGCACCCATATCAGGCAACTCACAACTTACTTCAACTCCAGCTTCAAGGGCTCCAACTGTCTTTTCACCCTGTGGGCACTTGCACTCCTGTGCACAAACATAACATTCAAACACATAGTTTAAAAACTAGTGAAAATATTGAAATCTCTCTGTGTGTTTAGTGTTCAGGAATATGTGTTTGTGCATGGAGGACAGAGGAGGGGTCCCACCCTGTCACTCTTCTTATTTCTCTGAGTCAGTCTCTCACTGGACTGGGAGTGTTAAGCACCATGCACCTCATGTCTACTGGGGTGACAGGTGCTTAGGGCAGCAGTACCCAGCTGTCCTTACACGTGTGCTGCAGCCTGGACCCAGATCTTCAGCACTGAGCCATCTTTCCACCTTTTACTTTTTTAGTTGACAACTCTGTGTTTATGGGCACAATGTATTTTGATGTATGTTTGCAGTAGAGAATGATTAAAGCAGGTAAATTAACAGATCTATCACTAGTACTTTTTGTAGTGAAAATTGTAAATTTTTTTTTCAATTCTGAAGGAATCAGGGTGTTAAGTATTTATGTACGTACCATTCTGCTCACTAGCTGGTTCTTCCAGATGTACCTAACCATCTTTTTAGTCACTACCTCTAAGTTCTATTCTATAATGAGATCATGTGGCATTTGACTCAGCATAATGTCTTCCAGGTTGACCAGTTATATGTGCACAGAGTCACATTGCTGGTGACTCTGCCTTTCTTCTCCCAGCTGGGCATCTCCAGACAGGCACCTTGCACCTTGTTCTTGTCTCGGAGTGCTTGTGAATAGTGCTACACTGAGTGTCTCAGTTCAGGGACTTCTCTGGTGTCACTTCCTTTGGAGACTGCCAGATCACATGGTGGTCATTCTATGTCCAGTTTTCTAAGGAGCCTCCACACTGGTTTTCCATAATGGCTGTGCTAACTCACATGCCTACCAGCAAGGGACTCACTGGGCTTTCTCTTCTCCACACCTCCTCAGCAGTTCTAGCAGACGATAGCCCATGGTTTCATTAGTGTCTCCTGATTAATAACTCTAAGACTTTCTCCCTCTCCTCCATCTCTTAGCCATTCTGTCTGTTTTCTTGAGGAGTGGCCTACCCTTGCCTGGCCTCTGGTCTTCTGTGTCGTAGAATCTGAGGTACAGGAGACTTGGAAGTTATCTATTTACCATTCTCTGTCTGAACTGAGGAACTGTAAAAAGACATTGATTTAAGATGTGTGCTGGGGAGTAAGGTTGGGGGATGTATCTTGCAAGGAAAGTGAGTCTAACTCAGCACCTTCATGTCAGGTGGCTTTTCCCCTTGTGATTTCTATACATACTGGAAATCTTTTAATGAGGTCCAACCTCATTTAAAAAAAACAAAACAAAACAAAAAAAACAAGCTCATTGGTCATGGTGTGTTTGCAAAACCATTAAGGGTCTGAGACGTCATAGAAATAAGAAACTTCATAGCCTCACTGTTGTGTGGGAAGGGTGATGGCACTTTGCTATCAGGAACCCTTGTATGCTTTTATGCCCGTCTCTTTTCCAGCTTTAACATTCTGGTTTCTTTTCATTTTCTCAGCCCAACAGGGGCACAAAACGACCCCGGGATGATGAAGAAGAGGAACTGAAGACACGTCGCAAGCAAGCTGGTCCTCGAGAACGCGGCCGCTATCGTGAAGAGGAGGCCTCAGCAGCTGAAGAAACAGACGATGACAAAAAAAGGCTGCTGCAGATTATTGACAGGGATGGCGAGGAGGAAGAGGAGGAGGTAGTGAGCCAGAGCTGGGCAGGAGCCAACTGGCCCTGACATACCGTCTGTGGCATAATTGGGGACAGAATGTTACCTGGAGTTTCCCAGCCTCATCTGTAAAATGGAGTTATGAAACCTTGCTTCAGAGCATTGAGGCAAAGGCAAAATGGGTGGGATAGTTGAATCTGAAAAAAGAATTTACACAGTTTAAGGAACATCATGGGAACTAAGCGGAAGAGTGGCTGGTGTTGACTAGAGGAAGCTAGAGAATTTCCTGACCAGCCCTTCTGACTACATGTAGAATACCCATCTTTTTTTTTCCTCTTGTTTTTTGGTTATTCAAGACAGGGTTTCTCTGTGTAGCCCTGGCTGTCCTGGAACTTGCTCTATAGACCAGGCTGCCTTCAAACTCAGAGATCCACCTGCCTCTGCCTCCTGAGTGCTGTAATAGAGGCGTGAACCCACCACCCACAACCCATAATTTTAAAATATAGTCTGTAGTCTAAAAGAAGTGTCAAATCCTGCCAATCACACACAGTAGTAGGGCTTTTAAGAATGAAGGTCCTCATGCTGTATATTTGGTATTTAAGTCTTGTTGAAGCATGGTTCCTCATACCTGTAGTCTTAGGGCTCAGAGGCTGAGGGAAGAGGCTCGCCTGAGCCCAAGAGTTCAAGACCAGCCCGAGCAATATAGCAAGACCTATCTCAGAAAAAAAAAAAACCTAAAAACAACACTGAGGCCTACAATGGTTGAAGGAAGATGATGCCTTGGGCTGTCATACTCAGTCTTAACTGCATCTCTTTAAATAATGTCTCTTTATGCCTCATGTGCCTGCTCTAGAGCAGGTATTTCCTTCTCCAAGAAGTCTGTCTCTGAGTTGGCCCTGAAGGCCACTGTCAAGTCCTCTTCTTACTTGTTTCTGTATATTGTTTTCATAGCATGACTCATAGCTTGAAATTGTTACTTCTCTTACATTTGCATTCTTCCCCTCAGCCTCCCATGAAAATAGCCTGGCTCTATTTTATTCACAGCTATGTTTCTGGCACGTGGAGCAGCACCTAGCTCTTCATAGGCCCTAATAACTATTTATTGAATGAGTAAATGAATGGAGCAGAGAAGCAGAGAGGTAAAATATCAGTGATTAAAACAGAGTAACCTTACCTCGTGTCTTTTTAAATTCTTAAGTGTTAACTTATATGCTGTTTCACTCTGGCATTTTGTTCAATATGAATTATGGAAATGGATTCTTAAGAGCCAGCTGTTTTCTAGTTCTCTCAAAGACATGATGCTAAGTTTGGCTTTTAAAAATGAGGCGTGGGCATGAATCTGAGAAGAAAAATCTTGATCTATAGTCCAAACAGGTCTTTTCTTTATTATGATAGTAGCTCCCTCTTCCCTGGGGTCTGGAGAAGTGCTGTCTGGGGTTCTGTCCCTAAAATTTGTTGACATCTGGGGAGTCTATGAGAGAGAGAACCATGAGTTCTGAGCCATCTCTCAGAGGTCAGCAGCCTTGCAGGGCTTACAGAGTGTGTAGCTGATACTGTCTCTCCTCCCTTTGGCTTCTGCTCAGTCTGTCCACCCTGTAGCAGCAGTTAATTGAAAGGTAGACTTCCTGTGTAGATGGTCTTGAGGGACGGGGACAGTGGCTGTCATGGGTAAGTGGTTTCTACCCTGGGAGACAGAAATGTAATGGGAGAAAGGCCTTTCTGTTAAGGGGCAGGGACAAAGAGATCACTTTGTAAAAATGACACACAGAAGGCTAAAAGTCCAGGAGTTATTTTCTCACTGCTACCAAAGTCCCATTTGATGGAAAACAAGTGGTGCTTGCCCCTGTGGTCACGTGGGCTTGTAAAATATTATTGTCCTTTTTGTGCTACATCACCAGCATTCATCTCTCTGAAATCTCCCACTGGTTTCTGACGTTGAGCTATTGGAGATACTGCTGAGGCCGATGACTAAGACTGATAATTTGGTTCCCTGGTGTTGGAGAGGAATTAGAGGAGGCAAGGCCATTCCCCTGAGAGGCGGGGATGCTAGAAACTCTACAAGAACTGTACTCACTTGAATATAGTTCTCCCAGAGTGGTCAAGATGTTAGTGAGGGAAAGCAAAGCAGTGGCTGTGAGGGAGGCTGGAAAGTGAGTTAACTGTTCCCTAGAAATCAGGGTTCTGCTGGTTAAAGCCTCTTGGTACGCTGGGTATGCTGTGTCTCTTGCTGTTAAGAGCAGCATCATTATTCACTACTGGAGTTCACCAACAATTTTATGTGCACAGTTTGTTCAGGTCATCTCCATGACCTTGAAAGATCCAGCAAACATTTTCATTCCAGCCCTTCCTCTCTCTCTTTAGATCCTTATTGGGTGCCTGCGCTGAGCCGGGTCCTAAAGAATCAGCCATGGACAAGTAGGACAGCTGTCTGAAGGGTGTTCTGTTGGTCCTGGTTGTTTTTCAGTTTTTAAATTTTTATTATTTTATTTGTACAGGTGATTTGCCTATAGTATAGGTACATACATGTATGGTGCCCTCAGAGGCCAGAAGAGGGCATTGGATCTCTGGAACTGCAGTTATAGACAATTGTGAGCTGCCATGTATATACTGGGAATCAAATCCAGGTCCTCTGGAAGAGCAGCCAGTGATCTTAAATGCTGCCCATTTCTCCAGCTTCAGTGTCTGCCCTGATTTAAAGTTGGAGCAGTTAGCGGGGCCAGGTCCTTCCAGACTTTCCTTCTGTAGGCCATGTGAAGGATTTGGGATTTGATTCTAGACTCCAAATAGATGTGTTTAGGAGAGGTAACTGAGGAAGCATGAGCTGGATTTGCTGATGTTTTAAGGAACTTATTAGTAAAGTTTTATTACTTTGTGGTTAGTATGGAGGGGATCTAGGCTCTGAGTCCTAACCAAGCAGGACAATGAATTCAGTTTTCACCATGTTGGGGAAGCCCTCCAGGACTGTAGACTTGGGGAGGGGCGAGGGCCCAGTAGAGTGCTTCCAGATCCTGGAGTCGATAAAATCTGAGAAATGCATCATGTTCAAAATGAATGTATAGTTTCTCCCACTTAAAACCCAATATAGGAAGAACATTGAGATTTCATAATAAAATAATAGCCAGCATTTCTGAGTCCTTATAGAATTATAGGGTGATTCAGTGCTTTCCAAAAGGATCTATTTCAAGTTCTCCTAAAAGCAGTTTCTTTATTGCTTTTAGGTGTGAGTTATGGCCATTACTACAGAATAGAGAAGCTGGGAGTTGGCAAAGTGTTAGAGAGGCAGGGTGCGTTGCTGCACATTAATTTAAACTGGAAAGTGAAGCGAAGATAAAGCATTTCTGAAATTTCTAATTTCTGAAATTAGATTATTTGCTGGAGGGAGGGAAGAAATGATCTAAAACGTAAAAAGGATTTATTTTTATTTATGTGTGTTCCCCCAAACTCCTGTGTGCACGCACAGGGAGAGGGCATTGGATCTCCTGAAGTTAAACTTACAGATGGTTGTGAGCCACCTGGTGTGGGTGCTGGGAACTGAACTTAGGATCTCTGAATAGTGGTAACTCTTAACCTCTGAGCCCTTTCTCTAGCCCCTCAATGTATAATAGTCAGTTCATTTACTTTTTCTAGGCATCTCTGTAGTGTATGAAGCAAGACAACTCTGCTACTAGTTTCCTAATGCTCCCTCTGAATAAGGTTACCAAAAATGCTTTATTTTTTATGTTCAATATTTATGCATTTATTTTGAGACAGAATCTCCCTAGGTAACTGGCTGGCCTAGAATTTACAGTGTAGGCCAGACTAGACCATAGACTTGTGGCAACCCCACTGTCATTTTCTGAGTGCTGAGGTTATAGGATGTGGTATCATGTCTATCCAGCCAACCTTCCTTCCTTCCTTCCTTCCTTCCTTCCTTCCTTCCTTCCTTCCTTCCTTCCTTCCTTCCTTCCTTCCTTCCTTCCTTCCCTCCCTCCCTCCCTCCCTCCCTCCCTCCCTCCCTCCCTCCCTCCCTCCTTCCCTCCCTCCCTTCTTCCTTCCTTCCTTCCTTCCCTTGTCCATGTAGCCAAGCTGCCTTCAAATTCATGATCTCCTTACCTCAGTACCACATCTGGCTCAAGGTTAACTACTGGTCTGACTTTTCTTCATAGTTAATGAGGACCGGGCACAGAACCGTGACGACGTGAAGCGGTGGCATAGCCCCCAGCTGCCCGCAGGCACAGGCTGCTCACGGGCAGACAGTGGGGCAGCTGCAGCCTGCAGACTAGTTTGTGACCTTTGGTGTGAGGAAGGGACTAGGGGCACCTGACACCGACTTGAGCAAATTCTTCTTAGTTTCTGACCCTGTCTTGCCTGTGCATAAGGAGAAGAATGAGATAAACGTTGACTGGGAGCACCCAGTGCCGCTGCTCACTCAGCACCTGCAGTGTGCCCGAGAACGCTTGGCTGGATGAGTCATCACTGCCCGAGACAGAGGCGCTTCCCGGGGTAGAGGCAGGGCATTGGACATGATACCCAGGATGCAGCCCTCACGGTCTAGCTGGGGCGGGAAAGTGCTGTGCATTGAGGTTACCGGAGCAGTTGTGAACGTGAGGCTTCTGCGCACTGAAACTCTTATCCTTGTTCCAGGAGGAGCCACTGGATGAAAGCTCGGTGAAGAAGATGATCCTCACGTTTGAAAAGCGATCATACAAAAACCAGGAGTTGCGGATCAAGTTTCCAGACAACCCGGAGAAGTAAGGTTCACTTTGCTGACCCCCTCTCCTCCACTGCCCCCTGTTTTCTCATTTGAATTTTTTGTTTGCTTTGTTGGTGCTTCGTGACTTGGTCAGGAATCCCATTGTGGCCTGCATGTTTAGAATGTCCCTGGAAGGATACACAGGCCTTGGAGTTAGTGGGGCTGAGGGCTGTGGTTTATTATGGCAAGAGTTCACAGAGGTGTTGGCTAGGAGAAATGCAGATCTTAAGTCTAGAGAGATCTGTGTCCAGGCCTCCTGTTCTCCTCTGAGAGAGAGAGCAGACAACACTGCATCTTCCGTGGTAAACTATACAGTGAGTTTGTGTCCTGGGAGGTTGATTTGAGAAGGACTGGTCAGATCTGAATTCTCTGACAGCTGGAACCACAATTCTAGACTTCCAGAAAGAAAGCAGCTATTGGCTGGCTGAGCACCCTTAGCACTCAGGGAATGGCTCAAAAGCCAGCTCCTCACTCACCAGCTCTGGGTCAGCCTTGTAAGCAGGCTTCCTAAAGAGCAACCCTACTTTGTTAACTCTTTCCTGCATCATTCTTGCAGTGTTCCAAGACACCATCCATGGCTGCAAGGTGAACGCTTTATTGCAGGGAAAATGTCAAAAGCTTAGGAATCAGATAGATGCACCTTGGACTAGCGCGTGATCTTGAATGAGTTTAAGTGGTCTCTCTTAGCCTCAGGTGTTTCTTTTATGTAAAGCTACAGGGATGTTGGGAAGGTTAAGTGAGAAGCTTGGCTAGCTTGAGTCTCTGCTACCCAGCAGATGCACCTGATACGTGTTTTACTCTGAGGTGCCATAGTGTGGGATCTGGGATCTTTCAATCTTGAATACCAATTAAAAAGGATTAAAGATTTGTATAGATTTTAGAGTTCTAAATCTCTGTTTTCTTCCCTGTCTTTCTCCTTTCCCAGATAAATGGTTTAATGAATTTTAATAGGCCCAAAGCCCTGAGGCAATTAAGAATTGGATGGTTGGATCTTTGCACTCAAGTTTGTAGGTTACTAGGGAGACTGACTATTAATGTGAGGTAGAAGGAAATACACAAGTAGAGATGTCAGTTGAATGCTGTGGGAGTAGAGGGGAAGAAGGAGCAAATGCTGTGATGAGGACCTCACAGGAAAGGTAGTATTTGGGTTGGGCCTTGTGTTAGGCGAGCAGCTAGCATAGAGTAAAAAGTAGGGATGGTGAGAGAGCTCAGAGGGTAAAGCGTTTGCCACATGGATGTGAGGACTTGAGTTTAGAGCTCAAGGCAGAAACAGGAAAATCCCCTGAGGCTCCTGGGCCAGCTAGTCTGATGTGCACTGCAGAGAATAAGAAACCATCTCAAACAAGGTAGAGGGTGAGGACAGCTTGAGGTTGTGTTTTGATCTCTGCATGTGCACCATGGAATGTATTCCTACACATAGAGACACACTTATACACGTATAGACAGCTGCATTAGTGCATACACACACACACTTGAGAGGATGAGAAGCAGGAGAGGTAGAGAGAAAACACAATATTCAGAATGCTGGAGAAGAGAGCAGCAGAGAGTCTTCAGAGCAGGCCTGGGAGGTAGTGTGACACACGTCCCTTGCCTGTGGATGAAGAGGCAGTAGGGACAACCTAGCCCTCTGTGACAGTAGCTAGATCACAGCTCAGCTTCCTGGCTCAGCGCTATCTCTGTCATTGTGCTTCCACCATATAGAAGCAGTTCTCGTGTACGTGTGTGTGTGTGTGTGTGTATTTAATTGCCACTCAGACTGATGCTATTGTAAAAAGTAGTTTCCGTGCATAAGTAGAGTAAGGAATGGAAGTTCCCTCACTGTACTGACCCTGCTGCCACCGCAGTCCCTACAGCTGACCTTGTGTCGGACTCTATTAAACTACACAAAGATTTAGCCTACACAAATTTGGGTTTATAGAACAGAAAATGTTTTCCTGTTAGTGCCTGTGTATCTGCTTTTTGTTTTTGGCTAGTGCATATTATTTCATAGTTAGGTAATTCCGTGATGTATTTAGTTATTTTTGTATTGATGGGCTTTAGGTTATTTACATTTTTTAAAATTTAGCCAGGCACAGTGGCATATACCTGTAATCCCAGCGCTCTTGGAGGCAGAGGCAGAACTCTACAAAGCAAGTCTAGACAGCCAAGGCTACACAGAGAAACTCTGTCTCAAACAAACCAAACCAAACCAAAACAAATCACATTTAAAATTTTTAGTTCATGTATCTGAGTGTTTTGCCTGCATCTATGTCTGTGTACCACATGTGTGCCTGGTACCCAGGGGCGCTGGATCCTTTGGAACTCGTGTAACAGATGGTTGTGAGCCACCATGTGGATGCTGGGAATTGGATCTTGGTCCTCTAGAAAAGCAGCCAGTGTTCTTAACTGCTGAGCCATCTCTAGCAGTTTAGATTAGTATAAGCATTGGCTTTTATAAACAGTGCTGGGTAGATCTCCTTGTGTATATGCCTTTGTGTGTGCATATTCCTGTAGGATAGATACCAAACATTGAATGCCCAGACTGAAGGGCATGCAGTTGTAACCATTGAAAGCTACTCCAAGTTACCTGCTTATCCTGTTATTCTCCCTCCAGCTGCATTTCCTTCCCACATTCTCACAGTAGACATGACCATTCTTTAACACCTTTGCTGTTTGTTTCCTTGTTTCTCTATGTTGGGTTCTTGCTTTGTGTCATGTTTGTTCGTGTGGCATTGGTGCAGTACCTGCCAGGCTCCAGGCGCTCAGTAAACACCAGAGCTCCTGTGCAATCTTTTTGTCTTCTTTATTATAGCCCCATGGCATGGAAGCCAAGAACCCTCAGGGGGAAACTGTGCTGCAGGTTGATAGCACTGAAAATGTGAGCTCCGACTTGTGCCTGGAATGGCACCATTGCCTTTGTGTGCTTGGTAACCATCGCTCTGTGATTAAGAGTTGTGAGAGTCAAGGCAGCCATGGCTGCCATCTCTCCTTTGGTACCACTAGTCTCTGACGGTGCCGTCAATAAGCTGCTTTTCAGAAAGAGGCTTATGTTCTTTAAACAGTGTTTTCCATTCAGAAAAAAAGTTCATGTGCTATTTTACTTTAAAACTTGAACAAATAAAAATTGAAATTATACATAAAGAACTTTTTTTTTGTTGTGGCAAAAAGCAGTTAGGAAACTGTCTTGTGCTTTAACCTTGAGTTCTGCTGGCACAATGTCTTCTGTAATTCTCCAGATCATCGAGGAGCAATTAAGATGAAAATTGTTCCTGCGTATTTGAATGAGACTTTCCAGTTGAGATCAGAAACATTCAGATTTATTTTCCTGTACATGGGAGTGTCGTTTTGATCGCTTCCTCCCAAGTGCTGTTCTTCATTTGGCTGCGGTTCAGATTCAGCCTGCAGTCCTCCACCCGAAGCCTGGCTTGGCGCTGTGATCCTTCTCTCAAACACTGCTCCGAGCCCTCGGCTTCTGGAGTAAGTCCTTAGCTCTGCTCTTCGTTTTCGCAGGGATGGAATCATTTAGTATGGTGATTCACAGCCTTTATTTGGTCTCATGGTCCCTTTGCACTCAAATGAGAGTAGCCTAAAGTGCTTTTCTTAGAAAATTGTAGCAAACACAAGGACATGCAAGCATGTATTCTACCAGCCATCAGGAGGATAGTGATCTAGGAGTTGGGGGGTAGCTCGATGGATAGGAGCACTTGCTGTGTAATCGTGAAGACCTGAGCTCAACCCTAGCACCCCTGAAAGGCCTGCACATGTGCCTGTAGCACCAGCACTTTGGGAGGTGGATACAGGAGGATCATTGGGCATTGAGGCCACCAGCCTAGCTCACATTTTGTGAGACCCTCAGAGGAGTTCCATGGAGAGGGACAGATCAGGACACCTGAGAGCCTCTGTGTCTGCACACAGGTGTGCACAATAGTATGGACAATGTCCTTGTGTGCACACTGTGCACGATTATGCACACAGACACACATGCATGCGTATGTGCAGGAGAGGGACAATGGATCCATTGCTATGTGGACCTTGGGAAAACTCCTGGTGTGTACTCTGGTGACAGACTCGTAAAAAGGGCTAATAGTACCTAGAATTAAAAAAAATTTTGATCTCTCAATTCACTCTTTCTCCAGGGATCTCCTGCTGCCTGTGGCCACATCATGGGATCACCCCTTGAGAACAGCTGTTTTAATTGGGTGGAGGTATTGTCGTGGTCCCTCTGCAGTGACGGCTGCTAGTGTGACTGCATCTCAGACTTGTCAGTTTTGTAGTCCTGTGTTTTTGGGCACCGGGGTCATTTGTTAATATTCACTCTCATGGTTGAGGGAGAACATCTTGCTTGTCTGAAGCAAATGAGCATGGGCAGACTAGGAGAACATTTTCTGTCCTGTCAGATGGAGTCCATGACCCCATCTCTGCCTGGTTACTGTTTTAATATGTTGCTCTATTGCTTTCCCATCGCCTCTCACCTGACCCTTACCTTGGCTGCGAGTTACGTGTTGCTGAAGCTTGCTGGCTCCCTGAAGACAGCCATCTGCAAATAGTGTGTGCTCTAAGTGAGTGGGCTATACGTGGTCAGCAGAAACAGAAGAGAATTGTCTTTTTTATAACATAACATAACAGACTCAGGCAGCTGCTGTGTGCCAATGATATTATTAGGTACTTTGTATGTATTCATTCTGTAAATCCTCACTATCCTTCAACCAGGAAGATAAGGAAATCAAGATTTAGAGATAAATAGTTAATGTGTTTTTTGAGCACACTGCCTCTTGGGTAGCACTGGGTGTCCTT
This sequence comes from Pachyuromys duprasi, assembly GCA_028658305.1. Classification (NCBI taxonomy): domain Eukaryota; kingdom Metazoa; phylum Chordata; class Mammalia; order Rodentia; family Muridae; genus Pachyuromys; species Pachyuromys duprasi. Next base: position 135,899,698 of record CM053766.1, on the reverse strand, counting down.
ATACTTACTAATGTGTAATGATGGCTTGCATTCATGGTAGGCAGGGAGCTCTGAGACACTGGGCCGATTTTTTGTGTGTGTTATGTTCTCTGTACCTCAGCCACTGATTGGCACCCGTGTGGGCTGGGTGAATGCTTGTCGGAACACTCCTCATAGTTAGACCCAGGCCGGTTCTCCCTAGGTCCACACATTTCTCATTCTATCTCATACCCAGGTAGCACTGGAGGACTTTTGTCATGTACTTACAGTTTGCTTCTCTGCTAGTTGTTTGGTTTGAATAGTGTTCTGACCTTCTAAGTCTTACAAGTTTAGGGCTAATATCATATATTCCAAAGAATTACAAAGTTGGACTGAGAGGAGCAGCCTGTCACTCGTATTGTCTGAGCCTTGGCATCTGTTGTGTCTGCTTGTTTGTTTATATATTTAGTGGTACTAGGAGTAGGGGCCAGGACACTGCACCTAAGGCAAGCTGTCCAGTACCGGGTTATGCCCCAGCTTTTGGTTTTTCAGACACGGTTTTGTGACACGGCTGAGGCTGCTCTTGAACTCACTATATAGCCAAAGTAGTCTTGAACTTGTGATCGTACTCAGTGCTGGGATTGCAGGAATGTACTAAGACACATTGTGGGGTACTTTATTTTATGGTTGAGGCAAAGTCTAACAGTGCAGCCCTGGCTGGCCTGGAACTCACTATGTAGGTCAAACTGATCTTAGACGCACCAAGATTCTGCCTCCCCTCCCAAGTGTTGAGATTAAAGGTGTGTGCCACCATCCTGGGCTGGTGGGTTTTTGTTTGTTTTTGCTTTTTAATCATTCCTAGTGCCAAAGATCTAACTTTGCAAAGAATCCTATTCTATCTTTTGGCAATTCTGAGTTGTAAGATTCCTAAGAATGAGAAAGAATTTTATTAGATTTTCTCTTATGAGAGGGTATGGGTCTCCTTGAAATCTTGGTTACTCCCCAGAATTAGTTTCTCTGTCCCCTGAAGTACAGCTCTGTAACAGATGCCACAAAGCTTCAGGGTCATCTAGTCAGCATGTGAACTCTATCCTGTCGTCTTTAAGCAGGCTCAAGTACAGTAATGCTTGCGGCAGCGCTTGCCTTGTTCTTTCCTCTGACAGGACCTATGGTAGTGAGGGAACCAGGCACATTGCATCAGCAAGCCCCCTCTGCACTTCATGCTGCTTTGAGACTACCCTGCTTACCTCACACATTGATGCTTACCACCGGTGCAATTTTCTTTTCCTTTTTCGGTGCTGGATATTGAACCTGGGGCCTTCTGTGTACCAGGCAAGTGCTCTGCCACCGGACTTAGACTCCCAGCCCTGTACAAGCCCTCCATATAGTCCTGTACAAGCCAGATCCATAATTCTGAATGGATCAGAGGTCTAAAAACATAATCATTTGCAAGCACAGAAGAAGGAGCCTTTAAAAGTGATATTGGGAAATATAGATAAAGTAATTATAGAACTTACTTGGAATAATAAACAGGTAAGAGTAGGCAAGACAGTTTAACTGCAGAGAATAACAAGGCCTGTTTTACAACAGAAGATGAAAGCAGCAGTGTGGGGAGGTGGAGCTCCAGAGTGTGTAAATAGATCAGTGAGACAGAGTGGAAAGCCTAGAAACAGATGGAAATGGGCATCATAGTTTAGTGTGTGATAGATGACATTTCTTCAGATGTGAGGGAAAGAGTAGATTATGGAGTTGTGGCAGCAGGCCAAACATTCATAGAAAAGAAAGTTGACCTTGTTAAAATAAATTTTATAAGATATAAAATATCTGATCTTCCCATAGAAAAACTTCACTAATATACATGTGGAATAGAGTTGGGAAAGGTAGCTGGCTGTTTGAAAGTGTTTATGCCAATAGATGACTAAATAAATAAATAAATAAATAAATAAATAAATACCAACATGTCAAAAAAAGCATAGCATATATATATATTAAGAGGTAGTTTCCCCTTAGTTTTGTTTGTTTGTTTATTTTGTTTTGTTTGGGTTTCTTTTTTTTCAGTGTGACAGAGATTAATTTCCTTAGTATGGAGACCATTTTATAAGTCAGGAAATAAGATGAGACCCTGCTTTTAAAAATGGATAAAGTGTAAATGGAAATGGTAAAAAGAAAAATGTTAACTATATTTTTTTAAATCAGAAATGCAAAATGTCTGAAGTGCGTTCCTGGCTGTCTTACACTGGAGGCAGTTTTGAGGAGCTACTGATGCAGGGGAAGAGGGGAAGAGGGGACAGCCCTCAAACACGGTTGTTACCTTCCGGATAGAGTGTATTCCTTCCTGGGAGTTTCCTCCACCCAGGGATTGTGGATGTGCACAACTATATGCCATTTGTTTTGGGGGGAATGGAAGCTATCCGAGTGCCCGAGAAAGGGGAATTCTCTCAATAAATTACCACACACCACCACCAGTGAGTGTACTGTGCAGCTGTTTAAAATTGATGATTTACAACGGGAATTTCAGATAAACAGTCTCCCACGCACTCTTGATTGATTGGCAGTCCCCTCTTGGAGCACTGTCTGGAGAAGGATTTGGAAGCCAGGGCCAGGCTCAGCACAGGGGAGAATGTTGTGATTAGTAGGGGGCTTCTTAGGAGAAGGAGCACGACCATTCAATAGCACTTTGTCAGAAACTGGCTCTTCCTATTGTAAAAGGATGTTTAGCTAGTATTAACAGCAACAGAAAATTGAGCATAGACCAGAGATTTGCTTTGTGGATGAAAGTCTAAGAATTGAGAAAAATGACCCAAACACTGGAATATCATTTATGGTTATTTCTGGTTCAGAGGATTATGGATGACCTAGATATACTTTTACATGGTTCGCCTTTCTTTTCCCAGTTTTCTGTGAAAAGTGATATTTTATAATTATAAAATATATATGTGTCAGGCACAGTGGTGCATGCGTGTAGCCTGTAATCCCAGCACTTGGGGATGGGGAGGCAGAAGCAGGCAGATCTCTGTGAGTTTGAGGCCAGCCTGGTTTACAAAGTGAGTCCAGGATAGCCAAGGCTACACAGAAAAATCCTGTCTTGAAAATTGAAAACAAAAAAAAAGTTTAAAAATGAAAGGAAAAACAATGGCAAAGGGTTATCAGCTATGGGGGTTTTTAACAAAATATAGTCTCTAGGGTTTGGGCTTTATGGATTCTAGATTCCAGTGTTGGCCCAGCATAGATGCAGTGAGCGCAGGTTCTTCCTGCTTCTTAGTCTACTCTAAGTGTCCTGTATTTTGACTCTTATTCGGCAGCATCCTCCGGGATGGGTACCATTATTGTCCTGCTTACAGATGAAGAAAATGAGACAGAGAGATAGCAGAAAAGCGACTGAGCTAGGTTAAAGCTTAAGCCACTGAGCTCTGGAGCCTGAACACGTCCTCATGTCCTCTCAATCACTCTGGGTCAGGCATTGTTCGGGTGCTGTACTTGTGTTAGCTCATTTGCCTCTGGAAACAAATATCCCTGTTCTGTTTATCCAGACATGCCTTAATCCTCAGGCACCAAGGAGGGCAGGCAGAGGGAGTAAATGCACAATAGCCCTGTTCCCCGTGTCTGGACAGAGGTTTGTGAGGAGATTCAGGGTAGACATGTGAGTGGCAGGAGCCGTGATTGCAGAATGTCACATACTAGATCAGCCTGACCTGTGACCTGAGAACCAGAGGTGTGTGAAGGGAGAGGGTGGCTGCTTGGAGGCTGCAGGATCTCAGTCTCTTCCTTTGGGTGGCTGAGGAGAATAGTCGGCTCTTGATCTGAAGGGGAGTAAAAGAAACCCTCTTTGGCTTAGGGCACAGCCAGTCCAGGGCCCCAGAGTGAATTACACCCCAAGGGGTAATGGTAGCTAATCCGTAGGACTAGAAGGCAGATCATTTATTGCTGCAGAATGCTTCGAGGGCCTTAAAAGGCAGCTGTGGCTGTAGGCGTAAGGGGACCCCTGTAATGAGATCTGAATCCAAGATTGATTTTTGTAATGAGGAAATCGATTTCCCAAGGAAATTGTGTGACAGTGTGATGTCTAGATGAGTGTACTTCTTGGTTGGTCTGTTGTAGACATTTTGACAGATTTGTCAGGCTAGATTGTGCTGCTGTTTGCTCTCACATGCCTTTCAGTGACCCTGTCCTGTTCTCCCCTCCTAGGTTCATGGAATCCGAGCTGGACCTCAATGACATCATTCAGGAGATGCATGTGGTGGCCACCATGCCTGACCTGTACCACCTTCTAGTGGAGCTGAGTGCCGTGCAGTCACTTCTCGGCTTGCTGGGACACGATAATACAGATATCCTTCAGATCTGTGTGGGCGGAAGGCTGACATGGGAGAGCTGTTTATTCTCTACGCCTGCTGGTCTCTGCTGATGGGTACTGTCCTGTCTGCTGCTATGGGTCCATCCTAATTCTCCCCCATCCTGAAATGCACACTGCTTTTCACTCATTTGAGAGTCCCGGCTTTATCTGTAGAACATGCCTCGGGTAGATCTTTAATTGCCTTAGTCTCTGTTAGGGCTAGAACACACCAACCATACACCAGCAGCAACAGTTTTCCAGATCAGAATTTGGAGGCTCCTTACTGAGGCAGGACCAGACAGATTTGAATGTGTTGATGTAGACATCATTCTGCTAACAGATGGCTCTGTGGATTGAGGCTAGAGGAGGCAGCGAACCGTGGCAGAATGCTTGTCGGGATGTCCAGAGGATAGGGAAGCTTGTCTGCTTTGTCCACTACTATTTCCTAGTTCCTTAAAGAAGACTGGGTGTCAATGCCCAGTAAATATTATTTTCTATTTGTTGAATGAGCGTTAGACCTAAGCAGACAAGATGGCTTGATTCCTGGGCTCATTTTCAATAAAATTTGGCATTTTCACTTATAAAGCTAGAGTTAACAACCTTGTCCCTTAGTGTTACTGAGGAAATCAGGGACATTATCTTGTCACACACAGCTCCTGGTGCACAGTAGACACTTAGCAATGTTCCGTGTAACAAAATGTGCGTCATGACTTTCATGCTTCGTCTCTGCTGTCATGCAGTCACTGCAGTGCAGGTGTCTTATGCGCCGTGCACGGGGTTATGTCGTTAAACAGAGTGTAGTTCTGTTTAAACTACAGATTTCCAAAGGTAAGAGGCAAGTGTAGTGAGTCTGCTTGCACGGTGTTCACAGGAAATCTGCCCTTGCTTCATATGATTTTTATCTTTCTGGGAAACTCTCTCTTGAAAGCATGTCTGATTCTGCTCTTTCCCGACTGATAGTTCTCACAGGAATAAATCAGTGAATGGTTTTAATGTGCTTCTTGAAGGGCAACCTTAAGACGTTTCTGATGATTCGTGTGCTGTTCTTGTTAGGAGTGGCTCGGCTCCCCCTGGGTTGATGGCTGCCAGGGTTTGCTGTGGGGTTCTGGGTCAGCTGGCTTCTGAGTGAGAAATTCATTCATAGGCATGTCTGAGTGCTGTAAGGTGTGTGGGTTCTGTGCTGGGCCTTGGCAGCACTGCGCTCAGGTGCTCTGAGAGCATTAGCCCTTAAGCATGCTGGGTATTCTGTTAGGCAGCTTGGGCTGCTGTTACAAAGCACCATGGACCAGAGGCTCATAAATGACTAAAAGAATTGTTTCCTGTAGTTCTGGTTTGGACAGTCCAGCAAGGCTCTGGTAATTCTGGTATCTGTTCCAGGTAGCCATTTTCTTGCTGTGTCCTCTCATAGTGAGAGAGTAAGGAGCTTGCTGAGTCTCTTTATCAGGACAATGATCTTACTTCTGGTCTCTTCACTTCCCAAAGTCCCTGTCTCCAAGTATTAACACACTGGAAATTAGGTTTCAAAAGGGGTATTGGGGGCTGGGGTATAAACATTTGTTGAGTCTGTTGCAGGTACCTGACCCAAGGCTGGCCTACTCAAGGAGAGGTTCAGTGAGCGAGCTGTGTGAGTAGCTGTGATTTGTGGTTTACATATTGAGTAGTATATCTGAGTCCCACCAGACTTAGCCTACTGCCTTGTTGATTCATTTGTCATTTAATATTGTTTTTATATGTGCATGTGTGTTTACGTGTGTGGGCGCGGACAGGACAGAGTGCATTTGTGGAGGTCCGAGGAAAACCTCAGGTGTAATCCCCAGGCCTTCCATCTTTGGTTTGAGAAAGGGTTGGTGTTGTGAACATTTTGGTTTATGATATGTAAACATGTTTTTGTTAGATTCCAAGTTGGGGGTTTTAGTTTGTCTACACCTGCTAAGTGCCTCATGTGGAGCGTGGTCTTTGCCACGTGGTATTAGTTGAATTCTGAGGACTTTGAGAGGTATAAATATGACAGCCCAGAGGAAGAAGGTGCGGATGCTTAGAGGACTGCTTGCTGCTGGTTTGTCCTGCTGCTGCATTTTCTCTTTGCTAACTTGCTGGTTACCTGGACTTCCGGACTACTGATATTGAGATTTCCCCCAAAGAATCATTTCCCCTGCCCAGCGGGAAACAGAGAGAACTCTGTCCCCACTAACCTTTTCCTTCTGCCTGGTGGGGGGGGGGGTTGGAAGGGAACCATTTAATAACCCTAAATACAGTAGGTTTGTTACAAAGTCAAAGCCAACAGGTCTCTTATTGGCCTGGAACTTCACCACATAAGCCAGGCCAGGTGGCCTGCAAACTGCTCGTGCTCTGCCTCTCACTGTGTCTCCTCTCGCCATCATTAAGAATACAGGTACACTCTGCTGCACCAGTTTTTTGGTGTGAGTCCTGGAGATTGAACTCTGTCAGACTGCTAACCTTGGTCAGGGCTGGCACTTGATGTCCCTGGCCCCTATGTCCCCTGCAGCATACCCGGTACCTCCCCAGGGGGTTTCCTGTGCCCTTGACAGAGTTGCTTAGTCCCCTGTCACTTTGCATGTTAAGACAGAAATTCCTTATTTTGATTCTGGAAACTCGGCTCTCATTCTCTCTTCCTGCTAACTCAAAACAACAGCAGCCGTGCTGCAAGCTGCTGACATTTCTGATTCACCGGCCGTTCCTGCTGGGGAGAAGACTGACAAGAGCAGCGCTGCTCGACATCCGTATTCTGGGGAAAGGCAAGGGCACAGATGTTCAAGTTGGTGCGCTCTGGTCTTTAAAAAGGGAAAACTGTATCTCCCTATAATGTCTTTGACAGACTGCCATTTCCTTCCTGTTTCCCCAGAGCCGATCTGTTCTTCCTCCTCCTTTCTGCCAGCCCTTACCCCACAGCCCTAATGATATTTTTTAAAACCTGATTTTTAATTATGCCCTACATCACATTTAAAGTGCATTTGAAATATTTTTAATTACCTTAATTTTAATTAGATGCAGCAATTAGGGTAAATGTCATCCTCTTCAAAGTACGAGTTTTCTTGAAAGTGATTTCAGGAAAGGGGAGGCCCTCCTGACTCACAGCTAACATACTGTCTGCATCAGAGGACGATCACTGCTTCTTGTCTTATCTGTGATCTATAATGGAAATTCTTCAGGAAACGGTTGTTAACAATTTACTGTTGTACAGCTGTAACTGCCTGCAACACCTTACCATGAATAAACAATTTCATGGCTGTCATGACTTCAATTTTTAATCTTTTTTTAACTCTTCATTTATCACCCAGGACCATACATGGCTTGTTGTGTTCCCAGCAAGCATAGGTCATCTTTGCTTTGTCCTTTCTCAGAGGAAACATAAATGATGGGGATTTTAATTGGATCTGAATTTGGTTTGTTGTAACCTTAAGAGGCAGCGGATGTGAGGCAACAGCTTGTGCCTCGTCCTTCAGTCCTTTCAACCGTGAGAAGCCGCTGCAGTGTTGAGCCCAGCTCTCCGCACCGCTGCTGCTGGTGAGGCCTGTCAGCTGTCTGCACCGTCACCCCCTCCTCCCAGAGGCTGGATGCAGAGTGGAACTCTGGTCTATGAGGAGAGGAGGGGACCCGCCTTACAGGGCAGGAAGGGCCACGTTAAATATGTTTAGAGGAAGCATGAGGTACGACCAAATGCCCTCTCAAAATTGTGCATTTTAAATAATACCCTATAACAAATTATTTGAGCATGTTCAGAGTGCCAATTTCTCACACACCCCCACCCCACTGGGTGTGAAGCATGTGCAGTGTTTCTACAGAAAAATAAAAGCAAAGATGTGGAAGATAGTTTACTCAGGCATTACTCAACAACAGTTTGGTTATGGCCTGGTGTAAGCCAGGTTTTCTTAATTTGCCTGAAGGAACGAAGAGAAATAAAACAAGGAGAAAGTAAAACAGTGAAATCACAGATGGTAGCTGTTCACTCCTTCCTCCAAATTTTTTTTGAAACAATCATTGTCGCTCCAGATTTATAAGTGTCCCTTATTTGTGACATTTGCCACGTTCTCGATCGAGTACTCAGTCAGTGAGACCTAGCTGAGTCTCTTTGGTAGACTTGGCTCCTCTCGGGTTCTCCCGTTATATGGTAAGCATGTTGCGCACTACTAGGGAGCAAGAGACAGGCATGGTGACTAAGGGTAAAGCGCCCAGATTACTGCCTGGTATTTGTCGGGAGGTGCCCTTGGAGCTCTGGGGAGGGAAGCATCATCCCCGGCTTGGGGCTGGTCAGGAACTGGGGGTTAGAGATTGATGGATGGGGGATGAGGGCAGCTCAGGTTTGTTTCCGTGTTTTCTACCTGTGCAGTGGGAGCTGCTGTTCTTCCCATCCTGCAGGCCTGTAGTCATCACAAATGTATCAGGATACCAGGGCCATCAAATCCTTTATTTAGAAAGGAGGAAGGTAACTGTGCCTCCTGCTCTGCAGCAAAGTGAGTTTTCCTTTAATAAGAAGGATCAGGCCATCTAGACGGAATTTATCCCTTCTGCCCCCTCCCCTGCTCCTGGGATTCAGGAAGGAAAAAAAGAGGTCTCGTGATGTCAACTGGATGTGTAGGAAGGGAGAAACTTGTTTCCCTGCTGGCAATGGGATGGCTCCTTTTTGTAGGGGACAGCTTTAGGGAGTGGCAATTAATGCTGTTTTCTAAGTATTTACTCCTATTTTTCCAAGTATTTACTCGGACTTTAGCAAGCCTGAGAACATATGGAGTTGTCCTTGCTGTTTTGTGAAGAGTTATTGTGGGAATTTGGAAGAGGAACGGACTTGTTTTTCTTAGACCAACAGGGATCAATTGAACTTGAGTAGTTTGGTCTGGGAATGCTAAAGTGGAACCAACTGACTGAGACACCATATTATCCCAGAGGGTGTGCACTGTAGTCTAGGGTGCCTTTGTGTTATAGACCCAGCATTAATGAGCAAGAACCGGACTGGGAAGGTTTAAGCTGCCAAGGGGCCTTTTTTTCTAATTGGACTGGGAGGAAGTCGGTTCCTGCTCTGCTGCTTTCCTGCAAGTGCTGTCTAACAAGACATGCATATCTTGAGCTTTTGTTTCTGAGCCTGATATTTCCAGACTCAAAATTGCAACAGAAAGGTTTGTCTTATTTTCTTTGTGTGTCACCTGACTTCTAGATAATGCCTGCTGATAAGCCACCCTTGTTTCTGGAGTCAGTTAATATGTTGTAAAGAATATGTTTCGATTAGGTTTAAAAATAAAGAGCTTAAGTGACAATTTAGAAAAATAGAGCTGTTTTAACATAACTTTTGATCTTGTTTAAGGAAGCCTATGCCCTCAAAGGGTTAAGGGGTGGTGGCTTGCTTTGTACATTTCCTCTGTGGTGTGTATGGTGCCTATGGGTATTAGTAGGTACTCCCATATAATTTGATGTAGCATCAATATAAATTTAAGAATCCAGATCCTGTCTTGGGGAGTTTGTGCTGCTGTTTCCAAAGGAGAGAACCATGTTGTCTTGAGTTTTGAAATCCAACTGCATTAATTCAGCAATATCTAATCACTACCCGGCCCTCAAAGAAAACAGAAACATTTTTATTAAAGAAGACCACATTTACTGCATTAAATCACTTGTATCCTCCGAATCTATACTGGTTTGTCTTCTTTAAATGACTTTTAAAAAAGCTGTCTGTTCAATGCATCTCCTCCTCCTCCTGCTCCTCCTCTTCCTTCTTCAACTTCGTTCCTTGTGGACACATCTCTGTGTATGTTAATAAGATTAACAGTTTTTGTACCAATACTAAGGAGGATCAGGCCCCAAGCCGAATATCTTCAGCCAAAACACACAACAGAAGTAAATACCACTCTTGTCCAAAAGCCTCTGTGTTAGGGTCTGTTCATGGCCAGCTGGTCTTTTCCACTTCACTGTTGTATAACTTTATTGCCCTGGGAGTGGGTAGATACAGGTGGAGCTAGTGGAGTGGCCCTTTTACTCAACATGACAAAAAAGGCTAACAAAACAAATAAGCTGTATATTAGTCATCCTCAGAGAGACAGGCTCTCTGCTTTCCTATTATACTTAGATGGGAGAGCTTTTCCCTTGTGCAATTGAGAAGTCCATCACCCATGCCTCATGTCTGCCTGTGGTAGAGCAGTGCCCAGTGTCTGCCTGTGGTGGAGCTCAGTGCCCAGTGTCTGCCTATGGTAGAGCAGTGCCCAGTGTCTGTCTGTGGTAGAACTCAGTGCCCAGTGGCTGCCTGTGGAATAATGTTCTTTGTCTGCTCATCTTGCTGGTCCTTTTTCCTATTTCTGGTCTTCACATGACCTTCCTTCTTGTGGTCATACCACTTTCCCTAGGAGTTGATGGTCACAATTATGGGCTCTTTATTGGCTTCTGAAATGCTTTTTTGGGATAGTTGAGGATTTCTATAAAATCAGTGGTGGATCAGATAAGATGTTTGGTAGATCTGGTGAATAGCTTATTCTCAAAAGAAGCAGGGAAGCAAGCCAGGAAAACAATCTACTAGAGCATTATATGAAATGACTTTTCTTGATAAAAAGTTAGAAAAGTCGTTGGGTTCCCATATAAAATTACCCATTATCAATTTTCCCACTTAAGTCCTAGGTTTAATGTGATACATTGGCACATGGTGCGGACTAAGCAAAGATAAGTAAAATAAGCCCCAAAGATTTTTAGAATCAAAATAAAAGTTAGGTCTTCCAACCCAGTGTGATCCAGTGTGGAGACCATACCATGCTAGTTTTAGACTGTAGAGGCCATCAGAAGAATGAGGTCCACAGTGATGGCTCTGGGTTCTATGGGGAGACCTCAGTAGATGTGGTCTCTTCTGTCTCTTATAGCTACACAGGACAGGGACATGAGCTGGACAGAAAGTGATGATTACCCACATTTTACAGCTGAGGAAGCTAAGACATAAGGAAATGGAGGGCCTTGTGCAAGATTACATGGCTGGTATTAATTATCAGACCATTCCACTCATCAAAACATAGGTGAGTATATAATGACCCCTACCCTTAAACTTTTGCTCACTCATCTGTTACCTAGCTAGATACAGTAAACCCATCACCAAGTTGAAATATTTTAAGACAAAAACGTCTGCAGTACCTCTAGGCTACCACATGTAGTCTAGCAAGAAAATATAGATGGAATATGGGGCATTCACTCTCAGATGACATCCAGGAGCTCTAGCTCATGGTTGCTGCCCAGCATCAGGCCGAATATTGTACTGCCCATTAATAGTGTGCAGAAGCTCAAAATCCCAAAGTCTAAGTGTGGTTTCCACTGACTGCATATCCTTTCACACATCTATAAAGGCAGCATATGAAAAATCACACCATTGTAAGTTGGTGACCATCTATAATCTACTTTGTCTTGAGTGTGTTTTATGAATAATTATGCATACTAATTAGTATGTAATCATTCATGCTGCTGTTTATTGCACACCTGATTCAGATCCTTCTCCTATAGACAGGTGACCATGGTAGATGAATGAAGGTTTCAGTGGGTGGATGCAGGGTTGGTGGGTGGATAAAATGATCAGTAGATGGATGGAGGGGTGGGTAAGGCTAGGACTGGGGGAGGGAAGGGTGAGTGGGTTGGCGGATGGATAGAGGGATGGGTGGATGGATGGCTTGGAGGGTGCATAGCTCAGTAGATAGATGAAGCGGGTGGGTAGGTGATAGATGAAGGGGCTGGTAGGCTAATGGAGGGAGGGAGGAAAGAATGGGCTGAGGATGAATAGAGAGATGGGTGGGTGGATGCTAGCTGGAACACTGCTGTGCATATTAAGGAAGCCTGGGGTGGCTTATACATAAGAACTTTTTAAGAGAGACTGTAAGTGTGGGAGTTCCTTAGATGAGAAGTTGTTAACATTTTATGCTTTTTCCTAAGACTTTTAATAATTTATGGCAGAAGTAAACAGTAGGTCTTTATTTCCTGTGATTGCAGAAATGTCAGTAAGCAGAGTCTACTTGATCTAGTCATGTTTGAATTGTGTGACATGGTGTTATGGCTGGGATCAGGGACCATGACCCAGCATGCTCCCTTAGCTCTTGCGCCTATGGGTGTGATGATCACTCTACACTTTAGTTTTCTGGTCTGTGAAATGAGGACCCCACCTTACTGTGCAACGCTGTGGTGAAACCTCAGTACCTGGCCCCTGGTCCAGTCATATTGTTTAAAATGCTGGCTTTATGATGGTGACTGTTTCGGCCTTTACAGAGTCCAAACTACTAATTCCTGGTTGCAGTGTGGCACTGGGTTTCTACGCGTTAATTTGTTAGCTTTTAAAACATTTAATTGAAATGACTTTATTTGGATTTACTGTATGTCAAGTGTGACCCATGGTCTTTTATGTCAACATCTTTCTGGTTACTTCGTTTTTAAAATGTAAAAAATTTTTGTCCAAAGACCTTGGAGCTTATTATCCTGTCTGTAGCACATTTGTGGTTTGGGTAAATATCACCTTTAAGAGGAAAAGAGACATAAAAAGTTTAATTACTTATTCACGATGGTCATCTAGTCAGTAAACCTCCAATTTTTTTTTCTCTCAGCAAAAGATGTTCATAAAATTCCCAGACCATCACTTCTTCCGCTCTTCTCAGTGTGCCCTGCCTCTTCTGTTTTTCTTTCTGTTGCTAGTGAGACTGTTCTGGCTGGACGAGGTTCACCTTGTCTCTAATGCTCTGAGTTGCAGCTGTGGAGCAGGCTGCCCCCTTCAGTCCTAGCTCCTACCCTTCCCCACCATCTGTGCGCACCCTGACCCCAGCTCTCAAAGCATGCCATTGTGTCCCACACAGGCTCTAGCTTGCCTCTTCACTGCATTTTCTTTCTGTTTTTCAAAAAAAATTACCAGGTGGTGGTGGCGCAAGCCTTTAATTTCAACACTTGGGAGGCAGAGACAGGCAGATCTCTGTGAGTCCGAGTCCAGCCTGCTCTACAGAAAGAGTGCCAGTATAGCCAGGGCTACACAGAGAAACCCCGTCTTACCACACACACACACACACACACACACACACACACACACACACACATTGTTCTTTTAATTTCATTAATAAATAAAATAAAAATGTATGTGTATGTGGCAGTGCTATGTGCATATGTCCATGCGCGTGTCTGTGCCTGTGAGCACATTCATGGAGGCCACAGGAGGATGTTGGGTATCCTTCTCTATCCCGCTTCCTAAGCTTCAGGGTCTTTTACTTAAGCTGGAGCTGGTGGCCAGCAAGCCCTGTGATCCTCCTGTCTCCCTTCTACCCCAACTCCTGGCTTTGTATGTGGGTACTAGGTTCTGAACTCAGGTTCTTGTGACTGTATAGCAAATGCCCTTACCCAGTGAGCCCACTTATGCAGCCTTTTCCTCACCAAATGAGAACTTTTCCTCCTCTGCTCTCTCTTCTGTGGTTTGTGAATTCCAGTACCTGTGCTTTTGTTCCTGTGGTTTTGCTTCCTCCTATAAGGCCCCATCCTTCTACTTGCCTGGTTTCTCACCAGTGTGTTTTGTTTAATTTATTTTTATTTTATAGGTATTGGTGGTTTTGCTTGCATATTTATCTATGTGAGAGTGTTGGTTCCCCCGGAACTGGAGTTACAGACAATTGTGAGCTGTCATGTGGTTCCTGTGAAAGAGCAGTCAGTGAGTGTTCTTTACCACTGAGCCATCTCTCCAGCCCACCCCACCCCCAACCATTTCTTTGTGTCTTTTTCTTTCCGAACATCCTGGGGTCAGGTCAGGGTAGATACAGTTCACAGTCTATGTTCTTGTTTGATACATGTTACTACTGCCTGCACTATGTGATTTAAAATGTCACAGAGGAGGAGACTGAGGACCAGTGTGATGAATGGATTTGCCTTTCCCATTTTTTGGTACAGGCATTCAGGAAATGCAGGTTGTGTGAGCAAGATCAGAGAGACAAACAAATGTTTATTTTTAGTAGGGAAAGAAAGCCTAGTTTTCTGCCTTTTAGTTTCAAGAATCTGTTTTGTTTTTTCCTTCTTTCATGTTTCCTTTTGCTTATACTTCATTCTCTTTCTCTTCTTTGTTCACATGTTTTGATTCCATTGCACGCATTTAAAAAAATTACTTTAATTAATTATGTCTGTGGGGGAGGGACACATGTGTGCGGAAGCCAGACAAATACATTGGCGTCGACAGAGCTGGAGTTACAGGCACTTGTGACTTACTCGATGTTGATGCTGGGAACCGAACTTGGATCCTGTGCAAGAACAGGATGCACTCGTAAGCACTTAACATTTTCCAGCCCCATTGCTCACCTTTGTGTGGATCAAAGGACTGCGGCTGGGGCCCAGTGCTGCCCTGTGGAAACCCTTTTCTGTATATTTCTCAGCAATTTTTTTTTCTAAGACAGGGTTTCTCTGTATAGCCTTGGCTGTCCAGGACTTGCTTTGTAGACCAGGCTGGCCTCGAACTCACAGAGATTCATGTGCCTCTGCCTCCTGAGTGCTGGGATTACAGGCGCAATTTTGTCCTGCCCTGGTCTCTGAAGACCCCCCCCCCTCCCGGTAATCAGTCACCTCTCCTGCCTTTGCTGGTGAGCTGTGCCAGGCAGGTCCAGTCATGCTGTGTCTCGGGAGCTGAAGTTATGAAATAAGGGTAAAGATGCTGGAAACGCAGCTTCCCTGGTGATCTGTTTAAAGCTAGGAAATTATGAAAACTCAGTAGACCTAAAAGCTAAGCTATAAGTGAATCAGTTTAGCTGCATCCCCTGAGACACACTGAAGGAGAAAGGGTGGTGGGGAAACCAGAGTGTGTTAATGACAAAGTGGTTGTGACCCAAGGGGAGCCAAAAATCTGAACAAGATGTCAGCAGCCTCCAATGTTCATGGGATGTCCTTAACACTCATCACATGTGTCCATAGCTGTGGTCGATCTGCTTCAGGAGCTGACAGACATAGACACACTCCATGAGAGTGAAGAAGGGGCCGAAGTTCTCATCGATGCTCTGGTAAGTGTCTCATGGTTTCGTGGAACTGTGACAGCGTTGGCCTTATCCTTGCTACTGTATGTGAGTGGTAGCCCAGGAGTTCTGGGTTGAACAAGTGAGAGTAGAAATGTAGTTGGTGGGTTGCTTTCTTCTAAGGGACCGGGAGGGAGACTAGAGGAGCCCAGCACCTATTAACTAAGTGCTAGGCACTTAGTTCTTGTTCCCTTAGCCCTGCTTATTCCTTTCTACATCCTGGAAGCTGGAGCCCAAGAGAGGTAGAACAGCATTTCTGTGTTCTCCCTCTTTGATTCTGTGTCATTCGCTCACTCACTGGGCTGCTACTAATCTTTTGATCGAGAGATCTCACAGATGTTTGCTTTCTGTCTTGAGTTTATAATTGCTGTAAGGATGGACGCTGTTACTTGTTTTACACAAGATGGGTCATCAGGGAGACTGAGAGAATGTTAAAAACACAAGAGCAAATCTGAGATCTCTTGTAGATGAGAACTGCATCACTTGCCCATGTCTTACTTAGTTTGTGATAGGGTCTCACTGTGTAGTCCTGGCTTGCCTGGAACTTGATTTGTAGACTCAGGTTCACAGAGATCTGAACTCAAGGCTCTCTGTCTGCCTTTGCTTCCTTTGTGTTTGAATTAAAATCTTGCATTACCATATTGTGACACCAAGGCAAAGCCTCAGACTTCACTCATTTCCTCAGCTGTTATCCAGGCAGCGCCAAAGCAGCACCTGTCCCACAGGTCCTGTCTTGACATGTGAGGAAGCCCAGAGACAGCTCCTTCTGGGTCCTCAGCCAGGCCTGTGTCCACGGAAGCAAAAGCCTGTATGTTCACAGGATTCCTACCTGTGATGAGGGAGATTGAAAAGTCAGCACAGCTAGCCAGTGGTGTGTGCGGATCTCTTACCCTAATTCTGATGGGAACTCAGTTTACTCACTTCTCCAGACTCTGGTCCTCTCTTTTCGTCTTTTACCCTCCCCTGCCTCTTCTCTCTGATGAGAATGGTGGCAAGTGCTGCTTTCTGTGCAGTCTATAATGTAATAGAAGCCATTGAAGCTCTTTGTGGTAGGCAGGTACAGGTGTCATTAAGCTGCCTTTCAGCCTTACCCATCGACTTCCGAATGAGGGTAGCAGAACTGGGAATCTCAGTGTCTAAGGAGCACACCCTACCCCTTTGCTTAAGGTTCTCAACACTAGCTCTTCCCCACATCGAGCTCACTGCCTGGCTGGAGTCCAGCAGGGCCCTGCACAGCCAGCGTGACAGTGTCTGTGGCTGTTTTCCTTTCAGGCCCCTCAGGCTCCTTCCTGGAGTGAGCTGCCACTTTCACAGTCTTTGGTGACCTTCCCCATCCCCACCCCCCCTTCCTTGGAACCACTCTACAGAATGGAAGGATTCTGCCGGGGTGGCCTTTTGTTTTGAGGAACATTTGTAAGAAGGCTGTGGCATTCCTTCCTGCACTGTGTCCCCACAGTGTCCTTTTGCAGACTTACCTTCTAGAGGTTAATTACTGTGGCCCTGTGTGTGCCTTCCTGCCTAGTCCCTGGGCTGGTTTTAATTACCATCCTTTGCCTGTGTGAATGGAGAAGATGAGAGAGGAACAGCTAGCCAGGCAGATGCTGTGAACCTACACTGAAGCGGCAGTTCATACAAAAGCCCCCTTTGTGTCTCCGTGTTGCCAAGCCCACCAACAAAGACTGCATCTCGCAGATTTTATTGTCTGTCTGGAAGGAAACAGTTCGTCCTCAGGCTCGGGAGCCATTAGGTAGCTGCTGTGCAGGATTTCCTGTTTGTTTGTAATTTTTTTATGATTATATTATTTTAAGACTTTGACTCTTATGGCTTTATCCTGGTGGGGCTTTTGTGAATCACAAACACTGGGCATTCTGGAGTCCAGTATATTTGTTGCCTGTCTGCTAACACTGAGAAGCCATCAGTAAATGTCGGTGAGCAGAGCCAGAGAGTGGGCTTCCATTTATCTCGCCCCGTGCCACATTGAGGAAGACGTTTGATAAGTATTCTCATATTACAAGGGTTGAGTTATCTTCATAGTTTTAATTTGGGGCCAATATTGGAAGCCTGGAATCACTGGAGCAGAGGCTAGAGGGCACATGGCAGGATTTATTGTGGTGTGCAGTTTGCTGTTATTGCCTTGGTCTTTTTCCCAGTTGGAAGTCCCCAGCAATAGAGTACCACATTTGTGAGGAAAGTGCTGTCCTGGCATTCTTGAGAATCTTTGGGGTTTTAAATTTTGGAACACATTCATTGTTGTTCTGTATACATGAAGGGAGTATTTGTGCTTTGGAACAAAGCAGTTTAGGAGCCTAGAAGATGGACTTCTCTGGATACTGCAGATGTGAGAGTTATTGCATTGGTGAGAAGCCTCTGGATCACCCCTCCACAGACATGTGGCTCCTGAGTGTAGTGACCAGGCAGCACATGGCCTGCAGTGACTGCCTCCTTGGGCTTTCTGGGACCCTCCATGTCATCCCGTCAAGCCTCCTCCAGCCCCAGCACTTTCCTAGAGCTTTCCCTCTTCTGCTCAGCAGAATTTGTCCCTGGGAACTTACCACATTGGATTATAGCTTGGGTGGACCAGCTTGTCTTTCCCAAGTTGTGGTTCTCTGGAGACTAGTCAGGACTGCAGCTCTGCCTCTCACTGTGTTCCCTGGGAAAGCTGCCTTATCTTTCAGGCTGCATTTCATCTGTACAGTGGAGGTGTCTAACGTTCATGTCTGTCACACAGTGTAGACGTGAGTCAGTGAGGTGTGTAGAGATCTTTAGAAGCACCTGCTCCTTGCTGGCCATCTTTCAGGACTGATGGAGACCCAGCACTTTGCAAATGTCAGGTGACAGTGACAAGCATCATCTGCCATATGGTGACATGTTTGTGGATGTTTGTTAAATTTAAACATTTTTCAGTTCAAAATGTTTCAGAAAGTATTTTGAGTAATTATTTTTAAATATTTGGTTGATATGGGTCTAAACAAGACATTGAGAGATGGAGGTTTCGTTTAAAAGAAAAACCAGTAATGAGGACAGGACAGGATGTTGAGAAGGCAGGCTCTGTGGGGTGAAGAGTAGACTGATCATATCTGACGGCCAGTGTTACAGCTTGTGCCTGGAGGTCAGGTTAGATCTGGTCCTCCAGAGAGGCCTGAGTTCTGGGTACAAGAAGAAGCCAGCCATTCAGAATGGCCATGAGCAGGGTAGGACAGGGCAGACTAAGGTGGGAATGAGCTTGCCACAGGGAGAATGAGAGGGGCCACCTGGTAAGTGCACTCAGGTGTGGGGAAGCAGTTCCGCATCTTGCAGGCTGCTGTGAGATTGTCTGTGTGGACAGGCTATGGACAGGGGACTGGCAAGTGTCTGTCTAGATTTTTGGAACAAGCCCACAGGCAGCTGTGGGCGGGGAGCGGGAGGGCAGGACTCAAGAGATGACAGTAGGCCTGCTTTTAGCGTTATGACATTCAAAACTTATTTGATCAAGATTCCATATGTTCGGGGGTTATTTTTTTTAAACATGACATTTCTGAAACTCATAGTAGGTGGAAGAACTCTAATCTAGCCCCCGAGTGTTATAGAGTGGGCCAGGTAGAGAGGGAATCCTCTTCAGACCCTCTCATCTCCCTGGTTCCTTATTTCCTTCTCTTTTCTTACATCCTTCCTCTTTGGTCAAGTGGAAAAAAAAACGTCTGATCATGCCCTCAAACGTTGTCTGAGTGAGACCTGCTGTTTGGGGACCTGCTAACAAGCAGAAATAACCAGAGACTTATCAGAAAATGCCAGGCCTCAGTCCTCATTTCCAAGGCCAGGGTTGTTCTGGCTGGTGCTTTAATCCCCGAGCAGGATTTGTTTTTAGTTTCAGACTTGGTCACAGGTCCAGAAAATTGAAGGTAGGCCCGAGGGCTGGGGGAAGCAGGCAGAATGCTAATTTGCGCTCCTTACTAGAGCCATGCATAATACAAATACTTTTCTAAGGGTTTTTCTGAGCTAAATGTATTTTGACTGCTCTCGGCCCTCCTGCAATCAGATAAAATTGCATCTAACCCAACTAAACATCGAGTTTCACACTTTGCAAGCTTAAAAAGTCTGCCTGTTAGAAGTTAGATTTCCGTAACAAGAAAAAAAGGCTTTCCTCCAGCCAGACACCCATCATCCATATCCACTCTGCTCTAGGATCTAAGCGCGTTGCTCACTGCTACCGTCCCTGCCAGTTTCCAGACAGCAGAGATGGGAAGCATAACTAAGAATCAGGAAAGAGACAAATAATGCAAATAAAGCTGCCATGGGCAGCAGAAGCTAGCGATGCAGGCTGCAGGCGCGGCAAGCTGTGTGCTGCCCAGCAGAGCTGTGGTATCTGCCACTTCAGGACTGGGGAGAGCTGCCAGTCAGGGTGGGTTAGGAAAAAATAAGTTGTGACATGGTCTGTACTTATCCCCAGATGTTTTCTATTTTGTTTCCCCATGCACAAATTTTTCAGTTTATTAAGGGAAACACCTAAATGTTCTTATTGGCTATAAGACTTGAGAGCAGGATTGTGTGTCTTCTGGCAGAAGGGGGAAGTGCTTGTTGCCCTCCTGGTTCTGGCACCGGCTCCTCTCCATTGAGCTCCTTACCTGTTCTTTCCTCCAAGGCACAGGGGAGAGCTTAGACAGCGCCACACACTAATGATCACGTGTGCAGACAGGTCACTAAGTTCGGACTCTCTCCATGTTCAGATGTTGTCCTTGAGTCTCACCCAGAAGAGACAGAGAGGCTTTATTTGGTATCTGTCCTTG
>CM053766.1:135549021-135879559 GCA_028658305.1 Pachyuromys duprasi | reverse complement strand
GTTTTTGCAAATGCCTCATAGCCATGAGCCATGAGTAGGTCCTACTCAGGTAGAGAGCTTGTGGGAGGTAAGGGAAGAATGAACATGAGAACCGTGCATTTGCCAGTGTTGTAAACTGCGTTTTCCTTTGTGTCCTGCAACTGAGTTGCCCCTTCCTGCCTCAAGGGGCTTTGAAGAGGTGAAGGGTGGAGAGAGCCCCCCAGGCTGCTGATTCTGGTGGAGCGCTGTGACTATGAGAATGGGAACATTTGGGGAGTGGTGTGTGATGGATCCTTCTCTCCCTTTACTTCTCTGTTCCTGCAGGTGGATGGGCAGGTGGTAGCACTGTTGGTGCAGAATCTGGAGCGCCTGGATGAGTCTGTGAGGGAGGAAGCTGATGGCGTCCACAACACCCTAGGTAAGGGCCAGGTGCTCAAGCTGGGGCATGCTGTTTGCTTCTCCTCCCTGTAAGCCAGTCAGCAACCAAATGGGTTTTTGTTTTGTTTTGTTGGTTTTCTCCAATGCTCCAAAACTGTCTTTTCAGAAATGAAGACCCATTTTACATTTCATATAACTACAGCTTTGGTGTGGTATATAGGTAGCAAGTAAAAGATAAATAGGTAAACTTCCAAGAGAAAACATGCTGGCTCCTAAGTTTTATGTTTAAGATTTTACTATTTTTAATTATGTGTATATGTATGTTGGAGAGTATTTGCACACCATTGTGGGGGCCAGAAGATCCCTGTTGGATCCACTGTGCTGTAGTTACATGTGGTTGTGAGCTTCCTGATGTAGGTGCTGGAAACCAAACCCAGATCTTCAATGAGAGCAGTATGAGCTCTTTTCCACGGAGCTATCTCTCCATCAAAGCCTTTACCTCCAGAAGTCCAGATGGAATCCCTGCAGGGGCCCCACCCTACCCCAGGAAGCTAAGTCTGAGATTTGCTGATTTTGTGTCAGCTTCTCTTACCACCTTGCTTCAGCAGATCTTCACGACTGTGGACATTACAGGAAAGGTGTTTGCTCTGGAAAGCACTAGCATTGCCTTGTCTTCAGCACAGGTGGCTTTGTTAAGTGAGTTGAAATACTGTGACTGTCGGCTGCCCCTGTGCCCTGCTCATTTCAGCAGGTTCCTCTATAGTCCTTTTCTTTCTCCCTCACTCAAATCTCTTCAGTTTCTCCCTTTGCAAAGTCGCCAAGCCAGCGGTCTATTTAAAATTGTGCCTTTGGGCAGGCTGCTTCCTCACAAGGCGCCACAGTTAAACCAGCGGTGGCATCTTTGCAAGCTGAGCTCCAGAGGTGAAGGAAGCTGAGCAGAATCAGGAGTTTGGCTGAGATTAGTTTCCCTCTCGGCTCCTTTGTGTTTACTGCAGATTTCCCTTGTAGTTCTCGATTCTTCAGTGTGGATTATCGTAAAGAAGAGGGAAGATGGGCGCCCAGGGAGTAAGAGAGGACAACACAGCAGCCTGTGGTGGGGGCGGGCTCTAATGTGGAGGCAGAATTTGGCATGCCATCTGTCAGCCTAATACTGGATTTTGCAACTTGAAAGCTTATCAAAAGTCCTAGCTGGCTGTTTATAAAAAGGCCCTGGTGTGATGGGTCTGGCAGATCTATGTGGATTTTTCTTAGGCATCACCACATTCAAATTCATTCCTGCCTCAACCCCTAGGTACCCACTGTTTGTCAGGCATGGTACTGGGAGCTAGGACAGATCAAGATGAGCTAGGCATGGCTAATGTAAGGGCGGTCTCATGGAAAAGCTCAGAACAGAGAGGAAAGAGCACTGGTGACAAAGCTATAATTAGAGCCAGTGAAATGCAGCATGGAGCCGGGAGCAAGGGCCTCACATTGTTGCAAGGGAGCTGACTGGGCCTGAATAAGAAGTCAAATGCACTTTGCCAATGGGCGCATGAGTTGAGCTGTCTTTTGCTAAGTTGAGGCTGTGCTTTGGGACAGTGAGGGCGGGGAGTGGGGTTAGAACAGTAGGACCAGGGGAGTAAGTCTATCCAGAGCTTGGAAGACCATGTGAGCCAGGAAGTGTGGCTTTGTATCCTGTGGGCAACCAGAGGCCATGTGAAGTATAAACAGATCAAGGTAGAATGGATGAGTTGATTGAGGCTGTCTCATCTCTTGGGTCCCTCTGCTACTCACTCTCAGTGTGTGGCCTCCTGCCTTAGGACTACCCACTGTTCTTTTGCTGGCCTGTAATGAGCTTGACTCAGGGAAAGAGTCATGAGTGATTCTCTAGCCCTTTTTCCTTCAGAATTCAGGCCCAGCCTATTCTGGACATTGTACTAAGGGAACACAGAACAGTATCTGCCTCATGACCCGTTCTAAGATAGGAAGCAAAGGGGCCCTGAAGGGAAGGAAAGCATTTGATGTAGTAAGGACAGTGGTAATATTTTAATGCCCTTCTTCTTGATATCATATCATGTAATAGCTTTTTTCCCGTTGCCTCCTAATTTTTAATTTTCCTATTAAGTCACACTTTGACTGTTGTAGGAGATAGCAGGACCAATTATTTGCTTCCCGGTACCTGGCAGCTACCGCTGGCAGCATGGCCTTTCCCCTCTGCACACATTATTTTGTTCAATTAAGAAGATCACGCTCCACTCTGTGGCAGTGTGCTGGTTTCCACATGATTTAGAATGGGGGCGGGGGCAGGGAAGAGAGAGAAACCGAATGGGGAAGTTGGAAAAGGCAGAAACTACCTTGCCCTAGGGGGTTCTGCCCTGGCCCTGACTAGCTGCAGACCTCTGGGACTAAGTGGGTCTCGCTAGGCAGTTCTCCCCCTTCTTCATGCTGTGCTCTGGACCTGCCTCTATTAGCATAAAAACCTATCTCTTATCCCTTCTGTGAATTTCATCATTTTCAGTTATGACTTTTACTTGTAATATAACGTAAAGAAGAAACAACAACAACATAGCAACTCCCTGGTTAATCTAAAAGTGACAGCAGCATCTGGTGGGGAGGGATACGGGGAAGGGGGACGAAGAATCAAGTGCCTGTCATGGGAAGCAAGCTTGATGCAGCTGGAAGCAGAGATGCCCTCCCCAGTGACTGGTGTCTCTCTCTTTCAGCCATTGTGGAAAACATGGCTGAGTTCCGTCCGGAGATGTGCACAGAGGCTGCCCAGCAGGGACTTCTGCAGTGGCTGCTGAAGAGGCTGAAGGTAAGGGGACCAGTGGCCCTGCCACTCACATGTCTCTGCTCTGGATGTGGCTGGGTGTTGACAGACATTGTCAGCCCCTGCCACATGGTCTAGTCTGGGAAGTTTCTGGTACCTCTTGTCATTTTGTTGCTTATTCTCCAACCCTCTTTTAAGGGATCTTTTTGAGTTCCAGCTTTATTTATTTTTCATTACTTAATTTGTTTATTTGAGTTTCATTTTTAAAAAGCATTTATTGTTAAAAATGTTGCATATTTTTCTGTATGTATATATATATATATATGTGTGTGTGTGTGTGTGTGTGTGAGACAGTGTTGTATGTGACCTAAAAAGAATTATAGAATGTTTCCATGTGCAAATTGTTTTTTTCACTGAACTGATTTTGCCTAGTGTTCCATTGGACAGATTTATCTAAATTACTATTTTTTTTTGAGATAGAGACTCACGCACCCCAAGCTGGCCTGCAACTCAGGAGACCTTGAACTTCTGATCTTCTTGCCTGTACTTTCCAAGTGCTGGAATTACAGTTGTGTACCACCCTGCCCAATGCATGCAGTGGTGGGGTTTGAACCCAGGGCCTGCGTCCCTTCCCGAGCTCTCAGGCTTAACTTAAATTCTTCCATTTCCAAGTTTTTCCTGTTGTAAGCAGTTTGCAGTGAGTGTCCAAACAGTATTCTTGTGCACTAAGCTCATCTGTGTGATAAATCCCTGAAAGTGAAATGAACAGGCCCAAGGGTCTATGCATTAACATTTGAGTTAGGTGTTACAAAATTGTCCACTGTCAAGCTTGCCCAACTGAAGTGAGATTTCTTGCTGCTTCCTGGCAACATCAAGCATTATCAAACTTAGGGATTTTTTTTTTTTACACTTAGACATGAAAACTGATGCTATGGTATCTTAATTTAGATTTTAAAATCAAAGAGCGTATACTAACTTCTGGTTGCTTAGTAGTCATTCACGAGCTTGGGGAAGTTGTTCAGTGAGTAGGATGCCTATACTCATCTATAATCCCAGCTCTGGGAAGTAGAAGCAGAAGGATCAGAAGTTCAAAGTCATCCTCTACTACATAGCAGGTTGCAGGCCAGCCTGGTATAGAAGATCCTGTCTCAAAACAAAAGAAACAATAGCTAGTCGTATTGATTTCTTTTAACTTCTTGCCCTTTGTCCTTATTTCTATTGAATTCATTCTCTTTCTTAGCATGGCATCACCAACTTTTTTGATAATTAGTGCTATCCCATAGAGTAAATGAGAAAAGGAGGGCAAAGCTCCTGGTTTGACCAACTGTGTAATAGGGGTTAGTAGCTTATGTGATACTACCGTGATCCTCAGCTGGCAAGGTAAGAAGGAGCCCTTTGTTCGCTTCTAGAGGAGGAGTGATTCTTGAAGTAGTCATGACTTATCCAGAAAGTATGGGGTGTGTCAGCCCAGGTTCATCCTCCTTGTCTTGGAAGGGCCGAGAGGAAGGTTGC
Organism: Pachyuromys duprasi; assembly: GCA_028658305.1. Taxonomy (NCBI): domain Eukaryota; kingdom Metazoa; phylum Chordata; class Mammalia; order Rodentia; family Muridae; genus Pachyuromys; species Pachyuromys duprasi. The sequence continues at coordinate 135,874,941 of CM053766.1, read as the reverse complement.
CTGATGGTCTAGCCCTGTTCATATAACCCCATAATATAGATGCACACACCCCCATCAGCGGATACTAAGCCGGGTGGTGTTATTGGTGGAGATTGGTGCATTTGCTGGGCAGAGCCCAGTCTTGCCAGGCAGAGCCCAGTGCACTGAGCCCCTTCAAGCCCTTACCTCCTTCCCCTCAGGCCTTTATCCATGAAGTAGCTAGTTCACATGCTGCCATCTCTGCATCCTCCTTTGGACTTCTGAGCCCAGATGTAGTTTGGCTTTATACTGCACTTGTTCTACATCGTGTTCCTTTCCCACCTACTTCCTCAGCACTCAGTATATATTTCCATCCTCTAAGCATTTGAAACACTTTGGGGGTGAGGAGTGGAAGAGAGGAGAGTCAAAACCAATGGGGTGGGATGGATAATAGAAACCAGTAGTTGCTGGTGGAATTTGTGGCCCCAACCTTAAAATAAACACAATAATCTAATATTTTTTTTTTGTCTAATCTAATAGTTTTTGTCTCTGTAAAGTCAGGACAAATTGTTTTTTTTTTTTCTTTCAGTTCCTTGGGACTTACTAATAAATTGAATATCACTCTTTAAAACTCTTCTGTCCTTTGAAGGGGACAACTTGCCATAATAACATTCTCTTACTCTGTCTGTCACTCTCTCTGTTGTTCTCTCTCTCTGTATCTGTTTTCACGTCTGTCTCTCTCTCTCTTGCTCGTCCTTTCTTTCTTTGGAATTGGTTATATAGGAAGAGAAATTGAGACCTTTGGGTATTTATTCTGGATTTCATTTGCTACTTTGGTAAGCTATTATTGAGTTTTGCCTTAGGGCACAGAAATTTGTATAATCCTCAGGACAGGAATAGCCTTGTTGCTATCTAAAACCATTTTCAAGGTTTCCGGTATTTAAACATTAAATTGCTGTTTACTGGGAAGCAAGTTCCCTTAGAAAAGCCCTGTGCTGCATGGAACGTTCACAAAAGCAAGGCAAGCTAGAGAGTGAGGCCAGCAAGAAGTCATGACTTTTGGAGGTGCTTTGTTCTGGTTTCCCAGTCCTCTCCCACCCCGAAAAGTGCATGTTGTATTCTTCACAGTCCTGGGTGGACTAGACCCTGAGCCTGCCCTCCCTTGGAGGCTATGTGGCTACAACCAGTGTTCCTTCACTTGTCTGGCTTGCTTTCTTTGGAAAATGTAATTCTTTTTCTGGGGACCACTGAGTCCCATGAGGGACCCATGTGGGAATGAAGACCCATGTGAAAATGCTTTTAAGTTGTGACTATCTACACAGCAGGGGTTGTGTTGAGAGATCACTAGTGCAACTTTAAAAACCAGGTTCCCTGGGCCCAGCCCAGCCCGACTGTCCTAGTTTAGGTTACTGTTGCTATGATGAAACACCATGACCAGAAGAAAATTGGGGAGGAAAGGATTTGTTTGGATTATACTTCCGCATTGTAGTCCATCACTGAGGGAAGTCAGGATAGGAGCTGAGAGTAGAAACTTGGAGGCAGGAGCTGATGCAGAAGCCATAGAGAGGTGCCATTTACTGGCTTGTGCTTCATGGCTCTTTAAGCCTGTTTTCTTACAGAACTCAGGACCGTCAGCTTAGGGGTAGCACTGCCCATAGTGGGCTGGGCCCTCCCCTATCAATCACTAATTAAGAAAATTTCCTACAGGCTGTGTAGGCTTTTCCTCAACTGAGGTTCCCTTCTCTCCAATGCCTCTACCTTGTGTCAACTTGACCCAAAACTAACCAGCATATCTACCATATGAGGTTCTACTGTTAGTATATTCCAAAGATGGTCTTCATGTGGGTCAGTGTGTGTCTCTCACTAATATCCACTGACTCTAGAGAGAACGCTTTTTTTCTCTCTTCTCCTGCAGACTGATACAGTGGGGTAGCCCCTTCCTTTCCAGTGCCCCCCTCCCTGCCTTCATTAGGGCCCCTGCCCCACCTCAGTCTGGCCTTCTTACTTCTCAGTTCTGAAACGCTAGTCTTATCAACTGTTGCATTGCTCCTCTGCTTGTCTTCTGCACTACAAAGAGCAAAACCTTTGTTTTGATTATGTCCCTGACTCTACCAGGCACAATGCCTTTTTTCCTCCTGTGTTTTTTTTTTTAAGATTTATTTATTATGTATACAATGTTATGCCTGCATGTACACCTGAATGCCAGATTTCATTATAGATGGTTATGAGCCACCATGTGGTTGCTGGGAATTGAACTTGTGACCTCTGGAAGCACAAGCAGTGCTCTTAACCTTTGAGCCATCTTTCCAGCCCTCCTCCTGTGTTTTTAAATATACACAGCACTGTGGAACAGCTTGAGTCCCTACTCTTTCATGTAGTCTGCATCATTCTTAGGATTGAAAGGAGGTATGTAAGGCTTATTGTGGATAAATAACTAAAAATCAAGGCCTACAGACACCAAGTGTCTTGGCCTAAACCTATATGGGTAGAGCTGGAGCTGGGATTTAACCTACACCCCAGGAGTGTTCTCATGGACCTTCCCATGATGCTGCTCTGCCTCCAATCCATCTGACATTTTGGTTGCTGCAAACCAGCCCCTTCAGTTTTTTCCTAAAGGATTTCTCCTGGGAATTTGCCAGTCTGAATTCCAGTACTCACCCACAATGGTTCCACACACTGATGGGGCACCTTTTCTTCATCTGGAAAGTACGATCTCACCACCCAGCTGACTTACTATACCCCAGATATCCTGAATGGAAGACCCAGGCCTGGCTCTCTCCCCCAACTCTTTCTTTTGTGGTTCCTTGGAAATTCTTAGATTCCCCCAGGTGTACTTAATCTTCAAAGCTTGGGCTGAGCCCCTCATGGTGAGTAATGGAAGGGGAAGTCTCAGAGCTGAAATTCTAGAATCCTTATGTGTCTAGGTTGCCGGATTAAATCCTCCATTTTGACTGATAATCCATACTTATTTAGGAATCCTTAAGTAGTTCTCAGTGAGGGGCCTATGGGTGGCAGGCAGGTTAGATGCAGATCACGCCGCTTCATGCTGGTAGCCTAGCAGCATGTAGAGATAGTAATGGGGCCTTCTTTCATCCACCAAATGAAACCTCACTAATTTGTCCAGGGAGGGGAAGACCCATTGCAGAGAATGGTATTAGACAGATTAGCCAGTAACAGGGAAGTTTCTCTTAGCAGGATACTGCATCATATATCAGTTTTTTCACACAGGGCCTACAAATGTTAGGGTGCTGTATGTACTATTGAAAAGAACATCAAAACCAGACAGTTTCTAAAGAAATGAAATTAGGATTCCCATTGAGTTTCCAGTTAAATCAAGATTCCAGGAACCATTGCTATATTCAGTGTGAGCTAATCAATTCACAACCAGTCAAATTAAGCGACCAGTATGGCTATTGATGCACTATCCCTGGCCCCAGGTGACGACCATGGTTGCTTTGACCGTTGCAAGGGGCTGGCAGTGTGTCTGCACCCCACCCATGTTCAGGTTAGCTGCAGACATAACCTCCAGTCCCTGGCTGCAGGTGATAGCCTAATTGTTTTCTACTTTCTAAAAAAGCAGCAGCTCCCAAGAAGGTGAAGTTTAATTTTATTCAAGGCTAGTCCATGCTGAGTACAAACCTATGCTTGACTCTGCAATTACTCAGACAGCTGAAAGATTTAGGATCATCAGGTTCCTGGATGGAAGAACCATGCAAGCTGCAAATGTCCCTGGTTTACATTGTAATATCCAGGAGATAGTACCTGCCCAGTGAATTCTCCTTCCTCATTGTGATTAAATGTCTTTGCTTTTTGGCAGTTTGTATTATGGAATCTCTGACTGAGATTCAAACAGGAGTTGAGTTCCCTTGGTACATTTCGTCTTTGACTAGACGTGAAGAGTTGGTCCTCTTCCTTCCACCCACCCAGCTCCAAGGGTCATCACCACCATCATCTCTGTATTTCCACCAGCTGACATAGACTCTCACGTATTAACTACCCAGCACATGTGAGATGCCTGTCTAGATCCTTGCTCATGTGTTTCTAATCCTCATGAAGAACGCTGCCTGAAGCGTGCAGCTGTCCCCAGTTTTCAGATGAGGAGAGAGCCCCATGAAATTGGGCAGGAAAGCCAGTAAGCTGGACCTGGTTTCCAACGCAGCTTCGCCTTGCTAAGCTTCCTCAGACTGCATTGCACATTGCACAGCTCAGGGCTAGGAGCTGTCATGTCTAAACATTTTAGTTTCCTGATTAGAGTGCTCTCTTGTGCCAATTTTTCATTAAGAGAGCTTCTGTTTTAAGAGAAGGGTGATATAATTCTGATTTGGGTGTTTTTAGTTTTCACTTTGGATAAACTGGGGATTCATTCTAGTGTCAGAGCAGGAGCTGGAGACCGTTAGTCCTCAGTAGAGAAGACTTGGGTATGGGGAGCCTTTTAGGAGTGCTCATTCAGGACAGTTCATCTAATGCAGCCACCTCAGGAAGAAGGAAGGCGTGGCCACATGGGAGACCTTGAGTTCAAGAACACAGCCATTTGACTGAGAGCCTGTCACGAGTGAGTGGTTAGAGCTAAGACTGTAACTCACACACCCGAGTCCAGTCTGGAAGCCTCAGTCCACATCTAGGGTAACTCTCCAAAGAAGGGTTATTTTTAAAAAGGATGTGTTACAGATGTGTATTTATGTAGTGTATACATACGCACATCATTGTCTGCATGTAGAGGTCAGAAGACAGCTTACTGGAGCATTTCTCTCCCTCTACCGTATAAATCCTCGGGATCAAAATCTGGTTGTCAGATGTCATGGGGAGTGCCTCAGACTGCTGTCCAGAAGTATTGTTTCTATTTCCACTTTATGCTGGAGAAACAGAACTTTACTTGGGTCATAGATCTTGTTGCTGGTTCTTGGTGTTCTTATTGTCTCAGTAATTTTGTTTTTACCATGATGGTTTATTGGGTAGTTAGATACAAGGAAGGGCTTTAGTGTATGTGTGTATGCTAGCAAGTCAGTAGCTATTTGAAGGGAAAACACACATAAATTAGAAGAAAGCCTCATTGATTTCATCTTAAATGCTCCAGTCACTAATGGAGTGTTCCTCCTCATCTGATCCTCACTGATTTTCATATGGCGACTACCACACCTAGCTCCACAAAAGTCTGACACCGTTAGAAGAAAGGGACCTTGAGCTGCAGTGCTCTACAGCTGTCTGCATCACCAGCTTTCCCGGAAAATCTCAGCAGAGCCTGTGGTGAATTCTGCGCCAACCCATTTCCCTCAGCTCAACTGGGAAACACCAGACTTTGTGGTACATAGTTAGTGCAGCAAGTTCCATAATGGTTGACAGGGTTCACCTCTGTTACTGTACTGCTTGATTCTGTATCTCATACATGAAATTCAGTAAAGATCAAGAGGCGTGGAAGCCCAGAAGGGCCATTGTCATGGTAGCCAGTGTCATTGGCTTTCCTTAAGTTCAGGAAGACCATTGATGTGGTGGCCCAGTGTCATTGGCTTTCCTTCATATAAGGGTGTCCTGTTCCATGATATCCTGGCCTTTGAAAATCCGCATCTAAGTTGATGTGGCTAAAATAATTTAGAATCTAATCCAACACTGGGGCTTAAATAACATGAGTAAGACAATGTTTTTGAGGAAGCCTTGATTCTGAACATGCCTACTGCTTGGCTTTCCACCTTTGTTTTGAGTTTATAAAACCATCTTTCTTCAGGTGAACTATACTATGGACTGTACTTGAGCTCTGGCTATTACACAGATTTCTTGAAATAAGGCCTCCAGTTTGCCCAGGAGCCAGCATGTATACGACCTTGCACTTATGGCTCTTTTAACCTGAGATGGGTCAGATGCGGCCACCCTCCTAGAACCCTGTGGGGTACACTTTGACTTGATGAGAAAGACGTGCACAGAAAATGGAACTGGCGCTGACTGTTGCTTGATTAGCCGCCACCGCTCTTCCTCCTTAAGTACAAAATCAATGTCCAAACAGATCTGTGAATGGCGAGAGGTGATGGAAGTGCTAGCTTCAGTACAAACACTTGCCGCGGCCTCTGCAGCTACAGAAATTATTTGTCATTTCAAAAACCTAGATACAAAGCAGGAGTTGCGCTGATTAGAGCCATTGTCTGTGTGCCTGTGTCTCAAGGAACTGGCTCCCATAAATAAAAGCATCAGTGAGGCTGGTATCGTTATCCAAGGGTGCAATTGTTGGAAGCTTGAAGCTGCAGTAACTGGGCAGCCATGAAAGATGGGATCTGCAGTGGACATGTCCCCTCTGAGTTTTCAAGCTGTAGAGAACACAGCAGGGGAAGAATTGTGGGTAGTAATGTAGGTATTAAAATATTAACACATTTTTGCATATTTAATGTGGTTTCCTTTTTAAATAGTAGGCAGATTATGGCCTACAAGCAGATAGGTTTATGGTTTCAAATTAAATTTTAAACATTAAAAAAAATTCCGAAAGGAGCTACTTCATTATAAATATTTTTAGCTAATCTGAACAAGAGCTTGCTTTCTTTTCAACCTCTCTGATCATGTATCAGCTAATTTCCAGCCTTTTTTCTGGTTGTAACTTGTAAATTGGAGTTTCATATGTTTTAATCTTATAAGTTCAAATCTTTTTCTTATTTGCCTTGGTCACCCCAGTCTCTGGGCTCAAGGTCGGCCCCATGGAGGAGGGTACATTCATGCCATTTACTTTGAAACACCTGTGTCTGGCCCCTGAACGCAGCAGGCTGATGCCCCGCCCTTCCTGTGCGCCCTGGCAAGGGGGCCAGGTGCCTCAATGACGTTCTCATTTCTGTTCCCACAGGCCAAGATGCCCTTCGATGCCAACAAGCTATACTGCAGTGAAGTGCTAGCCATCCTGCTTCAGGACAATGATGGTGAGCCCCCACTCTGGAGATGGGGCTGGGCTGGGAGCCACACTCAGATCCTCATAGCCGATGGACTTGCCTTTGGCATCGCCTGGCTGCCCCGCTTGCTCTCTGTGCAGCTTTTGTACTCTGTCAGGCGGTATTGATTTTGTTTGCTGATGGATCAGTGGTAGACGGCTGTAAAATCTGACAGTTGACTTCATTTCTTTTTCTTCCTCTGTTTTTCTTCTTTTAGAAAACAGGGAATTGCTAGGGGAGCTGGATGGAATCGATGTGCTTCTTCAGCAGTTATCCGTGAGTAATCCTTCTGCTTCCTTTGTGTCATGAAGGTCCATGGCCTGCTTTAAGTGGGAGGTGGAGGTGGAGAAAGTGGGAAGGAGTAGCCACATGCTATACAAGGTTTGCTTCCTTTTCTTAGTCACTGGCTCTTTCTGATCAAGTGTCATTGTGAACCTTGTGTAGCCTTTCCCGACTGCTAACCTAAAGGCAGCGAGCTTTCCTCCTTGGCCTTAGGTCAGGAAGAGCCAGTTGTGTTCATTTGCCTTGCTCCCAACATTAATTCAGTCCCTTCTTTTGGTTTATCCTTAAAGAAGTTTGTTCATTTAGGCTCCAGCTGCACTCAGTGAGAGCCATATCCAGCACAGTGGCACAGTGGGCTTGTGGTCATGGGGACAGTAGGTATGGTTGTGGTATTGCAGGCAAGGAGTGAGAAATTGGAAACTGCCATTTGCCCTATGAAAGAAATGTAAATGCAGTTGAAATGTTATCCTGCTGACATTCTGGAAATGCCGTCAAGATTTCTCCTAACAAACCCATCTATGATATTCCAAAACAGCACTGAAAATAGATCATTTGGATCCAGACTGAAGAGTGTTGAGTGTCTGAGATGGCAGTTTGCATACAGCTTCCCTGTGGTGCCAGCCGCCAAGTGACTTGGCCCCCACCCTAAAAATAGAGCTTTATGGTGGGAAGCTGTTTGCAGTACCCAAGAGGTGCCCAGGCCTTATCCTGTGCAGTCACCAATTGCAGATTGTGTGGGGCAACCTGCCCAGCACAGAGGCTCTCCCAACCCTTGCTCAGCTCTAGCATGCAGAACTGCCCAGATCCCTTGCTGGGACTTTGAGCCCCTGCTACTGAATGAGGAGGTTCAGTAGCCCTGTTATGAAGAAGCACCTTGAGATGGGAGTGGCTCTTCCGGGCTATGGGTACATTAGAAGGGGAGAAAAGCTGGTGGGGTTGGACTGTACAGGAGCAAGGATGTAGGCTTCTCTGTCAAAGAGGTTTTTGGACCAGGACTGTGGTTTCAGAGGTTTCTGTTTCTCACTTTGTGTGTCTGTCATAGGCTTGTCTGTTTCTGTCATTTCATGGTAGAAGAGGATTGAGGGATGCTATTTTGTTTTGTTGATCTGCCTCCTTGAAGCTGTCAGTCACTTAGGACCCGGTGCTTGGCTAAGTGCTTAGTGTTTTTATGTAAACTGGTATATATTTATTTAGTGCCCAAGGTCAGAAAACTCAGTGTCTCTAAACTGGAAACTGGAAAGAGCTTCATTTGTAGAGTTCCATTTCCTTGGTGGGGTTTTAATGAGATGCAGGCTTTGGAAATTGTAGGATGATGGCTGATGTAACAACATTTTTTGATGGTTCCTTTCTACTCTCCTTACTTGGCAGGTCTTTAAAAGGCACAATCCCAGCACAGCGGAGGAGCAGGAGATGATGGAGAACCTGTTTGATGCACTGTGCTCCTGTCTGATGCTTAGCTCCAATCGAGAGCGCTTCCTGAAGGGCGAGGGCCTTCAGCTCATGAACCTCATGCTCAGGTATGTTCTGGGCCTGCCTGTTGGTTTGTTCCAGTCCTCACTGGTGCTTGTCTGTCTGCCCCTCACTGCTAGCCTGGATTTAGGATGTGTGGCTCTGGTCCCTTAGCCACCCGTGTTTCCCATTCATTCAGTACAATGTTAATTTGGGGATGTGTTCCAAATGTGTTAGATCTTTTCTGAAATGAGGGTTGGTGAATAAAGGTGTGTATTATTTGTGTGCTGGGTGTCAGTTGGTAATGTGGCCTCTGTCTTGAGGGCCAGGCTTTTGTGCCTTCTTTTATTGTCTTGGTTTTGGGGAAGGGTAAGCATTACCTTCTAAGCGTAGGTTTTTTTCATCTCTAAACTTAGCTCAGTTTTCTCTATGTCCTCCATAGACCTCTCGGTCTATATTTCTGCCATTGACAGCAAATACTCATGTTTATTCATTCAGTAATGAAATCTGTATGTGCTGTGTGTCTAAATACAAGGAATATGAAAATGTGAAGGATGGTTCTAGAATTTTGGGTTTGTACTTCCTTGAATGTATCTAATAAAAATTTTTGCTCCGTTCTTTAAAGACAACATTGCTTCCACTCTCAGTTACTCCATAAAATCTTAAAGTTGGAAGCAAAAGGGGGAAAGGGCTTTTTGATGACTCTTATTGAGGCATGTGGCTGGGAAGGAAAATCAAGTTGCTGAGGAGGTGACTAGAGTGAGTACCACTAAGGGAAAGCTTTTTGAAATTGAAAGGTGCTAGGTGGTGCTTGCAAACCACATTTGGAATTTTCTAACCATTAAAGACTTCATGGTTGGCCATCTTGTAACCTCTAGTCACATGTAGTTAACAACTCCGAGCAGATAATGTCTCTGAAATTTTCTTTAAAATTTGGCATATTATCTATTAAGTGTAATTTAGAACATAGACATTCAGTCTATTTTCTATTAGAATGTCATTAAGTTCTGCTTTTGTTAAGTGTTAGGCTGACAAATAACCAAGGCAGGACTCTTTCCAGAAGCTAAAACGCTGCACTTTTCCACCAAAGCATAGCCTGTCTTTGGGTGGATATTATCTTCTTGTTTTTGTTGTTGTTGTTATTACTATTATTTTGGTGGGTGTTTTTGGTTTGATTTTAACATTTAATCTGGTCACACTCGGTTTCACATTCTTTCTTTTTTAATTTAACGTAATATTTGTCATTCTGTGACATAATCTCCATGAGAGGGCAATAACTACTTGAGGGACACAGGAGACACACATAGCACTCTTCTGTTGTTGACACTGGGGCCGTTTCCAATGTTTCACTGTTATGACAGACTCCACTATGACCAGTTTTGTGTTTTAAGTGATTTGAGGATTATCAGTGTACGCATCTCTAAGCCTCCTTTTCTAGAAAAGGCTTGTGCAAGGCTGAGGTGTGTCATCTCGTGTATCTTAGACCTTGGATTGGCTGAAAATCTTCCTTTTAGAAATTGCTTTTAAAAGCAAATTGTTGTTTAAAGTGCTGAGAGAGTTATGGGAAATTGCTCAGAGGCCTTTACAGTTGAGGTGACTCTGGCTTTTCTTTCTTGAGAGTGCTCATCTCTTACCTTTCTAATTGCCTGTCCTTTATTGAAAGGACCACTGTCTCCCAAGCTGTTTGCAAACAGCGTGCAAAGCATTTGGCTTTTGGGTGTTCTAACCTTTAAAGCTGCACTCTCTAGGGACTTTCCCCCAAGCTTCTTACAGGCCTGAACTGCCAGTCTCTGGATGGCTGAGTGCAGACATGAAGTGATGAATTCCTGCAGCATATGGCTCCATAATGTGTAGCAGTGGGGAACTGTATAAATAACCAGAAATGTGGATTATTCAAATAGGAATGCTGAGGTTCTAGGAGGCTAATTAAGGAGAGCCAAAGGACTCGGGAGCCAGAGCCTGCGCCTCTCAGAGCCGCCTCTCAGTTTTCAGAGCCGAGATGCTGTGATTCCATCTCTTGAGTTAATTAGCAGCATTCACAGACTCAGCATTCCCCTTTGTCTCTTCCATGCTTTTTGTTTCTCACTGCTTTTCTTCTTCAGACTCCCAAATGGAAAGTTTGATCGGGAAGGAATTTCTTTTCCTATTATTTTTAAGTTTTCTGTCTAGAGAAAGCCTATTCAAAACTAGGGTGCTAGAACAGTAGGCCAGGAAACTTTGCTGTGGGTTTTTTTTTGCTCCCAAATATGAACTTTCACTCGAATTTCGTCTCTCTGAACTCCTGGACTTTCTTGCTTGTACAGAAATCAGTTTGTGGGAGTAGCCGGGCAGGCCGGCAATTGGGAGGATGGGCTTTTAAGTTGAGGTGATGTGGGCTTGGGAGACTGGCTCCCATCTACAGGCTGTGGATACTTGTTGACTTACTTTACATTTATGCCTCTGTTTATTTACTTATTTGTTTTTATGAAAAAAATAAAAGAAATAGTGCTGAATTTTCAAGGATTTTGAGGGACCCAATTGTTATGAAGTCAGGTCATTCTACAGCTACTAACACATTGATAAGGTACTATGTTATGATAAATCACTGTATTAACTATATGCTAAGTTCTAGGCCTGTATGGCAAATAAGACAGGATTCCCGCCTTTAAGAAAGTTAGAAGCCACTGAAAAAGGCAGATACTGAATGATAAATATAATGTAGTTGGTAACTATTAAGAGGAACAGTTTTCACAAAAAACTTAGAAAGGTTTTTGGTAGTTATTTATACGTATGAATAGGCGCACATGCTCACACACACACACACACACACACACACACAGTTTTCTGCCCTAACCCAGACTGTTTTAGGTCCTCTAACATTTTATCATTTTCTCTGGTAAGATTCTTGATGTTTATGAACCTCATGTACACCTTCTGCCTTGTCGCTTCTCCCAACCTGGTCCTCTACCCTCTTAAATCCTGGATTTGGAGACCTTTGTTTGCTGTGGTAGGCACACTGCCAGACGGTAGATGGCAACATGTATGTTGGAGTCTCCAAGTTGACTATTAAGTTTTTCGTTTGTTGTTGATGATGATGTTGAAATTGAGACTGTGTAGCCCTGGTATGTCTGAAACTCCCAGATATCTGCCCACTTCTGCCTCCCAAGTTCTGGGATTAAAGGTGTCCACCACCATGCCCAGGTTGGATTCCGAGCTTCTGAGAGCAGGGATCCAATCTTGTGTACAACAGTAAATATCATTGGCTTTCAGTCCATTTTCTTTTCGTGGGCCAGAAAATCTGAGAATGCACTTGCTGTTTAGAACCAAATGATGCAGGATATCTAGCACATCCCATAGACAGGCCTCAGAGAGGGGAGAGACTTAAAGACCGTGGAGTGAACACTCAGCCTCTTGCCTGGGGTGTTTAGTCCTAGTTTTCCCAGCCGCTTTTTCAGAAGATGAAGAGCACAGAACAGCCTGGAGGGTGTTTGTGATATTGATGCTCACATTCAGGAAAGCCTAGATGCAAGGCAGCTCCAGGCCCTGCCCATGTGCCTAAAGCCAGCATGGGTCCATGCTCTAACTTTGTCCCTTTCGGGCTCTAAACTCTCAGCTAGCTTCCTTCATCCTCCTGAGCCCTCCTGGGTTGTGATTTGGGTGGCTTTTCCTGCCTCCTTTCTGCTTCAGGTTCAAAGCAGCCTTCAGCAAATGTTTCTAGGGCTGGACACTCCACCACCCTGTGTTCACCTCTCAGGCCTTTGTCTTCTTCCTCCCTGCCTACCACCCAGGGACCAGTTGAGTGGTCAGGTGACGTTTCCTCATTCCTGTGCTGTCTGGATTTCACAGTACTTGACAGGGTCAATGGCAGGGGGGTGCTATTTTTGTGTGTTTTACGCTTCTCTCACTGCCAAGGAACAAATGAAGACATCTTGGAAAAGAAAAGATTGTTGTCATATTGGAGAGTGGGTCTCATGCTGTGATAGAAGCAGCAGGCAGCCGTCCCATCCTATCCTATAGGAGCCACAATGAAAGAAGAAAAAAAGAAATCAATTTTCCATGTTCCTGTAGCTGTTAGCAGACCACAAAAATGAGGTAGGGCAGAAGGTGCACAGGCTCCGGGCAGTGCCCAACACTACACTGACAGGGAGAGAGAAGCGGCTGTGAAGTAGAAGCGTCCTATGCCCTGCTTCCATCTTGGTCTGAGAATTGAGAACAATGGCAGAGGATGTAGGATGACCTTTGGTGAGCAGAGAGGGTATGGGGTGGCCTTTGGTGGACAGCAGAAGAATTAAGGTAGAAACACAAGCCAACCGATAGTTTTATAATCAGAGATGGTTGAGTGAAAAATAAGATTCAAAGGTGGGTATGGTGGCAAATGCCTTTAATTCCAGCACCTGGGAGTCAGAGAGACCCTGAGCTAAAGGACAGCCTGGTTTACAGAGCAAGTTCCAGGACAGCCAGGGTTACACAGAGAAACCCTATCTCAAAAAAACAGAAAAAAAAAATAATAAAAAGAACAAGAACGTGATCAAATCCAGAAGGAATAGTCTGCAGAACGCTACGCAGTTTAGAAATGTGGCAGGACAGGAAGGTGGCGCTGTAACTGCCTCAGATGTTTTGACTGAGATGGATCTGCCATTTCCTCCTGCATCCTCACAGATGTCTCTCTCCAGTGAGATGGTTGCTACAAATAGAAGATTCCAATAGATCTGGGTTAATTTTAGCCTGTGTTCCACACAGTCTTCCCGACACCACCCCCAGGCACTTTTCACCAGTGTGTCCTTGTATGTGAACGGTTCCGTGCCCTTTAAGAGCTGCAAAGCCGGTGGGACAGGAAGAATTACATTGTCAGTTTCCTTGAGGACGTTGATGTGAGGCTTATTACTTTTGTTGTAAACCCTGTTCCAGTTAGAAAGAGAGGCGACCACCGTGCTCCCCAGAGATGTGCTCAGCACAGCCTGGGTTGTACAGCAGAAACACAGTGAGCCTGTCTCGGTTATTAACTATACAGGTAAAAAGAGGAACAGAAGGACACAGTCACATCCACCCAAGAATCACTTGTTCTTGTTTGCTTGGCTTCTGCTGTGAGATTTTTTTCCAGCGGGGTTTTCCTTAAGAATGTGGCAGAGGGGGTGCTGACACACCAGCTGTAGAGTCGAGCTCAGCGGACCCCAGTCTAGACAGGGCGTGTGGCAAGGTACACGGGTAGAAAGGGCAGCCTGGGGCCCTTGGGTGTTTGTTTCCTGGTCTTTTCCCTCCTCTCCTGTGGTTTTGTTTTTAAATGAACATGTGAAGATCTGGACCCCTTTGCACTTTCAATCTTGTCTTTCACATGTTTCAAGAGCTAGAGCCTTCTCAAAGCTCTAGTCTCTCAGGATCGGGCAGAAGAAAGCACCCGTGCAGGTCTGAGGACAGCTGTGCTGCTGCAGGGGCTGAAGATGCTTGCATTCCACGCTGGGCATACACTCATCCGACTCACTGTTCGTCCTTTCCTGCGAGCCAAATATCACTGTTCTGTCTTAGATGGATCCAAGTAGTTTACACCTGTTCTCTGGGACCCAGACAAATGCTTCACAGGCACAAAGCAATCTTTCCCCAGCCCTGCAGGCTGACGGTACCACTTCATAAACCGAGAGTGCTTGGTAAAAGCAGGTTAGCTGACAGGAAGTGGTAGCAGACTTGTTCAAGTCCTTCTGTCTGACTTGATAGCTCTTCTCCAGCCCAGGGTAAATTGCGCATATTTGAGGTGTCTATTTGATGAGTATTGCTGTCTGTAGACCCACCCTTCACACCCTTGCCACCAGCATAATGGCAACTGTCTTTATCACCCTCATGTGCTTCCCTGTACACTTTCACTCCATAAATCCTCCTCTGTGACTCATTGTTTCTAGGTAACGATCGATTTGCTTTCTGGCCATTATATATTAGATTTCATTTTATGGAATTCAATTTAAATGGAGTAATGCAGTATGTGCCTTTGCTGCAGAGTGGTGGCTCATCTGACCAATTCCACCTGGGATAATTTTTTTTTTAATTTATCCTTGCTGTATACCATTAGTTTGTTCCTTTTTCACCACCAAGTAGTATTTTATCATGTGGATAAACCACAGCTTGTTGATACACTTATTGATGCACATTTGTATCTTGTTTTTAGCCCTTAGGAGTGAAGCTGAAATGAACATTCACATGTAAGGCTTCAGGCACACATGTTTCTCACTGTTCTTGGGTCAATAGTGGGGAGTTGACTGTTGTAGTCACATGACTGGTATGTGCTTTGGTTTTTAAGGTGCTGCCAGACTGCTTGCAAAATGATGCCATTTTGAATCCCATGACAGAGAAACCAGAGCTCCTGGTTTCTCTGTCACACTTGGTCAGCTTGTCAGTGGAGCTGTGCTAGTGTGTTCATGGTGTGTGTGGCAGTGTCTCAAACAATTGGAACTTGCTTTTCCCTATGGCTGGTGGTGGTGGGTGTCTGAGTTCACAATTTGTTTGCCACATATCTCTGCTGGCCAGTTCTCTTCAAATCCTGTGCCCGTTTGGTGCAGGAAGTTGGAACAATGATGACAACTCTAGCAGTCCTTTATCCATCATCAATATGGTCTCCTGTCATGCGTGTGCTACAGGCATTGTATTCTGTCCTGTGCTCTGCCTTCTCATTTCCACAGGAGTTGTTGAAAACATTTTAATTCTGATAGTGATTTATCTGTTCCAGGGACCTGTTTTTGTCTGTGTAAATTAAATATCCTGTGTCTTTCAAGGAATTTATCACTTTTGTCTGTTGACAAACTTCCTTGCATGCAAGTCTTCCCTCACTCTTCCTTCAAGTGTGTAGACTTCAAAGTGACAGGCTTATTCTTCAGCGTGATACCTTGTGGTTTGGTTTTCTGTTTTGTTTTTCCTTTTGATCAGTGTGGCTGGGGTTATCACTGTTAATGATCTCACAGAACTGGCTTTTGTTTAATGATTTTCCTCTATCCCTTTTCTGTTTGTTGTTTTGGAGATTCCTGAGGTGGTCTTCATTCTTCTTTTGGTAGCTTTGGGAGGGCTAATTTGCTGTTCTTTTCATGACTTTTCAAGGTAGAAATATGAGGTTGTTTATTTGAGGGCTATGTTATTTTCTAATGTGGGCATTGCTATAAATCCCCTCTAACTGCAAGTCAGGGCAGCCATATGCACTCTTGGTGTAATGTGTTTTCATTTTTATTTCATCTGAAATGCTATTTTGATTTCATTTTTCATGAAGTACTTGGAAGTGTGTTGTTACGTTCCCAAATATTTGGTGCTTTTCCAACTATCTATCCTTACTTACTTCTGCTTCAATCACACTATGGTGTAGGAATGTGTTTTGTGTGACCTGAACCCTTCTGGATTTATAAACCCTTGTTTGGGGCCCAGATTAGTGATGCTGCCAAGTCCTCCTTGTATGTCTGAAGAGCCTTCTGCAGCCTGGAGCAGGGTGCGTTGCTGTGGCAGGTGGGTGCAGTTGGTGTCATGGTAGTTTGGTTGTTTTCTGGTTTGCTCAGCACAGCCAGGACTGCTCTTACGGATGTTAGCTTTGTCTTTTCACCCCGGTGCTTTTGCATCTCACATTCTGAAGTCATTTTAGTTGCTTAAGTCTTTCGAGTTACATCAAGTATGGTGGTGCACACCTTTACTCCCAGCACTTGCAAGGCAGAGGCAGATGGATCTCTGAATTTGGATTCTGAGGCCAGCCTGTTCTGCAGTCAGTTCCAGGACAGCCAGGGCTACACAGAAAAGCCTTGTCTTCAAAAAAACGAAAACTAACAGTTAAAAACATTTCAGATTATATGCTTTTTTTGTGTTCCCTGGCCCTTTTATTACTAAGAAATTACTGTCTTTATCTCTGGGATTACACTTTGATCTGAAACTTGGTTCCTAGTACTGTAGCCACCACAGTCTGGTCTTAATTAGTGTTCACATCGCGTGTCTTTACCATCTATTCTGGATAGATAAAAATTCTGGATTAAGTATGTGCTGGCTGCTGCTTTGCTCCCTTCTTCCACCAAATGTATGTGTGGAAGCCCTGGTTAACACCCCCTACCACACACACACACACACACACACACACACACACACACACACACACACACTGAATTTAGAGAAAGAGCTCATATCTCTGGGCTGAAGCCTACTTGATCATGGAAGGTGGTTATGGTTGACTGAGAGTGTAGGGATGAAACTCAAAACCTCGCAAGACTGTTTCCCACAATAGATATCCCCCAGGAGTGCCCCTTCCCGGCTGTACTGTGGACTCCATGGGAACCTCTCTCTCTGTCCTTCCTGCTGCTGCAGTCACACATTGATGTCAGGATATGGTGGAAATCCCACTGGAGAGTGTCTTTTTGTTTAAATGATCAGTTACCTTTTTAAATAGATTTTTAATGCAGTCTTTTTCTATTAAATATATTTCTCTCTATATATTATTGAGAATAGATTCTTCTCTCATACATCTTGACCACAGCCTTGTCTTAGTCCTGATTTTAGTAGAATTGCTTTGAGTTTTTCTCCATTCAATTTGATGTTGGCTATAGACTTGCTATAAATTGCCTTTATTGTGTTTAGGTATACCACTTATATCCCTAATCTCTCTAGGACTTCTTTTTTAAAGGTTTATATTATGTATACAATGTTCTGTTGGTCAATATACACCTGCATATTAGAACTGGGCACCAGATCTCACTACAGGTGGTTGGTTGTGAGCCACCATGTGGTTGCTGGGAATTGAACCTCGGGAAGAGCACCCAGTGCTCTTAACCTGTGAGCCATCTCTCTACCACTTCTCTAGGACATTTATCATGAAGGGGTGTTGGATTTTGTCAGAGGCTTTTCCAACATCTCATAAGATAAGCTTGTGGGGTTTTTCTTTCAGTTATATGGTAGATTGCTTTGACTGATTTTCATAGGTTGAACCATCCCCGTATCTTTGGGCTGAAGCCTACTTGATCATGGAAGGTGGTCTTTTTGATGTGTTCTTAGATTTGGCTTGCCAGAATTTTATTGAGTATTTTTGCATCTATGTTCATAAAGGAAATTGGTCTGAAGTTCTCATTCTTTGTTGAATCTCTATGTGGTTTGAGTATCATGGTAACTGTGAGCACTGTTCCTTTTGTTTCCATTTTGTGGAATAATTTGAGGAATGTTGGTGTTAACTCTTTTTTGAAAGTCTGATAGAATTTTGCCCTAAAATCATCTGGCCCTGGGCCTTTTTTTTTTTTTTTTTGGTTGGGAGACTTTCAATGACTGCTTTTATTTCATTTGGGGTTATAGGTCTATTTAAATTGTTTATCTAATCTTGATTTAACTTTGGTAAGTGGTAACTACCAAGAAAATTATCCATTTCTCTTAGATTTTTTAAGTATGTCCTTATGAGTTGGATTTCCTTGGTGTGTGTTGTTATGTCCCACCTTTGTTAATTTGGATATTCTCTCTCTCTCTCTCTCTGTCTCTCTCTCTCTCTCTCTCTTAATTAGTTTAGATAAGGGTTTGTCTATCTTGTAGATTTCTTAAAGGACTAATTCTTTGTTTCTTCGTGTTGTTCTTTTTATATCTATTTTATTGATTTCCGCCCTCTATTTGATTATTTCTTGCCATGTACTCCTACTTCTTTTTGCTCTAGAGCTTTCAGGTGTGCTGTTGAGTTGTTAGTGTGAGATCTCTTTTAAAAAGTGTTTTGGTTATCTATCCATCCATCCATCCATCCATCCATCCATCCATCCATCCATCTATCCATCCATCTATCTAGTGTAAGCACTAAATGCCTACACTAAAACAAACAAACAAAACACTTTTACTTCTACTTTCATTGTATCCCATAAGCTTGGGTATTTATTTTCATTGAATTCTAGAAAGTCTGTATTTCTGTTTTGACCCATTTTTTTCATTAATTAGAGAAGTGTTCAGTTTCCATGAGTTTGTAGGCTTTCTGTTTCTGTTGTTGTTGATAACCAGCTTTAAACCATGGTGATTTGATACAAAGTGGGGAATTATTTCTTTTTTTTTTTTCGATATAGAGATTTGCTTTGGGTATGACTATGTGATTGATTTTGTAGAAAATTTTATGAGGTGCTGGGAAGGTATATCTTTTTGTGTTTAGGTAGAATATTCTGTTAGTGTATGTTAGGTTCATTTGGTTTAGAATATCTGCTAGCTCCAGTGTTTCTCTGTTTAGTTTTTGTCTGGATGAGGTTTTCTACTATCAGTGTGTAAGGGTCAATATTTGAATTAAGCTGTGGTAGTGTTTCCTTTACAAATGTGGGTGCTCTTGTGATAGAGCATATAGATGTTAAGAATTGAAATGTCATCTTGGTGGAGTTTTCCTTTGAGTATGTAGTATCCTTTCCATCTCTTTGGATTAGTTTTGGTTTGAAATCTGTTTTGTTAGATATTAGAATGGCTACCTTATCTTTCTTCTTAAGTCCATTTGCTTGGAAAGTCTTTTTTCTAACCCTTTACCCTAAGGTACTATGTATCCTTGATACTAAGATGAGTTTCTTGTATGAAGCAGAAGGATGGATCCTGTTTGTGCATCTATTCTGTTAGTTTGTATCTTTTTATTGGGGAATTGAGACCATTAATTGATACTGAGAGATGTCAATGACCAATGATTGTTAATTCTTGTTATTTTGTTGGTGAAGAACAGTGTGCACTCATATATGTGTGTGCACTTCCCTTCTTTTGTTTTTGCTGGTGTGAGATTATTTATATCCTGTGGTTTCATGGGTGTAGTTAATTAACCTCCTTGGTTTGGAGTTTCTTTCTAGTACCTCTGTAGGGCTGGATTTGTGGATAGATGTGATCTAAATTTGACTTTGTCATGGAAATCTTAATTTTTGCAACTGTGGTGATTGAAAGTGTTGCTGGGTAGAGTAGTCAGGGTTGCCATCCAGAGTCTGCAAGACGTCTTGGTCCTTCTGGCTTTTAGAGTCTCTGTTGAGAAGTCAGGTGTAATTCTAATAGGTCTGCCTTTATATGTTACTTAGTCTTTTTCTCTTGCAGGTTTTAATAATCTTTCGTTGTTTTTATGTTTAGTGTTTTGATTTTTATGTGGTGAGGGGACTTTCTTTTCCAGTCATCTATTTGGTATTCTGTAAGCTTCTTGTGCCTTTATAGGCATCTCCTTCTTTAGGTTAGGAGTTTTTTTTTTTTCTCTATGATTTTGTTGAAAATATTTGCTGGGCCTTTGAGCTTTGATTCTTCTTCTATTTTTATTATTCTTAGGGTTGGTCTTTTCATAGTGTGCCATATTTCCTGGATGTTTTGTGTCAGGATTTTTTTCAGATTTTACATTTTCTTTAACCAGTGTATCCTTTTCTTCAATTGTATCTTCAATTTCTGAGATTCTGTCTTCCATCTTGTATTCTCTTATTGAAGCTTGCTCCTCTAGTTTCTGTTCACATTCCTAAATTTTCATTTCCATAATTCCCTCAGTTTGTATTTTATTTATTGCTTGTACTTCCATTTTTAGGTCTTGAACTGTTTTATTCTTTTCCTTCAGCTGTTTGTATTTTCTTGGATTGCTGTAAGGGATTTATTCATTTTTTTTCTTTAAAGATCTCCATCATCTTCATATGGTTCAGTTGAAGTCTTTTTCTTGTGCTTCAGCTCTGTTGGAATACTCAGGGCCAGCTGCGGTAGGATAGCTGGACTCTGCTGGAATTAGAATTTCCTGGGTGTTAGGCATCTGGGCTTGGGGTGACCACAGCTCTAGGTGCTGAGTTCTGGGTTTGTCTTCATTGGGTGGGTTCTTTGATTCTTCTCTGGATTTTCATGATTGGCTGTGTGTTGCCTGTTTTACTGGCCTGCTTGGCTGGTGTGTTCACAGGGAATGTTTTCTGGTATTGGAGTCTGGAGGTAGGGGAAGAGAAAATGGTCTCTGAGGATTGGGTCTAGGGAACAGAGAATAAGGAAGGTATATGGGCAGCCCTCCTGGTCATCTGGCAAGAATGGCCTGTGGTTGAGCAGGGGTTGTCTGCTCAAATTGGGGGCTAGGACACAAATGGAGAAGGGAGTGGAGGGGGGGGTTGTGTTTGGGGATACAGAGGGGAGGAGAGGCTTCAGCTGCTGTTCTGTTAGAGTGCTAGGGACAACCCTGGGGATTGGGTCTGGAAGAGCAGTGCTATACCTATGTGTTTGCTTTTGCTATGCTCTTCATGACCAAGGCAGGAGGATCACGACTTTGAGGTTACATTGTGAATAGTGAGACCACATCTTCAAAACAAAGAGTAGAATATTTTGACCATGAAAGTTTAATTGAAAAAAAAAGTTACCCCCAATCTGCCTTTCAGGGCTATAATTCCATGTGCATAATTATGATTATATTTTAAAATCACCTATAATAATAAAGTGTCATACAATTGAGTATTAAAACATAAGTGCGTGTGCATTCTGCTGTTCACAGTTGTCCACTATAGTTCCTTAGTAGTGGTCGTATCCGTGTCTTTCTTCCTATGTCCACTCTGAATTCTTGAGCTGCTCTGTCCAGGCTTCTTCTACAGGGTGCAGTTTGCAGTCACCTCCTGCCTTTTATCAGATAACGCATTTCCCTATAGTTATTTGAGTCCATTTTGGTTAAGACGACACACTGATGGTTCTCTCCCTTTCACATTATCAGATGTCTTAATGTCCTTATCTCCCAATTCTGTCATGTGGCATTTTAGGTGATATTATATGGTGGTATTTATTGAGTTTCAAATATTGTAAATTTTACTTTGCTTTCTGGGTTTCTTTGGTAGCCTTGTCTTCTTTGCTCATTTCCGTGATTTGTGGCACTGACATACTTCCGCCAAGAAGGCCACACCTATTCAACAGGCCACACCTTCTAATCCTTCTATTCCGTTCAGATAGTTCTGCTCCCTGGTGACTAAGCACTCACATATATGAGCCTATGGGAACCATTCTTATTCAAACCACCACACCCTGCTCTCTGCCTCTGCTGTTGTTTCCCTCTTTATCCTGCTCACTGCCTAGGTACTATGTGTGAGCAATCCGACCTTCCAAGGCACACAGTCACCTGGCTTCCTCTGTGGTGCAGCCCATTCACTCTTTCCCTGGTGTCCACTTGCTCTTGCCCCTGCACATGGGTTCTGTTTCCTTCCGCTCCCTCTTTACCTGTCTGGAAGACACAGTGTCAGCCTCACCTTCCTAGCCAGGCCTCCTTGGCACACTCCTCTTCCTTTGTCTATACCTCTGCTGCAGGACTCAGCTTTTCTCAGGCTACCCTCATCCCTCATCTGGTTGTTTTGGTGTTGTATGCACCTACCTCCCCAGAAGCCCTGAGCTTTGTCTTTGTGTTCCTAACTAGATGTCTGGCACCTGTTAGGTGTCTCATAAATACTTGAGGAAAGAAAAAATGAGCAAAGAAAATCATATCCAGAATCTGTGTTCACTACGGAAGTGTTTGGGTGTGATAAAGAGTAAGCTAATTAAAACTACAACAGGAGACACTGCTCCGGCATCCGAGGCACACATGAGCAGATAGGCAGCAGACGACCTCAGCCTGGGCACACAGCTTGTGGAGGCTGGTATTCACATTGGTCCTGCCATGATCGACAACCCAATGAACCCAGACAAGACTAAGATAAACTACTTGTCCTCCAGTAGAATAAATATTTCAAATAAAGTCAACCCAAGAAAGTCAGGCCAAACAGCTATTGATTGCTAAAAGCCTGAACTTGGGCCCAATGAATATTCCAAAGTTCACCTCCGTGCAGCTTGCCTAAATGGTGATCAATACGCAATTACTGCCCCCCTTTAAACGTGTCCTGCACCACTGTGTTGCCTACCCAAAGAAGGGCTTTGCTTTTAAAGTCTTTGTTTCTTGAATTTGCTTAGGCAGGGAAAAGAGAGGGCCTTGGCTCAGCCAGGCCCCTTCGCCTTTAGTGTTTCAGGCAATCCTATGTCATTTGTGAAATGGTTCCAGTGTGTGCTCAGTGGAAGCTGCAGGTGCCCTGGTCAGCAGTCGTCATTCATTTCAGGGTGCCTCTTCCTGCATGGCTAAACAGTGAGCACTTGAAGCTCTGTCTCCTAATTTCTGCCTGCATGATTATCTGCCCTAGCTATAACCTCTGTAAATTCCAGCTTGTAAAGCAGGGTGCAGAAGTCTAACTGCAGCAGGAACGAGTGTGTTATTTGTGTAGCCTCCTGCTAGAATTTTATCTTGAGACAGAAAGTCCTTCCCAGTGGATATCAAACCTTGTTTGCCTCCTCCTGGTGTTTATAATTCCATATTTCTCTTAAATAGGCCTTTTCCACACACACCCTGCTGCAGTCAAACCTCTTTCTGTTTCCCATTTACACCACTGCCACAGTCTCTGAATGGTCCTCCCGCCCACGAGGTCTGCCGCTCCAGCCCCTTATCTCATTGCTGGACTTAGCCTTCCAAAATGTGCCCTTTTTAGTGACCACCTTCTCAGTAACTGTGGATGGAAGCAGGGTTCCCAGCAGCACAGCAGGGGCCTGGTGTGACCACATTGGTTCACTCTGTCCTGGTCATCTTCATTCCCACCTTGTGTCCCTCACCTCAGCCGCCAGTGTCACTGCTCACCCCTGTTGACAGGCATCCCCTGCCGTTTGATACCTTCGCTGGCTTCTCTCAGAGGAAGCTGCTGTTTCCTTCCTTTTAGCATCTTGAGCATAATTCCCATTGCTTTAGGACTTTAAAATTATTTTTCCTATCCTTTCCTCAAATCTCTTAAGAACAAGAAACCTCTGGTTCCAATAGCCAGAGCAGTGGCTGAACAGGCCTCAGTTCTGCAGTAGCCTTCTTCCGGTCTTCCGATTCAGTAGCTGGGTTGAAGGTCATCTCAGAGTAGTTGCAGATTGATTATCTGTGGTGAGGAGAATCAGGGTGGGCCCTGGGTTTTGTTTGTTTGTTTGTTTGTTTGTTTGTTTGTTGTTGCTTTTCTCTGAACACCGTCATGTACCCTGGCTTCTGGCAGAATGTAAGCTGTAGGGTACAATGGCATCTTTGACAGCAAAGGTGCGCTGCAGGTATTGTAGAGGACCTAACACAAGCCCACTTTCCTGATCACTTCACATTCATTTGCTCTCCCCAGATGAAGTCTACTTTTTAGAGCAGTAAGCTATATCTTGTGTCTACTGCTGAGTAAGTACTCAGTTAACACTGTGCTTGGGTGGTTGTTGTCACATGTACCCAGTTAGGAAACAAGTTATTTGTTTCTCTGTACCTCTTAGAGTGTTAAAGAAAATCATGTAAGATTTGCAGGCAGGACACTGTATATATAAAAAATAAATCTTAAAAAAATGATTTGAAGAAATTATGCTTCTATACTTTTAGATCTTTTTGATCTTAAAAGTCTCCAAAGCCCCATGTACTGAAGGTCTGGTTGCTAGCCTGCAGTGCTCTTGGGAGACAGTGGAACCATGTTGAGGTAGGGTCTCATGGGAAGGAGTAAGGTCATGAGGGTCTATCCTTGAAGAGGACTTCAGCACCACGCCCACCTGCTTCCTGACCACTGTGAGGTGAGCAGCCCCAACACCACAGTCCATTGTAATATTCTCTGCTGTCTGGATCCAAGTGAGTACAGAGTAAAACCTCTGAAACAGCGAGTCAAAATAAACCTTCTTTCTCTAGAAGTTGTCTTGATATTTTGTCACAGTCAGACTCCCTGAAGAAATCTACAAAAGCAATAGCCACTGACGGGATTGCTCTGACATCTGCAGCCTCAGGATAATATCACCTTTGGTTTGTTTCTTTTCTTAAAATTAGTTTAACTTTTTTAATTTTACAAAGTACATGTTCACTGTGGGAAAATGAGAGGCACTAAATGGGAAAAGGAATAAAAAGATGCAGAAAAGGCACCTGTGAAAGTCCAGCATAGTTTCATGATGGAAATACTTCAGTGGGGAAGAGAAGAGAACCTCTGTAACCATTGGTAACAGAACCTGCAGAATGCCCACAGTTAGCACCACACCCAATGGTCAGTGAGTGGATGCTTTATAAAAGACATCGAGCCAGAAAGAAAAACAAGAGTTATTTGTTTGCAAATCAAATGAACTTACCAGATGGGTTCTATTAGTACAGCTGTTAGAACTAATAAAATTTAAGTCACAAGATCAGTATAGAAAAATTAATTGTATTTCTTGTAATGAACAGTCAAAAATAAAACTAAGGAATCCATTTATAACAATATTAAGAACATACCTAGAAGTACATTTAATAAAAGTACATTGTTTTATTTCAGTGGGGATTCCTTGAGATGGGGTCTTACTATGTAGCTTTGGATGGCCTGGAACTCACTGTGTAGACCAGGCTGCCTTTGACCTAATATAGATCTGCCTGCCTCTGCCTCCTGTGTGTTGGGATGAAAGGCATGCACCACCATATCCAGATAGGGTCCCACAGTGTAGCCCTAGCTGACCTGTAACTTACTTTGTAGTACAAACTGGCCTCAGCTCACAGATATCCGCCACTAAGGTGGTGTGTGCCTGTAGTCTCAGCCCTTGAGGAGTTTGAGGCCAGCTTGGGCTAGATGAGACCCTGTCTCAAAGAGGGAAGGGCCATCAATTTTAAACTCTCACATGTGTATAAGTGATGCTGGGACAGTCCTGTGTTCTTATGTGAAAGAATAAAGCTGGGCCTTACTTCACATTCAGAATTAACTCCAAAAGATCAGAGGCCTAACTGTCAGAACACCAAGAAGAAAATACAGGGTAAACATTTGTGACATTGGGTGTGTAATGGTTTCTCAGATATGACAGCAAAGACATAATTAGACACATTGAACTCTATTAAAATTTGAAAGTTTGGCCAGGAGAGATGGCTCAGGTTAAGAGCACAGGGTCTTGCTCTTCCAGAGGTCCTGAGTTCTTTTCCCAGCAACCAGATGGTGGCTTGTGACCATCTATAGTAAGATCTGGTGCCCTCTCCTGGTTTTCAGGCATGTATATAAGCAGAACACTGTATACATACATACATACATACATACATACATACATACATAAATGATTTTAATTGAAAGTTTTACTCTTCAAATGATACTATTAAGAAAGTAAGGAGAGAGCCAGAGAGATAGCTCAGCTGTTAAAGGTTAACATTCACAGCCAAAACAGAAAAAAATAAGGAGAATAACTGACTGAATAAGAAGACAGAATTTTATCTTATCTGTTGAGGGCCTTCAGAATATAAGAAAAAGAACTCTTAAGATGAAATAATAAAGAGCACCTGCTTACCCTGTTTTAAAATGAGCAAAGCAGGCTGGACTTCATGGCACATGCCTTTAATCCCAGCACTGGGGAAGCAGAGGCTGGTGGATCTCTGAGTTCCAGAACAGTCCCAGCAACACAGTGAGACCCTGTCTCAAAAGACCCGACCAACCAACCGAACAAACAAACAAAAGCATCTAAGTGGGCATTTTCCCAAAGACAAATGTCCAAGCACATTAAGTGCTCAAATATCAGTTATAAGAAATGTAAATCAGAACCACAGTGACAGGCCTCAGTGGGAGCAGGTGCTTTCTGCTAAGTCTTGCCACCTGAGCTTGGTCTCTAGAACGCACATAATGGAAGTGGAGAACTGACTCCCACACATAGCATGGCATATATGTTCCCTGACATATATATACACACTGAGCATCAACTAGGATAACTAGAACCAAAATTCAGATGTATGAAGAAAGTGGAATCCTTGTCTCTGCCCATGGGTGGATAAGCACAGTTAATACGTAACCAGCACCCCTACTCCTAACATAGATTACTGAAGAAAAAGGAAGCCTCATCTCTCTATGAAATATTGTATATGGATATTTACAGCAACATTATTTATACTAGAAATATATATATCCACTAGTATATAAATATAGAGAGAACTATATAATGAACTATTGACCATAAAAAAGGTAATGAACTACTAAGATAAGCAAACGCCGAAAACATGATGCCAAGCCACATGTCATAGCATTTGCTTAAAATATTTACAGTAGGCAAGTCTGTAGACACACATAGATGTGTGGCTGCTTGGAGCTCAGGAGCCAGGGAATGGAGGTGAGAAGCAGTCAAAGGGCGGGTGGTTTTCTCACAGGATAGTAGAATTGCTCTGCGGTTGGTTGTGGCATGGTTACGTGTATGTGAGAGCACTAATAGCATAGAGTTGTACATTTTAAGGGGGCTGGATTGTATCCAGTAAAGCTGTTAAGAAAGAAATGTTAAACCATCTGAAACCCCTCAGTTTGATCTGCCTCTCTAGTCTTCCAATGCATTTCCCACAGAATTGTCATAACACTTCATGTGGGAATTTGAACTTTACTATTTGTAACCATAAGACTTTATTTTTGTGTGGGTATGGTGGTACATGCCTTTAATTCCAGCACTTGGGATACAGAGACAGGCAGATTTGTAAGTTCAAGCCTAGGTTGATCTACATAGAGAGTTCCAGGACAGCCAGGGCTTCATGGAGAGGCCCTGTCTTAGAAGAAGAGGAGGAGGAGGAAGAAACGGGAAGAGGAAGGAAGGAAGGAAAGAAGGAGAGTTTATTCTTCCTATACCAGATCCCCCTACTAACATCTGCTTAGCTGTATCAAACGTAAACATTTTCTCACTGTAGACATTTAATTGTTCTGTTTTTATTGAAGTTTTTTCCCCCTAGTAGAATGAATATATATTAAGATAGATAGTATCATACATTACATACAAACAGTGCTTCTTATGAAATGCCTTTGGTTTGTAGGGAGAAAAAGATCTCCCGGAGCAGTGCCCTGAAGGTGCTGGACCATGCTATGATTGGGCCTGAAGGTACAGACAACTGCCACAAGTTTGTTGATATTCTTGGCTTACGGACCATCTTTCCACTCTTCATGAAGTCTCCCCGGAAGATCAAAAAAGTGGGAACCACAGAGAAGGAACATGAAGGTAGGCTTCACTGTGGGGCCCGCTGGGAGAGGTGGGTGGGTCACGCAGAGGAAGAGCACCTGTTTGTGTCTCTGCCTCCTGTTCTCTGCATGGCAAAGCAGCACACAGACCCAGGGTGACCAGTGGCCTCTGTGAGCCCTAGTCTGTGTGTGTTTGAATACTGCAGGTTCCACTCCCTCTGTCCTGTATGCGCGTGTGAGAAGGTTTTGTGTTCTTCACTGTAATTTGTGGTGAGATGTCTCCCTGATGGAAGACCCTTTTGAAAAGAGTAATGAGGTGGCAACACATGTCACCTCCAGAGTGGTGCTTTCATGTATTTCTGTATTAAAGTATGATTCAGCCAACATCAGGAATTGCTGGAATAAACTATTTACAGCCCAGGTTCCCCTTTTTATGTTTCTCCTCCCTGATGGAGCACACTCCTAGCAAAATGCCGCTGTGAATTGTGAGGCTGTAACCAAAGTAGTTACCGCCAGGCCAGTGTCTTCCTGGTATTGTCTGGTGGCCTGCTGCATCCCTCCCCCAGTAAATAGCTGCAATGCAATCTGGAAGGCCTGCGATTTATGGGCATTGACAGCTCTGCTGGAGGCTAGCAGACACTTGCACCCGAGAATTTACATGGTTGGATGGCTATTTTAAAGTGCAGGAGGGTGCAGAGAGACAGGAAGCAGTGTGTGGGAAAGAGGAGAGAAACCTGAGCTGCTAGGTCTTGTCAAAAAGAATGTATGCCCTATGGTTTGGGTGACTTTTTTTCCATGATTGGTAGAGTTGGCCTAGACACCTGCCATATTGTTGTGTCCCTCACCCTCCTGTCTGTGTCTCACATGAGCTGGCTCTGTCTCCCCAAACTTGGAGATTACTGCAGTGATTAGATAAACTCTCTGGACATAGCGGAGGCAGCACTCAAGAGACCAAGAACAAGTCAGAGACCTCATCTGCTTCTGGTTGGGTATTGACCAAGCTAGCTATAAATGAGTTAACCTCACTGCTGGCCCTTTTTCTTTGCCCGGTGGAACTCAGCTGAAAGAGACCCTGGGAGAAGAAATGAGGAGCCCTGGAATCTTAGATAATTCTGCAGCGGTCACTGTCCACTGCCCTGCCAGGGTCTGTTTGTGCTGTGTTATTCACATTCTCATTTAGGCCTCAGCCGGTGGAGAGGATGGCGGTATCCTTGTTGATTCTTATGAGAAAATCAGGGAGCTTTTGTGTGTTTGTGTGCACATATGTGTGTGTGTGTGTGTGTGTGTGTGTGTGTGTGTGTGTGTGTGTGTGTGCATGTGGAGGTCAGAGCAGGTGTTGTATCTCAGCAGCTGTCTACCTTGTTTTTTGAAACAGATTCTCTCTTTGGCCTGGGGCTCACACTGGCTAAGCCACTGTAGCCAGCAGCCCCAGGGATCCTCCTATCTCTGTCACTCCAGTACAAGTACCACTCTGTCCACCTTCTTACATGGGTTCTGAGGATCTGAGTCAGGTCCTCATGCTTACCAGGAAAGTACTTTACCAACTGAGCCATCTCCTGCCCCTACCCCATCCTACCCAGACCTTTGGTCTAAAAGCGAGGGAGTGAGATTAGTGAACTAAGATGTTTGAGGTCTTCTGGGCCCTAGTGGTCAAAGCTGTCTCATAAGCCAGCGACTCTTCATACCACTGTGGCCAAACTACTGGCTTCTACCGAGAGGCCTGACACAGTGCTTTGAACATGCGTGGAGCGAAGGAGAAGGAAAACAGCCCTGAGCCAACTCTTGTTGATGTGCAGGGATCTGAGAAGAGGAAGGAGTGACAGATTCAGTGAGCAGCTGTTTTCCTGCTGAAAAATGTGCCTGGTGCCGTGCTGGTGACAGTACATTGCCTTTAGAGTGCCCACATTAGGAATTTGATAACATTATATTAGTGGGGGCAATGGCTTGGTAAGACAGCTCCTAGAAGGCATGTTTGGCTGTAATGGGTGCTGAGGATGAGCATCCTCCACAGCAGCACCCAGAAGTGGAAGGGGAGGCCCAAGGAGAAAGCACTGCTCTATGTGATCTGCTACCTGCCAGCTGCTATGTCCTAGCAAACTGGCCCCTAAGCTTTGAGTGGTAGGAGGAGGACTAGATAGGGCACATTATGCCAAGTTTCCTTGCCCTGCCTTGACCTGTGTGTAAGTCCTGTGCTCTAATTGCTGTCCATGGCCACCTGCTGCAAGTCAGCAAGTTCATTTGCTACACCAGAGCACAGTAGCTTCTCAGGCCTCCACTGTGGCCCCTCTTCCACTCCAGTGCTTAGCTCTCATCCACTGGCCTGGCCACCAGTTAGTCATCCTTATTTGGATGTCTCTTTCTCAAGGAAGAATGGGCACCCCTGCACTCAGACAGATCCTCCTACTTAATGGATCTTGGTTCTAGGACTTGGTTCCCTAATCCTTGACAGTCAAGAATCAATGTGCTTGTCACCTCTGGGTCCCACTGCCTAGCCTGGTGCTTGATGTATACTAAGTGCACAATAAGTATTTGGTGCTGTTTACGGTAACAACTCCTCAGGAGGACTTCACTGAGGTCAGGCATAGGCTTGAGCCACTCTCATACAGCAACTGCAGTTCACCTTGGTGCTTGTCAGTAATATATGCCAGGAATAAGGGCATCTGTCATCCAGCTGCTTCTGAAGCAGAAATAAGAGCTTTGCTGGGCACATTGGACTTTGTCACACTGGCTTGGAGATGATTGTAGCTGTACCCTTAAGGGCCCTGTCTATACAGAACTTCATCATTGTAAGGTCCGCCCAAATCAAGCTTCTTGCATGATCAGACTCTTAATTAAGCATCACGGGCAAGGAGTTAGTTCCCTAGTCTGGAAACTACCCAGAACTACCTCTTTTCTTTCTGAGTAAGCTTTGGTTTTGTCACACGTCCCGCTTGGCTTAAGTTGTTTTGTCACCCGAGGACTGTCCTAAGCAACTGCAGTGGCAGTTTATCCTGGTGTGGTACAACTGGCTCCCTGCTAATCGTGTGAACTTGGGCACGCTCCTAAATTCTCTCTCTGAGCCTCAGCTGCCCCATCTATAAAATAGCGAAGCTAGACACTCCCACTCTGGCTATTTATAAGATCCGAGTGAAATGACACACACAGTGACCCTGCCATGCTGAGGGGCTCTACCTCTGAAGGCTAGTCCACCAATGTGAACTGAGAGTGTGAGAGTGAAGAGCTGTCGGTATCGGTCACGTAGCAGACTCTTTTGGCGTGTGCCGTTACACTTCAAGCAGTATAATGTGGCACTTTCTTACACAGCGTTCACATTGCAGGAGGGGGCATGGTAGTCTAGAGATGACTGATTGGAGACTAAGGGTTCCTTGGATCTGCTGTGTAGCTCGGGCTGGCCTTGAACTCATAAAAGTCTGTCTGCCTCTTCTTCCTCAGTGTTGTGTACCGTCGTGAGTGGCTTGATAATTTAAAGCCTATGGGAGGCTGTTGCTGGATTATATGCAAAGTTTGTGCCATTGTATTTAAGGGACTTAGGCAGCTGCAGAAATTGGTGTCTGTGGCAGGTCCTGGGCCTAATCCCCTCACAGATACTGAGAGATGGGTTTATGTGCCTCTCAAAGACCTCACAATTAAATAGCTTTGAAAAGTGTTACTTCTGTCTCATAACAAAATGTGCTCTTACCTTTGCCACACAGCCCAGCCCTTTCTAGATGTCATGGGGAGAGCTTGACTGTGGGAGGGCTAAATGGAATGCATGCATGTGTACACACTCATGTGTGTGCAGGTGTGTGTGGAAGCCAGAGGTCAATGTCTCCTTGCTCTCCACCTAAGATTTTAAGACAGGGTCTTTCAGTGAACCAGCTGGCTCCTGTCTGCCTCCCCATCCCTGAGATTGTGGGCAAGCACCACATGCTTGGCATTTTACATGTGTTAGGGATCGCCACTCAGATCCTTGTGTATGGCAAGCATTTACCAAGTGGGCTGCCTCCCCGGCCCCTAGGAAAGCTCAGGCTTGATGGAGAGGCCATACTGAATATCAAGGTGTCATAAACTGGCTACGGCCTGTCAGCCAATAGGAGGGGGTGAGAAAGGAGCACTTCTGGACGCTGTGACTCCTGAGAGGAGGGGAAACAAAACTGCCCTTATACCCTCAAATTGCTGGTAATTGAGTTCCCTTTCAGGAGTCTGGGTGGAGAAGGAAAAGAATTATTGTAATTGAAATCCATTCGGGTTTGCATAATAAAACCTTCAGAAATAGATCTGGGGAGGCACAGTGTGGGGGATGGGTCAGAAAGAATCACTTGCCCTTGGCTGCAGTAATATGACTGGCTGCCTCCTTGGATTTATAAAGAATTGCACAGTGTGTATTGTCTCCTTGGTATTAACTACTTCAGCATAGGCAGGGAGGAGAAAAGAGCTGGGATTCAGAAATGGCACCTGACCTTTACTTCCCGTCTCTCTTTTAAATTCTTATTAAAATAGGCCCAATTTTCCTTGTATTGCCTCATTAGGTAGGTGAGTTATTGAGTTTGTAGCCGTTCTAGTTAATTGCGCTGTTTTAACATGGTTCCCCTGGAGGCTGTTAAGAGCTTTGAGGGGGTGAGCTCCCAAGCAGTGTAGGTGTGTGGCACGCTTCCTGGGCATATGTGTACATTTCCACCTCATCCACAGTGACAGTGGTTGATAATAGGTCAGCACTTTGAAGGAGACTTTTCCATTGTCCATGAAGGGTTTTCAGTGATTCTAGTCAGGTCCACATGTCAGGAAACATGTTAATGCCCCAGGTCTCCTGGACTTCTAATACAACAAAAGAGCAAGCCACGCTGCCATGATACTCCTCAGATCCTGCCAGGGTTAGAACAGAAAGGGCATGCCTTATCTGTAGCCAGACAAGAGGAGACTTTGGCCAGCCCAGAGAAAGAGGAAGCATTGTTAAAGGCGCCTTGTAAAGCATGATGACATGCCATCCTTTGGTGCAAACTTTGGATGGAATTAAAGCTGTGGTTAAAACAGGGTAGAGACCTAGGCTATGGCAGGTCCTGTGTGCACAGGAAGGATGGTGGAGTGCCAGTCTTGCAGGGGCAGTCCTGTTCCCAGCCTCCCTTTCCATATTCTCCACTTCTGCCTTCCTGCTCACTTTGATCAGGTGTCAGTCACTCACAACACTGGCCTGGGTGTTCCCTTCAAGGCTTTGACCTTGGCTCCTAGATCTTCAGCCTCTTCTGTCTCCCAGTTCCTGGTTGGCACGGCAGGTATGCCCACCTATTCAGCAGACCTGTTCCTTTCCTGCCTCAGCTCTTTCTGTTCCTGCTGCCAACAAGTGGCCCCACAGTCCACTGCCAACCACTGCAGAAGCCAACATCCCACGCTTACCTCCACAATCTCTATGTGCAATTTGATCCTAAACTGTGGATTCTACCTCATCAGAGCCTTCACCGAGCCCTCTCCATCACATCTTTTGCCCAGGTCACCTCCCTGAACTGCTCTGTAGCCCTGCTATCTCTCTCCTTGAACCCAGCTCTTGAGTCCTCTTCTGAGTGTCAAAGGTGGTAAATGAGGCAGACACTCCCAGACTTTAACAAAGTTGGAGTTTTAGGAAAGGATAAAATAGACATGGAAGTAAAGACAGCTGTTTAGGTATCAACCACAGAATTCCATTAGCAATTAGAAAGACCCACCAGACAAGAGGGCTTCATTATTAAAGATACTACTCCTCTGATTGATTTGGAGCCTTCCAACAGCCCCTCCAGGTCAGGGTAATTTCCCATCCAAACAGGACAGAGATGTTGAGCCTGATGGGATCATGCCCGGTCATACAGTGGGTGGGTAACTGAGGGAGGATTCAGACTCCCTCCGCTTCTGACCACAAATCTTATTTCCCAAAGTCGCTGCTTCTAGTCTTTGCACCCAAGAGCCTGACCTGCCTTCCCATCTGTTTTGCTGGGGTAGTTTCAAGAGTTCTTAGTCAGAAAACTCCATTTGTTATAACCTTGGTGCATTGCCAGGTTTTCATGGTGGTGGGGACCTTACTTAGCTCTTTTCATTTTTGAATGTAAGTGTTCCTGGCTTTCTACTTCCCTGCTGCCGTGAGGTGTGCAGCTTTCAGCATAATGCTAGACGTTATGGAGCCCACCAGCGTGAACCAGGATGGGAAACGGTGAGCTCATGCTTCTCTGCTGAAAATGTTTGTCACAGCCATGAAGACGTTAATGTCATCCACTCAAATCGCACAGATTACGAAGAATAAATAGCAGTGAAAGTATCTGATAGACATTTCCAGTGCCTGCCATACTGCTTGGTACATGATAGGTGTTCAGTACATACTAGGTGGGTATAATAAACTTGTGTAGCACCACATGGTATGTGCTGGCTGCCATCAAGGTTGCCTGGTATTTCAAAGCATGACTGAATCCGTATTTCTCACTGTGTGATCTAACTGGTGTTTCTACCCTGAGAAACTACTCAGTACTATTCCGTACAGATTTGTTCCTTAGTCTCTAAGAGCGAGTGCACCATTCGCCTTTTTGAGTTACAGAAGGACTGAGCTAGCTTTCACAGTGGGTCTTATTAATGAATGTTATTTTATGGTGGGTCATTACATAACAGCAACCCCAGGCATCACTCTTTGATAAGTCTTCTTTTAGAGCATAGCTGCTTAAATGTTTTCACTCAGGAAATATTTATATAACCCTGAATATTATAGTACATAAAAATAGGTATAGAAAGTCAACATTTGGGGCTGGAGAGATGGCACGGAAGTTAAGAACACTTCCCACTTTTGGAGAAGGCCAGAGTTTAGTTCACTGTACCCACATCAGGTAGCTCACAGCTGCCTCAAAGTCAGGCTTCAAAGCACCTGACACTGCCCCACGTCATGCCTGTGCACACATACACACATACCCTCACCCTCTACAGGTGCTGCATGCCTGTGCACACACACATAGATAAATAGATCAATAAAGAAATGTCAGCATTCACTGATAATAAATCATAAATAAGCTTACTTTAAAATAATGTTGGTGTATATATCTGTATATAGTTTTTAGTTTTATCATTTATTAAAGATGAAAACAAATTTGTATACTAACAAAGATGGATGTGAATCTTGTATGAACAGTTGATGTAGAGCTTCTGCAGTGGTTTTCAGAGTTTAGGCTGAACATACCACTTCCTATAAATACGCAGTATACTGTTTAAGATGATTTCAGAAAGTTTTGGGAATTCTCTCCTAATGCCAAGCCAAAATCCACTTAATGATTTTTTGTGAAACTCAAGTCAGCAATTCAAACAGCAAGTTTTAATATCAAACATTCTAACACCAAAGATACACAAAATCAATACTTAGATGTTGAAGAATAATAGTAGGAAAATATTAGCAGTCTTTGTTTTCCATAATTAAACCATTATGTTTCTATAAGAGCCGAAAACTGAGTGTGTTAAAACAGTGGCTCAAAGCACACAGTAGTCTCAAATCTGCACCGAGGCATTCTCTGTGTTCTCTGTGCAAAGTGCTCGTAGGTGTGTTCAGAACCAAGGCTGCTGTGATGTCAATACACAGTGCCTCCTGGGCAAGTCATGCTTTCGACTCATTGCTTGTTTGAGTCTGACTTGTCGCTCATTCAGAAGCAACTGTGTTCCCAGTTTTATTAGTGGTGCTGCTGTGAAGATGGCTTCTGAGTCATGTTCTTCTGCTGTCTTGGGAGTTAAAGGACATATGTGACAAAGACTTTGCTCTGTTTCTTGAACCTGCCAGTTTTGGAACTGGGCTGTTTGTGTGTCCATCCTGTATGGAACATCAGACAAAAACCTCCCCAGAGAGGATTTATCAGGAAGCACCAGGTCCCCACTTTTCCATAGAACCCGTGCCAGAGCTTTCAAACTCAATTGCTCTTCTCCCCAAACTTAAAAATCATAATTCACTTGTTTATAACCGAACAGTGAGAAAAGAAGTGTGATGATGTGTACTGATGGGCCCTTTATGCTTAACAAGGAGAGTGGGAGGGAATGAGGGAGGGAGCTATGGCTGGGATACAAAATATATAACCTGTGGTTAATATAAAAATAAATAAATTACTTTAAAAAAAAAAAAAGCAAGGACAAAATGCCTTGCTGTTGTTTCCTGTTGTGTTTGAGAACCTTTTAACTGCACACTTTCTGGATCAGTTACCTTTCTCTTCCTCAGCTGCTTGTCTCACCCCTCTCCATGGAGGGCAGAATGTAAGGGTGCTGAAACAAGCCTCGTGCTTGGGTTGGGGCTCCTCATCAGGCTTGAGTGTTATGATCTGGCTTGCTCAGTGGCTCCAATCCTTCAGGATTTACACACTGGTCTCCCAAGTAGAGCACAGCTCTCTTTGGTTTCCCCCTAGGAAGACAGAGAGAGGGTTCACTCACTGTCCTGGAGGCCATGCTTGCCTTTGAGGGAGGGGAGGAGACAAGCTAGCCTCTGATAGACATGTGCCTTTACTGGTGCCTGTGCTTTAGCAATTAGCCATGTCAGTTACCAAGTGTTGGATGCAGAATTTGAGCTGAGGTCAGCTTCAAACCAGCACCAGGGGTCCTCTGTTGGTTGTCCAGAAGCAGCACAGGGTTGAGGAGGAAGATGGCTTTTGCAGGCAGGCTGGCCATCAGTCAGACTCCAGCTCTACTCAGACTGCCTAATGGCCTTGGGCAAGTTATTTCTTTTGTTTGAACTTGAAATCCCACCTCAGTCAAGCAGGACTGGTAAAGTCCTCCCCTTAGGTTATACAAAGTAATGATTAGGAATGCCCTGTGTTCAGTCCCCAGCAGTGGGATACAGTTAACAATGTTGGCTTCCATCAGAGACAGTCATCCCTACCTCTTCTAGGTTCTGTGCTTACATAAGGGATACAAACTCTTGCTTTTGTGGGCATAGAGGCCAGTTATGAACCAATCTGTAGAAAGGTTGGGTCATAATGGAAATTACCAGAGGCAGGACAGTTACTGTTATCCTAATGACCTGTAAGCCTAGGCTTCAGGAGTGAAGCTCATCACTGCCTGGATGACAGGCCAGACCTGCTCTGTTCCAGTGTCAAGTTCCCATTCTCGACTGCCTTTACTAGGGGTGGGGGCCTGGCTTGATTTCCACAGAAAGATGCTTCAAGGCAGGTTACCAAGGCTTCACACACACTTTCATGAGGCAAACCACTAGTTCCTCTTTGTGCCAGGCTGATGTTCTAAATGGAAGAAACCCACAGGGTAGCTAGGAAGACAGAAACCTGCATTTATGTTACAAGGTAAAATTGGGAGATGAATGTGCTCATAGCGCACTGAGAACACATACATTTGTTATGCCAAGGTGAGAGGTGGAAAGATGGACACAGGGGGGAGGGCTCCACATCTCACCTGATGAGAACAGGTGGAGAGAACCGGCG
The DNA here is from genome assembly GCA_028658305.1 of Pachyuromys duprasi. NCBI lineage: Eukaryota > Metazoa > Chordata > Mammalia > Rodentia > Muridae > Pachyuromys > Pachyuromys duprasi. The sequence continues at coordinate 135,838,140 of CM053766.1, read as the reverse complement.
GAAACAGCCTCACCTTAGATGTGTGGCCTAGGAGTCACGCTTTGGTAGAAGCTGAGTAGTAAATCGGGGGAAAGCAACATATAGAAAGACAGAAGGGACAGACTTAAGGATTCAGACAAATAGCCTTAAGCCAGGCCACCATCAGCACGTTATAGAGCCCTGCGCCCCTTACTGTTTACCCACTCCTCCCCTGTACCCCCTGGAGTATGCTTTGAGGCTGTTCTGATCCCAGTCTCTGGTGAGTAGCATATAGAGGAGAAATTAGGACATTTTACAGGAGCCAGAGCTGTGTGAGGCCTGAGTTCATCAGGGACAGAATACAAGACCTTCCTGGTACAAGTAAGTGTCCATTAGAGTTAGCTCTTGTTGCTGTTATGGTAGTAATTTTATTATTTCATACCAAAAAGGACCTCCCAAATTTTCACGGGTCACAGGGAAGCATTAGTTTCCATTATCTTTTAAGCTAATTTATTGCAAATTCAGTGTTGAATCCAGAGGGAAGGGTGGAGAACAGTTCTTTTTCCTGAGTTCCCTTTGCAGCTTAGCTCTTTTGTGGCAGTAGGAGAATGCTCATCTGGAAATATTTCTTCTGGTGCATTTGTAGTGTTGTCAATAGGAATATGATAGTGTTTGTTTATGATCTGGCCTAAATTTTATAGAAATGCTTTAGTTGTAATTATCAAACAAATACTGTTCAGCATCAACTGAACAATAGCCAGACCATTTTAGGTTACTTCTGTAGTGTTTTAAGTAGTCCCAAAATAAAGAAACAACAGGAAGTTGGCAGTTATAAACTGTGAACTATGGTTTATTAAAATCAACACATACTCTCTGCTGGGGTGCTGTTCCTGACATCACCATCTGAGGGCTGTTTTTATTCTTGGTACTGTAATATACATCGCACTTGGCCTAATCCTCACCACATATTCCTATTACCTACACTTCACAGGTGAGAAAACAAGTGTGGGAACCCGTCACTGTAGAAGGTCACCAAGTTGCTCATGGCCTTTAGAAACTGAACTTAGCGTTTTCCTGTGGTCTCAGAATTGTCTTGGCGGTTTTTGTTTGGCCTTGGTTTTTTGTTTTGTTTTGAAACAGTATGTTTTGATCATATTCCTTCCCCAGCTCCTCCAAACTCCTCCCCATCTCCCTACCCACCCAGCTTCCATGTTTTCTCTCGTCTCTGTTTCTCTGTGTGTCTCTCTAAGAAACAAACAAAAAATTGAAACAGACAAAAAGAAGTAAAGAAAATCAATAAGACAAAACATAACAAAAGCAACCCCCTTACAAAACCCATGGAGTCTGCTTTTCATTGGCCAACTATTCCTAGACACGGGTCCTGCCCTAGAGGGTGGTCGGCATGCCAGTGGCCCGTCAGAGAAAACAAATTGTTCCTTTCCCACCAGGCAGCAGTTGCAAATAGCTTCTTGGTTAGGGCTGGGGATTTTTATTCAACAGAACTGATGCACGTATGAACTCACAGACTGTGACGGCATTGTTTTTAATCATAAGCAAAGGCCCCTCACCTATAGAGAGCTTGATTTAACCTGCTTGCTGTCATTTCCTGCTCTGCCTCTTTCTCTGCACTCCTGCATAAATAGTCTCCATATCTCAGTGCTAACCCTTTTGGTTTGTCTCACTTTGTCTGCCTCTGGCTTCAGACCCAAGATGTATCTACCCACAATATCTTCCCTACCTGGGGCTTTCCAGAGTAGGTGCTCAAAGCTGCTCGGCCTTCAGACCTTGCTCCTAGGAATGCTCTGTAACCTCGCTCTGTTCTTCTGTTGACCTTTCTTGAAAAATTGAAATCAGCTTATAGCTTTCAACCCCAGTTGGTTGGTATCACTTGAAAAACTTTGACAAAATGCTCTGGCTCTCAAAATGAGTCTGGCTCTCATCTCCAAAAGTCCTGAGCCTTGGAGCATCAGTATTTCTTAAAAGGTTCTAATTAATTATGTCTGCATCTGTGTGAGTAATATGTTTGGGGGGGGATCCCTGTGTCTGCACGTGCACAGAGGCCAGAAGAGGGTATTGGGTGTCACTCTAACACTCTCCACCTGTTCCTTTGAAGTGGGGTCTCTCCCTGAGCTGGGGCTTGTTACATAGGCTTTAGAATCTGAACTCCGATTCTGATGGTTGGGAAGCAAGCATTCTAACCACTGAGCCATTGCTCCAGCCCCAAGCATTAGTATTTTTTTAAATTTCAGTGTTGGGGACACTGGCCAGAACACTCAGCCATGCTGAGCATCCTTGTTACATTCCCTCTCCATCCAGAGAAGCTGCCTCACTTGTCAGGTACTTCTTCAAAAGAAATTTCTGTTGCCATTTCTAAATGTGGTAAAGAAAATTTGGGGAAAGGATAGTGAAAAGGTGAAAATCATTTCCAAGTTAGTCACAGCTAATGGATGGAATTCACTCAGATATACTTATTGGGACGGAGATTGTGTGTGTGTGTGTGTGTGTGTGTGTGTGTGTGTGTGTGTGTGTGTGTGTGTGTGTGTGTGTGTGATTTTGTAGAGATGTAATCTTTTCTACACTGTTTGGTAACTACTACTTTCACCAGTGTCTTGTGTTATTGGCAAGAATGGGCCTTTCAGTGTTGCTGTCTTTAGAAGGCAAGAAAAGGGTTCAGGTTGAGTAGCAGCTTCGGAGGTGATTGGGTTTGGAGGGGAGCTTGGGTGGCAAGGTGGCTCTTCCACATATGGTGGAAGTACTAGGACAGCAAGAGGCTGGGGAATGGGCTGCAGACCTGCAGCCAGCGTGTTCACATCCTTTCACTTAAAGCATGAGACGGAAGGTGTTGGCTTCTTTCAATGTGTAAATATTTGAATGTGTTGGACATATTGGTACCTAACAAAATATATGATATGGAAGGGAAGTACAGAAAGTAAACTTGTATACATTTCACTGCTCATAAAGAATGCGGTTGCAGGTGTGAGGTGTTTGTTAGTGTCCTTCCTCCTGGACTCTTGTAAAATCAGATGTAATTTTTATGTGCAGCAGCCTGCAGGTTACTGGGGAAATGCTCGGTGTGTTAATCATGTTGCAGCCTTGTTTGTTTTTTTTTTTTTATAGTAGGAAAATGTCTTTGGCTTCTAGTGCCAGATTGATTTTGCTTGTGGGTGTCCAGATGCTGATGAGCTGTAATTAGCATAAGAAAGAGGCCGAAAAGCTGTTGAATATTCTTTCTTGGTAGCCAAACAATGGATCCCCAGCTCTAGTATTGGATCCACCTGAGGCAACATTTTGCTTAGTTGTGGCTCTGTGTAGGTGAGCCCTGGGATGGTTTTGGAGAGCCCTAGACCTGGTACAGGGTGGTTTTCTACAGTTGAATGCTCCTTTGTGAAGAGTCAGTAGGTTCAGGAGATTGAGGTATGTTTCTGCCCTGACTTTCCTGTTTAGCTTATGACTTGGACAAGTCATTTGCCCTCCCAGATCCTCAGTTTCTACAACTTAAAGGTTGAGAAAGCACCACTTCAGAGCATATGAGACTGCATAAAAGAATATGCAAGACAGTGATGGCTGCAGCACGCAGCTGGTGGGGATTGCTTGCTGTGTTTCCTGCATTTCTTCTGCATTCTGTACACTTCTTTGTAACACTTTCTCTTTGTCCCTGATTCCAAAGTGGAAAGAAAGAGATTGTTAATGTGTTCCTTATTCGCTGTGAGGTACCATAAAATAAATTAAGCGTATGATTTTGATAATCACTGAAAGCATGTTTACAACTTCCTTAAATGTATTGATTAGTAATAAATCATGTTACAGTAAGTGTGCCTGCTGGCTGGCTAGCTTTGGGAATGACAGTGTTCTAGCTGGTTAGCAGACTGACTGGCCTGAGGTGTCAGCCAGTGCGGACAGCCGATGGTGACTCAGGTTTATTGAGTATGACCCTGTTCCAGTCTATGCGAGAGGCTGTATCTTCCACCAGCTTTACATTAGTTTGCTTTATTATTGAAGAAATAGCCCCCAAAGAAGTTAAGCACTTCCTCAGTTGTGCACACAGTTTAAAATAACAGCAGGAACCTAAAGCCACAGTTTTTAACACTGTGTTCTAGCCTCACAAGGAGATACCCCAAGACCAGAAAGTTAAATGAGTTTTAATCTCCAAGGCAACAGTGCAGTAACAAGCTATTTCTGGAAATGGCAGAGGGAAACCAAATTATACTGGCATGGCGGGGCAGGAAAGCACTACCAAGTTTTTGGTATTAGACGATGTGGGATGTAAAATCTTTTTCTAACTTCATTTTAATTTTTAGAGTAATGAGTTATATTCTGATCAGGTTCTTTCTGTATGTTTCATATTAAGTTAGGTGTGTCTTTCTGAGTTAGACACTTGGCAGGAATCTCAGCTACAATATAGTAGGAAAAGCGTAGCTTTTTATTAGAACTCAAAGACCCAAGCTGAAGTGCCAGCTTGTGCCAGCTGTGAGCGCTGAAAGAGGAACTAGATATCTGTTCTACCTGGGGAGAGAACCCCAAATCATTCCAAGAAAATTCGAAAGATTGAAAGAGAGTAGGAACTTCCCACATGGACAAGACCTGGAAGAGCTTTTAAGCAGAAGGAATAGTATGTGCAAAGGCACCGAGATCACCATGGGGCTCTAGAAAGGCAAGGACCCCAGCGTGCAGTCCCTGAGTGACTGCTAGTGCAATAAACCATGCCACTACTGTCCTCCACAAGACCAGACTGACCCGGAGGGCAGGGGCCGACCCTTCTGGGCACAGTGTGTGGCTCTTTAGGAAAGGAAGGAGCCGCAAATCATTATTCTGGTTGTCACCTGCTGTGGTACTAAATTCATTTTCTTTTTCAAGATCACTTGTAGTTTTTGCTGTGTTGGTCTTCTTCAGACATTTCATTTTCTCTCCTCTCTGGAGCCCGCTTGTGATATTATCAGTTATGACTAACACTAGTACAGGTAGTTCTTGAGTACAATCTTGGTTCTTAATGCACACTGTCCCTGTGTTCCTCAGTTTCTTCCCCAAATAATGGCAACTCTTTTCTGTCGCTGGCTCACTCTGGGAGTCCCTGCCTCTTTCCAGACTCTCCTTTGTCCCTTCCAGGGTCCCAGAGAAGACAAGTGAACTGCCTCTAGTACCTCTAAAACTGGAATCTGGTCATACTTTGAAGCCTTCTCACTACAGATCTAGAATAAAACTAGACCCTGAGCCAGGCGGTGGTGGTCCATACCTTTAGTCCCAGCACTTAGGAGGCAGAGGCAGGTAGATCTCTTAGTTCAAGGCCAGCTTGGTCTACAGAGAGAGTTCCAGGATATCACCAGCCTGTAACCAGCCGCCATTGCCTTCTCCAGCAATACCCTGCCCTCCCTGAAGTCCTGTCTGAACTGCACAGCTCCTCCCATGTATGCCCCAGCATGCCCTTTTCTCCCTTCCACACTTCCACAGCGATGCCTTCCCTGACCCCCTTTTCTGGGACTGATTGCTTGTGCTTTGGGTGTTCCCCATCCTGTTGCGTCCTCGCAGCCTGTAGTGCGTCTCCTCTCTCCCCACCCTCCCCCACCTTACACCCAGCAGCCTCCCAGGGGTTGGCTGGCTGGTTTTTAGTCACCTGAGCTCTGCTAGGCATGGACCAGGTCAGGGGATGGGGTGAGTAGGAACCCTTTTGTCTGTTGTATCTCTTTATGTAGACTCGATCAGAAGGGGAAAATTACCCTTTATTGTAGGAATTTTCAAGATGTGCAGAGGCATAAAAAGCATACCTACTGAGCTCTTAGCTTGCCCATCACCCAGTTCTGATGATTAGTATTTTGCCAATCTGATTTCATCCCCATGCTCCCTACCCCACTTTTTTCCTGAAATATTTTTAAGGCATCCCCAGACATGATGGAATTTCATCTCTTATGGAATGTTTATCAAATCAGTAACCACTGATGAGAATGAGAGACCTGAGTTTAGCCATTTTTCTAGCTGGAATGTGTTTGTTAACATGGAGACTAATAGTCGGCCAGTTAGATGTCAGAAATAGCCTAGCTCAGGGTGTCTCAGCTATGTCAGTATTGACACTTTAAAGCAGGGCGTACTTTGGTGTGAGAAGCATTCAGCAACTTGTCTGTCCTCCACCTCCCAGAGCCCAGTAACACCTCCAGCCATCACAGGTACACACTGCAAAATTGTAAAATATCTCCCACTGCGGACTCCTTCCCCTCCTTTGAGAACTACCCACACAGAGCAAGGAAACAGGAGGATTGTTCAGTAAGTAGGCAGGGAAACTGAGTCCTAGAGGGAAACATACACTTATGATTATGATTGTGTCTGTTATTATCCTCGTGAATAAAGTCTAGTTTCTGTTCCCTGTGCCATATCCCATCATGGTATTCAGAGCCACATGGGGGGTGGGTACAGGCTTACTGTCCTGTGTTCCCTCTGTGACTCACTGAACAGGACAGCCCCTTGTCAACTTATGGGAACTCCAGAAAAGCAGCAGCAACCAGGTGTGCTGTTCCCATGCCCTCATCTGCCAGGCTGGTCAGCATGCCTTCACCAGATATTTATGCTGGTGCTGGCTGGGGACATCTTTCCTGGGGAATGCATCTTGGATTCCAGAGCAGTCCAAGGAGCATTTGTTTTACAGAAATTACTTTGAAGTCCATTTTTGCCAGAAACCATCTGTTTTGTGTGAAGCAAAGGGACACTGGTGATTCATTGTATGGTTTTCTTCAAAATGGGCTCTCTGCTAAGTTCCTACAACTTCGCTCACTAATTAGTACCTAGAAAGTTGCATACTAGGAAACCTCATTCCCTAGAAAGGCAATTTGGAGAAGGAGAAAGGCTGCATTGAAGTCAGATCCCTTGACATGAAGTTCTTACTAGCTCTGCCATCTTTCTGAGCCTTACTTGTTTTCTTCTGTATAGGGAGAACAATTCGCACAAAAGTGGCTACAAATACTAAGAGATAGGGGAGCTCAGGATACTTTCTTGGTTTGTATGAGGCTCTGAGTTCTTCCCCAGGCACTCCCCTCCCCCACAAAAAAAAAAAAAAAAAAAAAAAGGAAGAAGAGAAAAGTGAGAACTGACCAGAGTGGTATCTGTCATGGAATACTAACAGATGGTTTCTCCGATTTAGAAAGACTGCAAATCCTCCCTCCCCAGCCCACCCACAGGTCATTTGTTCTCCTCCTGCTCTTCCTTCTTCTTCTAATCATCCTTCTTCTTCCTCTTCCTCCCTGCCCCCCTTTTTTTGTTTTGTTCTGTTTTGTTTTAAGCAGGGTCTCACTGTGTAGCCTTGTCTGGCCTGAGGCTTACTATGTAGACCAACCAGACTCAAACACCCTGACTCCCTCTAGTTCTTCATTATGCACCCTGTGAGATGGTTGGTCTGGTATGTGGAAGAAAGCTTTGAGATCAAGCCCACAGCTTATGCATTAGTGACAGCATGGAACCCTCACACAGTATGGTTTAGGTTTCACTGAGTCCTCCTCCTGAGAAGACATCAAACACCTGTTAGAGTGTGACCCCAAAGCATTTTCACAGCATAGTTGACTGTGTGTTTCTCCAGACATTTTCCTGTGTGAATGATCAAAAAATAGTTTAGTTTGTTTATCTCAGACATGGAATGAAAGAACTGTGTTTCGGCAGCACTGAAATGTTTCCAGCCTCTTGCCATGCTATGTCAAGCTTCAGGCAAATGAACACAAGCTGCCTTGGGTCTGCACACAGAGTTTTCTGGTTTCTGTGGCTTTCAGCAGATTCCTGAAGCTCAAGAGCTGGTGAGCCCTTCGGGCATCTGAAGATGACTGATGTTTAGTGTGGGAGGATCAGATGGGGCTATTGACTGAGGCAGAGCCTCCGAATAGCATGAACGTGGCAGGGATGACTTTAGCTCATTCTGAAAAGCCTTGATGTAGGGAGTGGGGGTTCAGGAGTATGAAAGCAGCTCCCATGTCTTGGGGCAATGATGGTCAGCTCTGCTGTACTGGGCGCCCACCATACTTGGGATGTACAAGTAGGGAAGAGCAGATCTGCTGATGGAGTGTGGGAGTTTGCCAACATCGGTGCCTAGCCTCTGGGTACCAGTCCAGGCCAACCAGGTACACTGTGCCTCACCAACCCTATAGAGCTATTTGATAATGCACTGAACTGACCATCAAGGACACTTTACAAAAGAAAAATGTCATAGAATAAATATCCCAGCCGTTTGTCTCATTTTAGGATCTAAAGATGTTTTTAATGTGCTTCATTGTGAAGGAGCGACAGTAACTATATAATTCACTTCCCAAACTCTGAAAGAGCTCATAGGCCTCAGTGTGCTTTCATTTAGATGAAGTACTCTGAAAGTAGAAGGCAGGGAACTGAGCTGAGCTCTGGCTGCTGCAGGGCTGTCCTCATCAGAGGCCTCACCCAAGCCTCCATGGGGCCAGAGAAGCTGGTCTCCATCAGCACTTGGCTCCAGCCTCCACAGTGCTGGCACTTCTGAGCATCTGCCGTAAAATGAAGGTATTGAACTCCAGGCAAAAGCTTACAGGTTCTTTCTATCAGGGTCTGTGTATAATCGTGGGAAGTGTCCTGAGGAGAATCATGCCTTTTCAACAGCTCCAGAGGCTTCTTCTGTTGGGATGTGGGGCTGCTTCTGAGAATATAGGTAGTTATGTGCACATCCCTTTGCTTAAGGCCATCCTCAGGACGCTTAAGACGTGTAGTCTCTCTTTCTACTTTGGGAGTCCTAAGAAAGAACTTAAGGATGAGGGGTCAGTTAGAAGATGGAGAATTACTGCTGAGAACTAGAAGCACAAACACTAGCTAAATGGATGCAGAAGTGTGTATGTCTCTCCCAGGTAAGACAAGCCCAAAGGCCAGCAGGGCCGTTCTGACAGCTTCCGGTGTCCTGCCATTCTTATAGCAAGGCCAGAAGTGTTGGTTGGCTCTCAGTGTGCCCCAAGCACCTATGAAGGGGCCTAGCTACTTGTCTGAAGATTGCTTTATGGTCCTAGATGGCTGCTAGTGCTCCGGTTACAACTCCTATATTCCAAAGAGCAAGAAAAAGAAGGGCAGAGGTGGGTGTGTCCTTTCCTAAAGGTCCCAAATGCCAGTCTAGCCTAAATCACTACTGTAAAGTTGGTCGTGTAGTCCTTAAGGTATTGTTGTGTCAAAATATCTCTGTAATTTAAATGGACTCTGGTGCTAAGAAACCTAGTGTTGGCCAGCGTGCATGGGTGTTGGCGGTGGCGCCCTTCTGCCTGCTGTTCTTAGTATATGGCCTCTTGTGTAGTTTGGCCAAGCCTACACTGGGTTCAGAAGTCAAATGGTGCACCCAGAGTTGTTGTCATAAGGTCACACTGCTGCTGCTTTAGTTAGAGTGTTGGCAGCCCTGACAGATCACATTGCAGGGGCCAGAGAAAACTGCAGGTGAAGAGTCCCCACTCCCAGCAGGTCATGGTGTACATGTGGTAGGTCTTGCATGCAGCTCCTCCATCCCTCCTGATGTCTGGACCATGCTGCTGCAGGAGAATTGTTCCTAGGGAGCCTTGGGCCTATGAAACACCATACCATTCAGCCCTTGGCCAGTCAGTACAGCACACAGAAGCATTTCCCCATCATTTCAGGTCCCAGCTTTACCAAGAGAGCACTTAAATACTCCATGCGCAGGGAAGGGCGGTGACAGAGGAGTCCCCCCAAGCCATGCCTGCACCTCTCTGCACCCAGTGGGTGCTCCGTGTTTGTAGAGTCTTGTCACAACCCAGAAGTGAGAATATTTAGTTAATTTTAGTTATGTTTCAGGTAGAACGGGTTTCAGTGGTAAAGATGTTCACAGTTTCAAATAACACATATGAAATCTCCTTTCTGGAAAATCGCCTTTGGAAGTCTTTTTTCCCATATTCGTGCTGTTCTCACTTTTCTTGCCTCCTTCTCAGCATTTTCTTAAGAAAAATTTCAAAGGTGGAAAAGGTGAAAGAAAGGTGCCTCAATCATGCCGTACCTCGCAGCAGGGATACAGTTAACACTCTGCTCTGTTTGTTTGTTTGTTTGTTTCCCCCCCGCTACTTTTCTGCCTCTCTTGTCATCTGTTTTATTTTTGATGCAAAACGTAAGTTGCAGACAATAGCATATGTGACACTCTAGCATGTTTATTATTGCTTAGCTCCTACCGGGATGCACAGAGCTTGAGAGGCTCGTGTGATGGGCTTGAGCAAGTGCCCTGTCAAGATATTCTAGTATCCTAGAAATTTTCCTTTCATTAACCAGACTCCCCTCTTTGTCCCCACAGAAGTAGCTTGCCACAGTTCCTTTTTAAAAACAAACAAAAAAACAAACCACCATAACCAGGTCAACCTCACCTAGATCCTCATTCTGTGTGCCCTTTGTGAGATTTGCTTATAGTCGAGGTATGCGTTGGTGGTCTCTTGTTGTTATTTCTGTGTGGAATTGTGTTATGGATGCACTCTTCCATTCTTTCTGTTAATAGGCTGTTCCAGAGTTGGACCATGGGAAATAGAACTGCCAGGAACTTTTGTGTCCAAGTCTCTGTTGTCATCTGTTTCCATGACCTCTTGCTGGGTTATTCACTAGTTTGCATCTTTTTGATAACTAGACTCTCAGGTTATCCAAGTCATTCTCATCCTATAAATCAAGGAAAAGGTCCCCAAGTTGTAAGTGGGGGAAAAAAGAAAAGCTCTATAGAGAGTGGACTAGAAGATAGTCTCCTAGCTCCTTCTACATCTTTCTCCTTCTCTGACAAAGAGGCAGGGCCCAAGACTCTTCTGGGAGGTCATTGACAATTTCAGATTTTGATTCAGGACAGTGTAGTCTTGAGGACATCTGAATGCAGTGAGCTGTGTTTGTTGCCTGTGTTTCTGTAAGACACCTCCCTGCCTCTTTTCCAGGATGACCTTTCTTGAGCAGAGATCTGATAGTGCTACTTTGTTCTGTTGTCTGCCATATGTCCCATGGAATAAAGTCCAGATTCTAGTCCAAGGTGCAGGGTTCTTGCTTAAGCCTCCTATACTTACCTATTCACTTCGCCCTCCATCCCTTGCCCACCCCAGTGAGTGACCTGCACTGCCTGTCTCTGTCCCAGCCTCTTGTGCTTTCTCTAGAGTGGCCTCACTCCTTTGCCCCTGTGGCTATATTGCCACAAAGTTCAGGATTTCCTTTTTTCTGACTCTCTCAGAAAGCCATCTCCTCCCTCAGTCCCTTCTCAGGGATTCAGTTATTCCGTGTGTGTGTGTGCATGTGCCTCTGTGTGTGCACACGCACACGTGCATGCCTGTGTGTTTGTGATACAGGACTAGGGATAGCCAGGACTGAAACTCACCCAGTCTGGGAGGACTTGTGTCTTAGTGTGACAAGGGCTCTGATGGACTGGACAGCAGGGTGTGAGAGCACTCCCACATCTTCCCCGGCACTCTCTGCAAAAAGCTTCATCAGGTGAAAGTAGCTAGTGGTTTTATTTACCTCACTAGTGGGTTGGGGGCTCTCTTTACACTTAAGGGAAAACATGAGGTTTGATTACTATTGAACTGACTAGGTTACTTGTTCCTTGTTGTGAAATGGGGAGGCTGGTCAAAGTGACCTGTAGGTCATTGTGAAAATGAAATGACATGAGACATGCAGAGTGCACACGGATGCATGGTAGGTTTGCATATGTGTTACCATTTTAAGTCCCCATATATGCCTGCCATGTGTTGACTACTCGGGAAAAGTTTGGGAGAATAGGAATACATGTGTTTTGTGTGTGTGTTAAGGAGACTATGTATAGATGCTCACACAGATCCATCTGTCTTTCGAAGAATGTTTGATCTGACTGGCATCACTACTCTGATACAGGGGCTGAGCGTGCCCGTGTGACTGCATGGCTTGCCCCAGCCCTGAGTAGGCAGATGTCTGTTATCATGAAATGTAAGAAGAGAAAAAAATAACAATAAAGGCAGAAGATGTAATCCTGTGGCTTGATTTGACAGGGCTTCCTGCCACTTCAGCTACCAGTGCCGGCCATGCAGCGCATTAATCTGTATTCCAGCACACACTGCTGAGGCTGGGATCGATCTAATTAGGGTATTTTGAACATCCTGTTTGCATCGAGAATCTTAGCAGAAACCAGGATGTCTGTCCGTCTGGGTAGCTGAAGGGAGGTGGGCAGTGGGCTCGGTACTAAAACTGGACGGCTGTAATTTTAGAGTATGGAAACAGCTGCATTCGGTTTCCTTGAAACAAAGGCACTGACCGGCTTCAGGTGTTGAGTGGAAACAAAGGTAGCGCTGCAGCATGGCCTCAAATTCTAAAGAAGCCCGCGGGATCTGAGCCGGATGTGGGCCTGATATGTAAAGTTCTGGGACCCTTTCCATTCTGTTGGAACCCTGGCTGACCCATGTGTACCTGTCTTTAGCCAACCATTTGGGCTGTTGGACGGCGGGTGGAGGTTCTGAGGCTACAGAGTGGCCAGCCAAGCCTGGCGAGATGGATGGCTCAGCAGGTAAAGGCACTTGCTGCCCAGCCTGACATCCTGAGTCGGATCCCGGGACCCACATGGGGGAAGGAGAGTGCCAACTCCTCTGACCTCCGCATGCACCACAGCAAATGCAGATACACATACACCACATACACATGCACACTCATAGCCACACTCATACTCACACACACACACTCTAATACACACATACTCACACATGCACACACAGACACACACACACACACACTCATGTACTTTCAGGACACCAGTAGTTTTACTGTTCATAGTCCTACATTCAGGTTGCTTTCTGCTCTGCACCCCCCTTCTCAGCCTCCCCCTTGCCCTTTGCTTACTTGCCACGCTGATCTCTTTTCCTCTTTGTCCACCCTGTCCTTTCCTGTTTCGGTCCTTGGCTTCATTTGTCTTCCTGGAGTACCTTACTCATTGTTCTAAAGGCTCTGCTTCAGTGCAGCCTTTCCCCACTATTCCTCCCAGACCCCGGGTTGGCATATGTGCACCATTGCTCTTTCTGCCTATTTTCTACCCATTTGCACTTTGAATGTGATTTTACCTATTTTTTTCCTATTTCTTTAAAGGCTTACTGCATCTTGTATGGTGTAGAGCTTGGTGTTTTGATGTGTGTAGACACTGGGTGTGGTTGTCACATTGCCACTGATACGCCCAGTGTCCATCATGCCTTATCCATCAGTTCCCATCATTTCTGTGGTCTGTCCTGTCATCCAGAAGCATCTGAAGGATGGGGGCAGTGTGTGTCCTCCATCCCCAGATACTGCCTTGCACATGGTGGAATTCCTGTGCCTTTTTACAGCAGGGTCCTCCTCTTGTAGCCAGCTCTGGTGCCGGAGCCACCTGTTTCTTTCTGGTGAGTGTGGGCCTGCCCTGCCGTTCATACCGAAACTTACCAGAGATTCTAGCAATACCCAGCCCAATCTGGAGGCACAGGAATATGAGGGCATTGAAATTAAGAATTGCTATTTGCCTCATCACATACATGCACACGTACAGACACACACACAATTGTGGGAGACTTGTTACTGTGAGGAACATCCCGCTCATCACTGACTTCAGCAGGTGTGCCCAGGTCTGTACTTCAGAAACAAGATGTGCCCATAAAACTTAGATTCCTGACTTTTGTCAACTTATCAGCAAATAACTTCAATGAGCTCAAGCTGCCCATCAGCCAGTTGAAGACACCCGACCCTCATCTCTCCCAGACGTCTGTCGAGATCTCCAGGCCTGACTCTGACCTCCTGCTCTTCCCACCCACACCCTCTCATTCCAGGTGAACTAAGGGCCCCTCATCCGGTTCCCATTGTTCCCTGCATGCCACGTAATGGTGTTCTCTGCGGTCACTCCACCACCTTGCTTATAGGACAGCAAGCTGCCCTAGAGCCAACGATCTTTCGCCTCCATGGTCCCCTGCTTGCTGTGGTGCCGGGCACATAGAAGGTCCTCAGAAGACTTTATGCCCTATCATTGGCCTGTACATCCTTGTACAACTCAAGAACAAGGAGCTATTTGTTATAGTCTTGCAAATCATGGATTCTCTTTTCAATGAGTGGTTATTACGGCAAAATGTGTTCATTTTTATTGAAAGGTAAGCCCATCTCTGCTTAGATGTGCTATGTCCTTCAGCTCCCTGCAAACAGCTACTGCCCGCCTCAGGGATGTCTGTGGGTCTCTAGAATCATGTATTATTTGGCTTTATAGACAGCCACACCCCAGCACTTTATTTTGATTCATTGTGGGATTAAAAGACAAGAGTGAAGTGGGTCTTGCTCCAATTTGGTGTTGGAAACATATTCTCTCACCAGGACCCAGGCAAGCAAACACACTGCAGGGACTATGGGGCCAGAACAGTGTGCAAGAAGAGCTAAGCTCTCTGCAGGTGCACAGCGGAGAGATCCCACGATGCTCTTTTTGGTGTGGCACATCTCAGGGTGCCATCTGATGAGTGGGCACTGTGCTCATGGTTCCCTTGAGACAACAGATGGGTCATTTCTCAAACAAGGAAACTGAGGTAGATAAGGCACCCACTCTGAGGTTTTGCCTGGGACAGTATTTGAACCCAAGCCTTGATGATCCTCAAGCAACACAAAAACCTGATGAATTCACTTGTCTTTGTCTGGAACCACCCCAGGATTAAGTCCTCTCAGTGCTTGCTCTCTCTGCAGGGCATCTGATATCCTGCTTATGAGCATGCCTCCCTAGAGGTAAAATGGCTCCTCTCACAGAGTGAGGTGTTGCTAACCAAGGATGTTGGGGTTTAGACCCCACTTACTTTTAAGAAACACTAATGCATTCAATTCTTTGCAAAATGGTATATACCAGCGACCTACTTGGAATGACTCCCTCAGTCTGTGCTATTCTGGAAAGCCCTGGTTTTCGTGTAAGCAGTAAGGATCCCTAACTAGGAGCCATGTCTAAGAGAGGTAGGTGCTCAGCGAGTCCATGCAGAAGTATTACTCAGATTCTCCAGGAGACAGACTGGGAAAGAGGGCTGTAGATTTTAGATTCCTGTGCACCATCCAAATGTGCTTCTAACCTGAGGCAAGTCACACCCTTCCCTGGGCCTTAGTCTCTATAAGCAGAGCCCTAGAGGAGGTAGGCTAAAGAGCTCCGCTCCTTCCAGCTCTGAAAATCAGGCAGTTCCAACTGCCCTGGAAAATCAAACTTTTAGCCCTCTGTGTAGATACCATTTAGCTCATTGTTAATCGCCCTGGAGAGGCCCTGAGGAGAGTGAAGCTGGGGGAAGGGTGGACCGGAGCCACCCCTCCAGGCAATTTCAGTAATTAGTGGAGGAGGCAGCCAGTCGTCTGACTATTGAGCAGGGTGCCCAGCAGGCAGGGAGTTACACGGGCACACTGTCAGTGCTGGCTCCAGCATTCCACCAGGATGCCAAGATGCCCACCTCTTCACCAGTGAACTGAAAACTGTGGACTTATCTGACTTTCCCCTTTGTGGATTCCAGGTATAGGGATGTATAAAGGTGGCGTGGTGTGATGTGTGGTGTGTATGTGCGGAGTATGTGTGCATGATGGGAGGAAATAGTAGGTATGCTTGTGTGTGTTTTCCTCTGCAGGGGAGCTACCGCATCTGCACGTCCACATTGACAGCTCCATAGCTATCCTTCACCTCCATTTTATCCTGTCGAAATGACAGAGCAGCTGAGCGGTGCTGGCCAGCAGATAAACCTGTTATCTCCTCTGCTCTCTGTGCCAGGAGCTCTCCCCATCTCCTTGGTGTATGAAAAATTGACACCACCTTGGGCTGAAATCTGTTCTTAGGGAAGCTACATTTCTTAGTAGCTAATGAAACGTGTGTGCTGAAACTTGGGGAGGCTGGAGTGTCTCCCTGTGACATGCGAACAGGCCAGAGCTTACAGTGGTAGAGGGAGCATAGGGCGCTTTCGGGTTTGCTTGGCTTAAAGGCCTATCAATCAGGCAGGTGACAGCTTGTTTAGTGTACTGTGCCAGTGGTCAAGGTTTCTCCTGCCTAGACGGGACTGAGCTGGAAGCACTCACGCCAAGAGTGTTTGGTGCCAAAAATGATCCTTTCATAGAGCACACTTCTTTACTTGAAACACATTGCTCTGGACACGCTTCCCAGGTTCCAGTAATCCCTGCCCTCTTGGTAAGGTATATACAGAGCACTTCCTTGGAATGTTCTCGTCCACCTTGAATCATGAGGATTCAAGGAGGAAATGACTGCTGAGGGAAGTTCTGGTTTGGTATTTGTAGAATTGTGTAAAACCCAAAGTCTCTTCTTTATTTAGACTCTGAAAGAAAATGCTTCTGGAAAGACTAATTCAGTAAAGTAGGGAAGACGAGTTGTTATTCATGTCTTCCTCCATATGGCCTTTTGCTTGATATGAGCCTCATTAAAACTGGGTTTTTATAAATCCACATTTACATAGTGCCTGTCTTTTGGGCACAGTGAGCCACTGCGGGGCCGGTTTTCAGGCCGATTTGGTCTCTGGTCTCCTCTCTCCCTTCTTTAACAGCCAGGGAGTTGGTTTTGTTTATGGGAAACATAGCAGAAGAAGGAAAAGCTTAAAGTTTGGAGTCAGGCAACATGGATTCTACTTTTTCAAGCATGGGGTCCCATGCTAACCTCTCTTGGCCTTCAATTCCAGATTAATAAGACTAAGATAAAAATGGCACCTTTCTCATAGCTTGGCTATAAGGTGTGTAGACAAAATAATGTGCTGTCTGTTGCACGTGATAAAGGTGATAAGGTACCATCCTACTTTCAAATAGGATTGGGAAGAAGGGTACTGGGAGCCAAACCTGTGATCTCATGTATGTTATATAAGCATTCTGCCAGATGAGCAGTGCATCTAGCCCTCCAATAGGCATCTGAAGGAGGGTCAAAGCAGAATAGTACTCTGCTGCTAATCCCGACTTTGAGTAAGAATTCCCAAAAGACAGATGGCAAACTAAGGAAAATATTCGCAGCATATATGAAGAAGGCAGTTTCCTTAACTTACAAAGATCACTTGGAAATCAAAATTAAGAAAACTGTAAGTTCGCAGGAGAAGTAATAACAAATGTTAGTAAACATGGTGTGATGGTAAGTCATGTGTTGCCATGACTATGCTAAAGGAAGCCCTGGTAGCTGACGAAACATGACCTGAGTATGCCTAGGAGTGTTTCTGGAACAGATTAGAATTTTGGATCAGATGGCTTAGTAAAGATTATTGTCACCATGTGGGTGGGCATCACCTCAACTAATGAAAAATATAGTGAGGAAGAAGAGGAGGGGCAGCCAGCCATCTTTCTCTGCCTGTAGACATAGCTCTCAGCCCTCCAGACAAAGACTTAGACAAAGTGCTTAGTGCACTTGGCTGGCGGCCTCAGGCCTTTAGGTTTGCAGTGGGACTGCTCCTCGTGTGTCCTAGGTCTTCAGGTTTCAGGTGCCAAGGATAAGACTTCTGAGTCACCCAAGCCAAACCCTCATCACAGGTCTCTGTATTGTAGGGTGTCCTGAGGTTCCCTGTGTCTGCAGAACCTGGTTTACACATAGGAAAGGAGTGTTGAACAAGACCGTGCTAATTAAAGAGAGAGTCTGGTTCTATCTGCCCAGGTGTCATCATTCCTCCTGGGCAGTGGACACTGTCGGGGAGCATGTAGGGAGACAGATACTTACCAGTGCGTCTAGAGAAGCAGTATATTTGGTATGCTCCAATTTGAAAGACAGTTTGTCTGTCCCTTATAATTTTTTTATTTGTGTGTGTGTGTGTGTGTGTGTGTGTGTGTGTGTGTGTATACACATGGTATGTTGCAGGGGAGGTCACATGTGCCACAGCCAATGCACACATGGAAGTCAGGGCAACTTTGTGAAGTCAGTTTCTCCTTCCATTTTCATGTGTGTTCCAGGGATTGAACTCAGGTCTCCGGCCTTCATGGCAAATGCTGTCTTCCTCTGTTGAGCCATCTTTCTGGCCCAAATGACATTTTATGTGTAATTTTCACCTTAGTCACATATTTCATTATTAAGGATAATAGATAGCCATTTTAAAAAAAAGTAAGTCTGTGCTATTAAGGGTAGGTATATTTGGGAATATACTGTCTAAAATATAAATTTTCTCTTGAGAATATGAACAAGGTACTTTTTAGTTTTTTTTTTTCCTTGGGAGGGCAAGATAATAAGAGAATGAGAAAAAATATTAGTATAGATACTTATAAATAGTAAGTATGTTTATGCCCTTTTGTAGTTTAATTTCTACCACATGCATCCATTGGTTTCTGTTGGAACGAGCAATAGAGCAGCAAGGAAGCTGCTTCCTTTGGTTCCAATGAGTTCATCTTTCAACTTCCTAATAGCCATGACAGAGGAAACCTTGATAAGGAAAAACAAAAAAATCATCAGGAAAGAAACCTGATCCCAGGGTCGGTCTGTAGGAAGAAAGTAGCTGCTGAGATGGGATTAAGCCTTGGCATGAGCGTGTCTTTCTGCAGCCCTGCTCCAAATGCACTAGTGGTCATGGTTGATCACTCCCACATGCGCATAACACTCACTCCATCCAGTGGCTCCTGGCTCACAATGTTCTTTCTTCCTCCCTACATGGCTGTCAGGATTAAGGATTTTCAATTTTGTTTCTTCTGGTGGGAAGCATTAGGCAGATGTCCTACTCCCTAGTGTCCCATGCCTACCACGTCCCTGAACCTGCCACACTGCACTGTGAGAGTTGATTTGTTCTCTCTACCCTTAAGGAGTTCCTTCAGGTTAGGGGTCTGTGACTTTGGAGTCCCTAGCACTCACATCTTGCACACGCAGAGCTAGGTGGTGAGCGGTAGGTCCGTCTGTCATCTGAACTTGGGATCAGCCAGCTGTGGGGATGAACCACTTTGCTCTGGGCCTGGGTTTTCCCATCCATGCAGAGAGAGCGTTGTCGCAGACACTGTGAGAACTGGCTGATTTTCCCCCTCCTCCTGTGGCTGTCAGATGCCATATATGTATACAGGAAGGTTGTTCCCAGCTGCTGTGCTAAGAAATTTCAAAGTTTCACTGCATTCCTTATGGCTTGTCTCACACCTGTTCACCAGCTGAAGGGATCAGAGCCCCAACCTACTCGTTCAGCCTTGAAGAGCAGGATTGTGGGTCTCCCACACTCCACCTTCTGGTCTTTTCTTCTTGGCTCCCCCACACCCCCATGACTATTCCTTCAAGGCTATCCCACTTCTGCTGCCCTCTGTGGAGGAGAGCCTTGGCTCATTGTAACCTGATTCTTTCTGTTCCTCTTGCAAGGCAGCATGCCTCTGAACCCGGGCTTGATGCTGTACCCAGAGGTACAAAGGCATTAAAAAGACATCCAGAACTCAGCAGTGGTCTGTTTGGGCCCACCACCCACTCTGGCTGTTCATATAGAAAGCCTGCTTCCTCCCCGTTCATTCCCCAGGGTTTCCCAAACTACCTGCTGCATATGCCAGACTGGAATGGGGGCTGGAGGTATGCAGCGACCAAAGAAGATTGGAGTCCTTGCCTTCAGGCAATGTTATATTCTAATTGAAGGGAGATGATGAACAAAATCTGTTACAGGCAATGATATTCACATACTCTGGCATACTTTTGCATGTTTTTTCCTTATTGCATACTCTTAATAATGTAATATGTGACACCCTACGATACAGAGACCTGTGATGACAGTTTAGCGTGGGTGGCTCAGAAATCTTATCCTTAGCCTGCAAGCTGAAACCCAGGATGCAAGAGAAGCAGTCCCACTGCAAGCCCAAAGGCCTGAGGGCTAGACGCCTATTTGAGGGCTAGCTGCTCGGCTCAGCTGGCGCAATGCTTATGTAACATGCTCCCGGTACCCTGATGTGGTACCTCGCCATCACTTACTGTGCGTGTGTGACAGCACACTATTTAGTGTACACACCTTACAGCCAGCTCTGCTGCCGCCTGTGCCAGCCCCTCCCATCCCTCCCGCCCATCTTGCTGCAGAGGCTCGGTGTTACAGACATGGCCTGCCGTACGGGGCTTCCGTGTGGATTCTGGGGGTAGGAACTTGGGTCCCCATGGTTGCACACAGCAGTCCTTTACCCACGGAGCAATGTCTCAGGGATCTTTTTTAATGCTTAAGGAAAAGGCTGTCTTCACAACTGAAACCTGTGCCAGATCCTGTGGTTGTCCTCCTGGCGAGGATGGAATAGTGGTTTCCGAGGGAGCCACAGGGCTGCAGGAGATCCCTCCCACTCCCTCAGCATCAGGTGGGCCATAAGCGCAGCAGAGTGTGGGCACTACACACCTGGTATTTCACTCCAGGGCAGGTGCCGGGGCATGTTACAAGGCAATTTGAGAAGTGACAGAACATTTCTTATTCATCATTCAGTCATGTCCTGGCTGGTATTTGTATTCTGTTCACAGGTCATTTCTGTAAGTGGGGGATTAGTTTGAGGTTCTGTTGTGGACAATACAAGTCAATTAATTCCAGACAAGATAGAAATTCTTGCCTCCCTTTGGTCTCCTTGCTTGCTCTGTCCTTGAGGATGTCATGTCTTCTGACTGACTGTGTATCTGTGTGGCGTGCCCAGATCAGTTCAGCTTTCTGATGACACCATTGAGCTTCCTGTCTTATTGATCAATAGTCTCAGTCCGTGATGCCTCTTTTCTCCTCCTCCGACAGCCCAGACTGGCCTGAAGAGGTAATCATTGCTGCTCTGATCTCAGTGTGTTCTCTTCTCTCCTTCCCACCCAGAGCATGTCTGTTCGATCCTGGCTTCCCTCCTGCGCAACCTGAGAGGGCAGCAGCGGACCCGGCTTCTGAATAAATTTACGGAGAATGACAGTGAGAAGGTGAGTAACTGTGACCGTGAAGACGGGGCCAGGGGCAGAGTGCTGGGAGACAGCTCCTTACCTGAGGGATGTCGGTGCCAGAGGCTTCAGCCCTAACGTGCCTTCTCCAGCATTTGGGTCCATTGCATTGTACCTTGAAGGTGTCATGCTTGTGTACAGTGTCCTCCCCTTGGAATGTAGTACTGCCTGGAGCAGCAGTAGTGGACACTTGGGGATTGAGGAGACTGTAGGAGGGTTTGGGTCAGGGTGTGGTAGGTGGCCGAGAACATAAGCTTTGGATTCAGAGGTCCTCGGCTGGAGCTATTTTTGCTACTTTCAAGTTTCGCGGGCTGCAGATGTGGCCATGCAAGCACAGAGACCAGAGCTCAGATACCCAGAACCCATGTAAAGGCTGGACAGGTGTGGCACCCCCGTCACCCCAGCATTCAAAAGGCACAAGTAAGATCCCCAGGGCAAGCTGGCCGACTCCTAATAGACTAGCTGGGGTCCGTGAGCTTGGGCTCAGCAAGAGGCTTTACTTCAGTAAGCAAAGTGAAGAGAGCAAGCAAGGAAGACACAGGCAACCGCCTCAGACCTCAACATGCACACACATGTGCAAAAAAAAAAAAGGTGTTCCCCTGTGAGCCTCACTGTCCCCAGCTATAGACTGGAGACATTAGGGTTCTTCTGGAACACTCAGTGAGGGGGCGGGGGTCAGGGGAGATTAGATGACTCTCACCAGCCAGCGGTTCTCAGCCTTCCTAATGCCGCCACCCTGTAATACAGCTCCGCATGTTGTGATGCCCCGACCATAAAATTATGTCATTGCTATTTCATAACTGTACTTTTGCTGCTGTTAGGAGTTGTAATGTAAATGTCTCCTATACAGGAGATCTGATAGGCTACCCCTGTGAAAGGTCGTTCATCCCACTTCCACCATCAAAGGAGTCGCGGCCGACAGGTTGCGGGGAACCACTGTTCTAGGTGGTGAGGAAAGAAAGACCTTGAAAGGAAAAGCTGAGCAGCCCAGGTGGCCTGTGGAAGGTGGTGGTGAGCACTGCTCTAAGGGAGAGTGACTGCACTTGGTGTTGCCATCTCACATCCCAAACCAAACCCATTGACCAATAGCAGTAGCTACTGCTCACTGAGTAACCGCTGTGGAGTCAGGGCCCAGCAGCCCCCTTCACTGTACCGAGTGGAACTGCAGTTTATCCCAGTGCCCATGTCACTCAGGCTTTCAGTAGGGACTGAAGCTTAAGAGACATCATGGGACTTACCCCAGGTCATGCCACTAATACTGCCAGAGCTGGGATTTGAACCCAGGTTGCTGAGGTCAGAAGCCTGTGCATCTCTTCACACCGTATGTAATAGGCAGTGTCAGAGGAAAAGAAGGAGGGCTCAGAGTCCCCTTGTAACACACCATAATTATGTTCCTGCTTGTACCCATGGTAGGGCTGAGGTACAGCCTTCAGAGTGGTCTTGTTCTACCTCTTGGAGCCCACCATCAGCTGTGTGCACTGCCCGTAGCAATGTACCATATCACAGAGCATCCCAGCAGTCATGCTGTGACATCGTTCAACAATCTGTGCTCTAGTTTCCACAGCTTTGTAGTAAGAGTGATATCATTTCCCTTTTACCTGATACACTTTTTCATGGTTTAAGGAACTCATGTACATAGAAATATGTGGAGGGAAATGCATAAAGCCACCAAGTCACCATTAGCTGCTATGAAGTGGGGCTGGGCTGTGATCTTCGTAGACTGTCTGTGGCTATGTTGGAGCAACATGATATCAGCTCCTGTACAGAAAAATACTGCTTGCCAAGAGCCAAGGTGGTGCCAGCCTGGTGGATAGGTCAGAAGTCTGGCTGGCATCATGGTGGAACTCTTTCTGTCCTTTGAAGGTCATGGGTAAAGTGAACCTTTCCAAACCCACTCCGTGTCCCCAGGCCATGTTCCAGGATGGCTCTGCTAGGCTGAAAACTAACTCAAGTTATTTCTGAACAGATGTCAAAGTCTTTTTTTCAAGTTTCTAAAGGAGTTTTTCTGACACTCTCCTCCAACTCAAAAGCAACTAAAAAGATTTTACTCAGGCATTTTTTAAAAAAGAAAAAAAAAAAAAGATCAGCTCTGGGGCAGAATCTGAACATGAAAGGTTTTGGTTGGAAAGAAGAAATCTAAGTTCTAAGTGAATGTCAAGTATGTAACTTCAAGCGCCTTCTCTTTGCAAGAAGGGGCTCACATGGTTACTTATTTATTTGCTGTTAACAACTTGGATTCTCTGGAGCTCCAGAGAGGCCATTCTCCTCCTCTGTGCAGGGGCATGTGTTCAAGCCGATGCCCGCTGGGTGTGTGCTGAGTTCTCACCAGCACCTCATTCTGCTCTGGGTGTGTCCTGATGTTCATACCCTTCTCCCATCAGAAGCAGTAGTGCGGCCTCCCTCTGCAAGCAGTGACGGTGAAGTGGGAGTGTGCTTTCCCCGTCTCATTCCTGCCTGTGACTCTCTTTCAGGTTGACAGACTAATGGAGCTGCATTTTAAATATCTAGGTGCAATGCAGGTGGCCGACAAGAAGATCGAAGGGGAGAAACATGTACGTACTCCTGCCCAGTTCTTGTAAATTCGTGGTGCACAGTCCATTTGCTCCCTTGCGTGCCTCCTCTGTACACAGCACAGGTAGGGCAAAGGTACAGCCTCAGCCACAGGCTACCTAACATGTCGTAAGAGCAGAGCCAAAGACCACTGCAATGTGCATATGTTTTAGGGACTGTCATTGTTTTGAGCAAATACCTGACAAGGTAAGGGAAGAGGAATAGGTTTGGGCTCACAGTTTGAGGCTGTACAGTCTGTCCACCTGTAGGTAGGCATAGCAGCTGAAGGATAAGGCAGCGCTGTGGCTTAGAACACACGTCTTAATTAGGGCACGTTTTCATGTTTGTCTGTTCTACAGTCTGTGCTCTGACCTACAGATGCTCCCCAGTGTGTAGCCACAGTACAGCATGAGCCCTTTCCTGCTTCCTGCAGTCTGCAAGAGCCCTGAGTTTCTTGGGGATCTTGATTTTTCTGGATCTCTCAATTCTCTCCTTGAGAGATACTTGAGGCTTTGGAGCTTCTAGCCACAGTGTTCGGCACCCAACCCAGTGATAGGCAGAGCTCTGCTCAGCACAGCTAGGCTGGAGCTCAGCAAATGTGGAACCCTGTGACCTGTCTCTTTGCCACTTCCGCCCTCCCACAAAGCATGCCTCCAGCTGGGCAGAGCAGTAGATCGTAACTGTTTTTCACTCTTGTGTCTTCCCTGTGATCTCTAAGCCTAGTCGGTGCTCAGATGCTTGCTGATTGATTGGATTGATTGATAGGGACTTTCTTCTTTCACACGGAGATACGGCTGCAAGATAAAGGCAGAGTCTCTAAATGCTGCACTGGGCTTAGATACCGAGGTATGCTCCTCTCCCACTGCTTCGTTCCATCTGGTACCTGAGGGGCACGAATGGCAGATAAGAGTGCAGCAGTAAGGTGGCCTTTCTTTGTGTGAGTGACGACAACCAGATACAAATGAAGGCTCTCTAGGTCTGTGTGGGAGCACCGTGACA
The DNA here is from genome assembly GCA_028658305.1 of Pachyuromys duprasi. Classification (NCBI taxonomy): domain Eukaryota; kingdom Metazoa; phylum Chordata; class Mammalia; order Rodentia; family Muridae; genus Pachyuromys; species Pachyuromys duprasi. Next base: position 135,813,854 of record CM053766.1, on the reverse strand, counting down.
GCACTGGAACCGCAGCCCCTGGCAGAGCTGCTGGAGCAGATCGTAAGCAGCAGAAGGCGGCCTTGGGAGGTGGAGGCACCACCAGCCACGGCTCGTCACTGTTCCGTGCGGCTCCTAGGCCTTCTAGCTTAATGCTTCACCCAGGTTCAGTGGGCCATCCTTTGGTAACTGCTGTTTTTGACAATGGGATGGACTTAAGACCCGCAGAGAAGGGCTGGAGATGCAGCTCAGTTGGTAGAGCACTTGCATGCTCAAAACCCTGGGCTCAGTCCCCAATGCCACATACACAGGGTATGATGATGCTCGCATTTAATCCTGGCACTTGGGTGGTAGATGCAGCAGGATACAAGAACTTCAGGGTCATTCTCAGCTACATAGTGAATTTGAGGCTAGCCTGGACTACATGAGACCCTGTGAAAACAAAACAGCTATCTAAAAGGAAGGAGTTGTCTTCTGGGGACGGAAGAAGAGAGGCTAGGCTAGGCCTAGTAGAAAGTAACAGAAATATTTGTGGGGACTCAGAAAGGCCAGGTTGTACACCACTCTGCTACTTCTGGCTCTGAGCTCCTGGGCAGCTAACTTGCCCTCACATCTGTAAAGGAAAATAGCACCTTCTTTCAGTGACTGAAAACGAAGTGCAAGCAGGTGAGGTATTTTGTTCACTGTTGCCATGTGTCCATCTTCCATTGAATTTCTGTGTCACTTCAGCAAGCCACTTTTGTCTGAGCACCCTTCTTGCCTGCTGTCCCAGAGAAGCCACCTCAGCAGAATGCCATGCTTACACAACCAGGGTGCTTTGTTTGAGGTGGGTATAGACACTCCAAAGAAGACCAGTAGGCATTTGGGCATTGGGAACAGCTTGCATATCGGTGTTAGGGTCCTTGGTGTGCTTACCAAAAGCCTATCCATTATCTGCATGGAAGAAGGTGTGAAATTGATTAGCACTGATGGAGAGTGACGGCTGCAGCCAGTCCCCCGGCCTCCAGCAGGCTGCTGTGGGCCACCGACTCAGGCCTGCCATTCGCTGATAGACAGTGTCTCCTTGGTGCCAAGGCCATTTTGCTGGGCACTGGCAAACATTCCAAGGCCATTAGTGCTCAGCAGCCTCTTGCTGCTCCAAGAACCAAGGCAGGAGGGGCACATTCGTGAGTGCTGTTGCTGCCAGCATTTGGCCTCTTGTCTTGGCAGATGAAGCCACCTCATGGGCGTCATGTCGCAGAGCAGTGCAACCTTCTCTCACCCCTTTACCCTGCTGTCCTCTCTCTTTAAGTCATAAACAGCTAGTTTCCCTACTCCCATTATAGACGCCCTACCACCAAGTAAGAACCTGCAAACATTGCTGATGTGAACAATATTTCTAAGGCATTTAGATGACCTTGACCCTCAGATTAGTAAGAAGTGAGTGTCTAATACTTCACCAAGCCCACTCTAGATGACAGAATCAGATGTTGGCTTTTCAGTGTCTCTATGCCACCTTTCCCTGAAAACCTCCATTTCTCTGAGTGCAGTGCACTTGTGTGTGGTTTACACTTGAGCAAGATTTAATAGGGAGAACTGAGTCATTTGGCAAGTGTTCATCAGACTCCTGTTCTGGGTCATGTTGGACCAGGCGCTGGCCAAGGACAAGAGACCCAAGACCCAGGAGTGGCGTGCTGCTGTGGAGGGCTAGAGCAGCTCCAGCCAGCTTAGCGACTCTGGTTCTTCCAGATGTCCACCAAGTAGGGATGGGGTGTTTTCAGTCCACTGCCAGACCCTGGGAGAGGAGTGGGGGAGACAGAGTTGGGCCGAGCCAGACAGTTCCCTGGTTCCCTGGCTCAGGACACATAACGTCACTACCCCAGTGCCTATTTTTTCCTTTGGTGGCCTTCTGTTTTTAAAGTGTTTGAATTTTTGTACTTGGAGAAATTAGATAGGCAGAAGTATAGTAAAAGTGATGCCAAACAGGAAAGCCACAGCCACACCCAGGAGGCAGTAAAGAGCCTTCTGTTTCCTCTTCTCTAGAAGGTCCCTATTAACTTCCAGAGTTTGTTCTCTGCCCCCACCCCACCCTGTCCTTCTACCTTGGGTCTTACAGCTGGTGCCTCCTGCAAGGTCAGGTCTCATTACCTCTGTGCCCTCCTCAGAGCCAAGTTCAGACCCTGGCAGAAAGCCCCTTCCTTCATAACTGGTAGGCAGTGTATGTGTGTCCTTCTTCTGTGCCTGTGAGGTTTCTTGCTGTGGTTTGGTTGGTTGGTTTGGTTTGGTTTTTCAAGACATGATTTCTCTGTGAAGCCCTGGCTGTCCTGGACTCACTCTGTAGACCAGGCTGGCCTGGAACTCATAGATTCTCCTGCCTCTGCCTCGAAAGTGCTGGGATTAAAAGCATGCCCCACTTCCCAGCATGATCTCCTATTCTTAAGATTTTCACCCTGAGCCTGAGGAAGTAACCATTTCTTCTTGACAGAGTTCAGTGTCTGTCCTTGGGTGTTAAGGAGGAGGAAAGGATCTCCCTACCTCCACATTGTTCCTTAACTTTTCTTTTTGCCCCTATTGTTTAGCTTTAAAAAAAACAAACAAAACAAACGACCAAAAAAAACCCCACACAATTCCCCCCACCACTGAAAACACTTAAGTACACATAAGGACATTCTGATGTAACTGCAGCAGTATCGTAGGATTTGATTGGCGGTGGAACTTGTTTTGTTGCTTGCAGTGCTAGGAATGGAAGCCAGGGCCTTGCACATGCTGGGCAAATGCTCTCCTCTGGAGCAATGTCCCCAGTCCTGAGGCTTAATACGCTAAGGAAATAGAAGCATGTACTGGACTCTCCTAGCATTAAATAACTGTGCATTTTCAGTTCATATTATCTTACTACAACAGTGTGTAACTAGAAGAGAGAGCCATCCAGGCCTTGGGCAGGTGCCCAGTGTGTCCCGGCTGTACTCAATGTCCTTGAGATCCAGAGTGAAGTTGGACATACCCCAGGGGCTCCTGGTTAACAAGATTTGAACTTTTAAAGGCCATGTAATGCTTCCAATTCTTCCAGCAAGCAGCAGCCCTCGTGATCAGTAAATATCCAGGGCGCTTGTCTCAGCAGATTTTACTGGGCTCCCCAAACAGGCTGAAGCCCAGAAAAGACCAGGATCCCTGTGGGTTCAATGTGCAGAAGCTCCGTCAGAAGCAAGACGTAATTAGATAGGTGCTGGCAGGAATTTCTGAAAGAGGGAGGAGCGCCTTAGAGAGAGCTTTTTCTTTCTTAGTTCCTGGGAAAATTATACTCAGCAGGTTTATTCAATAAAGTGTTCTCACCACATACTTTGCACTGTAATGACTTACAAATTGCATGCTAATTTTGCCACAGTTAAATCATTCCAGGCTTTATCCTGCAAAGAAAAAGATGGACTCTGTAATGAAACAGTATCCACGGGACTTGATATCTTAAGCAGACCAACTGTTTCTTCAGCATCCAGAACTCACTTGAAGATATGGGTGAACAGGGGTGAAGGGTAGAGTGAATGTGTGGGGTGGGTGACCCTGAGTGCCAGGAGAAGATGCAGACAGTGTGAGTCTGGCTGCCACTATTCTGCTAACTATGCTGGAAGCTTCGAAAGCAAGCTTTAAGAGAGAGAGCATCCTGCTGAGAGTTCCTCTCGGCTCATCTTTAAACCAGTGCCTCACAGACTTTCTCAGCCAGTGAATTTGCCTGTAGAAGCTAGAGGGAGAAGGGGGGCTTCATGGTGTCTTTTCCTCTCTCCTACTTCCCTCTGTTGGATGCCCACAGTTTCAGCCACGGGCCCCTTTGGTATCTTCTGCTTCTTGACACTCATTTCCAGTAAGTCACTGGAAGAGAAGTCAGTGATCTGAGTTCTGGATCCATACCTCTGCCACTTGCCCAACAGTGTGGCCTTGAGCACTATTTTCCCTTTCTGATCCTCGGTCCTCACTCAGTGACCCTAATACCTCACTCCCTGCCACCTCCCAGGCCTGTTGTAGGGTTTGCTAGGATTAGGGCTGTGTCAGGGCCTTCCACAGTTCTGCAGACTCACCGCCAGAGATACAGGGGTATCACCATAGGCTCTTCTAACTCATTAAGTGCAAAGCCAGACCCTGGGGTCCTTAGAGTGGGACACTCCTGGGCCATTCACCATTGTAACTAATCAGACCCTGGAAGTCGTCTGCTTATTCCTGCCATACATCCATCAGGCAGCTCTACCGACATTGACATCCTCCGTTCCCTTCTCACTGCCAAGGGCCTCATTGCAGATGAGCTTTTGCTTTCACACAGTGCCCACCTGACTAGTCTCTCTAGTTCTAGGAGTGTGCCCTGTGGTCCTTTCTCACCCTTACTCTGAGAGTATCTAGGACAACACACACAGAGATGACCAATGTTGTGGTATCATCTGCTCATAGGTGAACCTGTACTAGACCCTGCCACATCCCTCACCCATCACTACATGAAGGAACTGCTTGTACCTGCCTGGATTTCTGCTTTCTCACATCTGCAAGTGCCAGCATTTTGGAGACTGAGGCAGAAGAATCTCAAATATCTCAAATCCGAGGCTAAATCAAACACCTGCTGGACATTTGCCCATGTGTCTCATCTGCCCCAAACACTTCTCTGCACCATCCCTTTTGCAACCTCCTCTGCTGCGTATGGCTGCCCCTCGGTAGCCTTCAGGGCTTGGGTGTGCAGTCATTAGATATGTGTAGAGCGCCTGTCACATACCAAGCAGCTGCAGTAATGTTCTCTCTCACTTCTTAGAAAAACCCCATCCCTGAGAATGCCTGGAGCTTGTCCTTGGTGCCTAAGCACAGCTGTACACAACAGCCTCAGGCTGGGGACTGGTAGTCACAGGCGCTGGCTCTGCCTCCAACCTAAGGACCATGGTACTCCTTTGAACTGCCTGCTTTTGTTTGCTCACTACAGGAGCATTAATTGGAAGAGCAGCGGTCTTGTGCTGTGGGTCCTAAGCACAAAGAACCCTTGGCTTAAGAGAGAACTGTTTGTCAGAATTGTTGTCCAAGTGTTGTTGATACCGGCTCTCCTTTAAACCAAGGAAGTCTTCACTGGTGGAGTTCACGCATGCCTTCTCCCCCAGTAGAATCAGCATTTTCTCTTAACTTCTGCTGTGGTGGGAACTCTGCTTCTCAGTACTGGTTGGCTAGTTCTCCATTGTCAAAAAGAGCGGTTGGGTGTTCCGGGTTTTGTTTGTTTGTTTGTTTTTAGAGCAAAGAAGGCACCATGGTCCTGAGGACCTGGTATAACCCAGGCTAAACACGAGCTCTGCTGCACACAGAGCAGAAGGTACCCTGTGTTGTAGGGCAAGTGAAGCTGCTTGTAGAAACCTGTCACACACAAGTAGTGTAGTGAGTCTCTTCCTTGTGAGCAGGGCCCTGGCCTGAGAGCCCTGGATTCTTCTGCAGCTGCCACCCATTAGCTATGTACACACGCACACCTAACCCCAGATTCCTAGACTGTCTGCCAGCCTCAGTTTCCCCAACTGAGAAGCCACAGCTTCTAGAATGCTTCTTGAGCTCTGTGCCCTATTTTAGAAGCTTTTGGAGGAAGGACTTGTTCGTGGGCATTTGCATCTCTCTTGTCTCTATCTACCACTTCCAGTGGAGCTGTATATTGAGGCTCAGGGGGGTCTGTGTTGTCTTCACAACCACTTCTTTATGACTGTCCCTTTCCATCAGCCAGAGACAGCTCACTACCTGTCATGGCAGATTAGAAATGGCACCCTCAGAGCGTTTCAAGGGCTTGTGACCAGAGAGAAGCGGGGGCGGGCGGGGGGGGGCTGGTGGTTCATTTGTGCTTCCTAAGACAGATTAACATTTAAAGTGGAGATGCAGCTGAAGGAGAGGACACACCAGCCCGCTGCAGTAATAGCACCTCGGCGCTCCACATTCCACCTCCGTGGTGTCTTTGGCGATGAAACTGTTTATTTTAGCAACCCTCCGACAGGCTTATGCTGCTGGGAACTGCAATCTGTTCCACTTACAATGCACCATTCACTCAATTACCATCTAAGATTTTATCCCAGCCCTCTTGTACAGAGGGAACAAAACAAAAGCTATCAGAGTGTCTTCTCAAATTGGATATGGAATTTTCTGGCCTAGCTGTAGTTTCTCCTCCCCCACCCATCATTCCTGTACAGGATGCCAGCCTCACATTAAACTGCTGGGTAGCCCAGGATGGTCCTCAGTTTCTGTTGCCCCTGCCTCCACCTCCCAGGTGTATGCCACCGCGATGGGGTTGCTGAGGCTCAAGCCAAGGGCTTCCTGAGCATGAGGCAAGAGGCACACCCTCCTTCTGGCTACATACCAGCCCTCTTCTCATTTTCAAATTCCTTCTTTCCTGGAAGAAAGGCAGGCCAAGAATCCCATGCCTAATGCTTAATGCTCCTGGTTTACACTGATTCCTACGTAACTTAAAACACGGTGCCTGGATGCTTATCCGCTAATGCTGGAGTGGGTTCGTGCTACTAAGCACTTCCTGCCCTTTTGCACTATGAAAGGAAACACGGGCGTGGAGCCAGTTTGTGGGCCTCTCTGCTCCAGCTCCACCACTCACTGCGCCCGAGCTTCCAGTGTAGAATGTGGGTACCGTAGTACTTCTTACCTCTTGGGGTTCAGAGGAAGAAATGTGATTCATCTAGGGCAGTGCCTGGCACTCAGGAAATTGTGCCACTTTGCTGAAAGTGGAAAGAGGCCTCACACCAGGGAAGTATGAGATCTCCCACTTGGAGGCATGTGATGGTCACATGATATGTCTCAGATTTTCCTGTCTGGAATCTGAAGGTGACACCTGCTACGTGTGCCCAACAGGGGCCACACAGCAAGGAAGGATTTGCATATCAAGGAGGACTGCAGCAGGACTGACTTCTTGCTGCAGCAGAAGGCAGTCACTTTCATTTCTTGACTTCTCTGCTCAGTTCCATGTTCAGTCCAACATATGTAGAGATTTTCATTCTGAAATTTGGTAAAGGGGGTGGCGTGTGCACCCAGACTCTTGGAATGCCTCTTTAATCCCTGTAAATGATAGCCCCATCTAAAGAGCACTTGATTTGCAGACCTGGGTTGTTTGGGAATTATCTGCCCAGGACAGCGGCATACCCAGGGAGTGTGTGTGTTGTGGGGAGATTTAATTTACTGATGGGAGGGTTACCCTGAATGGTTGACTATCAGTATTTGGCTCCAGCACTAGGCATTTCTTGAACCGGCTGTCCTGACCACTGCCAGCCGGCAGCCTAAACTCCATGCACACATGTCAAGCAGGCAGAAATCTTGACACCTGGCTAGGAAGGTGCCTCCGCTTAGTGTCTGTCAGTGTGCTGAAGAAAGGTTGGGCTGTAGGTTATACTCTGTGAGGACCACTTATTACATTCTCTACTTTATCCAGTCACTCCTGAAAGCTGTCCCACCTGCCAGTGGGCTCTCTTTTGGTGCAGCCCTGCTGCCCTGCAGGTTTGCTTGTCTGCAGAGCACAGTCATTGGCATGCTTGAGACCTGGCATCGCTATGGGATGAGTTCACCAGGAAAGAAACTGCATGGAGAAGCTCACGGTGAACCTTTTTAATCCTTAAACTTTGATATTCCCCAGACACAAATCCCAACCAGCTATACAACACTGTTGTGCTGACAGTCAGTTGGGAGTCTCAGGCACCCTTAGTGTCTGTCAGATGTCTAGTTTGACTTCATGTCACCAGGATGCTGGAGAACCAAATCAAGTCCTTATCTTGGAATCTGTGTCTTTAAAAATAAAGAAAAGGAGCCAGAAGTTTACTAATCTTTCCTAAGTTGCCCATGTCCACCCATAGCAAGACTGGGAGAGAGAAGGCAAGGATGTGCTGCCTCGGGTCCTTTGCAAACAGAACAGAACTTGAGAAGATGGACGAGAAAGAACTGTGCCCAACCTTACTTGCTTCCCATCGGGATGACACATGAACTCCTGGGGTTTTGTTGTTGTTCGTTTCCCCTTAAGCAGTGAGGAAATATTTGTATTTTGTGTCCCCAAACCCACAGCCCAGAGTTGTAACAGGCTAAATAAGGTGCCAACTAGAAGGCTCAGCCTCACTGCAAATCACTTTCTTCCTTTTATTTGCGGGGGGTGGGGGGATTCCAGACAGGGTTTCTCTGTGTAGCCTTAGCTGTCCTGGACTCACTTTGTAGACCAGGCTGGCCTTGAACTCACAGCAATCTACCTGTCTCTGTCTCCTGAGTGCTGGGATTAAAGATGGCCCTTCTGAAACTGCTAGGGTGGACACCTGGCCTTCAGAAGCCAGCCCAAGTCTCAGCTCTGCATGGTCAGCATGGTGATGGCCATGCCTTTCTTGGAGATAAGCTAATTTCTCTCAGGTCTGCATTAGAAAATTCTGCTTTCTAGTCCTAAGGCTGTATGCTTGGAGTTGGAACATTGGACAAATGTTGGAGATGCTCCGAGGAAAGGAAAAGAGGGACTTGGTGGAGCTTGATGTCACTCTCTTGGGTCTGTGCTTTCTAGAGAACAGCATGGAGAAGCCTAGGGGGCAGTGTCCTGTCTAGTTAACAGGTCAGGTTGTAGGTAGCGAAAGTGTGACAGGAAGCATTCATTGCCAGGGCACTGGGCCATTGAGAGGAGTACAAGCAGATGACCTACCTCGTTTTGGAGCCCTGTGGTCTTTATCGTCTTTGTTATTGTGAAATCAGTGCCTGCTGGTCACTGGGTGGTTCTGTGGCGAGCACAGTTGTAGGTCTGCATCTCAGTGCTGCCAGCCTCGCCTGCTTGAGCTGGTGTGTCTACCATGGGTGTAAGACGTGACTGCCTGACACCAAAGGCCACCTTCAGGGCCTCAGCTGCTCCCTCCAGTGGGTGGTCAGGGTGGTCATTACTCATACCTCCTCCGTGTCTCTATCACATACTATTCTGTCTGAACTCATGTGAGCTGCTGGTTCCTGGGAACTCACTAACAAACCTTTTCTCTCTTGTGTCCATGCCTGGCACTCCACCACTGTGCTCCCAGCCAGCCAGGCTGACCTCTCTTCACCATTATTTCTGTTTGTTTTGTAGTGTGTTGTTTGTTGGTGTTGTTTTGTTTTGTTTTTTGAGAAAGGGTCTCATTGTGTAGACCAGGCTGGCCTCAGCAGGATCATAGAGAGTCACCTTATTCTGTGTCTAGACTGTCCAGTGAGACTGTCAGATCCAAGCCCAAAGGCTCAGCCTCTCCTGGCTCTCTCAGGCCTTGTCCAGCCTCTGGGTTCCCACAGATGCACACAGAGCAAATGTCCTGTATCAGCGCAGTCTTCAGAAATGGTTCGCTCCTGTACGTTAGGCTCCTACACCGTAAGCATCTGAGAAATGTGTCCACCTTTGCAGTCCCAGCTCAACACACAGTGTCTGGCGCAGTTAAGTGTGGGGTGTATGGTTGCAGGGATTCCAATCCTCCAGAAGCTTTCCTTCGCCTTCTTCTCCCCTCTTTTTATTTTTCTTTCTTTCTTCCCTGCCTTGGGGTAATAGTCTTGCTATTAGACACCTAGTGAGGCCAGGTCCTGAACCGTCTGCTGTTACTCATTTTCACAGAGGTGGATCAGACATGTGTCTCCTCCTCAGGGAGTCTGTATTCTGTTAACGGGCAATTATGTAATAATGAGCAATTTCACCTCCATGTGCCTTGGTTTCTGATTTGTACAATGGGATTAATAATCCCTTCCCGCTCCCCTTTAATTTTGCTCAGAAGGACATGTGTGTGTAATAAGGCTTTGAACTCTGTGGTGCAGTAGAAGTGCACGGTCTGGGCACCAAATGCTTTTGTGAATGAAGTTGATTCCCATGCCCGAGTGAGAAGAGAAAGAGGCTCTTTGTAAACTGTGACATCAGCAGAGCTCTGTGACTACTGTGTGAACATTAACGATTACCAGATTACTGAGGAATTGGCTACTAAATGAGGCTGAGGATTAGTGGTGTGATCCCCAGGCAGAGCGGGCCTGCAGGCTGCAGCCCTCTGCGCTTTGCAGACAGGCCTTTAGGGGTGAGATGAAAAGTAGCCTTGCCTTGCTTCAGGCTGGCCCCCCGGGTAAATAAAGAAGTGCATTATCTGCGACTAAGTGGTCTCTGAAGGGCTTCTGCTGGAGATTGACGGCCATGTGCTAAGCCTTCCCGTTCCAGCGTCCCCAGGGCTCCTTCAGTGACAGGAGCCTGTGTTGTCAGAAGGAAGCGTGGCCATAAAAATAGCCAGGGAATTAGGAAATGGGCCATTGTCATCACAAGTGTGGGCCCAGTGCCTGCTGCCTTAGACTGGGCCACAACTGGAGCAGATTCTTGCGTCCTCTGTTCTCCGTGCGCAGGCTCACAGAGCAGCATTTTAGTAGACACTCGCCGTGGGTCCCACCCAGCTTCCTGGAGCTCACAGTCCACCCTAAAGTCCACTGTCCCGTGAATGATGACATAGACCGTGGCAGAGATCACAGGGAGAGGCCATGTTGTCTCGGGTGCTGATGGGATTTGGAGGCAGTAACAGGTGGTAACCTTAAATAATCAGGAAAGGCTTTGTGGAAGAGGTTGCTTTAAAACACTGTATGCTTGAGAGACACTCAGGGTCTACGTTGGGAAGCATGAGGCCAAGCTGGGGGCAAGGATTCTCCCAGCAGTCCATGCTGCTTGTCCACAGATAGGGGGAGTGGGGAGGGTGGTTTCTAGAAGTGCTGCGGTGATGAGCACTCGAGTGGTCAGTAAAAGCTGCTGAGTCGCATGCCGGAAGTGGGGGAATGGTGGCGAATGTGCATGGTGTCTCTAAGCCTGTTTCGTTGGGAACACCCCCGCACTGATTGCAAGTATACATGTACATTGCTAGCTTTTTTGTTGGGTGCTAACGACCTGAGCTCAGGTCCACATGCTTCTGTGGTGAGCACTTTACCCACTAAGCCATCTCCCCAGCCCCCAGTTCAGCATATTTTTAAGCAGACTAAATTTTAGCCAGGTATGGTGGCACACACCTTTAATCCCAGGAATTGGGAGGCAGAGGCAGGTGGAATTCTGTGAGTTCAAGGCCAGCCTGGTCTGCATAGTGAGATCCAGAATTTAGAGATACCCTGCCTCAAACAAACAAACAAACAAAAACAACTAAATTTTAGAAAAGAGAAAAGTTGATAGTTGCTTAGGCTGTGTCCCTTCAGCTTTTCTGGGATAGAATATGCAGATAAGTGAGATAATGTTAGCCCCAAGTCATCAGAAAGGAAAAATGGGTTTTGAACTCACCTGTGTGGCCTCCATGGTCCATGTAGATAGAATGAGGATTTCCAAAAGATGCTTCAGGACAGAGGGACAAGGGCTTTCCCTGCTGTGTGGTAGCTGTTCGCGTGACTGGACCGGACACTCATCCTTTGCCTCTCTGAAAGCTCTACAGCCCCTCCCCTGTGCTTATTTGTCTCCAGGACATAGTGCGGCGTGGGGAGATCATTGACAGTGACATGGAGGACGAGTTCTACCTGCGGCGCCTCGATGCTGGGCTCTTCATCCTCCAGCACATCTGCTACATCATGGCGGAGGTCTGCAACGCCAACGTCCCCCAGGTAGGAGGGCTCCTGCGCGGACAGAGGCGCAGTGCTTCCCGGAGTCCCTCACCTATGCTGCGTCTGTTTTGGGCGGAGTGAGGGTGACACTGTATCCTCTGATCTCATTCTTTGCTGTCCTTGTTAGATTCGCCAGCGGGTTCACCAGATCCTGAACATGCGCGGCAGCTCCATCAAGATCGTCAGGCACATCATCAAGGGTGAGTTGGGTACTCCTGGCTTGCATCTCTGGGGGCCGCTCGGCTCACTGGACCCCAACAGCGTCCCCAGTAACTGGTGCCCCAGATGATCTGGACTAAAAGCGGCAAGCTCTTCTCCACTTCACCATGCCAGGTCACTGTGTCAAACACAGATGATCAGATCAACCTGTCACTGTCTCTCCCCTTCTTCCAGCTCCACAACCTAAATACACAGATGAGAAGCACCAGGGCTCAGGGACGGCTGCTTTTAAAACACACTTGGTGGGGAGTTGGCTCTGTTTAAAGTGCTTGCCTCATACAGCATGAGGACTTGAGTTCAGAATCCCACCACCCATGTGTGAGGCTTAGCACACATAGGGAGGTGGGGACAGGTCAGCAAGTCTAGCTGAATTGCTCAGTTCAGGTTCATTGAGAAAGCTGTCTAACTCCAATCTCTGGCCTTTGCACGCATACACACACTCACACACAAACATTACATTCACACACTAAAGCCACAGCAAAGCAGAGAACAAGGACATGGTTTTTAACTGCATAAAGTAGGACAGAGAACAAGGACATGATAAGAAGCAACTGGAGTTATAGAGGCCAGAGCAGTGGCTGTGAGGTGGAGCTTTAGCAAGACTCGCCTCTCACCCTGTGCCAGCATCCCTTTCCTTTGTTCTCCTTTGTGGGAAGCTTAAATGAGCTGCTTCTGACTTTGTAGTAAGTACTCAGGGTGAACCTCCCTCCTTCCCCTATCCTCTGTGACATCTCCCAACTGCCCTGGCATCTTTGTCTGTACCTGACCAGGCTAGGGTAGCTCTGGAGAGGCCCCTGGTCACCCAGTGAGCCTCAGTCACAAGGCAAGACTGTCTATACTGAGCTCAGGCTACAGTAGCACCGTGGGCCACGTCAGCTCTGTGCTAACTGGGGCATGGTGGGCTTACATGTTCAGGATGGTAACTCCAGAGCTCAGGGTTGGGTTGGTGGAGCACAGACAGACCCACTTCTGTCTCTGGACTTGGTCTGCCCACTGCTCAAATGAGGGGATGGGCTACACTGACCTTGAGGCTTTGCCTTTCAGCTGCTCATAGCCCTCTTGCAGGCGGGAGGATGAGCAGATGAGAGGCTGTGGGCAGCTCTCAGCCTGCCTCCTGGCTCTGTGATGGGTGTATTACCTCAGGAGGAGGCCCAGGCTCTGAGCACCATGGGGTTGAAGGAGGTGGTTGATGGGAGCTATTTGAGTCTCAATAAGCTCAATAAATGATGGTCATAAAATGTTAGGTAATTACACTCATCATTGCCATCACTAAGGCTCAGCTGAAGGCCTGTGGGAGGCCTCAGAAGAGAAGTGGCGTGAAGCTGGTCTGTGGGGCTGAGACAGCAACATTCCAGGAGGAAGGAACAGTGCAGGTGGAAACCATATGCTTGGTGCAGCCCTGCCAGGCTGCGGGCATGACCCCCATTGTGTCCATTCTGATGATGGATAGTTATCTGAGGCCTTGTCATCTGCTCTTTTCTCCAAAGAGAAGACAGTGGGGGTGGCTCTGGTCCCGTAGGGGACCCTGGGTGTTCCCATCAGTATCAGAGCCTCATGAATTCATTAGTGTGAGCCAGCTTCCTCCAAGGGTGGGGCCGTGGTGACTGCACCCCCAGCCTGTAAATGCCATTTACTTCCAACGCCCACATGTTCAATTAGAGCTTTTCATTACCCTCGGCTCTGCTGTCTTGCTTCCAGGCTTCTCCCCGCACCTCCATCCACTTAGTCAAAACAGTGAGCTTCCAAGAAGGAGAAAGTGTTGGTAGCAGTTTGAAACGTAGTAGGTGGATGTTTTCCCTTCTGAACTGTTCTGTGTATACCTTGGGTCATTTAAAACATCCCATTTGAACCAGCCTCTGCCACCCTCTGTGCCGACTGTGTATTCACTGAGGGCCTGGGCAGCTGCTCTCTGCTGGGGCTTCCTTCTCCCCAGCTCAGATTAGACCTCACACCCTCCTTCCAAGCCAGCCCTGCAGGAAGTCCCACCCACTCTGCCTCCATACTCTGTCTGAATCTATTCACTCCTCTCTCTCCCTCTGTATTTCTCCCCAGCCCTTTATCACAGTCAGTCATTGTTTTTATTTATGTGTTTGTTTACTCGTTTGATCTGTCTCGTGCATTAAAATGGAAACTCCAGGATGTAAGGCACGTTGCTGCCTTATTTGCCATGTCTCCTACCTCCTGGGGCAGTCAGCTCACAATGAGACCCCAACAGTGTTTCGACGCTGCCCATCGAAGCCCTCCTCTGATAGGGATTAATGGAGCTGATGTCTCCTAAGCTCCCTCCTGGCTAGCTAGGTACTGTGTCCCCAGCACCTGCTTGTGGAGTATGCAGATCTGAGGGACACAGATGGGTCAGTGACCAGTTACAGTTTGATCACTCAGCAAACACTGCTCTGGCCCCGATCTGCCAGACAGGCAGTCCTTCTCCATTCACAGTCTGATGATCATAACAGCTAAGTGCCACTCAGGAGTTGTAACCGTGGAGCTAAGGGCAGCAGACGGGTAGGAGGGCAGTGCATGGCCCAGGGGAACCCAGGCCAGAGCTCTGGCAGGCTTCGGTGATCGGGACTAGACCCCAGCAGTAGGCAGTAGCACTAGGGCAGGTTATTAGGGCGCATGGTAGGTTTGGGATCCATGTAGTAACTGCGACTCCCTGTTTGCCAGACATCTCACTGGAGCTCGCAAGAGGTGGTTTGAGGATTTGAAGCCGCTTCTGTGCGGGTGACAGTTACAAGTAGGGAACTGGACACCATTACTTGTTTGAAAGGGCCTCATTATAATAAAAAGGGTGTCAGTTCCTTCCTACAGGCCAGCTCTGCCTCTCAAGAACATGCCAGGGGGAGCCCGTCCCTGTGCCATCACCCAGAGCCTGTGTCGTAACTATGAACACCCCTCACAGGTGCAGAAGGACCCTCAGGGCCAGTCACTTGGCAGTGTGAGGTCAGTGTTGAGATCAGAGGACACGCCAGTGAGTCGGGGCTGGCTCTGTGCAGGCCACCCCAGAAAGCCAACCCTGCCTGCCCTGCCCTCCTTTCTATCCCTGCCTCTCCCCTACCCTGTCACCATCAAAATGAGTGAAGAAACAAAGCCTCATAAAGAAAACCAGCTCATCACTCTGTCCGCTTTGATTTTAATTTTGTTTTTCAGTTTGGGTTGCTTCTTTTTTTTTTTTTAACATACTAATTAGATGAGAGCTTTTTTTCTTTGATTTGATGGCCTACATATTTCCTAAGTTTTGCTGGCAAGATGACAGCTGATGTATCCCTTGAGGCCTCAGGAAACCGCTGATGAGGCAAGCCCAGCAGGGGACTTTTCCCAGGGTTTCAGTCCCCTTTTTCATGGTTTTCCTCCCTCCTTTTCGGTTAGGGGGTGCCAAGAGCACTGGAATAATTGATGGCTCATTAGAGCCCTGCTTTCTGCAGACTGCTTACTCGGCGCTCCGGGTCTAACCATCCCCAAACAGGCGGACAGGCCCCTGAAGGAACAGAGAAAGGCAGTCCCTACGCTGGGCTCCTCAAGGATAGCAGTGTCCTCCTCCCTCCATCCTTGATGCCTGGCACACAGCAGAACATGGTCACTGCTGAATGAACTGTGTACCAGGGTGGTGTTCAGGCCTGTCTGCGACAGGAATCCAACCCCAAAGGAAGAGCGATCCCCCACTGACATGCACACACATGCACACATATGTGTACACAGCATGCAAACACAAACATGCACACATGGTCTTAGCCACACTTCTTGGACTTAGTTGTTGTTTTAGTTTTAGGGGTTTGTTTTGCTTCATTCTTTTATGTTTTTGAGACAGGGTCTCCCTCTGTAGCCCAGGCAGATCTTGAACTTGTGATCCTCCTGCCTTGGCTCCCTGAGCAGCTGTGATTACAGGTCCATGACACCAAGCCATGTGTAGCCACACTTTTGCCATGTGTCTGGTCTCCCAGAATCCCTGGAATGCAGACCAGCCCACTGAGCACATAAGGACACCAAGACTCCTGGGTTTAGTGCTGTCGCTCGTGTCACGCTCACTCGGGTGCCTGGTGTAAGGCTGAAATGCATTGGACTTCTAGGAGCGACGATGTGCTTATTGCATGGGGCCCTTCCTTCCTTGGCCCGCAGCTGGCAGCAGCCTGGACTGAGGACCCAGCAGGAAAGCTGTGACCAGTGCAGTCAGCCTCCGTGTAGTGACGAGTGGGTGCTGGAGCAGCTAAAATGGCCACATGGCCCAGCAGCAGCAGTTTCCTTTTCAGAGTGTACCCGGAACATGTCCCCCTGGCCCAGCAAAATGCCCTGCTAAAGCATGTCACCAACCCCAGTATTGTCAAGCCGGCACCATGGACCTGAGGGACCTGCCTTGGCAGTTTCTGCCTCATGCTTGGTGTGTGTCACTGAGGTCTTCAGTATGGAGATGCTGGCCTGCCCATCCCTCCCTCCTCTTTCATCCCGCATCTCATATGGAGCTCTGAGTAAGCTGTGCGCACTGGTCCAGGCCCCCGCCTGGACAACAGCTTTCCCTTTGCCCTCCCTCCCCCTTTCAACATAAACAGAACAGCTTGTATTCCATGTCTGTGTGGTAAACCTGCTGTCTAAAGTTTGCTTTAATATTTATGCGTTCAGCACTGCTGCCTGGGTTAGAGCTCCATCAAAGCCCTTATTCTAAGAGCATTTCAGTTGCTGAGGAAGTAGGGAAGGGAGTGGATATCTGCTGTCTCCCTCTGTCTAGCCTGCCCCTCCTCCTGCTGGTCCTCCGTCGCTGTCTTCCCCACCCCATAGTGTTCCCTTCAGCTAGCATCTCCCCTCTTCCTTCCATGCACAGCAAAGAGAACTCTCCCCAAGACCTTTGGGAGGAATCTGTTCAATATTTATCATCTGCTGCAGCAGCTGAAATAACTGGCAGTAGCCGGCACCAAGACCTGCTCCAACCAGAACTCCAGAAATAAAGATGGAGGCTGGGGCCTAGACAATGCCCCAGCTGTTCTGTGGATACAAACTGCCAGATGTCAGAGACAATGGAGGAGCCTAGGCTGGGTCACCATGTCCGCTTCTGGGAATGGCCAGCTACCTGTGGGACTCTGTCCAGTCTCTGCCCTCCGCTGGCATGTGTCCCTGAGAGCAGCTCTGATCTGACAGAGGAGTGGATCCCCAGTCCACCCCACAGCTGTCCCAGCCACTGAGGCCATCAGCACAGAAGTGTGTCCAGGGCTGCCCTGTAGAACAGCTTTGGGAAGCTCCAGGAGCAATTTTTCCCAGAGGTTACGAACAAGCAAGGGCAGGGTATTGCTTAGATTGGCAAATGACACTTTGGGGACCAGTCGCACCCCTATTTCTTTCCACTGCTTATATTGATTCTGGGTACATTTCAATTCTTGCAGCCCATGCTTGGGCAAGCCGCCGCAATTCCTTCACATCCTCGGTTGCTTCTGTGAGCAGGACTGGCCCTTGGCCTGCCTGTGGCTGCAGGGGTTACGTCAGCCACATCTGTAGAACTTGGCACCCAGTAAGTGTAACCCGATCCCAGAGTGTGGCCCATGAGCTGGCCTTGCTTCCCTCTGCTACAACCTAACGGAGAACCCTGCTGAGGTGGGAGTAGGGACGGGCATTCGCAGCCTTGGCAGAGACAGCTCAGCAAGGGGCTTGGGCACAGACTCGCTCGCTGTGTTCTGTGCATCCGGGATGCCGTCCCTCCAGGGAAGTGACTTGGAACATTTGTTGAGAATGGAAAAGCAGAATGATCACACCAGGACAACAGAGTACATGGTCCTGGTTACTGCCCCAGAGCCCTTTGCTGACCCATAGATGACCAAACAGGATCTGCCGCTCGCTGCCTCGACCCTGGGCAGCCCCACACTGCTTTCTTTAGGTCATCAGCAAGCCTCCCTTCCCCTCACAGCTTCAGGCAGCCACCGTGTGTTTTGTTTACATCTTGCTCTCTCTTCTGGAAAGTGGACATTGCAGAAGCAAAGCCTCATCTCTTCCTCTTTTCTTCTTACTGTACTGAGGATTGAATGCAGGGCCTTGCTCATGCTGGCCAAGCAGTCTAACACTGAGACACACCCCAGAGTTTGCTATTTAAAGCAGCAGAGTGGGCCTGAAACCTTGCATTTCTAGGATGTTCTCCCATGATGCCATGCTGCTGATCATGTTCCCACACTGCAAAACACAAAACAGGACAGAGTTTACACGCTCTCTTGCCTGTTTGTGCTACTATAACAAATGCCTAAGACTGGATATTTCATTATAAAGCTTGAAGCTCCGGAAGCTGGGAAGTCCAAGATCAAAATGGGCCTTTGGCATATGAGAGACAGGCCAAGAATGTTGTCTGTTCCCATGTGACAGAACAGAAGGCCCTCACCTGTTCCCAGCGCCTTTGTGCAAGAGTCAAATCCCATTCATACGGGGGTTGGGGCCACAGTGTTAACTGATGAGGGACGCAGATGTCCAAACACATCAGTGCTTGCTAGGTGTGTGTTGAGTGACTGCATGAAGCTGAGGACAGAGGTGCTAGAAGACATGGGTGTGGAAAGGTAGGTCAGACCCTTCCACAGAGAGCCTCCAGGATCTCGGCTATAGCTGCCACGAAGGGCTGGCCCTCAGCGGCTCTCAAGCCTCAGACTCATTGTTGCACACTGAGATTTGGGAACAGTGTAGAAAGACACAACTTGGGACCACATCCATGGTCCAGCCTAACTCACCCTGTCCTTTTTCCCTAGAGTACGCAGAGAACATTGGGGACGGCCGGAGCCCTGAGTTCCGAGAGACGGAGCAGAAGCGCATCCTGGCCTTGCTGGAGAACTTCTAGAGCCGGGCAGAGCTGCAGAACCCCAGCCCCCTCCTGGACTCCCTTTTTACAGTTGTGTAGCTTGAGCAAATTAAAGCTAGTTTTGGTATCCTCTGGCTGATGTTGTGCGTAAAAGCCTCCCGCCAACCCTGTCCTGCTCCTCCACAGCGGCCACAGGAATCGGCACACCTAAGGAAGGCAGAGCTGCCTCACCCTGACTCCCCTGGTCCTGGCAAGTGGAGAGGGTGTTGGTGGTGGGCTAGCCAGATTTGTCACTAGGAGGCTGCTGGTGACAGGAGACGCCTGCTGTCGGTGGCGCCTGTTGGAGCTGTTGGTGTACCACTCTGAGCCTAGCACTGCACGTCCTCGGGGCTTCAGGTCTGCAGGGTGAGAGGATTGCCCGCCACGGCAGTTCCACCACATCTCAGCCGCGAGCGCTGCAGGCTCGACATGACCACAGCAGGCAAGTCTGTAGACACACACACATCTGTGGCTGCTTGGAGCTCAGGAGCCAGGGAGTGCAGCGAGGAGCAGCTGAAGGGCGGCTGGTTTTCTCACAGGATAGTGGGAGTGCTCTGCGGTTGCTTGTGGCATGGTTACATGTATGTGAGCGCACCAATAGCATAGAGTTGTACATTTTAAGTGGGCAAATCAAGTGTGGACTGTATCCAGTAAAGCTGTTAAGAAAGAGATGCCAAACCATCTGAAGAGGCAGTTTGATCTGCCTCTCTAGTCTTCCAATGCATTTCCCAAGAATTGTCATAACACTCATGTGGGAATTTCAACTTTACTGTTTGTAACCATAAGATTTCATTCTTGGGTGGCTAGAGTGGTACACGCCTTAATACCAGCACTTGGAAGGCAGAGACAGGCAGATCTCTGAGTTCAAAGCTAGCCTGACCTACAGAGTGAGTCAACCTACAGAGTGACCTACAGGACAGCCAAGGCTACACAGAGAAACCTTGTCGCAAAAAACACCAAATAAAAAATAATAATAATAATAATAATCTGGAATGGCCATGATGCTGGTGTTTTAAGCTCCTGAGAGGTTCTGAGCATAGGAGTCAGGGGTTTGGGTAAGGTCAGTGGATGAGCCTGACTTTACTCAACCGTGACCCTTTGGATGTGTGGTTTTGACTTCTTGTGACATCTCCAGAGCAGGCTGGCAGTCCCCCTAGTGCTCATGGGAAAGAAGAGCCCATGACGACAGGTGTGGTGAATACCTTTGATGCTGACTGCCTTCCATCTTGTATGGTGTGGCTTACCTCCAGCTGAGGTGAAATGAAAGCTTCACCACCGCCACACTCCCTACCCCCCACCCCACCCCACCCCAAAAACATCATAGTCAGCCTTGGAGGAGAGTCCTCACATGCCAGGGGGTGTGCAGCAGCAAACACAGGGTTCCTTACAGCAAAGCATGAGCCCTCCCTTGCACAAGCCTACGGGTCCCAATGCCACACAATGGTGTGCTTCCTGCTACTTGCTGAGCCCCAAGGGACCAGGCGTCAGGTAGCCACCGAGCACACTCTGTGTCAAGCAGTGTCCACATGGTGGCCGGCACTGAGAGCACAAGCCAAGCCAGACCCCGTGGGTCAGCTCTGGAAGGTTGTGTGAAGACGGAGGGTGTGCCCCACCATGGACTGAGCATTCCAGCGTGTCAGAAGCAAGTTCACACTGGTTACCGCTTCCATCACCTCTGGCCATCGTAGCTACACACACGACACCTACTTCCTGGCCCCTGCTTTGTACCTGTACCTTTCCCACCGCAGCAGCCACACTGGCCTGGCCATCCCCGGCTGTGGGAAGCCAATACTGAGGTCTCAGGGTTCCACAGGGCTCAGGTCCTGCGGCCAGTGAACCTCAACCCACATTCAAACCGAGATCTGTGATCCGCTGCTGCAGTCCTCCGGTCCCTGCGCACTGGCTGACACAGCTTCGATCTGTCAGCATGCTGTCTCTGTCTGTGTGAGCTTTAATGAGTCCACAGAGCAGAGCGCGTGCATGGGCGACCTATGGAATCACTGACTTTTCCAGCTGAAGATGGTTCGCCTTTGATCATTGCTTGTTCGATCCTTCTCGTAGTTTTTTTTAACTTTATTGGGTTTTAGCCAGGTAATACTTACACATGGTATCCGAGTTCAAATTTTAATTTAAAAAAAAAATCACATAAGGAGCCTCCTTGTTCCTGGAGCTGCTCCAGCCACCCAGCCATCTTCCCAGTATACGGACATTGCCCGGCCACGAGCTTCCAAAGGCCGGGCCTCTTACCCGTATGCAGGTCTGCGGCTCAGGGAGCCAGGCTGCTGGGCTGTCCAGACACCAGTCCTCTGACGGGGGCTCCTGACTGTCTACCCATCATAAGCCACCTGAGAGCCTTGCTCTGCCCCTCTGCCAGAGCAAGTCAGAACTGAGGCCCCCTTAGTCTCGCAAATGAAAACACTTGCCTAGCCCGTGCAAGGCCCTGGGTGGAGAGAGTGAGTACAGAGTCTTAGGACAGGAGAGTGCACAGTTCCAGGGCCTTTGAGGCTGATGGGACATGATTGCTGAAGTGTGGCTTCTACCCTGACCATACCCCATTGCATAAAGCTGAGACCTTTAAATGCAGCTCAGACTCATGTCTTTCTGCTCCCTGGGCTCCTGGGCTGCAGTGCGGTGCCAGCCCGTGAGGCCACCCACAAGCCAACTAAGAGGCCATCTGCTACATGGAGCAGCCTGTGCTCATCCCTGCCCAGGGGGGTACTCCCCGGGCTCCAGTATCCTGGTCCAGCCACTCTTGGAGCTCGAAGCTCTCCCTTCCCGTCCATCCTGTGTCCACAGCTGAGTGGTCCCAGAGCAGAATGCTGCAGAGAGGCAGTATTTCTGTTCCCATCCGGATAGGATCTAAGAAACCCTGGCTAGAAACTCCTCCTGAGGTGAAGGTCGAGTCTTCCTCCTCCTCCTGCTGCTGCTTGGTGGTGGGGTCCAGATGCCTGAATCTACCTCGAGAGATTTGCAAGCGGGTCACATCCCTTTCCATGGGGGCTGTGCTCATGTGCTGGAAGGCATCCCTTCAGCCACCCGAAGTACTACCAGTGCCCAGGTGGCACCTTCTGCCATTACCACAAGCGTCAATTTAGTGTCAGCAGGGAGACGAGACTCACTGTCCTAGAGGCAAGACTTCTTGATGAGATTTCTTACCCAGCAGCAGAGGTAAGGCAGCCCCACATTTTCAATCTGCTGTGTTCTTCACTGCACATGGAAAGTGCCTGAATCACAGCGGTGGGCCTTAGTTATCGATGCCAGGAAAAATAGCAAGCTTCCTCTGCTCACCTTCGTCTTGATTAGCTAACACATGCCCTTGGTAGAGGCTTGGGAAGGCATGTAAGGGTGCCCCGCCCAAATCTCCCCTCCAGATATGTCTCCTGGCCACTCAGCCTCCTCCCCAGAAGCAGGCACCCCCTCCAGGTCCACCCAGGATGGCCTCATCTTGTTCTTCCCCTTGTTTTTCCATTGGACATCTGACACAGGACACACACTTGCTGGTTCCAACAGCTGAGCTTCATTGCAGAGCTGGGCCCTGATGTCGCTGCTGAGTTGATGGGCGCACTGCTTGTGGCTGGTCTTTGGCTAAGGCACCAGTGTGTGAGCGCTCAGTGTAGGCCGTCACTGCACATATGTCTAAATTCTAAAGGAGAGCTGCAAAGTCAAAGAGGAGAGGATGTTTGTCATTGTCGCCTGTGTGGACATGTCCATCAGCAGCATGTATGGTGTCCTCCTGGGAAACAGGTGCTGGTGTGGCTCTGGTGGCATTTGGCCTGGATCTCTCTTGTGAACCACTCCATTCAGGGATGTAGAATGCCTTTGCAGGATGTGTGGGGTATTAGCTAGTGGCCCCAGTGTCTCCCCACAAGCCGCAGGCCTGAAGCTGCGTTCCTCCCTGAGGCCAGTGTGTTATCACTACCCACACTTCAGCCGGACCTAGAGCTCTGCCCTTTGTCTACAGGGCAGAGCTGAGAGTGGAACCTTGCCATCCATGCTCCTCATCCCAGAGCCGCAGTTCCTCCTCAAGGAAGGGATTCGGAAAAAGTAAAGAAGGCGGCACAGAACACACCAGAAGAAGAGCCCTTGCTAGATGTGCAGGAGGCCCAGGACAGCGCGCCCTCCCCTGGCAGCTGCAGCCCCTGCTGGCCACTGGTGGCGGTCACTTGAGCATTCCTGTGGCCAATTCCATCGAGCCCCGTGGGAACAAGGGGGGCAGGCTGCCTCGTCTCCCAGCTGGCCCAGGGTCAAGCCTTGTCTTCACTTCCTGTGGCCCTTTCAATCCCTACAGAAAGAACAGAAACAGCCCACTGCAGCCCAGGACGCCAAACCCTGACCCCCAGGCAAGAAGCAGCCTCACGAAGTCACCAAGAGCGGGAACTAAGGGAGAGCAGCTCCAGGCCCAGTCAGCCCAGACTGTCCAGAGCCTTCCTGGACCTGGGTAGGTGGGAAGAAGCTGGAACAAACTGTATAAAAGCCTGACCATATGCCTAGCCAGACCATGTGCCCGGCCACAGCCTCCAACCAGGAGGCTCAGGAGCTCAGCCCAGCCTCCTGAGAGAACCACCCACTGTCAGGGTCTCACTGCTTTGAGGATCCCCCACAGACTAACCCCGTGCCCCCACATGGTACCCAGGTGCCTTCTCTACCCATCCCCCCACCTTTTACTGAACAGCCACCATATACCACGTGGGAACAAAGCAGGTATTGTCCTTACCTTGAGGACAAACTGGAAGTCAGTAAAACTTGTAAACAAATGCACAGGACAATTTTTTAGAGTCAAAACAGCAAGCAAGGTGTGCAGTGGTGGGACCGAGGAGCAGGGCAGTGGCCAGGCTTAGGAGACAGAGGGGGTGGAGAGAGGTGGTTGGCAAATAGAAAACCTAGAGCAGAAGGACCCAAGTACAGACACGGAAGTTCTGAGGCAGAGAGAAGATGCAGCACTCTCCAGAAAGCACCAAAGAGGCCACAGCAACTGAACCCACGGAGAGGTGAAGGCCAATCAGAACTGGGCCAAAGTGGCAGGCAGATGAGGGGAGTCCTGAGCTTGGAAGGGGTGAGACCTAACTTTAAAGCCACGCCCTTGGGAGCTCTATGGGAGGTTGCACCGTGGAAGGCGACATGGTAAAAAGGAGCTTCAGGGACCAGTGTAGCCTGGGCCAGTCAGCAAGCCCTGGTGTTCTGAGCCACAGGGACAGACACTGAAGATTGGGTTGGGGAGATGGAGACAGAGCCAGCCAGGCTCTGCACAGGAGGGCCTGCCCAGAGCTTTCCCCAGCAATGAGGCCTGGGAGCCATTTCCTGGGCCGCCAGGAGGCAAGTGGGGCGGAGGAGCGCCTGACTCAGTATATAAATATCTTTAATGAATAAATAGAAGTGCTTTTAAGGCTGCCGAGTCCCATCATTTCCACCTGCCATAAAATTTCATTAGAAGCAGGCGCTGTAGGGGACAGCCGGCCGCCATCAATCCACCCACCCACCCCAGCCCTGCCTGGCTCCCAGGTGACCAGTCTGAGGCCTCTGTTTCACACATGCTTGCCCTGTCTTGGGAAGCATGAGGCTACAATAGGCAGGGACACGTGGCTTGTCACTGATAGTCCCTCCCTGGGTAAGCAGAACCCTGCGGCCTTCCCTGAAGCTTACTTGAGCTGAGTCCAGGGCAGCCGCTTTCAGCATAAAGGAACTCGGGAAGCCTCAGAGCTGGAGAAGCCCACCTCAGGGAATCCAGCTTTTCAAGTGAGGAAACGGACCCCCAGAAGAGCAGGTGCTATGCTAAGGTCACTCAGGATGAGCAGACCCAGACTCAAGCTATGACATATCTGCTCTTTAGTACCAGCTAAATATTCACTGGGCCAAGCCCTCATCAAGCACCATCTCCCTGACTGGTGACTGACCCATTTTACAGAGGCAAGCACTGAGGCAGTGGTGAGCCATCAGCACCTCTGGGTCTCTGAGCAGCCCTTTTCTCTTGTTCTCATGTGTGCTGGGCCTGGGGTTGTGTTTTCTCTAGCCTCAGCCATCAAACTGGGAGGCTGAGACAATCTTGACACGCTGTAGCCCAGCGTGGCCTCAAATTCACAGCCAATCTCCTGCCTCAGCCTCTCCAGGGCTGGTATTAAAAGTGTGAGTCACCATGCCTAGGAGTCTATGGAAAGACTGGGGTGGAAGAATTCCCCGAGTGACAGCAAGCACCAGCGGAGAGTGAACTGCAGGCCACTGACTGAAACACATCTCTGAGCCCAGCAGTGTCTTACAAGTCTCCTCACCAGCTTTGCAAATAAAACACTGAACAGAGAAGTCAAGGATTTGCACAAGGTTGCACAGCTCTCTT
Organism: Pachyuromys duprasi; assembly: GCA_028658305.1. Taxonomy (NCBI): domain Eukaryota; kingdom Metazoa; phylum Chordata; class Mammalia; order Rodentia; family Muridae; genus Pachyuromys; species Pachyuromys duprasi. Next base: position 135,788,985 of record CM053766.1, on the reverse strand, counting down.
CATAATGGGGATGCTGAGACATCCCCATTAGGTTCTCCACTGACCCCGGTGCCAGTGGCTGTGGAGCCAGAAAGCCTAGCCAAGTGAGCCGGCCCGGCTGGCAACCCGCCTGGACATCCAGTCATCAGTTAAGCCCACTAAGTGGCCATCCGCAGCCTGGCCAGCTGTCTTCCCTCCTTGTCTCACCTCAGCCCTCTGGGAGCCAGGGGACAGGCTTCTGGCCCAGCTGCTGCAGGAGAAAGTCTGCCAGGAACTGGGGGAGAGAGAACGATGCACATAGTAGGTGTCATGCAACGGACTCCACGCAGCGTCTGTGGGCGGCCACTGGGCCTTTCAGACTCCAGCCCTGCCCCTCCCCAGCTGTGTGACTCTGAGCAAGTCCTTTCACCTCCCCGAGCCTCCCGTTTCCTCATTTTGGGCTCTGCAGAAATGGTCCACTGAGTGTGTTCACTGAGGGCAATGAACTAGCACACTTGGAACAGACCCACGCGCAGCGCTGAGCCATACTGCACCACCTTACCAATCATCACCAGCTGTTTCCTGATCCTCTTCCTCTCTGGACTGAGCTAACACCTTTGTTTATACTGTCTAGAAGGACTGACCACACCCACAAGGACAGATGACTGTCCACCCATCCATAGACCCAAAGCCAGGGTCCCACAGGCGCAGATCATTCGTTCAGCGAGCCTGCACAAACCCAAGTTCAGTACCCAGGATCACAGGCCTCCACCCACGCCTCTGACCTGTCCCCCACCACCGCTGCAGGGAGTGCTGGGCTCTCTACAGCCCCCCTCAGCAGAGGCAGAGACAGAAGCAAGCATACCCACCCTGGAGCAGTGAGCTGGGGTCCCAACCCTCCACGCTGCCCTCAGGAGCAACTTCACTGGCTAACTTCACTGGGCCAGCAGGCTGTAGAAGACAGGGTGGCCCAGCAGGGTCGAAATCGAGGGAGAAGGGAGAAGAGAGTGGCTGAAAGGAAGGCCACCACAGCTGTGAGCTATCAGAGGAGGCCTGGGGGAGAGTGTCAGGGCTGAGACTGACAATCATGGGGGTATCGGGGCTGAGGGAGTATTCCTGGCAAAAGACACAGAGTACACAGGTCTTTGCAGCAGGCACGTGCTTCGCACACTCAACAGATAGATGTGGTGTGGCTGAGAATGTGAGATGGATGCAGAGGTGAGGGGCCGAACTGGAGCTTTGTTGGCCAGGGAGGAGTTGGACCAACTTCAGCCTGCAAAGGGGGCTCACTGGAGACTGGTAAATGGGTGCAAAATGGCCACAAAGCGTTTGTGTGAAGGAATGGAGAGGAGAGACTGAAACGCCACTGTGGCTGGGCAGGGCCACTCTCATCCTCCATGTCTGTCTGGCTTTATCTCAAATGACCCTCAAAGTGGCCCAGAGCAATAAACACAAAACACCTGAACTTGGGACACAGAGGTTCCAGAGCCTGTTATGGCTGAACGTTCCCTGTAATCACCTAAGCTGGGCCCGAAGGGCAGGCATAATGTCTTATGTTTGAAGACAGCACAGCCTTCCTGAGGGGCCCAGGGCAGGGTCTGGAGAGCCCTCTTGAAGCTGGGCCCTCCCAGACCCATCAGCCTGTCCTTGTAGATGAGAAGCCTCGGCTCAGAGAAGAGTCTGGCTTGTGCTCGGCTGCTCCAAGTGAGGCCCGAGACTAGAAGTCTGAGTCCGGCAGTGGCCAACAGAATATGTCCTGGCAGTCTGTTTCCTGTTACAGCAGCAGACACAACAATTCAGGTGGTGGGTGGAGGTCCCTCCTGCCTGGACATCAGGTGGGGCTTCTCGGAGGGGGAAACGCTAACTCGGCCATGGAGGGCAGTAATAGCTAATTGGAAATTATCCAGGACCAGGCTGGATGGCACAAAAGAAGCCAGCACAGAAAGGGAGCTGCTCCAGAGCGCAGAGCACAGTCCAGGGCTGTGGACAGGGAGGCTGAAAGGGATGAAGTCACCTGGGAGGTGGATGGACGCTGGCTGCCACTCAGGAAAGCCAGTATGAAAGTCCCTCCATGGTGCTGGCTTCCAGAGGGGCAGTGACCTCAGGATAAAGAGGCAGGGGGCGTGCTGAGGGCTGGGTAGACAGAGCTTGGTAGGTCAGAGCCTCTTCAGACATGTCCAACCTTTAGGAGGGCTGCACCAACCCAGGATATGTGTGAATGCAGTCCAGCACATCCGTGGTTCACAGTGTGTGTCCATACAATCCCCCCTCTAAGTAGGGCTTGTGAAGCCCACCCAAAACCTCAGGGTTCCTCTCTCTAAAGCCACAGACTTCACTAGGTCCTTGAGATAGCCCCTCTTCCGTGGGTCTCCATGGTCAAATTCAACCTGTATTCCATGCTCCTTCCCGCCCACCCCTGCAAGACAGGGTGACTGCTGTGTCCCCAGAAACATAAGCTGCCCTTCATCCGTGTCTCTTACCATCCATCCGTCTGTCTACCGTTCTCCCTCCCAACCTGCCTGTCTGTCATGCCAGCTCCTTGCTGTATGGGGACTGAGGAATGACTGAACTGCCCCTGGGCTGCACTAACAGCGGAGGCCATTGTGACAAGGATGGGGACGACTCAGGGCACCAAGAACACATGATGGGAAGATGAAGCTGGGAAGGGGGAGGGAGGAAGAGGAAAAGGAGGGCCCACCCCTGCCCGTCCCCTCAGAATAGGCACGCTGCAATGTCAGCATCCCAAACAAAGGGCAGTGGTACATTATTAGTGTTATTAATTATCATTAAGCTAATTAAATGCTAATTACAACTAAGAACATGGTGATAAAAGTACCACCTCGGATTTAAGCCTCCGCCTCCAGCCCCGGAGTGAGTGAGGCCCCAGCTCGCCCCATCATGCTGCGCTCAGTAGGTGCTCAGCCGAGCCTGCATCCAAAGCCGCAGCTCTGACATCTGCAGCTCCTTGATCTGCAGATGGGTGCTCTGGGGCCTGGGAGGGGGAACGGTAGGTCACCTGAGAGTCTGATAGATTGAAACCAAAATACCCAGTCCCAGCTGTCTCCAAGCTCCCTTCATCCATAACAGCTTATTTCCTTTTCTGGAAAAAAAAAAAAGCAGCCATGCTGTTCCCGATTAAACAAGGCAAATTCTGTCGGAACTGGGCTGGGGAGGCCTGGACACCTAATCACACAGGCCGGTATGAGAACTGAAGTGGAGACACGAGCAAACAGCAATGAGACAGTCTTGGCCCCTCCCAGCGCTAATCGCCACTGGAGCTGTTTGTTGTCTGGAGACCTCTGGGCAACACGGGCCTCCTGGTCACCAAGCAAGACCCTGCTGCCCCTAACACGGGTACCCTCAGCAGCCAGCCAGGCTCCAAGAGCCCATGAGAAGTCATGGACCTGACTTGGCCATCTGGGTGGGCACAAGGCTGGGCTCCCAAAGCCTTCCAAGAACCTCGTGGTAGACAGGGGTCCTTTAAGCCGACACTGGACTTAGCAGGGGTGGACACAGCACAGCTGCTCACAGCCTCTGGGAGGTCCAGTGAGGGCTGCGCTCTTCTGGCCTGGCACTCAAGGCTCTTTCTCCAGCAAGTTTGGCTTTTCTTAATAGCATCCTGGTCAGAGGCTGGTTCTGCTGGCCTGTTCACCATGGGGTTCTGTGATTACAGGACAGCAAGCAGGTGAGGGCGGCGTCCCTGTTGATCATGATCCCCTGTCCCCACATTGGCTGTACCAAGGTAGACACTGCTGGATGGGTGACTTTAGGCTCAAACTGCCACAAGTGTGGGGTGAGGGCCTGGACTCTGGGAGACAGAATCTAGCATAACAGGTGACATAGCCCACCTCAAGGAACTCATGAAAAGGAAGATACTGCAAAACCCAAGAAATCACCTCAAAGGAGAGAGGGGGTCCCTGATGAACTGCCAATAGAAGAAAATAAGCAAGATAATGAGTTAAAAAAGCAAACAAATATGTGAGAATTTTTGTGGTTTTGGAGAGAGTGTGCGTGCATATATGCATGTATGTATTTCTGAGTAGGCAGGTATGTGTGTGAGTGTGCATGTATATGTGTGTGTGTGTTCACGTATGTATGTGTGGTGTGGTCGGAGGGCTCCGCAGTTGGGCTGAGACTTGCAGGAGCAACCATGGGGAGAGCTGAAGGAATGATGCAGAAAGGGAAGAGTGAGTGCAAAATGCAGTCAAAGAATGGATTGATGAATCCAGAGAATGGAAGCCACGCAGGACCAAGGTCACACAGGGGTACCTCCCCACTGCTGGAGCTCATTGCTACCTTAGCCTCTCGTTCCTCTCTCCATCCTATTCTTTGAGCTCCTGTACCCCCACCCAATGGCCTCCTTCAAGGTGACTGAGCTCTCTCCGTTGCTTGAATTATTGCTGTGTCATTACTAATCATTACCCCTCCCTGCTTTTTACCTTCTACCATTGTTTGTCCCTTGACATTGGCTAGAGGCCCAAGAAACGGTCTCCTGGTCTTCTGGTCTTCCTCCCACTGAATGGAGCATGGGAGGTCTCCCCAAAATCTCAGGGTCCCTCCTCTTCAAAGCCCCAGACTTCACTGTGTCCTGGAGCTAGCCATGGGCCACAGTGGTACCCTGTGCCTTTCCACACACTGACACGTCAGGCCACAGAGGCCACCGGAAGATGACGTGCCTCATAGCACTCTCATTCCAGGCTCAGAAGCAGAGCAGGAGGGTGTTGAGGTCCAGGTCCTACAAGGAGCTGATGCAGGGATCTAAAACAACCTCAGGGGCCCAGGCGACAGCACAAAGACCTGGGTTTGGAGTTCCCATCACTCCATAGAAAGCAGCTGAGCTCGACCCTAGCAGGGAGAGCAGAAGACAAGCGACTCTCGGGGTCCACTGGCCAGCCAGCAGAGCCAACTTCTTGAATTCCAGGTTCAGTGGGAGACCCTGTCTCAAGAGATAAAGTGTAGTTCAAGCAAGGAAGACACATGACATCTGCCTCCGGCCTCCACGGGCCACACATGAGAGCACACGTGGGCATGAACACACACATATACATGCAAAGGACAAAAAAACAAAAACAAAAACAAAAGCCAAACCTCAGACCCTCACTGACATGGTGCGGACATGCCTTCAAACCTAGATGTCCCAGTTCTGGCTATCACGTTTTAGAAAATACAACGTGCATTTTGGCTGGCTGCATACTATGACTTTCCCTTGAGTTTGAAATGAGTTCAAAGTTCCAAAACAGTTGAAATATCCAAACCATAAAAACAAAGAAGGCATTCATTTATTCCCCTACACTCCCTGGACCCAGGGTCCTCGGCTGAGCCAGGTAGTGATGGGGCGTCAGGTGACGTAGTGCCTCTGTGAAGTGGGTGGTCCTTTCCCTCACTCTGCAAGTGGGAAGCTGAAGCAGAGGAGTCCAGTTGCTCTCTGAGACCACACAACCCCGTAGGGGCAGGAGACCTGTGAGGGTGGGCCCCTCCGTGGATGGGTGGAAGACCAGCAGGGGGCTGCAGAGAGTGACAGGGGGTGGGAGGCCAGGCTGCCAGCACCTCTGGATGCCCGCCTTGAGGGGGGTGCTGGACGCTGAGCAGTGGCCCCGCCCCTGCCCTCAGGGCTGCTGCCTGGTCAAGGGCTGATTGATCCTTCACGGTCCCTGGAGCTGGTCCCCTCATCCGTACCACGGGCTGCTGCGTGTTTTCTTGTCTCTGATTGTAAACAGATTTGACTAAAGAGGTAAATTAGAAGTTAATTAGAGAGAACATGATTGATGAGGCCGTTTGCCGTGATTGGGAGGCGTGGAAAGGATGGAGCTCCCTGTGTGGAGGCAAGGGATGAGGGAGAGGGGGATGAGGGAGAAGGGGAAAGGGAGAGAAGGATAAGACGGAGTCAGGGGAAGGTCACAGGAAGTTCTGCAGCAGCAGGTGCAGCGGTGGTGGTGGGGTCCGCTCAAGTTTTCCATCTTCTAGGCCTCAGGGCTCAAGGCAGGGCCCCAGACTGTGAGGCCCCAGAAACAGTACTCCATGAAACCTGGTAACTGGACCAGAGCCTTCTGGCCTTAGCGTGCTGCAGCTGTCCTGGGAGTGGCCGAACTGTCATCCTGCTGTGTACCCTGGCTGGAAGACACATGCCTGAAAACATGCACATTGTCCCAGGCTGTGAGTCCTTGGACCCTGTGCCTCCATTCTTCAAGTTGGATTGTGGATATTTGGAGCTGAGCCAACTCAGAGGCCCAGGGCCAGCAAAACAGTACTGAGGCAACCCTAGACTATGCCTCTCAGCTCCATCGTCAGCTGGTCTGAGGTCTGACCTCCAGGCTTCTCCCAACTCCACCCTGCTTGCAAACCCCCAACCATGGGGCCAGCTCACCCTTTGTCCTTGTCCTAGCATAACTCTCTTAGACCACATATGGCCCCCAGCTCTGCCACTGGCCTTTCCTTCTCACATTCCAGGGTGAGAAAGAGGCCATCCTACCAACTCCTTCGTTCTCCCAGGGAAAACAGGATTCAGAAACCAGAGTGACTTCAGAAGTCCCTGGCCTTCCCTGGGCCTTGGTTTCCCCACTTACACAATGAGGTAGCATGCTAATCATCACAGTCCCCATGTCTAGGGAGTGACCTACAGGGACCAGGGACAGGCCACTCAATAGCTGGCGTTCTTGGCCTCTGGTGTGCTGAGGCTGAACCACGTTGCTTGTGAGCATCTCAGTTCTCACAAAGCATAATAGTCACTGTCTCTGCTCAGGTGAGGGAGAAACTGCAGGCTCAGAGAGGTGAAGCAACGCTCTCGGTATGGCACGCCGGGGCTGGGCTGAGGCAGACTTCTGATACAGGTATGGGAGAGTGTGCAGGTGGAGTTGCACCCCTGATAGGTGGGCAAGCAGGTGACAGCTGAGGGTGTGGGGGACCGGAGGACAGCAGGAAGCATGCAGTGAATGTGGGAATGCACAGCAAGAAGAACAGGGCAGATTGTACAGGTCAGGCCAAGCATCTACCCTCTCCGGCCTCAGTTTGTCCATCAGGGAGATGGGGCTAATCACAGACCCCTTCAGGAGGTGTCAACACATCTGAAGTCAAGGGCACCATCCTGCTGGCTCACTGGGGACCCTCAATCAATCATATCTCCTCCTCTAAACAGCTCTGGAGGGACAGGGAAAGGGGAACATCTTAAAGACTGGGAAACTGAGCCAAGGAGAGGAGCTATGCCCTGTGACTCACCACAGTGGCCGAGCAGAGATGGCAACTTTGGACCTATGGAAGACAGAAAGAAAAAAAAAATGAAGAGGAGAGTGCAGCCCCGAAAACTGTTCTCCAAACTGCCTTGGTGCTCTTAGCCTGGCATCTTGAAGGGGGGGTCTCTGGGGGATGAGAGATTCAGAAAAGTCCCTGCACTGTGACACATTGGGAACCATGAATAGAGATGGTCCAAATTCCAGGGGAAGAGGGCTACAGGCTGCCAGGAGTCCAGGAAACATGGCTAGGGATGCTCCTGGTTACAGAAACAGAGGGTTGAGACTGTCGGATTTAGAGGGCAACTTGCCCGCCCTTCATCCGTTGTGGCTTGATTTAATTGTGAGTGCTGGCAAAGACTGAAGCCTGTTCAGCCATCTAGTCACTGGGCAGCTGTGTCTGTGTCCCTGAAATGGAAGGGGACACTTGCTGGAGGGCTGAGGGCCCTTTCCCGCCTTGAGGCATAAGAAGGAATGAGGGGACACTGGCTTGGATTAGTGCTTGTCCCTTCAGGGATAACCTGCAGCGGGGGGGGGGGGAGGGAATAGGGAGCTTGCAACTCAGAGGAAGTGGAGACTGGGCCTGTGCCTCCTGGATCCCAGGTCCACCTAGTGGGGAGGACTGCATCTCAGCACCGGAGGAGTACAGCCTGACCTTCGTCATCCCCACGCTGCCGTCTCAACCTCAAACCTGCCCTCAGAACAGAAAGATGCTCCTGCTTCAGTGAAAAGACCCACAGAACATCAAGTTTGCCATCTATGTTCACTCCTGTGCCTATAGGTGCCAGGCTCATTTTGTGCAAAAGGGGAGCGGACAGTGCCCTGCAAGGCCCCTGGTATCACATGGGGTAGGATTTACCAAGTGCTCTCCTCGGTGGCGGCACCCGGCCATTCAGGCACGCTGTTCATTGTACTTCAGGAATATCTGTCATGGACCCAGGATCTGCCATCAGACAGGCTTTTGGCTTTGGCATCCCTGGGCCTCAGTTTCCCCAGCTGCAAGATGGTGTTTGCATGCCAATTCTTGGGAGGATTAAATGGAATGCCACAATATCCATGTGGTACAAATCCTGGTGCATTTTGGACCTTTGGTGAGCCACAGCTGTGGTGATGCAAAAGTACACACCAAGGCAGGCAGGCACCAGAGCTTACTGTGCGCCAGGTCCCAAGCCCAGGTCACCTGGCAGAAACTGCTCTGGGTGTGCCCTGTTCCTTTCCTAGAGGCTGTGTGTGGCTGACCGAGGAAGAGCTGCATCTGGCTCTGAAGACGCCATCATTTTGCCGTTACAACGCCTACAGTTCGGTGGCAGCGGCAGCAGGGGGTGGACATTGGCTAACTATACAACTCATGACTTTAGAATATGGGACAGAGGCAGCCTCGGTCTCTGTGGGCGCGCAGGCTGGGACCCTGCTGCCTGTCTCGGGCCTTTTGCTCAAGAATAAATTGTCCCCAGAGTGGGGAGCAATCTTCAGCGTGAACAATCCTTCTTGACTCACAAGGTCATTTGTTCCTCTCTATCCCCTGAGGCTGAGACCCTGTTTTCTGCTGGCTTCCCCCTGATGGCTCTGGTCACAGGAACTTGGAGCAGTGGACCTTGGCCACCTCTCTGAACCTCAGTAGACACAACCAAGTGAGGTGAAACAGCCACACCCATGGCTTGAGCGTTGAAAGCGCTAAGTCCTCCACAGTTGCGCATTCTCTTCCTGTGTGAGCACGTGAAGAGCCCCACCTTCTAGTCCCACCATGTACTGCCCCTTAGGAATGTCAGGAGGCACACAAGACTATTGTGCCCTACAGGAGGCAATCCAAGTTGAGATGCACTGAGAAAGCAGAGTTTATCTGAGAACACAGCAAGTGAGCCACCATCTCCAAGACAACAAGCTGCAAAAGAAACCTGCCTTGCCAGCACATTGAGTTGGAACTCAACACTTGTGGAACCATGGTGGGTAAGCTCTAAGATACATGTTGGGCATACTGGGGTGCCCAGTAAGCTGGCAGATTGTCAGATCTCTCCCTACCCCAGCATCTAGGCTGTACAAGAATTACCCTAAGGTGAGCCCCAGACTTCAATAGGCACAGCCAGCCTTCCCAGAGATTCTAAAGCTACAAACATCTCAAAACTCTGTTTAAGGCCTGGAGAGATGGCTCAGCAGTTAAGAGGAGTGCAGAGGACCCATGTTCAGGTTTCAGAACCCACATGGAATGGCCTATAGCTCTAAGGGATCCTCCTATGCCCTCTTCTTGTCTCCATGGGTACTACAAACAGATACATATAGGGACAGAGACACAAAATTTAAAAATAAAAAAAAAAATCTTAAAAAAAAAAAAAGAAAAGGAAATCTGGGGCAGACAGACCTCCGTGATTTTGAGGCCAGCCTGATCTATGAAGTGAGTCCAGAACAGCCAGGGCTCTTGTTACACAGAGAAACCTTGTCTCAAACAAACAAACAAGCAAACAAACAAAAAACAAAACAAAAAGAAAAAAGAAAATGTAGCCAGTGGTGGTGGTGCACATCTTTGATCCTAGCACTAGGGAAGCAGAGGCAGGCGGATCTCTGAGTCTGAGGCCAGCCTGGTCTACAGAGTGAGTCCCAGCACAGCCAGGGCTACATAGTGAGACTGGTCTCAAAGGACAAAGCAAAACACATTTGTTGGTGGGTGTGGTGATACATGCCTTCAATCCCCGCACTCAGGAGGCAGAGAGAGGGGGCTGGGGAGATGGCTCAGAGGTTAAGAGCACTGCTTACTCTTCCAGAGGTCCTAAGTTCAATTCCCAGCAACCACTTGGTGGCTCACAACCATCTATAATGAAATCTGGTGCCCTTTTCTGGCGTTCAAGTGTACATGCAGACAGAACATATATTAAAAAAAAAAAAAAAAAGAGGCAGAGGGAGACAGATCCCAAGCCCCTGGTCCACATTGTGAGTTTCTTGCCAGCCAGAGTTATTGGAAAAAAAATAACCGTGGCCTGGGCACTAAGTTAATGTCCCTCCCATCTCATAGAGACTTCATAGTAGAGACTTCATATGGGTGTGATGTGTATATTGGTGTATACCTGGTTCAGGGGGAGCTGTGAAGCTCAGAGAAAGCCAGTAATTTACCCAAGCTCACACAGGGAGATGATAACCAAGGCTGGCCTGGGCATGGGCCAGCATCCCACAAGAGGCTGTGTCGCCAGAGCCCTGGAAGGCAAGGCTTTTTTTCTATGTTTCACCTTAATAATGACAGAGCCTGGTACAGTCAGGGAGGGCCACTCCAGGGACCGGCCAGGAGCCTCAGTAGCCATTACTGGGGCTGTAAGTCATTCTCTTTATCCAAATCTTAGGCAGCAATTTAGGAAATTTAATTAAAGGGGGGAGAAATGGGGACACCTTGAGTTCCCTGCCTCCCGTTGGAATGAGTGAAATACACAGGCTATAAATGGAGGTGCTGTCGGAGACGCAGCTCCGATGTTTTATTGCCAAGTTTTATTCGCTGATGTAAACGTAATCGCTGGCAACTGGAGTTCTATTAATGCACATATTTCCACACACGCAGGGCCCCGCCTGCCCCGCCCCCACCTCGGGGCGCTTTCACCCACCTCCCAGGTCAGCCCTGGTGCTATCAGAGGCATGTTGGTGCCAAGACTGTATTTCCCTGCCAGCTTTACACCCTCTCATGGCAGGTAAGACTTTAATAGAATTCCATTGCTTCTCTGAGCTCAGTAATGCATTCTAGAAATTAGGCACCTATATCCTAAAGCCATTGTTCCCCTTACAAATGGGCTCCCTCAAAGCCAGTGACCGTGGGGTCTCGATAAGCTCCCGTGAGGCCTTGCTCCCATGTTATTGGTGTGTGCAAGGTGCGGCTCTGGCTCGCATTGCTCATTGTTAGGTCCTGATACATTTAAGTCGTTTCCCCATGAATCAGGCAGCTCAGGTATTTCCCCCCTCGTGACATTGATAGATGAGCGAGAGGAAGCCATTTAGACGGTGCTCTATAGGGCCCTGGCCCGCACGGTGAATGATTTCCAATGCCTGGTTTAATTTATTTTTAAATGAAATTTGTTATTGATTCTGGATTAAAAGGACAAATCTTAAGGCTGTTACCACTGACAGAACCACAGTGCTCAAGCGACACCTTTCAAGGAGGGGAGGGAGGGTGGCCTCCCAGAGTCAAGGGGAGGGTGGGGACTCTCCGGTGAGCTCTGCTGACTTGGCAGTGAGAGTACAAGGTTCCCCTCACCCCCCCCCCCAGTTTGGAGCAAGTTTGAGATGAGCACCTTTCCCTACTGGAGAACGTGCTCACCTTCCAAGCCTCATTTGCGTAGGGGAAATAGCAGTGATATTTGCCTCTCGTCATCCACATGACTGCTAGATGCTTGCTTAGTTGTCTCCAGGGACAGGAGATTTACTCTCCCCTGGAGCATCCCAGAGCCCAGTGAATGAGTAGAATGCTCTGTCCTGGTGGATTCCCAGAGACTTTCCTGGGACAGTGTGCAGTTACCCTCTGCCTTACCCAGCTCAGTCACTATAGGGTCTGTGGTTTGCATTTGGATCAGGGATGCAAACAACAGACAGCTATACAAGGAAAGCCTGTGGCCAGAGGATTCGTTCTTTGCATCTGGCTCTGCCTTGCACAAGTGACTCCATCTCCCTGAGCTTCAGTCTCCTTGATTGTGAAAGGAGAATATTGGCCTCGGGGGTCGTGAGTGTGAGTGGAACCTGGCAGAGTTGGAGGTCCCTCCAATGATGGGCCAGGAGCCTAGATGGAGCAGTAAGTCATTTTCTTTATCCAAATCTTAGGTGGAAATTTAGAAAATTAAATTAAAGGGAGAGAAATGGAGACACCTTGAGTTCCCTGCCTCAGGGGTTGGAGATATGAATATGACTGGTAAACTGAAAATTGCTGTTTAAGTAGGTGTTCTAGACAATGTAAGTGGAACACTACAAGACAAGAGGAGAGTCCTCGTATGGGAGACAGAGGACTTGGGCATGTTTGGGCAAGTCACTGGCCCTCCCTGGTTCCTATTCTCCTAAGACGCAATGAGAGTTGTTGAGTTAAAGCTGCTCAGAGTGCCCAAGAGCCTGGTCTCTGCAGCCTAGGCCAACACACTTCTAGTGTCGCCTTGCTTTGGGCACCAAGGTCAACCTTTCTGAGTCTTGGTTTCCTCGTGTGTAGCTGACAATGACTGGAAGATTTATTCCCTATGTGAAGGCATTGTCCTAAATGCTGGTCATGTGGCAAATGATTTAACTCTCACAAAGATCATGTGAGGGAGGTTTTATTATCCTCACATCACAGAGAAAGAAACTGAGGCAGAAAAATAAAATCATGTTTCTATGGTATCAGGGCTAGCAAGAAGCTGGGGCCCCTTCAGTGCCATCCCATTTGAAACTTGAAAGTCAGGGTGTGGCTCTAGGACACAGTATTTTTTAAAAATCCGTGTGTGTGTGTGTGTGTTTGTGTGTGTGCACGTGCGCACGTGTAAGCATGTGCCTATGTGTGGAGGTTAGAGGGCAAGCCCAGGTAGCAGTCACCTTCCACCTTGTTTGAGACAGGGTCTCTCGCTGTTCAGCGCTGTGCACAGCAGGCTAGCTGGCCCGTAGCTTCAAGGCTTCTCTAGTTCCACCCTCCATTAGATGTAGGACCGCTGGAATGGCAGGCACACACCGCCAAATAGTTTTCTGTGGGTTCTGGGGATCTTAACTCTGGTCCTCTTGTGCAGCAGTTGTTTTCTTTTTTTCTTTTTTTTTTTAAAGATTTATTTATTATGTCTACAATGTTCTGTCCGCATGTACACCTGCACGTGGGAAGAGGGTACCAGATCTCATTATAGATGGTTGTGAGCCACCATGTGGTTGCTGGGAATTGAACTCAGGACCTACTAAGAAGAGCAATCAGTGCTCTTAACCTCTGAGCCATCTCTCCAGCCCCCAGCAGTTGTTTTCTATACCTAGTTATTGTCCCAGTCCCTAGAGTCCACTCTTATAACCAACATCCTGCTGGTGTGGCCTAATTCTCTCAGAGGCAAGTGGGATGGCTAGATTAATTTGCACAGTGTCGGGTTCACTGTGATGCAAAATGGGGCTGGGGGCTGGGAAAAGGTAGCAGGTGTTTCTTGGGAACTTCGGCTGGAAGCTGGCCCACGAGGCGCTCAGTGACACAGCCAACCTTCCCATGTACCCATACGGGAGGCAACAGGAAGGGCCAGAACTTGATGGAGAAAAAGCATGTTCAAGGACAGAGCAGTGGTCACATCACAGGGAGATAATGCCAGCCAGACAAGCCAAGACGCTCAGGTAAGCGTGTACAGCTGTGCAGCCATCACACCATGAGCCTTCCCGAGTCAAATCTTTCCTAGGAGCTGGACATGATGATGATGCATGCCACCTGTAAACCCAGGACTGGGGAGGGAGAGAGGCAGCAGGATTGAGAGTTCAAGACCTACTTCAGCTACAGTTCAGGTCCAGCCTGGGTCACATGAAACACTCTCACAAAAAACAAAAACAAACAAGAAAAAAATAAAAAACACTAGCCGACCAGCAAACTGAATATAGTAAATTAAATATAGTACCTAGAGGCTGTCCTTGAAGACCCGCCCTACAGTCTCACTCAGTCTCTGTGCCTGCCTGTCTCTCTTTGTATTTTGAAATGTGTTTGTTTCCAGTCTGCGTTTTAAGAGGAAAAAGCCCAGGTTCGAGGCCGAGTTCTGCCACCACAGTGTTCTGGACAGGTCTGGAACAGTTGTTGGAAGAGCCTGTGCACTCCTGCGAGATCCCGACGGCGACTGTGTCCGTGGTGCTGAAAGGGCGCTCGGCGGGGACGCCCGCGGTGCTGAAATAGTTGTTCTAAGCACAACGCCTGGCGGGGAAGGATGCACAGTTGTGAGGACACTGGGTTGTTCCTGGTGTCCACGGTGTGCTATCCACCACAGCATCTGAGAGAGGGCCGGGAGGACAGAATAAAGGCAGCGAGCACGGTGTGCCCCTCCGCTTCTTGGGTCTCTCAAACTTTAAGTACCATGCGCCGAGCTGACGGCTGGATCCCTGTGGTGCTGCGTGGAGGGCGGTGTCCACGGTGCTGAACCTCTGCGGCTAAGCGCGGGGCGCTGTCCGCGGTCCTGAAAGATGGACGGTGCCGTCCTTCGCAACGCTGAAACCACTCCAGCGAAAGCCAGGGAGAAATGGGGGGACGGGAGACCCTTCCTGGGGTCAGAGACCTTGCCCCAGATCTTCGCAGGATCTCAGAGAAAGCAATCTGATGAGATGGGCTCCTCTTTAAAATGAGCACAAACCCTCCTTTCCTGTCCCAACAACCCCAGTGAAAGGGTCAGGGAAGGAATCTTGGGAATGGAAGAGGCTTCATGCTTCATACACACACACACACACACACACTTCCGTCTAGGAAGGGCTTTACAGTCCAGAAGGGGGCGATCCAGTTCACTGTCTAGAGCCCCAACAGAGCTAAGCCAGGAGCCCCACTAACTGCTGAGTTCCAGAGAGGGGAACCCCAAAGATAACCGCAGAAGGGGCGTGTGGGCGCACCGGTGCGCCCCACTCCACACCTAACTCCTAAGACCCTCACTGCTGTCCCCATTTCTCAGACGAAGACCTTGAGGTGCAGACAGTAGGGACCTACACGATCACGCGGGGAGCCTAAGGCTCACTCGTCTCTCATCCCGGGTGCGCCCCCCAGCCGCTTCCATCTGTCCCGAAACCCGCCTGGCCCTGGCCCCGGCACTGCCCAGCTGGCAAAGTTGAGCGGTCTCTGCGGCGCGCGGGTCTGGCGGCAGGTGGGATGCTTCGCCCCTTACTCCTATCGGGCGGCTTTCTGCTCGCATCCCTGCGGGGTTAGGGGAGCCGGACCCGCGAGCCGGCCCCTGCGCCCGGGGCCAGCCCCACCCCCGCGCCCGCGCAGGAGTCCAGCCGCGAGTACCGCTTTAAAAAATCCCAGCCTGGGCAAAACTTTGATGATAAATCAAGCTGCGGATCCCTCCGCCGCCGCCGGCTCAGGGCGGGGAGAGAGGGGGAGGGCGGCGCGCGGCGGAGCGGAGTGGCCTTCCGCGCAAGCGAAGAGTCCCGCAGTCGGAGGCGGCGGGCTGGGCGTGCGCTCGCTGCCTGCAGCCGGGGCCGGGCCGGGGCCAGCGGGAGAGGGCGGCGGTGAGCAGGGCACGGCGGGCGCAGGCTCTGCTGGCTGCGGAGCCCCGATGTGAGGCGGCGGCGCCCCCGGCCGGAGCGCGCAGCATGGGGGCCCCGCTGGCCGCGGCGCTGGGCGCCCTCCACTACCTGGCACTTTTCCTGCAACTCGGTGGCGCCACGCGGCCCGCGGGCCATGCGCCCTGGGACAACCACGTCTCCGGACACGGTGAGTTCTCGCGCCGCCCCCACGAGCTCACACACACACACACACACATACACACACACACACACACTGAACCCCACCCCGGCCGCAGCCGCTCCAACTTGGCGGTTGCTGGGCTCGAACCTGTGCCAACTGAGTCTGTGGCCCGGAGTCCCGGGGGCGCCCCCTGTTGGGACTGGGAACCCACCCCGGCCCCATCCGAGACAGCTCTGGGAGATGGGGCTCCAAGCGCACCCCCGTTCTCGCCCCAGCTCTCGGAAGACCTCCTCCACGCGCGCACACGCTCACGCGGATACACACACCTCCACGACCATACAGATGTCTCCAGGCGAGGACACACTCGGCCACGCTCACTGCATTCCACACTCACAACTCCGCACACCCCTTCTGAGCCTCTCGCTGGTAAATACACTTGTGCCCACTACGCACACGCATCAGACACTGGCTGGTGGCTCACCCTGCCAGCTGGCACCCAGGCACACAAGCTTCGCTTCGCCACAACTCTTGTCTGTCTGCCTGCAGGCGCGCGTACACATGCACGCACACACTTGTGCATGCACTTTGCCCACCCGCTCCTCTCTGCCTGGGTGCCTTTCTCCTTTGTGGGCTTAACGCGGAAGCTGCTCTCCTCCCCTTCTTCGGGATCCATCCCTTCTACCGCTGGGAATGGTCCTGAAGGGTTGCCAGATGCCTTTGCCTGAGACCTGCTAGTCTGGGTGGCAGCTTCCTTTGCCATGTGGGTGGCGTCCCGAGGATGAGGGCAATGTGGGGAAGTGGAGGTAGGGGTGGAAAGCTGGGGTTCACCGGAGTAGTCGAGGGCGCTCCTTCCAGCCAGAGTGAAAAGGGATTTAGGGTGCTTTGTTTGTCTCTGGAGGTGAGCAGGAAAATCCCTGAATCCTACGGGGCACCCCCATCTCACCTTTGCCCCGAGGACTGAAATGTTGAACCTCAGCTCCAGCACTGTGGGAGCAGGGAGCAAGCAAGCGTTTCCAGTACTGCCCGCCTGAGTGTCTGAAGCTCACAGGGGCCCAACTTGGCAGCGGAGTTGGGTGGCTGGGGCAGGCAGCTCTGTGGAGTCTGCCTGCCTCTGAGCCACACCGTGTTATGGGGCGGGGGATGGATGACACCAGAGAAGACCCTGCTTCCGTTTATCCATTCCCCCAGCAGAAGCTACAGCACCCGTGCTGTGCCCTGTGTGCCCAGGCTTGGGGAGGTTTGAACAAAGGGCTGAGGGCAGGATGATTTATTCTGATGGGAATGAGTGAGGGGGATGTGCAGGAGCCTAGAAACCCAGGGAAGGCCTTTTGCGGGTGTGCTGCATGAATGGGGTTGCTCTAGGGGGAGAGGTTTTCAAATCCATGCTCAGGATCCCTGCTTCTAGGGGCTCCTGGATCCCTATATCTACACCTCAGTATGTTTGACAGAAACCTCCTTCAGTGCGTCATTTACATACCTTTGTATCCGTCATGATTTCTGCTGACCTGGCTGGAGAGACAGTAAGTAGAGAAAAGGACTATTTTGATGCTCTACTTACAGATGGGAAACCAAGCCTCAGAGAGGTGAAGGGATGTGCCCAAGGTCACAGAGTGAGAGGGTGGCTGAGCCAAGGCTGGCGCCAGGGTCTGCCAGGCGAAGCAGCACTTTGCCCAGGACATTCATTTCCCTGTCACATTCCTTCTCATTCAGGGGAAACTGGGAATTCCTCCCTTCTCTCCCCTCCGCCTGCTTGCCCAGCTCAGTTCCTTGGCTCTGTCAAAACTTAACACCAGGAGGCTTCTCCGAGAAGGACTTCCCTTTCTGAGTTTGAGGTCTCTTGAGGTGCGAACATGGAACTCTGAGGCTTGCAGACATTCTACCTTTGGGGCACCAGATCCCCAGGATTTGGGTCATTCTTGAGCAAACAGGCTCTTCCCTTTGTGTGACAGTCTCCTCCTGCCCCCTGGTGCCAGCTGGGCTGAGGGGGCACAGCCCCGCTGTAATCTTCCTGCCCCCACTCTGAACCAATCCCTGAAGGCCCAGAGGAGGTGCTGGATGCAAAGGAGACAAGAACTGCTGCTGGGAAACCGCCTGTGTCTCTGGGTAAATGGGTTACCCCTTGGGACCTCCTGCTCTGTCCCTCAAGAAATGGCCCAGCTGCTCTGCAGGGGCCAGGCTGCCTTCTTGACATTGCCAGGCTCAAAGTCACCAAGTAGAGGCTGCTGAGGAGCCCCAGAGCTGCCCCTCTGCAGGGCCCAGCACCCTGTCACCACAGGAAGGGGCTGGAGCCACTCACTTAATCACAAAAAGAAACAGTTATTAATGACAGTGAGACGCGGCGAATAAGTGGGTCATGTCTAATAAGCCATTTGTGTTCAGGAGGAGAATACCAATTTGATAAAAGCTGTGTGTGCTGAAAAAGCCCCGAAATTGCTGTTTAGCAGATTGGAGCCTGATCGTTTCATTATTCCTGGGCTCCACGTGCCCTCAGCTGATTCAGGGAATATGGCCAGGTCAGGATGGTGTCTCTGGGTTTGGGATAAAGGGTTGGGGCTAAAAGCAGGGATTCCTGGGGAGGAGCCCGTGAGCCCCGACTGCTTGGCTAGGTGGCAGCTCATGGCTCCAGCTCCATCTGATCCTGCCCAGCCGCCAGCTATTGCCTTGCACCTGTCTATCCCCAGGGTTGTCACACGGACTGCCTGTGACCAGGCAGGTCAGCAAGGATGTCTGTTTACTCCCCAGCTCCCCCCCCCCATCCTCTCAATCCCCTTCAAAGGAAGCATTGCAAAGGCTCGAAGAATGGATGGTGCCTGGCTCTAACAAGGCACCCACTTGGAGGCAGGATGGGGAAACCTCTTACATGGTAATGGCAGCTCTGGCTTTCCTTCGAAGAAAGGCCAGCTCACTGCTATGCCCCCAGCAGGAGTGGGAGGGAAGTGAGCTCCGTGTATGAAATGCTGACTACATGTTCCAGGTACCCCAGACCTCTTGCCGCTGTGAACTCATGCAGGCCAGCACTATTTGTGTGAGGCTGGCATTAGCTACTCAAGGAAACTGAGTTCAGAGACTTACCCAAGGTTGCCGAGCCTATACAGAGGACCAGATTCAGAATGAAGGCCTGCAGGTGGCTCCGGACCTGTCCTCTCCAGGCCAGCCTTTGGGCAGACTCAGCCCAATCCTGTAATGAACTTTTTTCTTTGCATAGTCCTCATTGCAATGGGAGCCCCTAGCTCCCCAGGGAACTGGTAAAACAGTGCGTCGAGAAGGACCGGAAGCTAGGGAAGGTGGCAGATCTCACTGGGGTCTACCTCTGAGCCCCTGTGCTTTTTCTGGGTGGGGACAGGAAGGCAGAAGCTTTGTGAAGACATTTCCAGGCCCCAGACTGAGCCCACCAGGGTTTTTGTGATAATGTATATGCCCCCAGAACATTGACCCTCCTTTTCTCCTCTCCTTCCTTCCATTTCTTTCTTTCCATTTGTTTATTTTGTTGAGGTGTGCATGAGGAGATCAGAGGAAACATTCTAGAATTGGTTCACTCCCTCCACCAATGAGTCCTGGGGTTTGAACTTATGTTGTCAGGCGTGGCAGCAAGTGCATTTGTCTGCTGAGCCATCTCATACTCCTTTCTTTTAACTGTGCTGGGGTTCAAGCTTGCCTTGTACTTGCCTGGCAAGAGCTATCCCACTGAGCTGCACCTCAGTCCCCGCCCCCCAATCTGCATTTTAATGAGCTCCTAGGTGATTCTTGACATCTGAAGATAGGAAACCCGGCCTTAAATAGTCACCCTACCTTCTGTGGGGATGTAGAGCGGGAATCACCAAGTGCTCAGGCTTGATTTGGCTTCCTGAGGAGGAGGGATCTAAACAGAGAAGCTTCGAAAACCCAAGCAGCATGCGGCCCCTGACCCAGCCCAGTACCATCAATTATTAATGCCTCCCACCCCACCCCCCAGTACAGACAAAGCCCCCAGCTCGGCCTGGCACGCAGTCCAGTGAGCGATTGCTGGTCTGAGATGTTCCGCCTTGCCGGGAAGAAGCTGTGGGGTGCCCCGGAGGAGGGGCTCTGGGCCATTTAATATGCAGCTCATGCTCCGGCCTCCCTGGGTTCCTTACCTAACTGTTGGTATCTCACCATCAATAAGCTGGCTGGTGTGGTGGCCGGACTGTGGAAGAAAATTGAGTCCTGTCTGCTGAAGGTTGCAATGTTAAAAATGTGTGTTCTCCTTTGTCTCCTGCAATGGTGATTATACCATCAATTACTCTCATAAACACTCAGCGTGGGCTGAGGGCTCCTGGCTTCCCTTAGGAAATGGGCCCTCACAAATGGTTTACCTCAAGGCCTTCACACCAGTTGCTTCTAGCACCTTGCCCATGGGCAGACTCCTGGGGCCTTTTTTTGCCAAAGAGAGAGAGAGAGAGAGAGAGAGAGAGAGAGAGAGAGAGAGAGAGAGAGAGAGAGAGAGAGAGAGAGAGAGAGAGAGAGAGAGAGAGAAAGGAGCTACAGGTGGCCTCTTGGACTCTGCTTCTTGCTACATACAAGGACAGCAAGAGTGATGGGGAGCTTCCTTGTAGCCTGCAGGGCTACATAACAAGACAGCCTTTAAAAAAAAAGCAACCAAAATATCCCTTTTTAAAAATGGAAAGAAGGAAGAAGGAGAGAGAGGGGCAACCTGATTCAAGCCCACTTCCAGGTACTCAGCAACTCAGCCACTCTCTCTGAGACTTTAGGGAAGAACTGAGACTGATGGTTGATGTAGTTATGGGAAGAGCATGTCAAGCCAGCTCAGGGAGGTGCCGAGAAGGATGGATGGATGGATGGATGGGTGGGTGGATGGAGGATGGCAAGGTAAAGGTTTGGGATCCAAATTCTCACACGTGCTCTATCCACATTAATCTATTTTAAAAACACTGAAAATAATTTAAACATCACAGGGAATCCATGTCTGTAGTAAAAAGTCTCATGAAACTGGAGTCTCCTCAAGGCTACCAGCCACAGCAGGGATGGGGTGGGGTGGTAAGACCGGCCTCTCTTTGTGTGGCCTGCGCCCGGCCCCGGGTGCTTATGCAATGAGTTTTCCAGGTGGATGTGTGGGGGCGGGGGGTGCAGGTGTGCTTCCTCCCTGATCTGGTGGTACATCAGAAGGGACAGAGCGCTAAACCAGAGAAGCCATCTACCCAGTGACCATCTGTGATAAAGGATCAATATCCACCTGCTGGCTCCCTGTGGTGCCCAGTATCCTGGAGGAGGAAGGCTGGAGGCTGAGCCTACAACTATTCCTCAAGGCCCCTCCCATAGCTGAGTCCCTCGCTCCTCCTGGAAGCCATCAGCAGGATCTCTGAAGCCTTGGCTGCGTTCTACTTCACCCCCTAACTTCATTTTCAATCCCTCCCAAAGCCTCCACAGGGCCTCAGCGAGCCTGGGTCCTCCCTGAGAGACGGTCTTAGGCAGAGCCCAGACAAACCTCTTACATTTTAATAGTTATGCATTTATTTTAATGTGGCCTGGAAAATATAGCCAGCACATCAAAACCGTGATTTCACAGATATGATTGCTTAGGATGAGACTAACAGGGTATTAAAAATAGTGGGTTTGTTTATAGGAAACCATTAAGAACATCAGAGTGCAGGTGGCACCCAGGCCTGGTGGTGGGCATCCAGAGTGGGAATGGGTAGCTTTGGGGGCATGCCAGGGCTAATACCTTGGTGGAGGATGCTGCCAAGCGTTAGAAGCTGTTCATTCATTTACTCATATCAATTGAGCACCTGCCGCATGCCAGGCCATTTAGCTCCTGAAAACTATTAGTGAAGTGGACAGATAAGGTTCTTGCCGTGGGCAGTTCTCAGGTTGGGGGGGGGAAGGGCAGGCAGACAACTGTGTCCATAAAGAATATTTAACTGTGCTTCCTGAGACTATTTAGGGGAGCGGGGAACCAGGGTGTGACATTCAGGTCAGAGGAAGGCACTGACCTCTAGGCAATGCTGGTGCCTAGAGCGAGCTCCCCTGCACAGCCAGGTGTGTGTGCAAGCAGGACCCAGCCACTTCTAACGGGGTGTCACGGAGGGCTTCTTCTTTATTTCTCAAAGCTCCCAACCCTGAGTCGGTGGAGGGCGGAGGAGCCAGAGCACAGCAGGTGTTCAGGAAGCTCTAAGTACTGCAGTGAAGCCACAGGCTGACTAGGAGTAGGTGGGAGGGGAGAGGAGAGTGTTCGTCCTCACCTAGGAGCCTTCCCAGCCCACTCCAGCCCAGAGTGAAAACATCGCTAGCAAGGGAGAGGGGAGGTGGCTTTGCCCGGTTCCTCTTGCCTCTGCCTTGCTAGGCGGCTTGCCTGCCTCCCTCCTGGCCTCTGTTTCCCCAACTGAACAAAGCTGAATTTGCTTCAGTAGCAGATGTGGTGGAGTTGGGGGGGGGGGGGCTGAGGTCCCTCAGAGCCAGAGTCTTGGGGTTCTGAGCCTTGTTCGCCCAGTTTTTTTCTCGTTACCACAAAATCAAGAGCAACTGGGTTTTTCAGCTCAGAATGCTGAGAGGAGGTCGGATGTGATTTCCCTGGAGACACACAGCTGTGGCCGGCCACAGGCAGGCTCAGCCCGGGCGAGGGGCACAGAGCCAAGCTTCTCTGTGTCCGTCCATCCCCTTCTCTGCTGCTCACTAGGCTGCCAGCAGTGTGTGTAGGCAGCCCGTGGTCCTGAACCCGACAGTGCCCTGGCTCACTGCCCTGGCTTGTACGGCTGTCATGGGGGAGGGAACGGCATGGCACTGGGGTTGCCGAGTTCTGCCTGAAGGAACCCACAGGGCACTCTAGGGTCTCGGTCAGGCATTGTCAGGGAGAATGTGGGGCTCTGTGAACATGTTCCTGCTTCTGTGCCTCCATCTGGGGATCCCAGCACAGGGAGTGATGATTTTGCTTAAATGTGTGCCTGGAGTGTATTTGGTTATAGTTGGAGGGTGGGCAGGCTGAGAAGGAGTCGGCTTCCCTGGAGGCCAGCCTGGGACACTCTGTTCTGAGGCCTTTGCTTCAGGATCAGCCTCTATCTACTCCCTTCCATCATACCCAGCCAGGGGCTGTGCCTGCCATCTGCCTAGTCTTTCTCCCTGGACCCACTTTCCCCTGGTATTCTCAGTTGCTTTTTCCTGGGGTTCTGTCTCTCCAGATCTTTCTCTGCCTCTTAGTCTCTTTGTCCCTTTCCCTGTGTCTGCTATTTCTGTCTTCTCTCTGAATCTACTCCTCCCTTCTTTTCTGTCTATATGTGCACACACACACACACACACACACTCCCCTCATCAAATGACAACTCAGGATCACACACATATATTACCTACCCAGAGCGGGTACTCAATAAATGTCAGCCAAAAGAGTGAATGAGTGGATGAATGAATGAGTAATGAATGAGTGAATGAGTAAGAAAATGCTGAGGCTCGGAGGGCCACAGCTTGCCCAGACCAATGGCACCCGCTTTTCTCAGTGATCATGACCCTCTGAGTCTAATGAGAACCACCCACTACTGCCTTGGAAACATGAAGCTGGCTTGCTTAGACTTCCAAAGAGCTTGTGGGAGGCCCTGAACTCCATCTCTGGCTCCCAGGGGAAATAGCCTCATCACTCCAGTAAGGAAACTGAGAGTTGTATGGAACTGTCTGGAAAGGCCAGCAGTGGCCAAGGTCCACAGATCATGTTAGGACCTGGGTGCTGGTCCCTGGAGTGAGCTGTATTTTTTTCCTTGTGCCATTGGGGATCTAGGCCAGAGCCTCACAAATGTGTGTATGTATGTATGTGTGTATGTGTATGTATACATGTATGTATGTACACATGCATGCATATATGCACAGCCCATCTTGATTTTGTTTGTTTGTTTGAGGTGGGGTCTCTCATTTGCCTGAGACTCACTGATTAGGCCTTGCTGGCTAGGGATCCACCTCTCCGCCTCCCCAGCTCTGCAATTATAAGCACACACCACCACTCCCAAGTTTATGACACTAGGGATCAAACTCACGTCATTGTGCTTGCAAGGCATGCACTGAGCCCTGTCTCCACACACCCAGTGGGGAGCGGGCAGGCCTGGGTCGGGCTGGCGCAGTCTAGGGAACAGGAGCTCAGGCTGGTGTGGGAGGCTGGAGGAGAGGACACCTACCAGGAAGACCCTCTGTATAGTTCGAGGCTCGCTGAGTGTGGCTGTGTGGGCTGCTGGCTCCGGCTCAGGATCCGTCTGGGGAGGAGGTGGGAACCAGTGTGTGCACGTGTGCATATGTACATGTAGTGTGTGTCCATCCCCAGTTCCTGCCTTTGCCAGGCTCCTCTCCCACTGGAGACACGTCCCTATGTCCTTCCCTGCCTGGCTCACTTCCATCCTTCCCTTCCAGCTGTCCCCCATGTCTCCTGCGCTCCGAGCCACAGGTATCCTTGATGCCATTCTACACACCTAGCTTGTAGATGAGGAAACTGAGGCTCCGAGAGGCCTGATGAGCCTGGGCCTCCAGCCTGGCTTCCTCAGCATGTTCTTGGCCTTTAGGAGTCTCCAGGGGGCCTCATGCTCAGACCTTCAGGCTTGCTTCCTGACTGAGGTGGGAAGGCAGAAAGCATGCAGCCCGGTGTCTGTTTTGCTTTGTGAGGCTTTAAAAAAATCATTTCCGGCCTTAGAGACAGCAGCAATTACTGCCGGCTCGCTGGGGAGCTGTTTGCCGCCTGTCATCGGCCCCGGGAAAGGGTCCCTAATGGAGGCCCCGCGGCCAGAGCTCTCGGTAGTAGAAATGGCACTCAAAACAAAGCCACACTAATGGTCTCTGGGCTTGCATACCCAGGGAGGGAGGGGCAGGCTGAAGGAAGGTCTGGGGCAGGTTGAAGTCTCTCCCACTGGTCCCTTTATGCACGTAGACTCCCTACAGGCAGGAGTCCCCAGTCACTAGCCTAATCCTGCATGCCCCTCCCACCTTCCTCTCTGATTTCTGGTGCTCTGCCCCTGGACCAGGCAAGGGGACCATAAGTGCAAAGGCCCTGGGGTGGGGCAGAACTCTTCTAGCATTGTCCTTGGGTTTAGAGACACCAGGCTAGGCCAGTCCTTTCCGAAAGAATAAAAGACTAGAGCTTTGGAGAGGGAGGAGCCACAACAAGCCCGCCCTGTGTGGGGCTGTGAACAGCAAAGAGGGAACCCTCATTGGATGCCACCTTGGGGTTTCCAAGTGCAGCTGGGCAGTATGAGCAGGGGTTGTGACTTGGCAGATTTGGGGTTCTGGGTAGGGACCAGGTGTCGTCCTTCCTCTGCCCCAGCCAGCTGAGCTGCCCAAGAGCCTTGCTTGGGAGCACTCTGGGTGTACACTTCTTCAGCTCGCTTTTGCCATCCTCATCGCCCTCATCGACGCCTTCCCCCTCCACCCCCCCACCCACTGCCGTTTCCTGGCCCTGACTCTCTGGGGGTCGTCCTGGCCCACAGCTCCTCTTTCTTCTCTTGGCTACATCTATGGTGCCCCTTCCTTTGACCTAAGGTAGCCACCATCCTTGCTCCTTGCTCTTTCCCCTCTCTGCCTGTTTGACAGCAGGTAGGCATATGCCTGGGCTTTGAAGTTACCCTATGGGGCTCACATCTTGTCCCTCATTCATACCAGTGAGCCCCACTAGCCATCAGGGCAAGGGGTCCCTACTGGCTCTGCAGGACAGCCAGGCAAGTAAGAAAAAAGAGTGTCTGCAGCCAGCAGGACTCTGGTCTTCTTGGCTTCCCTCCTGCTGGCCCCGAGCCTCCCACACCTGCCTGCCTCTCCCTCCCTCCGGCCTGTGTGGGAGGAATTCCACGGGGGAAGCCTGATCAACTCCCACAATCCTGCAAGTGCCAGAATATTTTTGCTCTTCTTAAATCTCCCTAGATTTGTAATTCCACTGCCATCTCCCTCAGTGTGTGCTGGTGGCCTTGGGAAGAAGCCTGCTTCCAGCTGCTGAGTGACAGCGCCGCCTGCTCAGTGGGTGCATGCTTAGTATCTGAGGGGCCTGGCAGGAAACAACAGTCTCCTTTCTTCTCCACATCTCAGTTTCCCCGTAAGCAAGGAGAGTGAGAAGGGCCACTTTCCCGGTTGTAGTGGGAATCAGGTGGGTAGTCTTACTGCATTAAAGGAACGCTTGTAAACTGGGCGGTGGTGGCACACATCTTTAGTCCCAGCACTTGGGAAGCGGAGGCAGGCGGATCTCTGTGAGTTCAAGTCCAGCCTAGTCTACAAAGAAAGTTACAGGCCACCCAGGCTGCAAAGCATGACCCTGTTTCAAGCAAGCAAACAAACACACAAGACATGCTTGCAGCTGAGGACGTAGCACCCTTGATAGAGTGCTTGCCTAGCATATACGATACCTCGGGTTCTACTCCTTCTACCACACAATGGGGTGTGGTGGCCCATATCTGTAATCTCGGCCCTTGGGAGGCAGAGGTAGGAGGATCAAAAGTTCAAGGTCATCACCTTTGGCTGCATAGCAAGCTGTAGGTTGACCTGGGACAGGGTTTCACTTGTTCCAGGAGGAAGGAAGGAAAGAAGGACTGACTCGTGAGAAAAGTAATGAGGGCCAATGAGGTTGCTCAGTGGGTAAAGGCACCAGGCCTGATCACCTGAGTTCAATCCCCAGGACCCGCATGCTGAAAGGAAAGAACTGACTCCCCAAAGTGCTCCTCTGGCCACACGTGCCATGGCACAAGCTCCACCCCCCACCCTTCATACAAAGTGAAATAGATAGAAACGTCAAAAAGCAAGCAAGCAAACAAGCAAAATCCCAAAATGTAATGGAACACTGAGGGGCACCTCAAAGCCACTGTGCTCGATTAAAGAAGCCAGGCCCCTGTCTTACCACATAGAATGGTGGTAAGGCCAATCCAATGAGGCCGTACAGATGTGAAGTTGCTGGGGGAGGGGGGTAGGAAAAGTGGGGCAGGGACGATTGCCGATTGGCTAAGGCTTCCTTTGGTGTGGTGAGACTATGTGGACACTAGACAGCCGTGAGAGTCATGTGGGCAACTCTTCATCCTTCACTTTCGGATTGGTGAATTTTAAGGAAATTTCACTTCAGTTGAAAATAGCTAGGGCTGCTGGGCATGGCGGTACATGCCTTTGATCCCAGCACTGGGGAAAGAGAAGAAATAGCTCTCCTGGGTGGAAGTGGACCATCTTATTAGATACTGGCAGTTGCTGCTGTCACCGCTCCCATTTTATGGATGGGGTTACAGAAAGCTGAGACAGTGTCGCTGGGCTCCTAGCCTATAGTCAAGTATTCAAATGTGTTCTCTTTGTTGGTGGCAACCTCCACACACACACCAGGGTGGGCAGAGACCCCATCTGGGTGAACATGCCTAAACCTCATGGATGAGTGATTTCTTTACCCTCATTAATCCGTTTCCTCCTCAAAATAAGCCTTCAGCCAGTGAGGCAGACAGGATCCAGAGCTCAGAGATAGTCACACAGCAGGCGAGAGCTCACACCCTGACCTGGGAGTCCTGGGCTCGCCGCCCTGGCTCCTCCCCTTCCCTCCTGGTCCTCCTCCCAGGGAAGCCAGCGCAGCTACACCTGTG
This sequence comes from Pachyuromys duprasi, assembly GCA_028658305.1. NCBI lineage: Eukaryota > Metazoa > Chordata > Mammalia > Rodentia > Muridae > Pachyuromys > Pachyuromys duprasi. The sequence goes on along the minus strand of CM053766.1, from coordinate 135,761,953 downwards.
AGAACTGGAGCTGAGGAAGCCCAGGCTGCCGGGATGAGCTGGGCCTTGGGTCAGAAGGCATGGGGACAGCCTGTCGCTCCTGTGCAGGAGAGAAGCCAGCTCCCACGGGGACAGATCTGCTCAAGGTCCCCCTGTCATTCAGAATTCAGGAATTCTATGTTCTGCTCCCTTCTGTGTGTTATACTCACACCCTGCATTCTTCTGTTCTGGAGGGAAGCCAGCGCCTGGAGCAGTCGCTTCCCTGCTTGGAGCAGAGCAGACCAAAGGGTCTCCTACCTTGGTTTTTGCCTCACTTGTTCCAAGCACCCCAACTGTCACAAGAGGAGGGGACACAAAGCATCGGTGTTCTGATGGCTGAGTGGCAGGCAAAGGCTCGGATCTGTGGCGCAGCGCCAGCCAGGCCCCGGAGGTCTGAGTGTGAATTGTGGTACTAGACCAGTGAAATGGAACCAGGCCAGGAGACCGGGGGTGACCATGCTATCCACTCTTAACAGGGACCTATGTCCCAAGTCCCTTTGGATGGGAAAGACTGTCTCTGTGTGGTACCACTCTGGATTTAGCAACAGAACTCCTCTTGGCTCCTCTTCCCTTCACCCGCCTCCCTGTTATCGAGACAAACTGGAGGCAGAGGCAGGAGCCCAGAGCAGCCTTGCTGGCTGGGAGTCACCCATGCCGGCTGCTTCGCACAGTGTTGATTTTTACAGTTTCCCTCTACCGATGGCAGGCAGTGCTGATTTTCCATTTATGGCAGTAATAAAAGTCTCCTTTTAAGCTGAATTTATCTAAGTAAAATGGGAAAGATGCTCTGAAAATAAATATTAAGTAAATAATAGTGCCGGTGATACAGGCGCCCTGTGGAGGAGAGGAGGCTGCCCCAGAAAGCCGGATGTAGGAACCTGCCTGCAGCAGGGCCTTTGCTGCTCTGAGTCTCCCCTTGTCGGCTTGACAGCCAAGCTCGACCCCCCTGCTACGAGCCAGGAGGGAGGGGGGAGCAGGGATGTATGCTTCGTGGCCAGCACACACCCCGGACAGCACCCCACTCAGCCTCAGCCTTTACAGCTGTCCCTGCAGCGTGTGTCCATGTCCCCCGGCTGCTGGACAGCCAGGGCCTTTCTGAGACGAAGCCTTTCTTTGTGTGTGTGTGTGTGTGTGTGTGGCGGGGGGGATCAGAGTTGGTCGTTCTCGTTCCTCTCTCTTGATGGCTACACGCTCAGGCAGCCATCTTCCCACGAGGGCACCCTACGCATTCCTTCAGCCGTATGACAGGATTCACAAGGAGCACGCAGCTAAGTCATTCTGGCCTGCCCGTTCCCTCTGAGCGGTACTAAGTGAGAGGATTAGACAGGTAAACTAATCAAACCAGGAGAGCGCCTATCCTCAACCCAGGGAAATGGATGGGGGAATACTGCTCCAGGCTGGGCACCCAGCAGGCTTCCAAGAATGTCCCCCAAGTGTCACTGAAAAAAAGGGGGGAGGGTTGGGCAGAATGCTGCTCTGGTGGGGGAATTTCCCAGCCAGCTCTGGAGCTGTGCGCTGACTTTGTGTCCTCCCTCCTGCTCTGTGGCCTCAGCCTCACCGCTCGCTCCCTCTCTGAGGCCCAGGACTGCACCGTGAAATAGACTAATGACAATCCACCTAACCCAGCCCGAAGGAAGTAGGGTCTCTTGTACAAGAACTGGGGCTTAAGATGGGCTTCCTGCCCTCTATGCTGCAGCAGGGGTTAGCCCTGATGGCCCTGGGCCCTCTGAGCCTTGCTCTCTTGGGTGGCTTGAATCGGCTCGGCCGCAAGAACTGTGAGCAGTGTACCCCCAAGCATGGTGGGGTTCACCGAGCACACGCCTTGAGCCCCTCCTGCTGGCTGGGACGAAGCAGGAAGCAGCCCGGGAGCCAAGCCTTTAGGACTCCGTGCTTCCGTTCGACGACGGAAACACAGACAAGCTTGAGACAACAGACCAGCGAAGTGGTCGGGGAAGCTTTAGAGGAGGGGGCCTCACTGGGAAGGGGGCAGGGAATGAACACCCCAGGAGTGGGAAGTGCAGGGGGGGGGCTGGTCCAGATAAGCCGTGGAATGTCCACTCAGGGGCAGCTGCCAAGACGCAGGGAAGCCGCTGGAGGCTTCTTAAAACGTAGTAAAAATATTCGGAGCTCGAATTTGTCACGTTAACCTTGGCCGTGTAGCTGGGCAGTCAAAGCGTGTAACGGGACAGGCGGCGGCGAGCGTTCAGTCTGCTGAGCTGTTGTCAGGACGATGCAGACATTTTCTCAGTGCGGGCAGAGGCTCCACCGTGACAACAGCGCTTTCCTACTGAGCACAGCCGTGCGAGGGGAGCTAAAGGGTGTGTGTGTGTGTGTGTGTGTGTGAGTGATCTGGGCTCAGAGCAGCAGGGAGACAAGCCATTCATGGGTGGATGAGTCCCTCAGGTGTGCAAGAGCCCAGTGGCTTCTGGAAAGCCGACCACACTTGGTGGGTGAGTGGTCCCGGGGCCCACCATGTGCGGATGCTCCATTGCCATATGGTCTCACGAGGCGCTCAGGAGGCGTCTCTAGAGAGCGAGGGGTGGGAGGTGGGGTTGCTGAGTGAGCACCTACCGTATACACGCTGCCTTGCGCCAGTTTCTGGGCAGTGCCTGCATTCTCCCCCTTTGCAGATAAAGAAACAGGCACAGAGAGGCAAGCAGGCCGGCCCAGGGGACACAGCGAGGGCCAGGCTTACGGGACTGGCGGCAAAGCCGGAGCTATGTAGGTGGGCTAGACTGGGGCTGGAAGGGCCTGCGGCTGAAGGACAGGGACCTGTCTCCCCTCTCTCCTACCTGCCAGAAGCCAGAGGCTGGCTCAGCCAGGCCCCGGCACCCATCCCTGCAGCCGATGCCTGATAGTGCCCAGGGTTAATGAGTGTATCGCTGCCCCAATTAACAGCAGAAAGGCAGCCGATGCCACGGTCAATCAAGCCCCCGGTCCTTCTCCAACAGAATCCTAATTTGTGGACATTGGATTTAATTGTCTTCCCGAGTTTCCCTGAGAGTCAGCCAGGCGGGCGCAGGTCCTGGGGCTGGAGAACACAAACACCCTTCCTCCAAAATCTATAATTACACCAGCCCCGGAGACAGGCTGTGGTCCCAGGAGGCGCCTGACCTGGAAGAAACCCGAGACTGGTTAAAGAGGAGAGGGCTCCAGCTTAAGCTCTGAGATGCCCCTGGGAGGCCCAGGGCTGGTGGGAAGGAGAGGGGAGGGGGGCGCTCAGAGATGGTGTGGACCAGGCTCCCCCACTTTGAAGTACTCTTAAATTGGGTTCAGTTTAACCAGTGACTCACTCTGTGACCTTGGGCAAATTGCTTAACCTCTCTGAGCTCTAGTTTCATCTGAAAAAAAAAATGGGGGCAATTAGGATGAGAGCTGCCATGTAGAGGACACAGGGGCAGCCATCTTGGGTACATGGGCCAGCCGGATGTAGGTCGAGAGTGCAGTTCTGTGTGGACGTGGCAGCCTCCTGGATTTTGTGGTCAGGTGTGGAGTTGAGGCCTCATGGTGGTGCGCTCACGGTGGATGGCGGGCTACGTCACCAGCAGTCATTTAGCTCCATTTAGCTCCGCTTAGCTCCACTGCCAGCCCAACCCGGCCCCTTTGTAGACAGAGCTCTACAAGCAAAAGGCATTGGGTGCTGGAGTGAGCTGACACAATCTTTAATTCTAGCTCTCGGGAGGGAGGGGCAGGAAGAGCTCTGTAAGTTCCAGGCTAGCCAGGGGCACACAGAGAGACCTGCTGTTAAACAAAACGATCTTCTACCCCAGAGTAACGGAATACACTAAGACATACGGGGTTCTCAGGAGTCAGGCTGACTCTGCTGCAATATGGGGAAGGACTGCACTTTGTGGGGGACTAGGTGCCCCCTCTAAATCACAAGGACAGGCAAGGAAACTCGTTTCTTGCTAAGACATATACACAGCAACCACCGAACACTGGGACTGAGGCTGGACCAAACTGAAATATGCTCAGACTGGATCCAATGGGGGGGACACTTGTTCCAGGGCCCTCCTGGCTCCTCCTAGTGGCAGGCTCTCTGTGACACCCTTGGATCCTGCTCTGCTTGGCAGGTAAAACTGGGAAAGATGTTGGCCACAAACGCTTGGTCCAGGATCATCAGGTGTGGACCCTGGAGGCCATTTTCTAGCCATTCGGACACATGACCATAAACCAGGCCCTTTAACCATTGCTGAAGATTGATGGGAGAGAGAGAGAGAGAGAGAGAGAGAGAGAGAGAGAGAGAAATGGCTGTTACCTCCTGGAAGGACAGATAACACATCAGCTGTGCCACCCAGGACAGTAATCATCCCTGTACACACAATGGCTCCATTTAAATGAATTAAAATAAAATTAAACATCCAGGTCCCTGACCCACGCAGCGAAGTGTCATTAGTGGTCACCATGTCAGCTTACATACGAACCATCTTCCCCCTGTAGGGACTTCAGCTCTCCCAGGTGAGAGGAGAAGGCTTTGGGAGTGCTTTGTTAAAATAGCTCCAGCCTGTCTTCAGGAAAGCAGAAGGGAGGGAGGTCAGTGTGATAATGGCGGCTCAGCCCCGCAGCAGGGTCTGGGGTCTAGAGAGTCTATGGGCCAGCACCCAGGGAGTTTCTTGAAGACCCAGCGTAGCTTGTGAGGGTTGAGGTAGAGAGCCGAGGGGGGCGCCTGGCATGGGCCCTGAGCTGTGGCAAGGAGGGCAAGTGCTGTCCGGACTACCTGTGCAGGAGCCTGCTTTCCTCCTGCCCCCTGGAGGCAGACAGCCCAGCTCTTGGGATGGCACCCCACACCACCCCCGTAATTCAGTAACTCAAGCCATGTGCTTTATCATCAAGCAGGCCTTTTTTATGTTCCCAGGCCTAGCAAGCCCTTCCACTCTGCAGAGAAACAGCAAAGCCTTTCCTTTCTCTCACAAGAAGCTTTGTAAGCCTTGCACTGCCAGGCTTTCTCTCAGCCCAGAGATGTCGCGGAAGCAAAGCGCCACATGGGTGCCTCATGCAGAGCAGAGACAGAGAAGCTTCCAGACTGGGGCAGTTGTCAAACCTGATCATACAAAACCCCCACTGTCCTGTGGAGGGGGGTGAGGTGAAGCCCTTCGAATTCAGAATGGGAATTTGTAGCTGCCTCTTTCCTGAAGCACGAGGCTCTCTGGAGTGTCTAACTAGGAGTGTCGATCCCTCTGAGCTGGGCCTGGGGAACTGCATAGTCCAGGAGTGGGGGCTGACAGGCAGGTATCACATTCCTGGGGTGACCTACAGTTGCTAGGCATCTAGCATCTTCCTTCTGTGTGGGATAATCTCCTCTGGGGGAGGGAGGCATGCTAATTGCATCTCAGACAGTTTAGGGAGAAGGAGCCGGAGCATATGGAGGGGAGGGGGTGCTGGGCCTGTGAGGTGGGGTGCAGCATGGTGACCTGGGTTGGAGGTGTGGGTGCTGCTGGCTCCTGGGCGGTTGCCTCTTTTCTGTGCGACACCCTTGCCCCCAGCACATCTGGAAGAGTCAAACTGGTGACCATCGAATAAAGAGTTGATGGGGTCCCACGAAAGGGAGACTTGAAACTGAGCTTTGATTGACCACAGGAGCCAGACAGGAGGTGAGGAATAACCAGAGCAGAGGGAGCTCTGAGAAGAGGCAGGACCTGAGGCGATAGGGAAGGAGCCTGACAGAGGCCTCTCCACACACACACACACACCAGGAAGGGCAGAGTGATGTCTCCGTGTACCCCAGGGGAAATGGGAGCCTTGTAACTGGGTTTGAGTTTAGAAGGTGGTGGGCAAGGCTCAATCCGGAAGAATTAAAACTGGCAACTTCACGGCCTCCTGGCCTCCTGCCTCACTTCCAAGTCAGCCCTCCTTCATCACTCCTCTGCCCCTGTGCCCCTCGGGATGGTGTCTTCCCCCTCCCCCCCTCACGCCTGCCCTGAGGCCAGGCTCCTGTTTCTGAGCCCTCACCTGCCTGTTCCCCACACAGCACTCTTCACAGAGACGCCTCATGACATGACAGCACGGACAGGCGAGGATGTGGAGATGGCCTGCTCCTTCCGAGGTAGCGGCTCCCCGTCCTACTCACTGGAGATCCAGTGGTGGTACCTGCGCAGCCACCGGGACTGGACTGACAAGCAGACATGGGCCTCCAACCAGGTAAGATCCGGGGGATGCCGCAGGGGCCCTGCAGAACTCTGTGCCTGGCATCCCTGCCCTCAGCAACACCCTGCTGGCACCCCTTTCTTGCTGGGATAGGGCAGGTGATGGTCAGAACAATGCCTGTTCTAGAGACAGGGAGCCTGAGGCCAGAGGCGTGGAGCCTCCTTCAGGGTATGGGTAATATGGGTCTCAGGGACACTTGCTATCACCTCCCCATACCACACTGGCAGTACTTTTGTACAGGGCCCTATGAGTAAGACCATGTTGTCACACAGTTCTCCCCAAGCACGCATGCTTACATGCAGACAGGTTCCCTGCACTGGGCCCCAGCACACACCAGCCCCCCACCAGCACTCTCCTGGTTCACACTGCCGCAGCCCCTGCCACCTGCCCACCACCTCTGCCGCTCTAGGGGTTTTCTCTGGGAAGCTGTGCTTGCTGTCTGTAAGGCAGACGGGGGCAGCCTTGGCCCAGCGATAGGAACCGATGGCAGAAAAGCCACATCCCTCCTCTCCTCATGGCTGAGTCATTGATAAGACCAGTGTCCATGAGGTGCTTGGCAGCTCAGGTGTAGCCAGCCGAGCCTTGTCTGGCTCCCTGCCTCCCCTCAGTGTTCCCTAGCCTTCCCTCCCAAATGAGTCGAGTACACTCCCATCATGCTCTCCGGGCCTGCTTTCAGGGATACTTAAGACAGGGGGAACCCATACATTGGTCTGTCCAGCAGCACACAGAGATGTGCATGCCCACATGAACACACACACAGATACACACATACCCTTAGTATAAGTCCATAGCGAAGTCTGTCTTGATTATGCAGCTAACAAGCCCCCAATATGTCAGCCTATCACATGCAGATGTGAAAGATCCCTATCACCAGAGGACATCCTTAGGAAAGAAATTTTGGGTATTTGGGGGTGTTCAAGGGTATTCTTAGGTATTTTGGGGTGGAAGCATCCAGGACATGGCCAGGGATCCAATTGCATCTGCCACAAACATACATTCAGGTATGTGAACTCAAAGTCCCTGTGTATTATCAGATGGAGAGCGGGCACAGACTTCTAGGGACATGCCACCCACACTGTCTTCCATTTGTACGAACTTGTGGACACACACCCTTTATAGCCAAACACTCTCATGAAGCCTGGCTCTGCAGTTAGTGTTAAAAGTTACAAGCACCGCTTTTACCTCCTTTGGCTGCCCTCTCCTGCAATGACAGTAAACACAGAACTGAGGGGCCCCAAATTCCAGACCTCATGACCTCTACTTAGAATCTTATTTGTCTTAAGGTTTATTTACTTATTATTGTAAGTGCATGTGTGTGCCTGAGTATACGTATGCTCACCTTGTGGGTGGAAATACCTGTGGAGGCCAAAAGGGGGCACTGCATCCCTTGGAGCTGAGCACTAGGCACTAAACTCAGGTCCTCTGCAAGAGTAGCAGCTCAGCCATCACACCAACCTTTTTTTTTTTTTTTATTCTTGCTTTAAGTTTTGACTAGAATGTGTATAAGTGTCTGTGAACAGGGTTCAGGATGACATTTCCACAGCTGAACACACTGCTCACAGGTGAAATCGAGCATCCTGGACTATGATCCTACCTGTCCTCCATCCCCATAGTGTTTCCCCCCACCCCCACCCCTGGCTAACACCTTGTCTCTGCTCTCTGTTCCTCCCTCCCCCTCTCCCAACAGCTAAAAGCTTCTCAGCAGGAGGACTCGGGGAAGGACGCCACCAAAATAAGTGTGAGTTTTGATAATGACTTTGCACAAATGGTCTAATGGAAGATGCAGCTGTAACAAAAAACAAAAGCAAAAAACAACTTTTTGTTTTTGTTTTGTTTTGTTTTGGTCCATTTCAGCAGGGAACTTGGGCGAGAAGATGGAGGAAGTGAGAGAGAGCCTGAGAGGTGTCCCAGCTTGGTGGAGATTTTTGTTTGTTTTTCTGGGTCTTTTTGCCAGGTATTTTTCAAGTTCACTGAGTGACAGGCAGGAAAAATGACAGAGAGAGAAAGAAAACAAATTCTCTTCCTGGCGGGCCAAGGCCAGCTGTGCCTCGGTGGTGTTCCATGCCTGACTCAGCTCCATTTGTCATTGGGAAGTTACAAGGTCTCAGGAGGCTGAGTGGGCTCCTTTTTTTGGACCATCAAGACTGATGCTAGAGCATCTGAGGGTCCTGGGTGTGACTTCCCAGAGGAGGGACCCCAGGACTGACCTGCCTTAGGCATTTATCTATTTTACAGGCTGGGCAGCTGGGGCTGAAGAGTACCTGAAGTGTGGCTAGTATTGCTGAGCCTGTCCTCTGCCAGAGCTCAGGAAAGCCAGGGACTCTAGGGAGCTGGGCTTCGACAGTTACTGTGGAATTTGAATATCTAACCCCAAATGGAAGAGATAGGAACTGTCAAGAAAGAGGATACAATGGGGAAAGAGCATGGAACAGAGAAGACTACTCTGGGCATGCGTGTGGCCACAGGACCGGGCTGGATTATTAGAAGTTCATCAGCAACACACACATGGTGCAGGCACCCAAGTGTGTTAGGGCAACCTTTCCAATTCCCCTTTTGCCTAGGTCTCCCGGGACTCTGAGGCCAGTCAGATAGGACACAGTGGTGCTTCTGCACGAGGGTTGCAGCGGAGCAACCACAGGGACAAGTGAACGCATCGTGGCCAGGAGGCCAGGGAAGAGGTTTCTGCAGCCACTCAGGGGAGCGGCTAGCAAGTGAGAGAATGAATGGTCACAGCGTCCCTGGTACCTTCTAATAGAGCGTGGGGATTGCAGCCATTCGTAATTCAAGGCAGCCAGCCCTTCCCTCCTGCCCTCAGCCAAGGGGCACGCTCCTATTTCATGCCCCTGACTCATACTCTCAGGCAGAGGTCTCCATGTGTACCAACGCAGCCCCTTCAAGGACACGCCCTCTGCCTTGATAGTATCCCATTTCATGAGCTTCTCTGGGCTCTGGCAAAGAGAGAATTATCTAATTGATTGAGAGGATTATAATTCTGGGCTGCTAGCCTCATGAGAGGAGAATGCAATGCTAATTAGTTAAATAAAATAAATGTTCTCCGTGGGGGTGTGAAGTCATCCCCAGCCATCCCCATAATCTTCGTACCAGCTGGGGCTTCAGGGTCTGGTCCCAGGCACAGCATTGTACGCAGCCATGCAAGCCAGCATTCTTAGATACAAAGGCAGAGCAGGCCACGCCCAAAGGCACACCCACAGCCTAGGTCCTTAATGTCTTAGAAAATGGTCCGAACTTTTCTTCTTAGCCTTCAAGGCTCTGTGGCCATTCTGCCATGGCCAGGGTCATCTGTTCTCTCCTGGCCCTGGGCCTCTACATAGGCCAGACTCTCTGCTTAGAGATCCATTCCTGTCTCTCCGTTCATTGCTCAGCTGAGGGAGGTACCCTGGGCCCAGTCATCAATGCACCCTTTCCCTTCCCTGCTGGCTGTGCTTCGCCTGTCATTATCCATATCCACTCCCATATTGCTTCATGTCAGTCTCCCCCAGAGACAGTAAGCCTAAGATGAGCCTGGTTCACTGTTGCATTCCCACAGTCCAATATAGAGCTGGGCACTTATTAGGTGTGCAGTTAATATTTACTGATTTACTATCTCTCTTACACACACTCAGACCAATGTATATGCAAACATGTCTGTATGTACATGGGTGTTACTGTATAGGTATGATGTGACTGAATTCAGTTTGTGCACTTCTGTGTCCAGGTGATAGTAATGAGTGCAGGAACTCATGTGGGGAGCACGGGGACCAGAGGATCCAGACCTCACATTCTAACATTATCTAAATGCCGAATTTGCTGAACTAGTGCCCCAAGATCTTTGGGCCTTTGATGGACCACTATGTGACCTCCAGGCCAGCAGCTCCAGGGCCTATGAAGTCATGGCTTCAGTAGTTAGTGGGGGGCACTTCTGAACCTGTGAGGCCTACAGAGGTCCAGGCTCGGGGTTGGCTGTCCTGACAGTAGTTGGAGATCCTGAGGACACAATGGGGCTAGCAATTAGCACGCCAGGAGCTGAGCTCTGGGTCTGGCTCTAGCTCTGGGTCTGAAATAAGATGATAAAGAGAGAGAGAGAGAGAAAACACCACTAGAAACTGGAATTTGTTTGGGCTGAGAGACCCAGCCTCCAATACTTACTTACCTGTGGCCTGCAAATCCTCAGGCTGCCATCCTGCCAAGCTTAGGGGACCTGTGTTGTCGACCACGTTTGAGGTCTGGGAGGGTTGCTATGATATACCTAAAGTCCCCTGCACTAGAGCTGATCGCTCACTGGTCTTGCAGATAGAGACAGTGCTGACATTCTGACTTACGAAGTTTCCTATGGGGCAGGAAACATGGTTCAGTGGAGAAAGGTGCTTGCCCTAAGCCTAATGACCTGAGTTTGACCCCCGGGACCCATGCTGGAGGAGAGAACCAACCCTCACAAGTTATTTTCTGATCTTCACATACATGTCAAAACAAGCACATACCCAAACATTCATACTCTCACAAAAATTAGTTGTTTTTTTTTAATATTTATTTTATTATTCATACAGTAACATTCTGCCTGCACACCAGATCTTACTATAGATGGTTGTGAGCCACCATGTGGTTGCTGGGAATTGAACTCAGGACCTTTGGAAGAACAGCAAGTGTTCTTAACCTCTGAGCCATCTCTCCAGCCCCTAGTTGTTTTTTTTTTAAAGGCCCAGTCACAGTAGGTGCAGTCACAGTAAGTGCAGTCACAGTAGGCAAGAAATGCTTCCAGAAGGCCACAGTCACTTAGGCTCAGTCCCCAGGCCCAAGTGGAAAGTGGCATGTATCCACTACTCCCAGGGACAAAAGGGAACATGACAGCTGCCACCACCGCGGGAGGAGAATGGCTTGAGCTGACACAGGTCTGGGGCTTCCTGGAGGGCAGGGCTGAGGCCTCCAGGGTACTTTGCCTGCTGCGGGTAGGCTAACTGACGGTCAAGGAGGAGTAGATGGAATGGGGCCAGAGGGGCTTTGGGAAGACACTGGAGGATGCCCTGTTGAGGACCCAGCTAGCAGGCTGCCCTGGCTCCTGCAGATGGTGGGGTCTGGATGGAAGGGTGGTATCTCGCGTGTTTGGGGGCAGGGGCAGTGGGGGTGTGGGCTGTGTGTGCTTCGTGGAGCAAGGTGACCACAGCAGGGCCAACCAGATATACTCAGACCTTTAGGGTCCCACACTGGGCCTGGCACTGGCTAGGCTAGCCCACTCTTTCTTCCCTCCCCAGGTGCCTCCAAGGTCTCCTCTTGGAGCCACACAGAGGCAAGGAACACACCATGGGTACAGATGGCCCGGCCTTTCCTCCTGGCTCAGCTGGGAGGACAGAGCCTGGGGCGTGTGACTGTGGCCAGCAAGAGGCTGGCGATCAGAGCCGGCCCAGCCAGGCTCTTTCAGCGTGATTAGGTGCTTAATCGCCGAGGCCTGTCGATGCTGGGCTGTGGTTATGATTTACAGTCAGACTGCCCAGCCGGTGTGTCATTTGGCCTTTCTAGTCGCACCAATCGGGGAAAGAGGAAGCCCTGCAGGCTCTTCCATCACCCCCAAACGACTAAGGCAGAATAGAGAGCCCCTCCAAGGGGGCTCCAAGGGAGTGGCTGCTGGAGGAGGCTTAGGGCAAGCCTCTCTCCCCCAGCTCCCCGGGACAGAGAGGGCTGGGGGCTGATGAGTGAGGTGGGAGGGGCTTCTGCCATTAGGCCACGCCCCAGGTATGGCCAAGCATCCCTGGTGGAAGGAGCCTCGGTTTTTTCCCTCGGGGACATGGGGAGGTTCGGGGACATCGTGCAGCAATGCTGAGGCGCTCCGATAGCCGCTGTTTGGGTCTTTGCCTTTCGCACACTGCGCTGAGGGCAAAGTCGGGGCTGCAGCCTCGCCTCCTTCTGGCTCCTGCCTTGGATAGCGAGGGTTCCCGTGAGTGGCATGCACTGCACCATCTGCCTCACTACCCCTTGACCGAAGCGCCGCCCTCCTGAAGGCCACCGCCGTCTGCTGGCCTCCGGGAGGTTGCGGAGGGCCCTGACAGCCAGGGCAGAGGTCTCGGCGCCAGTCTCCCGGGCGCCTGGAGGGCGGGGCGTAGGCCTCCCTCCCCGGGAGCCGCTGCTCCCAGCGCTGCGCATTATTACTCCATTAGCGCCTTGTAGGGTTGACAAATGAAGGATAATTAATATCCGTGAGGGAAACAGATGTTGAGGTAATTCACTCCCGCTGCGCATTTGCAATGGCTTCTCCTAACTCACCAAAGAACGTGGCGGGACCGCGTTGGGTCTTTCGGTGCCCTTGGTCAGGGTCAGCGGGCAGAGCCCGCCGAGCCTCAGCCTCACGCTAGGGAAGAGGCACCTGATTCTTGACTCTGGTGTCCCTTTGGGACGGTCTGTCTGTGTCCCACCCCAGTGCTCCTTGCTGTGCCATAAGCCCATGTTTTCCTGCTTCCTGGGGCATGGGCGTTCTTAGGGAGCCCGTGCCAGCCCTGGGATCCTCCGTGGGTCTGTCACGTTGTTTCCCGGGCGAGGGCATAGAGCCTCGCCTGGGGTCGGTTCCCGGCCCTGCTGCATACTGACTTGGGCTCCTGACCAGGCCAGGACTCCTTTTAGAGTCTCAGTTTCCCCATCAGTAAAATGGTTACCCTTGTTTGTAGGCACCCTAAGACAAAAGGATGGCAGTGGGATTCCCCTCCAACTGGGGAGAGGGGATGGGTGTATCTTTCCACACAACAGGCGCTGGCTGTTCTTTGGGAGCCTTCTACCGGGCTGTCTCGGTGCAGGCTGGGAAATTCATCTACCGGCCATACCTGCCCTCTCAGGGGCCTCAGAACTTTGGGATTTGGCAGCTGATGCCATCTAGAAAAGGAACATTAGTGTCCAGGGACGGACTGGGGGTAACCAGCAGCCTGCTAGTGTGCTATCTGGAAGAGTGCGCTTTGCCAGATGATAGCTGAGGGCCGAGCTCCAGTAGGCTGAGAAGGGTCCTGACACGCCCAACTTTCTTCCCCTTTAACTTTCTGTTGTTGTTATTTTACTCACAGGCTTGCAGAAATTTACAAAAATAGATCAGAGCCCCCATACCCATCGCCCAGTCTCACTAATCATGCGTTTCACCCCAAATGCCTTTTTTGTCTTGTAATGGGAAAAAAAAGTTGCTACTGGAGTTCTATTCACTGCAGAGTGCTGATCTCGAAATTAACCGGATAATAGCCAACAGGAAACTGTGTAGACAAGCCACACTGTGGTCATCTGATAGAATACTACACAGCAATGAACAGAGCCAGCCGATACTGCATGGTGTTAAAGTCAGAGCTGGCAACACTCCCCCCCCCCCTCCCAACACAGAGAGGGTTCTAGGATGTGGCTACACTCTGATGACAGAAGTGAAAAGAAAGGACCCACAGCATCAGAAAGTCTGTGAGGCACAGGTATGAAAGGGCTGTCTCCTGAGCCGGTGTACTTGACCCAGGACAGTGGAGCCCCCAATTGTAAAAAAAAGGGGGGGGGTCAGGTGTGGTGCTACAAGCTAGTGTTCAGAAGTCTGAGGCAGAAGTCTTGTGGACCAGCCTGGTCAACATAGTGAGATCCTATCTTAAAACATTAAAAACCCAAATCAATTTAAAGCCAAAACCTTGACATGCAAGCATGACACTGTACCTCCAAGAGCATCCAACTTGGGTTGTCAACCTGAGTCCTTTTATAAAATTTTATTTTCTGTATTTATTTTAGTCATATATGTCTGTGCACCATGTGTGTCCGTGGAAGCCAGAGGGGGGAATTGGATCTCCCGGAACTGGAGTTACAGTTGTGAGCTGCCATGTGGGTGCTGGGAATTGAACGCTGGTCCTCTGCAAGAGCGAGCAGCCAGTGCACCTAAGCGCTGAACCTTTTTTCCAGTCTCCACCTTCAACTAGCACCTGGGGCTGGAGAGATGGCTGGGCAGGTAATGGGCGCTGGCTTCCAAACACCAGCAATCCAGATGGTGGAAGGAGAGATGACTCTTGCAGACACATTCACTGTGGCACCCCACCCCCCAAGCTCCTCAGTCTCCCGAGCTTCACCCAAGCTCTGCTGTGAGGGTGCTGGCTTCTGTCCTATGCAGGAGTACAAACAGCAGCACAGGCCGGGAGCTTCGCCAGGAGGCTTGCACCCTGCTTCTGTGTGGAACTCTCGCAGGCTGGGTTCCGGCTCACCCTTCTTCACTGCCGGGCAGTATTCCACTGTCTGCACGCACCACCCCGTGGACAGGCATTGGCGTTGCTTCTGTTTGTCCGTCTGCCCACTGTTCGGATGCTGACGTGGGGTGCCCTCCCCGGCGGCATCTGGGGTGGGGTTAGCCTGGAGGCCTGGGCTCGCGACCCCGGCTGGTGCTCACGGTGCCTCTGTCGCCCCCAGGTGGTCAAGGTGGTGGGCAGCAACATCTCCCACAAGCTTCGGTTGTCGCGAGTGAAGCCCACGGACGAAGGCACCTACGAGTGCCGCGTGATCGACTTCAGCGACGGCAAGGCCCGGCACCACAAGGTCAAGGCCTACCTGCGGGTGCAGCCCGGTGAGAACTCGGTGCTGCAGCTGCCTGACGCGCCCCCCGCCGCGCCCGCGCCGCCGCCCAAGCCGGGGCGGGAGCTGCGCAAGCGCTCTCTGCCCGAGGCCTGCAGCCTGTAGCCCGCCCGCCCCGCATGCAGTCCTCCCGGCCCTGCGGCGACGGCGGCAGAGGAGTCCCGCGTGTGCTTTGCTTGCTTAACCCCCTCCCGGCTCCGCCTCGTGCACCCCGTCCTCGCGGCCAGCCCCCTGGTGAGGAGCCGGGCCGGGGGCCGGGGGACCCACGCTCCTGTTCCGCCCCTTTCTACCTGGAACCGGCTCCGGGCCCCCCAGGGAAGCGGAGCCCCACCAGCCCCACGCGGGAGGCTGCCCCCGCCAGGCAGAGTTAGCACCAGCAGGCTCACTCAGGGGCCCCCGAGGCTCTCTCTCCTCGAGCCCCCCTCTGCCGGCACCCCTCACGCCCAGCCCCTTCTCGGGCCTGTGAAGTCCACCCAAGGGACCCCCCCCTCCACCAACCCCCTTCCCATTCCCGATCAGGGGACACCCACCCTGGTGGTTTGTAAATATTTCTATTGGGCCCACCCCGCCCCGGAACTGGCTCAAACCTCTGGCCACCCTCGGTGATGGAGGGGAGGTGGGAGGCCCAGGGCTTTGCGTAGGGGTGAGCGGGCCCTGTGTATATGACCCAACCTGTGAGTACCAGCCAACTCCAATAAAGCGGTTTAAACCAATCCGGACTGAGTCTTGCTGGGACTGGGAGCTGAGCCACCTTGGGGACGGAGGGAGGGCATGGCGTGTCACCACACTGAGCACTGGCCACCTGGTGCTCAGGGGAGCCTGGCGGCTTTGCAGAGAGCAGGAGCCTCTGCTGGCTGGGGAGAGGGGTCCCCAAAGGCCGAGAGAAGCAGCCTTTGTTGACCCCACTGTGAATACTGGCATCAGAATTAGTACTGTATTCTGACATAATCACACATACAGAAGAACCCGTGAAAGCATGTTTGCATGTGGGTAAACATCTCTGGAACTGCCATCCAGCAAACCTATCACCCCAGAGCAGACCCCACCTCGGCCCTCAGACTCTTCCACCATTCCCCTCTCTCACTCTTAGAGGGAACCCAGTGGTGACTCTTACGGTAATATCGTCATCACATCATCATCACGTTTTGGAGATAGAGCCTCATACAGCCCTAGCTTGCCTAGCACCCCGGGTTCAGCCTCCCGAGGGCTGTAACTATAGATGTGTGCCAGCATCCCTAGCTTGGTAGGTTTGTTTTTTTACTTTTAATACCTATAAACACATCACTTTATTTTGTATTACAGGCATCTCTGGGGAGGGGCCGTGTGTGCAGGGGTCAGAGAACAACCTAGTAAGTTCCCTCCTTCCACCGTGTGGGTCCTGGGGATCGAACCCAGGTCATTAGGCTTGGAGGCACGCGCCTTCACCCACTGACCTGTCTTACCCACTGTGTTTGTCACTTTAAACAAATATCTTAATTTACTTTTTCTGAGTGCTGGGAATGGGGTTCCTTGTACCTGCTAGGCAAATGCTCTCCCGTGGAGGCATATCCCAGCCCCTATATATGTGAGTTTTGTATTTTTGTGTTTGAAACATGGTTTCATGAAGCTCAGGCTGACCTCAACTCCTTGTGTAGTCAAGGATGACCTGAGCTCCTGACCCTCCTGCCTCAGTTTCTCCAGTACTGGGCTAACAGGGTGTAGAGTCTGTACCTCCTGCGTGCTTTGTCTAGGGCTACTGCTGTGGGCACCTCCTCATCTGCTGTGCACAGAGCATGAGGGCCTCAGGGGCATTTGCCAGGTCTGTGCTCCAGGCCGTCCACATTAGCATCTCACATTCTCCTAGGACCATCTACACCCCTATTTCACAATAGAAAGTCAGGGTCGGAGAGGATATATAGTTCACCCTAGCTCACGCAGCTTCCTTAGCCTAAAAGTGTGAGTGCCTGGCCCTGGCAAGAATGGCTCCCTTCAAACCCCATCCCCCTCACTGTGTGTGCCTGGGATCATCCCAACTGCCATAGCTCTGCTGAGAATTTACCTGAGGATGTGTTGACATGGACCTCTGAAGCCAGTATGGCCAGCAGGTCCCTTGACTTTGCACATTCAGAAGCCAATAGCACTACCCAGGACAGGGGTGTGTTGATATGATAAAGCTGGACCCCATGACCTTTGCATCACTGCAACACCCCCCCCCCAAAAAAAAACAGGCCCTGTGTCCTCAGTTTTCAAATGAGGACATAGCTCAGAGGAGGGCAGCTGAAGGCAGGCAGGCAAGCAGAATGGATGGATAAATGGATGAATGGGTAGATGGACGGTAGATGTGTGGCTAGACAATGGATGAACTGGTAGATGTATGGATGATGGGCGGACGGGTAGGGGCGTGGAAGGACTGATGGATGTTGGGGAGGACTGATGGATGTTGGGGAGGACTGATGGATGCCTGGTGGCTGGCTGGATGAATGGGTGGATTGAGACATGACTAGCTGTGGAGTTAGCAGGCCCTGCACCCTTTGCAGAATCTGGGTATCCAAGGTCTATTCCCCAGAGGAGGAATCCTGGGGAGATGTCTGCCCTGGTGTCATCTGGCCAGTGTCTAGCATCTATTCAACGAATAGGATCCATCTCAGAGAGGTCCAAAGGCCATGCTGGCCTTGGAAGGCCCATGGCGCTCTGCGAGGGCGGAGGCTGGGCTGGTGTGAGTGGCGACAGGACCCACTAGCTCTAGCTTCAGGATCTGTGTCAGGCACTGGTGCTTCTCACAGCAAAACCTGCACCTCTCAAACCCGCTCCTCCCACAGGAGAATTCGGGGTGCTTGCTTTAGCTCCACTGAGAGAGCCCAAGGGGAAGAAAGTGGTGCCGGGACCTAAGTCTTGCCCTGCTCATCCTTGCTGCAAGTCTTCTTCCAGCAGGGCCCCTCACCTTCATGAACCTGTTTCCCTTTCTGTGTAACGGGTCTCAGGAAGTGAAACCCGAACCACAGTGAGCTGCTGTCACACATATAAGGAGGGCGAAAAGGAACATCTTCATGCACAATACAACATGCAGGCACGTTGAGAGCATAGTGATGTGTAAGGGATAGAATGTTCTAAAGTTGGTTGTCATGGTGGTTGTATGACTGTGTGGATTTGCCGAATCACTGAATAGATTTTTTTTTTCAAGACAGGGTTTCTCTGTATGTAGCTCTGTCTGTCCTGGAACTCTCATCCTGTAGACCAGGCTGGCCTTGAACTCACAGAGATCCATCCACCTTGCCTCTGCCAACCAGGTGCTGGGATTAAGGGTGTGTGCCATCACTGCCTGGCTCTGAATAGATATCTTAAGTAGATGAATATATGGTGTGGGGGTATCACAATAAAGCTGTTAAAAGAGACAGGATAATCCTAACTGCAGCACTGTGCCCACAGGCCAAAACAGGGCACACAGCAGGCACACGGAAAATTATGGCTCCTATTTATTTATTGCTGTGGGTTTTAAGCGAAAGCCAGAGAGAGTTAAACACAGCTGGTGGCAGCAGCTGGGGAAAATGACAATGTTGAGTCTGGGAGACAGGTTCCCAAGTGGTGCCCAGGCCTGTCCTGAGGTTCAGAAGAACCCCAACATTCCCCCAGGTAGTTGCAAGTCACTTTCCCCTTTGTGCCCAAAACAGGAATAGCCTGTGGGCTGAGGAGATGGACTAGTTGATAAATTGCTTGCTGCACAGGCCTGGAGGCCTGAGTTTGATCCCCAGTAGGTATGATCACACTAACAATACCAAGGCCGGGGAGTGGAGACAGGCAGGATCCCAGAGCTTCCGGTCAGGCGACTTGGCCTGATCAATAGATTCCAATCTAACAGTGAGACCCTGCTAGCCGAGGAAGGACACTCAGATATCTGGCCTCTACATGCGCACGCCTATGTACTGGTCACAAAGAGTAACCTGGAAGTTAGGTATGGTAGTATAAGCCTGGATCTTCATCTACTCTGGATGCTGAAGCAGGAGGATTCCCCAACATACACACACACACACACACACACACACACACACTTTACAAAAACAAAAACAAAAAACCAGTATGGGAGTTGTTCTGTGGCCTTCAGAACCCACCAGCATCTATAGCTACTGAGCAGCCCCAGGACACCCACACTTCAGGAAATCTCCCCACGGAGTGAGTGGCTATAGGCTGGCTATTCCATTGTTAGAGAGAGAATGATTTATCCAGAGTGTTCCCGAAGGCTGGGGTCTCCTGCCCCCAGACACAAGGTTTTGTGGAGCGTTCCAGCTGGCAGGCCAGAGCACGAGCAGGACACTTTTGTAAGGTGTCTCTGTACCTTAGAACTGCAGGGTCAAAGCGCTGACGCGGTTTCCATTCCTGTTAATTACTTTTCCATGGAAGTGGGAGCAATTTACAGTGCTATAAATGGAGTGTGAACGTGCACCTGGCCCTCCCTTCACCATCTCCACAAACTCAGAGTCAAGTGCATTGATCTTGGTGATCTGTGAGTAAGCTGGGGTCCTCTGCCCTCACCGGCCCCTGTGAGCTGGACCCAGCAGCTCTTTGGTGTCTAAACCCCACCACCCCCTGCTCTTCCTCCCCGGGAGCCAACAGCTCAATCATGGCTGACTCACTGTTGGCCGGGTGGCTGGCATCCTGTTGACTCTGGGAAGTGAACTTCAAATTCGGTTTTGTCTTTTTTTTTTCCTTTTGACGTTTTGTTTGACAATTTTTTTTATTGTTAAGTAGTTTCAATCTCTCTATTACTTTATTATTTCAGAGTTAGCTTTCATTATATAAACACAATTTTGAGTCTCTTGAAACTTAAATTGTCTTAAGGTATGAGCTAGTGTCTCTAATTCACTTTTTCCTAGCTTTTTAATATTTCTAGACAGTCAGCAGCACCTCTGTTCCCCCAGTGGTCCGAAAGGCCATCAGTACTAGCTCGGTTCCCACATCCACGGCCTCTTCCCCTGTCTTCTTTCCGCTCCTTCATCTCATCTATGATGGCTCAGTATCATACAATTTTAATTATTACAGTTTTATGACACATTTCAATGTGTTCTGTGTTGTTGTTGTTGTTTTACTCCCCTCTCTGTATAATATTTTGTTTTGTTTTTGAGACAGGATCCCTCTACATAGCCCTGGCTGGCCCAAAAACTCACTTTGTAGACTAGGCTAGGCATGAACTCACAGTGATCTTCATGCCTCTGCCTCCTGAGACCTGGTATTAAAGGCGTGCCCCACTGTACCACCTGGCTCAAATGTAACATTTTGTCTCCAGAATTTAGTGGCTTACTCAGTTTAGAACTAGAATCATCAAGTTAGAAAGTCCTCCCTCTGATTATTGCTCAAGGCCTTGCATCCAATCCTCAGCTCAGACAAAATTCAGTTGGTGTCATAGTTATTGTTCTATTGCTGTGAAGAGACACCATGACAAAGGCCACTTATTTTTTTTTTAAAAAAGCATTTAATTAGGGGCTGTCTTACAGTTCCAGATGGTGAGTCTATGACCGTCATGGAAGGGGGCACAGCAGCAGGCAGGCATGTTGCTAGAGCAGTAGCTGAGAGCTTACATCTTTTCTACAAGGAGGAGAAAGAGGAGAGAGGAGGAAGAAGATAGGGAGAAAGGAAGATTGCGATAGATAGATAGATAGATAGATAGATAGATAGATAGATAGATAGATAGATAGAAAGATAGAGATAGACCAAGAGACTGAGAGAGACAGAGAGAGAGACTGAGAAACCTGGTGAGGGCTTTTGAAATCTCAAAGTCCACCCCTGTTGTTACTCCTCCTTTAACAAAGCCACACCCACCAATCCTTCCCCAAACAGTTCTACTAGCTAGACAGCAAACATTCAAATGCAGGAGCCTATGGGAGCCATTCTCATCAAACCACCACATTTGGGATTATGTTAAATTCCTAAATTAGCACAGCAAATGCCTACCCCCAGTGACACACTTCCTCCAACTAGGCCACACCTCTCAATCCTTCTAATCCTTTCAAACAGTTTCATTCCTACTTGTTTCAGCAGCTTCGACCTCATTGGCAAAGCTTCTAAACACTTCAGTAGTAGGACTGTCTCAGCCAGGTCCCAGGGACATGTCCTGCCAACCCCCAGTATCAGAAAGGAAAACAATTTCAGAGTAAATGGCTTTTGTTAGTCATCTCCAGGTACAACTCTGGAAGCCAACAGATAGGCATGGGGTCAAAGCTAGGTTCTGCCACCTTTGAGGCATGTGATGTTAGGTCTACTCCCTCTCCCTGAAATTCTAGGTTTTCTCAGAGAATTTATGCGGGTGCTGAAGTTGGCATCTGGTCCAGTGAGGCTGTTCTCATTTACAAGTACACGATGGTGACAGGGTGGGTAGGACCCGAGACTCTGCATTGCTCCCCTGCCTCTCTGCCTGACTGGGTCGGTGAGTTGCTGGAATCTCCCTTGTGCAGAGTGAGGTGTTTGAACAGGCAGCTGGAGTGAGATGGAGTGAGAGGCTCCGTCATTTCTGATAAGTGGGAGAGAAAAGATGGAGCTCAGATGCTGGCTGCTTGTACTACATCTGCACCTGAAACGAAGATCAATATTTGAAGAAAACCAATCAGGACGCGAGAGTAAATAAAGTGGGGGAGATGAAGGAATGCCATGGTTGGCAAGGATCCTAGGCTGTGCACCATCTGGTGTCTGAGTCCCCTTGACAACGTCTCTTCTGTGCTCTTCCCGAAGAAGCCCTTGCTGTCACTACTGAGGCAGACCCTGGAACCATGTCCTCCCACACCTCCTCCAGATACTAACACCCTCTCCCTCATCCTACAGTTTTCTCTTTTCTTGATTTAGTCCTGATTTGGTTTCATTTTCTACACTCCTTTTTTACTCTCAGAAAAGACTTGCCTAGTCTCTGCCTGTAGGTCTTGATTAGGCTGTGGGGGAGGGGCTGGGAGAGTTTCTCCCCAGCATGAGGGGTTGTTCCCACAACCTTGCAGACATCAGGTAAGTGCGACCTCTGAATTGCAATCCCAAGCTTTTTCCTTTGAGACATGGTCTTACTAAGTTGGCCCAGTTGGACTTCAGCTCTATGGATCAGGCAGGGCTTGAACCTGTGGCCACTCTGACTCAGCAAGTGCTCTGTGGCTCGAACACAGGTTTTGCACATGGGCATGGGAAAGCCCTGCATCAGGTAGGAAAGTCTTACCCTTTTGTTCCCAGTAACCTTGGATAAAACTCTGTATCTCCTTCTCCCTGGAACAGAAGGAATGCGTGTTAGCTGTCACTGTCACATCAGTAGCCTGTGACTTTGTCACTATGGGAACTGCAGAGCCTTCCCATCATCCTTAAGTGCTTTCTGCAGGTGGTCCAGAACTCTGTGCCCACGCACTGCAGCTTTAAAACTGGTTGTTACAAAGCCAGCTTCTTGTGCTGGTACATAACCAGGCCTTGTGATTTGGATGGGAACTGTCCCCCATGGGCTCACATGTTCAGACAGCCAGTCCCCAGCGGGTGGCACTGTTTGGGAAGGTTGTGTGAACCTTTACATGGCTGGATGTACTGGACAGTTTGATGTCAGCTTGACACAGACTAGACTCACCAGAGAGGATGGAGAGCTTCACCTGAGAAAATGCCTCCAACAGAGTGGGCTGTAGGCAAGCCTGTAAGGCATTTTCTGAATTAGTGATCCATGCGAGAGGACTTAGCCCATTGTAGGTGGTGCCATCCCTGGGCTGGTGGTACTGAGTACTATAAGAAAATGGTTTTGCAAGCCACGAGGAGCAAGCCGGTAAGCAGCTTCCCTCTATGGCCTCTGAATCAGTTCCTGCCTCCAGGTTCCTGCCCTGTTTGAGTGTCCTGACTTCTTTTAATGGTGGGCCACAATGTGGAAGTGTAAGCCAAATAAACCCTTTCACCCCCAATTTGCTTTGGTCATGGTTCTTTCATTATAGCACTAGAAACCCTGACTAAGGCATGGAGGAAGCAGATCACTGGGGGTGGGCCTTCAGGCTTTATTAGTCCAACCCCACTTCCTGTTCCATCTCTCTACTTCCTGCAGGTGGGTGTAATGTGATCAGCCAGTCTCCTGTCCCAATGCCTTCCCGCCTCTTGCCATGTCTTCCATGCCGTGGTGGACTGTATCCCTTAGAACTGTAAGCCAAAATAAAACTCTTCTCCCTTAGGCTGCTGTGGTGGTCTGAATAGGAAATGGCCCCCTAGACTCATGTGCTTGAATGCTTGACCCATTGGGTATAGCCTTGTTGGAGTAGGTGTGGTCTTGGTGGAGGAAGTGTGTCACTGTGCGGGTAGCCGTTTGAAGTCTCTTATGCTCAAGCTATGCTCGGGGTGGCACACAGTCTCCTCTTTGTTGCCTACAGATCAAGATGTAGAACTCTCAGCTCCTTCTCCAGCATCATGTCTGCCTGGATGCTGCCATGATGATAATGGACTAAACCTCTGAAACTGTAATCCAGCTCCAATTAAATGTTTCCTTGATAAGCGCTGCCTTGGTCATGGTGTCTCTTCACAGCAATGAAGCCCTAATTAAGACAATTGCTTTTCAGGATGACAAGAAAGTAACTAAGACACACCTGTGGGGCCTGGAGTGTGGCTCAGGGGTGGTGCACTTACATACCATATATGAGGCCTGGGTTCCATCCCTCAATCCCTTAGCACCAAAAACAAAACAGAAAAACAAAACAAAGCAAAGCAAAAGCATATTTATTCCTATACCATGCTTCAAAAAGATATTTTTAAAAACTGCATTTCAGTATCATGGGTTTTCTTATGTCATTTAAAAATAATTAAAAAGTATTCTGGTATATCTGTAGCCTCATCATTCTACCAGAGAAAGAGACAGAGACCTGATTTTTAACAATCATCACATTTCATTATCTTTGCCAAAGATTGGCTTACACCATGTCCTATGACCTGGTAAGGTGAGAGAGAAGATTGATTCCTCATGGAAAAGTTGGGTTTTTGATTTGGTTTGGTTTGGTTTGCTTTGGTTTTCTGTTTCTTAACTCTTCAAAGGAGGCAGAAGAAACTGTTCTTCCTTCCTCTGCTTGATGTTTGAACACTGAAGAGCACAATTTCCCTGTGCATTGGGTGTTCCCTAGGAGAGCAGCAAAGTCACTTGACAGGCAGAGGTGGCTGATGGGAAACCCCTATGTCTTTGAAGATTTGTGGAGCTGGTGGCTTAGCAGACACAGAAGCAATTGTCTCTGGACTCCTGCTATCATCACCAATCCCTTATAATCAAGGCCATTTAGGTCAGTTGTCTGTTACTTGTACCCAGGGGAACCTCCAGGAGGCCACTATAGGGATTTGGCTTGTACCACAGGCATGGCTGGTGCCTGTCAAGTCAGAAGAAGTTATCAAATCATCTGTAACTAGAATATATTAGTCAGAATTCTCTAGAGAAACACAACTGATAGAATGAATATATACAGGATTCATTAGAATGACTTACACACTGAGGTCCAACTAATCCAACAATGTCTATCTACCAGAAGGTTCAAGAGTCCTTGTTGTTCAGTCTACAAGGCTGGTTTTCAGTATATACCCAAAGAGGTGGGCTCTAATGCCAGAAAAGGAATGGGCTTGCCATTGAGAGCAAGAACAAGCAGGCAAAGAATTAAAGCTTCCTTTATCCTTGTCCTTTGTATAGGCTGCCAGTTGAATGGCCCAGATTAAAAGTGGCTCTTCCCAGCCAGGTGGTAGTGGCTCACACCTTTAATCCCAGCACTCTGGAGGCAGAGGCAGAGGCAGGTATATCTCTGTGAGTTCAAGTCCAGCCTGGTCTACAGAACAAGTCCCAGCACAGCCAAGCCTGTTACACAGTAAAGCCCTGTCTCAAAACAAAACAAAACAAAACAAAACAAAGCCCTTCCCACCCCAGAAGACCCAAATTAAAAGTGGCTGTCTTCACATCAAATGATTTAATTAAGAAAAACATTCCTCACAGTTGTACCCAGCCGCTTGGATTTTAGTTAATTCCAGATGTAATCAGGTTGACAACCAAGAACAGCCATCACGTGGCGTTATGGATGGTTGTTGTAGTAAATGAAAAACTGAATATTGTTGGGCTGTATAATGTTTATTATCTGCCCTAAGATTATCAGGGTGGTATTATTATCTAACCTTCTATCACAAATAATGAAACACAAACACCTGCTAGATTTTATAATGCCATATTTACCTTGGGCTGAGCAGATATTTTTATCTACACTGTCTCAATAATAACCTCACCATCCATCTCCCAGCCCTCATCCAATGCCATCCACCTCAAGCCTCCTCATCTGGACTACCTTCCATCTATAATCTCATAAATACTTGCTTTTATTCTTCATCTGGGCCTTTTCCACACCATTATTGGAGTCCTTCCTCCCAGCTCACACGGTTCCTTCTACACGCTAACCCATCATGGCATCCTCCTTCCCATCTGTCTGTCTCCAATGATTCCCTACCCTCAAAAGCCCAGGAACCTTAGCTACGCCTACCCCATTCTGCCCTGCCCAGGCATAGGCCATTTAATCAACCAATCAGGTATGTTTTAGGCAGGTTTACAAAACAAGGATAGGTGTAACCAGATCTTGAGGCCAGCATTAGAACAATCCCCAACAGGTTCTGAACCACGTGGGTGCTGAGAACCCAACCTGTATCCTCTGCAAGACCAGCAAGTGCTGTTAACCCCGGAGCCATCCCTCCAGCCCTGACCACCATCTTGATTGTGACTGCCTGTTTGTGCCCTGTACCCGGCATACATTCCAGTGGGAGAAACAAAATCATTAAGAAAGTCAGCCGAGGCTCTCAGCCTCCTATCCCTAACTGAGTCCTAGACCCATTCCTAGCTGGTGTTTGACATATTCATGGCCTTTAGGAAGACCAGGAACATTGTGGTTGGCCAGGGTCCACCTTTGTCTACTTGAGCAGACAAACCCTTTCCTTCCACTGTAGGACGTGAGCTTGCAGCATTTCCTGACGGTGCCTCCGTGTGCAGTCTCCCTTGGTCCTTGGTCCCTCGGCACCTCCTGCCTTGGCCACTCCACTGTTTCTAAGGCATCCACCACACCTTTCTCACTTGTGACCCTCACTGTTGCCGTGGTGACAGAGAAACAAGCCGGCCCTTCTGTTGTCTGGGTTAGTCTGATCTCTCCTCCGGTGAACTCCGGGAGACCTGGCTTGAAACCTTGTTCCCTCCCCCGAGTGTGTCAAGCTTGGTCGCTGGTTCTCAAATTACAGCATGTGTCAGAATCATTCCAACACTGGTGAACTGTAGTAGCTTGTTAAAATGCAAATTACCGGCCCCCATCCAGCGAGATTGGAGGATGTCATAAAAATTTGCATTTCTTTAAAAATTCCCTGTTTCTGGCCACCACCATTTCCGAATCAGTGGTCTTGGGTCTAAGGTGGTCACACACGCATGTAGACACTCACAGCTTGTAAAACTGCAATCATAACTCCGAGGTAAGCTGAGCTATCGCCTCCCTCAACTTTGCCAGCATGCTCCTATTACCACAGCCCCCAAATCACAGACAGCTCTCCTACTGTTGCACTGTATCTCAACCACAGCTCTAAATCCCATTTCTGCTCTGTGGCTTCTGAGCTCTCTTCCTGTTCTGTAAGCAGGAAGCAGAGGCAGCACTTGGTGCTCACTGCATGCTGAGTGCCTCTGTGATGGATGCCATTTAATCTGCACACTGCCTTGAATTAGGCAACCATCTCTTTCTGGACAGACTGATTGCCAGACCAATGAAGAATAGTAAGACGGAGAAGGGCTGGGTGGGTGGCTCCGTGGGTAAAGTGCCTGTCATGCAAGCAGAAGGATGACCTGAATTTGGATCCCAGCACCTCTGGGAAGCTGTGTGTGCAGTCTCGGTGTCTAGGTGCTGAGACGGCGGGCAGGGACAGGAAGCATGGCATCCAGCTAGTTTGGTCACAATGGCAGGCAACAAAGGAGGAAGGTAAGGACTCACACTCAAGGTGGTCCTAGGACTTCCACACGTGTGCCATGGTACATGCGTGCCCGCACTCCAGTAAATGGGCAGGTACATACATGCCTACATCTTGCACCCATGCTTCACTCATGCATCCACGTACACATGTACACACACATCCGAGTGCACTAGAGCACACATATAAAACATATGTAAAGATAAGGCCATCGAGATGGGCTCAGGGGATCAGGGCACTTGCTGCCAAGCTTGATGATCTGAGTTTTGAGCCCTCCGACCCATACAGTAGGAGAGAACTGACCCCTGAAAGTTGTCTTCTGACCTCCACATGCATATCGTGGTTTGTGTAGTTTGTGTGTCCGTACACATACATGCACACAATAAATAAGGTAACATAAAGGTTTTTGTTTTTGAAGGTAGATGGGAAAGACCTTATCAAGGTCATCCAGTTAGTAAACGATTACAGACCTAGGATTTGGGTCTGGTTCCTAGCATTCTTGCTTAATAACATCTGCTAAACTGCCCTCAAGGCTCAGGACAGCCTCCAAGCCCTTTCCTCTCTCTTGACCGCAAGGTCATTGCATGTGGTTTGGGCCCCACATCTATGGGTTTCTGAGTCCACTTCCCCCCTGTCCTTCACCCTGCCTGAGGAGGCTGTGCTTGCTCAGCTGCAGTGGAATCTGAAAGCGTTAACTGTGGGCAGGTTTTAATAAGAAAGGCCTTTTTCTAGGCTATGTCTATATAAATGTTCCAATTTAATATGCAAATGTGCTGCTGCTGATTTCGGGTGCCCTGGGCCTGTATTGTTCGAGTTGCAGTTATGTTGATTTAGCCCACAGCTCGATGGTTAATAATTTAGGAAGCAACCTTATTTTCTAATCTCCTTGGTCCTTGCATCTCATCCTTCTCCACATTAAGGGACTCAGGCCTGCATGAAGTTTTGTTTTAATGAACAAACAATTCTTGGATAAGAACCCCATCCGAATGCTGGGGAGCTGTTCAGTTCTGGGTCTGTGGCCATCACTGTGGGATTGTTGCTTTCATTGTAAATATATTGACTCACTTTAACCCAAGTTCTACTTTCTGTTATATAACCTACTTTGTCTGATATTATCATCAGCAGGCCAGATTGTTTTTTGTTTGTTCGCTTGTTTCGAGACAGGGTTTCTCTGTATAACAGAGCCCTGGCTGTCCTGGAACTTGCTCTATAGACCAGGCTGGCCTTGAACTCACCGAGACTCACCTGCCTCTGCCTCCCTAGTACTGGAATTAAAAGCATGTGCCACCATGCCTGGTTCTCAGATTGTTTTTTAATGTTAGTATTTGCCTGTTTTGTTGTTGCTGCTGTGTGTGTGTGTGTGTGTGACAGTCTCTTTTCATAGCCCTGGCTGTCTCAAACCTCTCCATGCAGACCATTGCCTAGGGTGTCTTTCATGCCTGTTTTCAACTTTGGCTGTCAGTGTGCTGGGTATACCTTGTATGCAATTTTTAGCTAGAGTCCAAGTTCTTTTTTTAAAAAAGAAATGTTTATTTATTACTTTTTACGTGCATTGATGTTTTGCCTGCATGTATGTACACGTGAGGTTGTTGATCCCCTGGAACTGGAGTTACAGACAGTTGTGAACTGTCATGTGGGTGCTTGAAATTAAACCCAGGTCCTCTTAACTGCTGAGCCATCTCTCCAATCCCTAGATCCTGAGTTCTTAAGAAAACTTACGCTGGGCAGTGGTGGCACATGCCTTTAATCCCAGTACTCAGGAGGCAGGGGCAGGTGAATCTGAGTTTGAGGTCAGTGTGGTCTATAAAACAAGTTCCAGGGTGGCCGGGGCTACACAGAGAAATCCTGTCTCAAAACAAACAAACAAACAAACCCCCAAATAAATCCTGCTGAACGTGGTGACACACACCTCCAAACCTAATTCCTGTACTTGGGAAGCAGAGGCAGGTCAATCTCTGTGAGTTCAAGGCCAGCCTTGTCTACATGGTGAATTCCAGGACAGTCAGAGCTGTGTGGTGAGACCTTGTTTTGAAAAAAACAAAACAAGGCATGGTGTCACACGCCTGTAATCCCAGCACTCAGGGAGGCAGAGGCAGGCAGATCTCTGTGAGTTTGAGGCCAGCCTGGTCTACAAAAAAAAAGTCCAGGACAGCCAAGGCTACACAAAGAAAACCTGTCTCGAAAAACTAAACACCAGAAAAACAAAAAGAAAACACAAAACAAAAGAAAATTTCTTAATGCGTGTGTGTATGTGTGTGTCAGCATGTTCATATGTGCATGTGCACTCAAATGCCTTTGGAGGCCATAAGGGGGCATTGGGTCCTCTGGATCAGGAGTTATAGGCAGTTATGGGCCACACAGTGTGCATGTTCTAGGAACCAAACTCCAGGTCTGTGCAAGAACAGCAAGGGCTTTTAGGCACTAAGGCATCTCTCCAGCTATTTATCTTAAAGACAAATTAATATTATTATGATGATGATCGTTATTATTTTATGTGCATGGCCATCTTGCCTGCCTGTGTGTCTGTAAGCCACTTTTGGTGCCTGCTCCCCATGGAGGGCAGAATAGGGTATTGGATCCCTCGACACTGGAGTTACAGATTGCTGTGAGCCATCATGCAGGATGTCCTCAGAAAGAGCAGCCAGTGCTCTTAACCACTCAGTCATCTCTCCAGCTTACTCACTTTAATTTTTAATTTTGTTGCTTAAGTACAAATTTTCCCAACAGTGTATTATCATTCCTCTAGAGGATACACTCTCTTGAATACAATATAACCACCAAGAGAAGCCTCTTTCCCTCCGGCCCCATCTTCTTCATCTTCCGAACAGTGTGGCCCCTTAATACAGTTCCTTGTGTTTGGGTGACCCCCAGCCACAAAATAATTTTTGTTGCTACTTCGTAACTATGATTTTGCTACTGTTGTGAATCCTAGTGTAAATGCCTGTGTTTCCTGATTGTCTTAGGCAGTCCCTGTGAAAGGATCGTTCATCTCCGCAGGAGTCTCGACCCAAAGATTGAGAACATATGGTCTAGAATCTGAGTTCAAACATCTATCATTAAAATATTTTAATGTGGGGCTAGAGAGATGGCTCAGAGGTTAAAAGCACTGGCTGTTCTTCCACGGGTCCTGAGTTTAATCTCAGCACCCACATAGCAGCTCACAACTGTCTGTAACTCCAGACAGGAGAACTGATACCCTCACACAGACATGCATGCAGGCAAAAGACCAATGCACATAAAAATAAGTTAATCTTTAAAAATATTTTAATGTGTTGCTGGACATGATGGTGCACATCTTTAATCCTAGCACTCGGGAGTCAGAGGCAGGCAGATCTCTGGGTTCAAAGCTAGCCTGGTCTAAGAGAGAAAGAGTTCCAGGACAGCCAGGGCTAGAGAAACCCTGTCTTGAAAGAAAATATTTTTTTTCTTTATGTGTGACTGGTTTCTTGCAGCCCATACTGGCTTTGTTGTATAGCTGGAGATGACTTTGAACTCTTTGTTTCTTGTTTCTTTGACATTTTGAGACAGGCTTTCTCTGTGTAGCCCTGGCTGGCACTCTGTAGACTAGGCTGACCTCAAACTCAGAGATTCACCTGCCTCTGCCCCTAGAGTGCTGGAATAAAGGTGTGTTCCT
Organism: Pachyuromys duprasi; assembly: GCA_028658305.1. Classification (NCBI taxonomy): domain Eukaryota; kingdom Metazoa; phylum Chordata; class Mammalia; order Rodentia; family Muridae; genus Pachyuromys; species Pachyuromys duprasi. Next base: position 135,731,694 of record CM053766.1, on the reverse strand, counting down.
CCATACCGGGCAACTTTGAACTCTTGACCCTCTTGCCTGCAGCTCAGGTGTGCGTCAGCACACCTGGATTATACTGAATTGGAGATGAAGCCCAGGGCTTTGTGTATGCTAGGCAAGTCCTCTGCCAACTGAGCTACACCCACACTCCTAGAGTATATATTGGTCATAAATAGACATCTATGGGGGAGTGTGGATCTACAGTGCACAAGAGCCTGGGTCTAATCCCCAGCCTTCCACAAATAAATAAAAAACAAATAAGTGAACCCATGATCAGAAGTTAGATCTACTTGGCTAATGTCTGTGACCTTTTCAGTAAATTGTGAGTGATGAACTAGTCTATGGAGCTGAAAAGGCCGCTAACTAGTTCTCCTTCTTGAAAGTTCATTTAGTCTATACTGAAGAACACGGATAGACTCTCTCCACTGGGCATGCTTAGAATATTAACTTGCTTTCTTTTTTTCTTTTTGAGACAGAGTTTCTATGTTTAGCCTTTGCTGTCCTGGACTCTCTTTGCAGATCAGACTATCCTCCAACTCATAGAGATCCGCCAGCCTCTGCCTCCCGATGCTGGGATCAAAGGCATGCACCGCCACTGCCTGGCTTTTATATCTGTTCTAAAGTGACTTTCAGAACACTTCTTATATATACTTACCATAAGTAGATTTATCTGTTGTATTGAGTTTGTTGGCATTCCTCTTTTTTTTTTAAGTGTTATTTATCTGTGTGTGTGTGTTTGTGTGTGTGTGTGTGTGTACAGCACCTGTAGGAGTCTTTTCTTCCACTATGAGAGTCTCAGGGACTGATCTCTGCTCATTAGGTTTAACTGCAAGCACATTTACCCGTGGTACCATCTTGTTCACCTGCATTTCCCTCTCGGTGTCAGTTTTTTTGTTTTTTGTTTTTAATGCCTTTAGAATTGTGTTTGCAGCCTGATTCTGAGGAAGAATAGTTCTGTCCACGTTCCTTCTCTGCACTTGGATAAAGCCAGTCCCTCAAGACCCCAGTTCCAAGCCAAGTTTCCTACCCACAGCTCAGAGTTCTCAGCCTTGGGTGAGAACAGAGGCATCACAGTCCTGGTGACTTGAGTCTGAGAGGCTTGTCTCAGGTGGCCATTGTTCCTTCTGGTGCCCCACAGTGTAGTTTCCGGCCCGAGGCCGATTTTATCCCAATTTCCTCTGTAGGATTTGGACTCCTGGTCAGTGCTCTCTGCCTGCAGAGCCACAGCCTGGCTGAGCTCCATTATCCTTGTGTTTCAGCTTCTTTTCACTCCCAAGAACAGTTTATCTTGTTTATGAGTATTTTTTTTAACTTTAAAAGATAAAATTAGCCGGGCAGTGGTGGCACATGCCTTTCATCCCAGCAGAGGAAGAAGCAGAGGCAGAGGCAGAGGCAGAGGCAGGTGAATCTGTGAGTTCAAGGCCAGCTTGGTCTACAGAACTAGTTCCAGGACAGTCAGGCCAACACACACACACATTCACAAGATAAAAATTATCTGTTGTTTCAGTATATAAATGGAGAATATTTTCCCCATTGGTTCATGGACTTTTTTTCATATCGTAACGATGGAAGTATAATTTACATTCAATAAAAACCACCAACTGGAGTGCATAATCCAGTGGATTTTGATGAACCTACAGGCACATAACCATCACTACAATGAAAAGTATATTTTTGGGCTGGAGAGATGGCTCAGAGGTTAAGAGTACTGGCTGCTCTCCCAGGGGTCCTGAGTTCAATTCCCAGCACCCACATGGTGGCTTACAAGCATCTCTAATGAGATCTGGTGCCCTCTTCTGGAGTGCAGGCAGAATACTGTATACATCATAAGTAAATACATCTTTAAAAAAGTACTTTGGGGCTGCAGAGATGGCTCAGTGGTAAAGAGCAATGGCTGCTCTTCTGGGGGACCCAAGTTCAATCCCCAGCACCCACACGGCAGCTCACAGCTGTCTGTGACTTCTGTTCCAGAGGATCTGACTTCCTTACACTTGTAGGCAAAGCACAAATGTACATAAAATAAAAGCAAATAAATTATTTAAAAAAAAAACCATTTTCTTTACTCTTTCAAACTTTGCTTTTTCCTCTGCAGCTCCCCTCTCTAGCCCTGGCCGGGACAGCACTGCTGTCATCCTTTCCCTCCCTCCTTCCCCTCCCCCTCCCCACCCTGCAAGATCACCTTGCGTTTGCCAGAGTCCCTGCCAGTGGAATCAGGCAGGGTGGGCTCCGGTTGACAACTCCCACTGAGCCCCTGGTGAGGACCCTCACTTCATGGCTTTTGGAATGATATTCTGTCACGGGAGGAGACAGTTATTCACTCTTCTCTCGCTTTTGAGTTGTGTCCGGTTGAGGGCTGGGTGACAGAAGTCTGTCCTGGACATCCATATGGAAGTCCTTGCGTGGGCATGTTTTCATTTCCCTTGGGTAAATACTGAAGAGCAGGGTTCCTGGGCAGTGTGGTAAGGATATGCTTAACTTCACAGAAACTTCTAGGTTAGTTGGATTTGGTGGAACTCACCTGTATTCCTAGCATTTGGGAGGTAGGGGCGGGAGGATCAGGAGCCCAAGGCCAGCTTTGTGCAGGGTTTGAGGCCAGCCTGAGCTACAAGAGACCTTGTAGAAACAAAACAGCAACAACAACAAAAAGGAAAGGAAAGAAAGAAAACAACAAAACAAAGCATGCAGCCTCTTCCCAAAGCAGCTGCTGTCTTTGCACCCTGGCACCCTGGGTGAGGACAGAGGGTATTTTTAAAACATGAACTCAGTGCCATCGCCACTGCGGGTGACTTTAGAAACACTTTAGAATGAAATGTCAGGAAGGCATGGAGGACAGTCTCCAAGCATCCACTTCCTGCCCCGTCCCCAGTGTCCCCCCCCCATCCCAGCCCTGACCCCTCGATGCTCAGCTTCGATGCTCAGCTTCTGGTGTCCACTCTGTGAAGTTCATGAATAAAGGAGGTGCCACTTAGACATGAACAGCCGAGAGCTGGTTCAAGCTTCGGATCTCCTACATTTCATCCAATCGAAGGAAGTTTGGGGACCTTGTTTGCTCCTTCGTAAATGTCACAAGATGCTTTGTTGGGAGCTAGCTGGCCTTTTCATCCTGTTACTATAATATCTCCTCTGACTCTTGTCTAGGATGGTTGCTTTGTTCTCTAAAGGGGCCTGTTTTAGCCAGCAGGAGGAAGGAAAAGGGGGCGAGAGAGGCACACAGTCTCCCTTTAAGTATACCTGCCTATCACTGGGTAGTGGTGGTACACTCCTTTAGTCCCAGCACTCGGAAGGTAGGGGAAGGTGAATCTCTGAGTTCAAGGCCAGCCTGGTCTACTAAGTGAGTTCAAAACCAGCCAGGACTACACAGAGAAACCCTGTCCCAAAAAACCAAAAAACTCAACCAACCAACCGAATGAACAAACAAAACCAACAACAACAAAACCAAAAAAACAAAGAATACCTGCCTGAAGCTACAGGTTATTTCTGCTTATTTATTGTGGGCCAGAACTTACGCCCATGGCCACACCCAGCTACAAGGGGAGTTAAGTGATGAGGCTTTCATTCTGACAGGGTGAGCATCTGCGTGGATACCAGGACTCTTTTGTTTAGATGAAGGTTAGGGAAAGATTCCTGATAGTTTTACCTCAAGCCTGATTCTGATGTGAACACATCTTTGCATAGTGAGAGAGCCTGGCTGGTACCTGAGGAGGAGTCTGCCAGGGCCTCCTGCCCTGACCACCTGGACCTCTTAGGTGACCCCTTGGAGGTTGCCTGCTGCAGACAGTGCATGACAATTTAAGGACTGAATTCAAAGAAGGGGATTGATGACTGAGTCGGCCTGCTGGTTAGGGTGTGGGGGGGGGGGGGCACAGAGAGCTGGGTCCCTTCCCTCCCCACAGTTCACCAGGCTTCATCTCTGTGAAACTCTGCAGCTAAAGTGGTGGGATGTTTCCCAGAGCTTTGTGTACAAAATGTTGCCACAACCCATGTATGTCAACTTAAGTTCAAATCAATAATAAAATAAAATACTCAGTCCCCACACTATCCGTGAGAGAGCAAAGGGTGATGAGGACAGGAGGCCAGAGGCACTTTTGGGTCTTGTTTCAAGGGTGTCTCAGTGTGGGTTCCTCCAGAAGCAGAACTGGGGCGAAGACTGGAGGAGAGCGCCTTACCCGGAAGGAGGCAGGGAGCAACCAGCTTCCTCAGCAGGGAATAACCCGGAGAAAGGGCAGCAGGCAGAGAGTGTAAATGCAGGACACAAATGGGCTTCAGTCCTTCCAGGAATCCTCAGAAGCTGTACAGAACTTGAAACCCAAAGCCATTCTGCCCAAGGGGGATAAGGATGGAGCTTAGAGATATGAGCCTCCTTTATGGACCTGTTTCCACTTCCTGCTTAATTCACCAAGCATTCTGGCCTGCTGTGTGTGTGTGTGTGGGGGGGTGCCAATGGACAGCCTCCCTGACTGCAGGATGTTTTCTCAGACAAAGAAACCAAACGTGAAGTCTTTGGAAAGTAGCTGGTAAACACACACACACACGCACACGCACACGCACACACGGAGTGTGTGCTTGCTAGTGCACTCCTCCAATCTCAGCCTGTTCCCTCAACGGGTATCGATCCAGCCCTGTCCCACAGCACATCATCTCTCTGAGGCCGTCTTCCCCATTAAGCTCTAAGGAAGAGATTGGGGTTGTCATGTTCAGAAACACATAGTAGGTGTTCAAGAGATGTACATTGACTAGGTGGGTATTAAAAATGAGTGCATGAACAAACCCTGGTCTGGCTGAAGTAAGGCTCCAATGGCCAGAGACAGACTCTACCAGCTAAAGAGCCAGAGAAGAGGAGGAGGCTAATTAGCAATTCATTAGGATCCATTTCCAAGTCTATAGTCAATGCTAATGACTTGTTTGTTTAAAACAGGAAGTTCTGCACTCATTAAACCCATTAGTAAGTGAAAATGTTTCTGGAGAAGTCTGGCCTCCCACACTGGAGCTTAGTCTCAAGGCTGTACCCCGTCTTGCATAGACTTTCCAGGATTCAGCAATGCAGGTGCCACAGACTGAAAACATCTAGGCTGACCCCCGGCTTCCCCAGCGTTTCCCCTCAGAGGGATGTCGGAAGCTGCTCCTTTTACTCTGTAAGCAGAGCACTGAGTCCCATCTCATCGGACCATACTGTGAGGCTAGGATTGGCCAAAAGGAGAGAGCCCATGCCTGGTCAGATATGCTCAGGCCTCAAAAGTGATTCATTGTGGTTTTTTTGTTTTTTTTTTTTTTTTTCTTTCAGTCCCAGCTGTCTTGGAACTCACTGTTTAGACCAGGCCAGCTTCGAGTTCATAGCGTTCCAACTGCTGGGATTAAATATGTGCCCCACCAAGCGTGAGGTTCATTGCTATCTTAACATTTGTCTTTGTTTTAAAAGAATACTGTCTTCACATAGGGAGCCTCCACAGCAAAAGTTAATTGTGCTGTGATTCTTGACTCATAGTTGGTGAGAGACTGACTTCAAGGGGTAAAGAAATTATTAATCAATCTATTTATAGTTATCTGTCACCCATGTTTGCATGCCAGGATACATTTGGGGAGCTTAGATGATACTTTGAGGAGTTGGTTCTCTCCTGCCATGTGGGTCCTAGGGACTAAACTCAGGTTGTCAGGCTTGGTGGCAAGGGCCTTCACTCACTGAGTCATCTTGCCTGGCCAACTTTCCAACCATTCTATGCTGCCTCATGCCCCTGCATGCTGAGCCATGTCCAAGAAGCTGTCTCTCAAGCAGAGCATCATCAGTTCAGGGCGCCCTTCCTGGGTCTCACACACCCTCCTGCTCCCAGGAACCTTAAACTATCTCTGAATGCTACTGGCCTCAGATTTTGCAGGCATTGTATCAAGTCATTGAGGCCCAGTGTGGTGCTGTACACCTTTGTTTCCAGTACTCAGGAGGCAGAGGCAGGCTGATCCTTGTGAGTTTGAAGCCAGCCTGGTCTACAGAGTGAGTTCCAGGTTAAAAAGGGAGACCCTGTCTCAAAGCATTAAAAAAAAAATCAAGTTATTGAGTTCTAATAGAGGAAGCCACGGATCATTCTACTGAGGAGAAGCTGATTTGTTAAGGCTGCACTTCTGGGGACTCATAACTGACCAGGATGCAGACAAGTGACAATGAAAAGCTCAGCCCTAAAGGGGGCACCTGTACCACACACACACACTCATGTATGCACATGCACACACTTGCTCACACACACACATGAATGTACGCAGGAACACATGTATGAATGCACAAGGCACACACAGCAAACATAGGGGAGAAAAGGGGATGGCACCTGGGGGGAACAGAAAGGGAAGGCAGAGCTGGGGGGGGGGGAGACGAATAAGACACAGTGTTTGCACGAATGGAACTGTCAAAGAATAAAGAAAAGATTGTCTGGAAAGGGTGCGTGGCTGGCCTGTATGATAAACAACAAAGCCAGGGCTCCAAGCCAGAGCCAAACAGAGCCTGGAGAAAACCTTCCCTGAGGAGGCAGCGCCACCCACCATTCTTCAGGGAGCCTCTGAGTAGCTGCTAGCCGCCCTCAGGCCTTGCCCTCTCCATACTTTCTCTGCCTGCTGCTTTCACGCCCACCTCACAGTTGGAGTGATGGATGCACTGAAGGTTGAAGGGCTTGGCTCTCCCTCTGCCCGAGGCTCCCCTGCTTGCCAGCTGGACGGTCCCTCCAGACCTCCCATCCGCTTCGGCACCCCCTTCCCCATTGCTTTCACGAAGACACCCCAGCAACCATGGTCTGCACTGTTCTGTACGGCCTTAGCCACACAGTGTGTCAAACCCAGGCCTTCTGCCTCCAGACCCCTTAGTGGGAGAGGCTGCCACCCACTTATCTTCTCACACTAGCTTGTCTGGTTAGCTCTCCTCTGGGCCTAGCTAGCCCCTGGTAGCACTGTGAATCTTTATCTCTGGGCCTCAAACAATGCTTGTCTTCTCGGTGTTCCCAACCAGCGGGTTTAGGGTCCTGTTATATGAGCCCTGTTGTGTAGGATCACGTGACCTTAGCAGCTTTGGTTTCAAACCCAGTGGAGGCTCTTCCTGTCTTTGGGCTAATGGATGTTCAGTTAGGTGTGATGATCACTATAGTATGAAGCTATGCGTATTTCTGTCCATGGTGAAGAAGAGACAGGCCCAACTATGAGGGGAGGGAAAGGGGGGAAATGGAGAGAGCTTCTGGGGAAGATGAGGAACCAGAGCAGAGGACCACAGGCAGTAGCTAAGAGCCCTGAATTCAGCCCAGGCAGTCAGGAAACCCTCAGAGGCCTGGTCTGCCTCTTGTGTGCACAGAGGACCTCCCTGCCTACAGAGAGGGGTCCACATGACGGGGAACCCCCCCCCCCCCACTCACCCCATATCAGCATGAGCTAATTACAGAACTATAAACCCACAGAGCCTTCAATTTAAAAGAATTTTTCTTTAATGTATGCGTGTGTGTGCCTTTGCCTGTGTCTGTGCGGGTGCATGCATGTGTGTGTGCGTATGTGTGTATGCCATATGTGTATGCCAGTTGCTCTGAGAGGCCAGAAGAGGATGTTGGGCTCTCTGGTGACAGGATTACAGATGATTATGAGCCCCCCAAAGTGTGTGCTGGAAGCTGAACTCGGGTCCCATGGGAGATCAGCAAGCTCCCCAGCCCAGGAGCATCCTATTTTAATGATAATATGTTTTTGTAGGTTACACATGCACATAAATTAAAAAAAAAAAAGACAGTGGTGGCAGGAGCTGGAGAGATGGCTCAGAGGTTAAGAGCACTGGCTGTTCTTCCAAAGGTTCTGAGTTCAATTCCCAGCAACCACATGGTGGCTCACAACCATCTATAATGAGATCCGGTGCCTTCTGGCCTGCAGGCAGAATACTGTATAAATAAATAAATCTTAAAAAAAAAAAGTAGAAAGAGATCTTTCTTCTTATTTTTAATTTTATTTATTTGTTTTTGGTTTTTTGAGACAGAGTTTCTCTGTGTAACAGCTCTGGCTGTCTTGGAGCTCACTTTGTAGACCAGCCTGGCCTTGAACTCACAGGGACCCACCTGCCTCTGCCTGGGATTAAAGGCATGTGCTACCATGCCCAGCTAAGAGCCCTTTCTGAAGACATCTCACTAGCCACCCTGCTTCCCCCACCCCACCCAGAGGCTGCACTTGGGCTTCCTTTAAGAGCTCTGCCTTAAGCCAGCCTCTCCCCCCTCCCCTGAACTGCAGCCCTGCTCTTCAATTCTACATCTTGGAGCTATACATGAGCAGCGTCATGTCTGGAAGGCCGAGACACGCCACGCACCCTCACCAGCGACTCATTAGCCTCATTTTGGCTAGGCTTTTAGGTACTGTGAATTTTTTTTTTTTTATTAATGCAAACATGTATCAGCAAACATGCTACAAATCACCCTCACACACGTGGTAGGAAAGTTCCGAGGGCTGTAGAGATGGCCCAGTCATTCAGATCAGTTGTTGCTCCTGCAGAGCACCTGGGTTTGATTCCCAGCACCCACAAGGCAGCTCACGAGCATCTGTAACTCCAGTTTCAGGGGACCCGAAGCCTCTTCTGACCTCTGTGAGCACCAGGCATGCACATGACACACATAACAAAAGAAGATTCTGGAAGAGCAGTCATTCTGCCTGTATATCTGTGTGGGAATGTCAGACCTTGGAGTTACAGTTGTGAGCTGCCTGCCATGTGGGTGCTGGGATTTGAATTTGGGCCCTCTGGAAGAACAGCCAGTGCTCTTAACTGCTGAGCCATCTTTCCAGCCCTCTTCTGAATAACAGGATTGCTAAATAAACGGTGCACATGCTTACATCCTCATAGTTTTTAGGGGGATGGATCAGGCTCAGCAGCTAAGAGCATCGATAGCTCTTTCAGGAAATCAGGGTTCATCTCTCAGCGTCCACCACAATGTGTGTCCCAAACTGCCTACACTTCTAGCTCCGGAGGATCCAATGGGGCACACGTGCATGCACACACACACACACACACACACACACACACGAAAACAAATCTGAAAAACAGCTCTACAAAACTGTTTTTAAACATGTGGCCCCGCACTGTTCTAAAGATGTGCACTCTCCAGTGTGTATTTGGGCCACACATGTCCGGTGCCTACATCCGCTAACAGAGAGCACTGGGTCCCTTGTACGTGGAGTCACGGTTGTGAGCTTCCATGCGGGTCCTGGGAACTGAACCCAGGTCTCCTCAGGAGCAGCAAGCTCTTGACCGGTGAGCGGTCGTTCCAGCGCTCTCACTCTCGGTTTGTTTTAGGAAATACTCCACAGCGGCAGCGCACTTCTGCGTGGGGCAGGGATGCGAGGGGTCTCGACTGCTCCAGACGGTTTGATCCTGTGACTGTGTTGCTTTCTGCCTTTTGCTTCCACATACAGGACATCTGGTATGTGATTGTTTTTGTAACTAAGGAGAGTCGACACACAAACATAACTCTCACCTCAAAGGAAATAAGAGATAGGTGATTTTGGAGCCAAGTATGAGTGCCCGTGGCCTGGGAGCACACTGCCTTGCCCCACGTACCATGTTCCAATATGGTAAGTTTCACCGAGTACTTCAGTGCCGAGAGGGGAAACCTCTGCAGGCCTCAGACAGTCTCTGACGATGTGCTTAGCAGTTGGGCTGCTGGAAGCTAGGCGCCTGGAAAGATTGATCTAATAGTCGTGAGGACAAAGAGTAGGGATAAAAAAATGGCTATTGAGCCAAAAATAGCCCAAAATAACTTAACTCTAGATCAGCAACATTCCAACCCTCCACAATCACATAGGTTCTAGTCAGCCAATGAGCCGTGTAGAATCTCTAGAAGCCGCGTCACAGGGAAGGGCCTGGGCACACACATTTTCACGTGCTGCAACCTTCAAGGAACGAGTAGCAGTCACCAGTCACAGAGCCAGCTTTCCTGTTGTCAACAGTGTCTCAAAATCAGGTGTTTCAGGAGGTGGAGGCGGTACCAGGCTGGTTCCCATCTCTGGTGTTCTCCAGGGAACCGCATCTGGGGAGGAACAGGAACATTGGGTGGGTGGGGGGTCCCCGGATGAGAAGATGGGCGGGTGGGAGGCGGGACACTCCGAGGTGCTCCTCCGCTGCACAGCTGCACGGGGGTGGGGCGGGGGCGGGGGGTGGGGAGGGGACGTGGCAGATTTTGTATTTCCAGAAGAAACTCCAGGCTCTCCTCTCCACTCCCCTCCCGTCCTTTCCCCTGGAAACGGCCCTGGATTCTGAAAGGCACTCTCCTCTCTTCTGAAGCCTGTGTGGGAGGAAGCGGAGACGTGAGGGTACTGACTGAGAGAGGAGGTTGAGCCCCAGCGCTGCTGCGCGGGAAGAATGGCAAATCACCTAGGGACTGGGAGCCGGGGCGGGTGGCGGTGGCAGCCGTCCGCCGGCGCCTTCTAACCCTTCCCGGCAGCCAGAGCAGGCCGCCCCGGGTGCCCGGCCGCGACCGCGGCTAGGGGCGTTCGCACAGGCGCTCGGTGCCGCAGGCTCTGAAGCGAGGAGGGCCCGCTCCCTGTCGGGGCTTTGCAGACAGACTTTGGCCCTGGGTGAAACTGTGGGAGAGGGTAGCCGGGCCTCTAATGTGGAAGATGATTCCTGTGGGAAATCAGGCTGCTTTTCAGGCATGATTTGAAGAGCCGCTGCCTCCCAGAGTCGGCGGCGGCGGGGGTGGGGTGCGGGCGCGGGGAGAATGCCATTTATAAAGCAATCAGCGCTTCGCCAGAGTCCCCCATCACTCAGAATTATTTTCTGAAATTTGGCCTCTGTTCCTCACTCTGGAGGAAAGGCAATCCGGGCACTCGGCTTCCAATCAAGCAGCCGCCGAGGACCGGGGCGAGCTACACAAAGGGAGAGGGGCTCCCGCATTGTTCCGCACAGCTGGGGCTCGGGAAAATCATTTGCAGGGCTCCTCGCGCTGCTCCGGACGGAGCCCGAGGAGGCCTCATCAGAGGCCTCATTCATCTCACTTCGTACTTTGAAACTTTAAAGCCCATATTTATGTGCCTCAAGTCGCTCGTGAACTACCGCGCGGCAAACACGTCCGGGCTGATGGAAGAGGTACACGCTCTCGTCCTGGGCCTTTGAGAAACACGAGTTCGTTGCCGGCCATCTCTCCCTTCCCGTTTCTTCGCTCTGCTGCCAGGAGACGACATTCCTAAAATGCTTTCCACACATCCTCTTGGAGAAGCTACCAAGATGATCAGGCCGATCCCTCGAGGCTGGACCCCAGGCTTGGCTTTCAAAGCTCTCTGTAGGAATGGCCCAAGCTTTGCTCCAAATGCCTTCCCAGCCCCCTTCCAGCTGGTTGTCGCTGTGACAGGTCGCAAATGCAGGGTGATAAATGGCTGTCATTTTCCTCCTCCCCAACTCGGCTTCTGCAGGCAACTAAACACAGCTCTTGCTTTCACGGAAACGATATCGCCTCAGTTCCTTCTCTGTATGTAGGGTGGACTCACCTGGACTTGTGCCTCCAGGCCTGTGGTGAAGATGCACATCAGGGTTGTCGAATTATGGTCGGGAGAAAACAAAACAGAACAAAACAAAAAACAACACGACCCAGTACAACCCATCTGCTTATTTTTATTAGACTTCTGAGCTAAAATGATTTTCATATTTTCTGAAAGAATGTAAAGGGGCTGGGACAACAGGCCAGTTGTTAACAGTGCTTGCCTTGTAAACATGAGGACCCGAGTTCAATGCCCAGCACTGACAAGAAAGCCAGATGTGGCTGCCAAACTAGCTATCCCAGAGCTGGTGGGTGGAGACAGGGAGCTCCCCCGGCTCACTGGCCCCCCCGCCCTGGGTTCCAGACCAAGTGAGAGACCCTGTTTATAAAAACAAGATGAGTGGCTCCTAAGAAAGGACACCCCTGGCTGACCTCTAAACTCCATATGCAACCATACATGTGTGCATGTACATGTACACCTGCACACACATGCTTTCCTCTCACACATTTATGCTCCTACACATGCACCCACAATTAACACACAGGCATACATACAAATAAACTTTTTTGGGGGGGGTGCAGGGTTTGTGTGTCCATGTGTGTGTGTGTTTGTGTGTGAGCAGGCTGGCCTCAAATTCAGAGATCCACCTGCCTCTGCCTCCACTGCCAGCATAAATAATATTTTAAAAGTTCGAGGCCAGCCTGGTCTATACAGAGAAACTCTATCTCAGAAAAACCAAAAACCAAACCAAACAAAAAATTAAGCCAAGCGGTGGTAGCACACACATTTGGAAGGCTGATGGCTTCTCTGGAGTGAGACAGTGCACTAAGCTGGACAGCAGGAACCCTGGACTTCCTCTGGCACTGTCTGAAGGAGAGAGCATGAATGGCCACTTGGAACTGGCTGCAGGCTACAGGAGATAGAAGCTACAGAGAACAAAGGTCACACCAGGAAGACAGGAGTCAAAGGCTGGAGGAGGCGCATGGAGTATTCTGGCCTCTTGGTGCTCATGATCGCATGCGTCTCCAACCACTTCCATGGCAGATGGCATGGATGCAGACATTGGCAGGGATGTCTAGCCTGCAAGCATGCACTTCTTCGCTGTTCTGAGAGTCCTCACGTTTCCCAGGCTGGAACACTCTGCTTTCCCAAGGCTTCATCTTCCTGGAGCATTTCTCTGCAGAACTGAAACAAAACAAAACAAAACAAAACCACCAAAAACCAGCAGCCTTCCCAGGTGAGCATCCCCAGTTGAACGCACCCAGGACACTGCAGTCTCCTTCCTGCAGACCCAGCTGAAGCCCTGGCATTTGCACTCTTAGTCTCTTGTCTAGCCCCAACCCTAGAGTTCCCTTAGTTCAAAAGTGGGTCAGTCACGCTGAGGGCTAACCAGAGACCTTCTCAGCCAACACTGTCTGGAGGAGCATGTAACCACGGGCAGCAGGTTGGAAAGCAGGAGACACTGGTGGAGACGCAGCCACTGTGACTGATCCTGGAGTTTACAATTCCTCCTCCCACAGCAGCTGGATGAGGCAGAGGCAGAACTGCATGCGAGCGTTGGGAAGTGAAGCTCAAAAAGTAAGAATGAGCAGCCCAAGATCATACAGTCATCCAGAGGCGGGAACCCAGCCCAGCTCCGATACACCCAAACATCCATGTTCTTTCCACAATGTACGGCACCTCCGGCCACCTTCACAGGATGTCCTAGATCCAGTCCTACATTTCCCTGGACCCTCTAGAACCTTCTACTGCCTTAGAGTATAGCCCAGATACACTCAAAGCTCAAACCCTTCTTGCTTCCACCTATCCATTTTTCATCGTGTGCCCATGTGCTGTCGCGCACACATGGAGGCCAGAGGTCATTCTCAAGTGTTTCCCCTCAGGGGCCATCCACCATTTATTCATTTATTCGTGACTTATTTTTATGTGCATTGGTGTTTTGCCTGTGTTGGATTCCCTGGAACTGGAGTTACAGTGGTGAGCTACCACGTGGGTGCTGGGAATTGAACCAGGTCCTCAGGAAGAGCAGCCAGTGCTCTTAACCCCTGGGTCATCTCTCCAGCATGTTTTTCAAATTTGCCACCCACCGTAAAAAATTTTTTTATGTGTCTGAGTGTTTTACCTTCACGTATGTGTATGTACTGTGTGACCCCACTGGGGGTCAAAGGGCATCGGGTATCCCAGAACTAGAGCTAGTGGTAGTTGTGAACTACCACATGGGTCTTCTGCAAAAGAAACAGTGCTCTCAATTGCTGAGCCACCGCTCCGGCCTCTACCTTGTTTTTGAGATAGGCCTGGTGAAACTTACTGAGCAGGCAAGGCTAGCTGGCCTGTCGTACCTGGCTTTCTTCACATGGGTTCTGGGGTTGAACTTGGTTCCTTATGCTCAGAAGGCAAGCACTTTATTAACTCAACTGTCTACCCCTCAATTTTTTTTTTTTTTTTGGTTTTTGAGACAGGGTTTCTCTGTGCAGCCCTGGCTGTCCTGGAACAAACTCCGTAGACCAGGCTGGCCTCAAACTCCTAGAGGTCCACTTGCCTCTGCCTCCCAGTGCTGGGATCGAAGGCGTGTGCCACCACTACCCAGCATCAATCCCTCATTCTTATCCTTCGGTTTATTGTGTATGAGTGTGTGTATGTGCTCTGTTCTACCTTTACATGGGATCTGGGACTGAATTTAAGGTTGCCAGGCTTGTGTGGTGAGAGCCTTTAACAGTGGGCCAGCTTACCAGTCCTTGCCCTGTTTCTTGACATAGGGTCTTATGTACCTCAGGCTGGCCTCGAACTCCTGACTCAGCCTCTCTCCAGGCCTGGCAACACTGTCTGCCCAGTGTACTAGTGCTATTGCATGCTGAAGGGAAGGAGAAGCTCTTCCCGACTCAACGAGCTGGAAGAGGGGAAGGCCTACCATGTGACACCCATGCTTACAAGGGGTACCCGAGTCAGCTGGGCAGGTTAAAAATTAAAGTTGCCTCAATATAAGAGGCACATTTTTGTTTTTTGAAATCAAGGGTAACAGTCTGCCTGCTGGAATCATAAAGCAGGCAGGGAATCTCTTCTGAGCTCCCTTGTTGCCTCCCTCCACACCAGGTCCACCCTGGGAACGCAAGCCACACATTAAGCAGCTGTGTGATGCCACCTTGCAGACCTGTTTCCCGTGTGTCAGAGGCTAGAGAGTGAATTAGCCTTATCACTCCATCCTGGCAGTCAGGAACAAAGCCAACCCACAATTCACTGGAAGACAGCCAGCGATACCATGTGCTGCCATGGGCTCAGTGTAGGGGCCCAGGTGAAGTCTTAGGACTTTGTAGAGTTCTGTGATGGCATGTGAGATGGTGCAGTGCCCTCCAGGGTGGCACACGAGGAGCAGCACATACATGGTGTACATACATACATACTTTCACACATGTAGGCAAAACACTCATACACATTAAATAAAATTTTAAAAATGCTTCTCTGCTGGATGTGATGGTTCATGTCTGTAATCTTCAGGAAGTTGAGGAAATAGAATTGTCATGAGTTCAAGGCCAGTCTGAACTATATAGTGGGTTCCTGAACAGCCAAGGCTACAGAGTAGCCTTAAAAAAAAAAAAGGTGGGGGGTGGAGAGCTGGAAAAATGGCTCAACAGGTAAAGGTGCTTCCACCAAGCCTGCTGACCAATCCCCGAGGACCACACAGTGGAAGCAGAGAAGCAATTCCTGAACGCTGTCCTCTGATGAGTGACATGGCACAGTCCATAACCTGAAGTAAAGAAATGCAAGAAAAAAATCTCTCCTCCAAAAATTAAGAACACTTTTTTAAAGATTTATTGATTTTACGAGTGTTTTGCTCATGAATGTGTCTGTGCAGCATGTGCACGTCTGGTGCCTGAGGCAGTCGGAAGAGGGTGCTGGATCCCTTGTAACTGGAGTTATAGATGATTGTGAGCTACCAGTGGGTGCTGAGAATTGAATTTAGGCCTGGAACAAAAGGTGTGTGTATGTATATAGGGACCTATGAGGCAGAGGGGCTGTGCAGATAGTAGGCTAAAGAGTTAAAGTCTTAGAGCTGTCGGGCAATGTCATCTGAAAACACGAAGAGTGAAATATAAGTAACAGTCAGCTACTTTCCTTCAGTCCAATTTCTAAGCAGTTGTGTGATCGATCAATTTTTACATCGACTGGCTGTCTAATCCACCTTCACTGCATCTCTGTGCGGCCACAACCACCTTCAGCAGGGGTGGCTTAGCTCAACTTCAGCATGGTCGGGTCTGGCAGGGTCACTGTAGCTGAAGAAGCAGGTGGCACACATTGGTGGCATAGGGGTTCTGTTGTTCGGTGGGCCCCTGCAGCTGCACCGGGTGAAGGCTGGGGTGCGGGGCTGTGAACTGCTGCACGGGGCAGTATAGCTCATGCAGGAGGAGCCAGGTGGAGTCAGGGTCTACTTTCATCAGGTGGAGGAAGACACTGTGGAGAGAGGAGTTCATGAGTAAGAGGCAGGAGAGGATGAGGGAGGGCTGCTGCTTATCCCAGGGGCTGTTTACTGGACTCTCTGAGAAGGAACTGATGACGATACCAAGTCACTTCAAATGGCAGAGGGAACCCACTTTAGATCCTAAGACAGGGCCATTAGGATGGTTCCAAAGCCTAACAGAAACAGGTGAACAGCTTCTGGTCCATTGAGGACTAAAACAGTAATTAATCCAAGGAGAGAAGCATTGACAACACAAAGCAGCTCTTCACTGTAAAGCTGGAGTCTGAAGGGATGACAGGCCTATCCCTGCATCAGCAGCTCTGCCTGGGCACCTGGGCAAGACCTAACTTTTCTTCAAGGTCCTCATGTGCCCCTGGATGAATTCATCCTGGTCACTCAGAGCCATGGCTTCTTAGGGGTCTGGGTACTAGGCCAATAGAATCTGTGTTCATCAGAGGCTGGCCAAGGGCTCTGGACGCAGATAGTACTGATGTCCTGTACAAGCACAACCTGGAGCTCAAGGGCCATGATATGTTGCCAGCAATGAAATCCTTCATTTTGATCTGAACTTTTAGCTGTTATCTGCTCAACTCCTGTTTCTGATCCAGGGCCACCAGAGTGAACCATCCCCTGTAAACCCCACACACCTGGCTGTTCACTGCCAGGATGACTGAGGCTCCCCTATGCTGGCCCCATCAGCCACACAGAGTCACCTGCTGGCGGAGCTGCCTTCCCACCCTGTCCAGGTGGCCCCACCTTTCGCTCTCAGCTCTCTTTCTGCATTAATAGTTGCCCACCTGCAGCTGTCCCAATGCTATGGCCATGGCTGCTGTTTCCCCTGGCTCAGCACATGGCAGTCAATGAATGTCCCCTAACAGGCTCTCACTTGCCTGTGGACTGTGTGACATCAGGAGGCTAGCTAATGATTTTGAGGGATGCCCCTTCCTGGAATCTTTACAGTCTGGGTAAGGATCTGGGAAAGGTCCTAAAGTCATCAAGGAAGAACAGGAACTGACTTATCATGCATTGTAGCTATGCAGCCTTGGAAACTATACACCTGGTCTTGCCTCAGTTTCCCCATTGCTTTCCTTTTACTTTTTGTTTTTTTCCCCTTTGAGACAGGGTCTCATGTAGCCCACGCTGACTTCAAACTTGCTACGTAGCCAAGGTTGGCCTTGAACTTCTGATTTGCCTGCCTCCACTTACAAGTGCTTGTGAGTTCCTTTAGTACAACCAACCACATCTGTTTTTCAGTTTTTTCATTTTTGAGAGTTTTGCTGAGGTTTAAAATACAGATCAGTCCCTACTGGCTCCATTTAAACATTTATTTATCCATTCATTTATTTATTGCGTGTTCTTGGACATGTGCATGCCATAGCATGTGTGTAGAGGTCAGGGACAACTTGCAGGAGTGAGCTCTTTTTCCACCATGTGGGTCCTAGACCGAACTCAGGTCATCAGGCTCCATGGTATGTCCCTTCACAATCTCTCTCTAGTCTCCAGGTATATTTTACACTTATTTTTGAAGTTAGCATACATAGTAATGGGTTTTGTTACAGAGTTTCCACACATATGTGCCATTGTATGTTGTTCTTTCCCATCTCCATGTGATGCATATTTACTAGCTAAACATGCTACCAGCCCCTATATTAGCAGACTCTACCACAGATTAACTATTGATGGATTAAAACAAATTCCATTTGTACTGAACAAGCATTTTCTTTGTCACCACCCCCTGAACACAATGTAAAACAAGCATTCAGTGTTTACACACACCATGTGCCAGGCTTTGCAGATATGCTGCCATTTCACAAAGGGACCTTGCACCTACAGGGCCCTGCAGTTCGTCCCTCCTGTGTACGGAGAAGCAAACATTCATCATCTGTCTGATGAACCATATTCCTAGGGACCTCTAGCATACTTTCGAGTGTCAAAAGGGAATAAAATGATTGCTAAAGAAAATTTAATTTTTGGTTTTTAATTTCATTAATTTGAAAAACCAGTGCCCCAGGAGAAGCTGAGCCAAAAAGTTTTGCTTTTTGCCTTGTGTGTGGTAGACCTATGCTGGGAGGAAGGGGACAGGTAGGTGGTAGGTGTGTGTGTGTATGTGCGCCCGCGTGTGCGCACGCATATGTGTAGGGAGGCTCTGAAAATGTGCTGGGCCTGTGCTGGGCCTAAACAATTTTAGGTTTCTTAGCTTAGACTAATCTTGTGTTTATAACCTGCGCAGTGGTTGCTGAAAAAGTGATTATAATATTCTAATTCATCGTTTCCACTTCACTGCAGAAAAGAGATGGGGCCTGCGTGGGAGACAATTTTTGTTTAAAAACAAAAATATCTTTGATAATTAGAGTTGTGAGGGAAATGATAAAAAACACACCAAAAACTGGGAAGCACATTTCTGTTTACACGTGACACCGTTGACAGTTTTCCCTTGGTGCCAAAGACTGTTAGAATGCAAATGATTTCATTTGATTTTTTTTTTTCCCCCTCAAGAACTGGAACAATTTCTCAAGCTGCAGCTGCTCTTCCTTCAAGGAATGCTTTTATCTGGGCAGCAGTCAGCAGAAGGTGCCATGGCCCAGCTCAGCCAAAGCTCTGTTCTGCCTGCAGGCTCCAACACATCAAGCTGAATGGGATGCTGCCTTCACTTTCGGAGATCTTGAAATAAAATGCTAGCAGGGAAGCAAAGAAACCATGTGCAGAGCTCACCTGCTTTTATTAAGCAGATTCAAACTCTTAGGAATCATTTTGGATGTCAGTGCTTTGCTCCTGAAAGGGGAGATGTCCCATTGAGGCAGAAAGCAAGCAAGTTCCTCCTCCAGGCTCAGCTGCTAGAAGCAAATCATCCCACTTCCAGAACTTGCACTTTCTCCCAAAGATGATCACAGCCTAGCCTCCCCATGGGATTGTTCTGAGGGGAGGAAGGGCCAGGGAAGCACTCCAAGTATCTAATGAAAGCAGTGTTCCAGAGACAGAGTGAGGTGGAGATACAGAGATAAAGAGGGGAGAGGAGAGAGGCGGGAGTGAAGAAGAGACAGAGACACAGACATATACACAGAGGGAGTGGAAGAGGGGGACAGGAGAGAGTGGAAGAGGGGGAGAGAAGGAGAGGGGAGGAAGAGAGAGAGAGAGAAAGAGAAAGAGAGAGAGAGAGAGAGAGAGAGAGAGAGAGAGAGAGAGAGAGAGAGAGAGAGAGAGGGAGAGAGAGAGAGGAGAGCAAGTGCACACCTGAGGAATGATTACTACTACCAACTAGCAGCATCACCTGCTATGGATAATGCTCAGTCTGAAAAGGGCAAGACTATTTGTCTTTTGTTTCACTCAACTCCACAGTGTGATGGTGGGGCCCAATTCTCTACCACAGTGTTCTAACTTTGCCTGTTATTTCAGGGACAGCAAAAGGCTACAGCATATTTTACCTTCTGCTTGCCTGAGGTGGGGAGTGAACCCCGTGCCATGTGAGCAGATGGCTGGCAGGCGCAGCTGCACTCTTGCTGGGCGGGAGGCATTTGGTCTGCTGAACCCTAAACACTGACAAATTCTTAACCTGAGCCCTGTCGGCTCTGCCACTGGGAGCCGAGCCTGAGGCCTGGCAGGCTGGGTCTGAGGGCTCCAGAGGCCTGGCTTTGATTCCCAACTCTGGAGCACCTTGCTTGGGGCCACTTCCCACCCAGCCTTTCTGCATGATGAAGCCAGAAGACAAAGGCAAGCCCTCTTGCTTTCAGTGACCAGGGCAACTGCCTGGAACGCGTCTCCAGACACGGCAGAGACGGCTGCTGAACACGCCAAATGGCCAGTTTCATCTTTTTTTTTAAACCCAAACAGAAACATTTTCTAAAAAATATCCGAATACTATTTAACTCCTGAACAAAAACTCCTTTCTCCTTCCCCCAGGCCCAAATTGGTGGCTCCTGGGAGCACAGTTATCAAGAGATTCCCTGGCTCCCAGAGCACAGGAAGCACTCAGCTGTGCCTCATGCCTCCACATGTCCCGAGGCAGGTGATTATCTCTCAATAACCTGTAGGGCCGTGTAGCTTAAATGATAACTTGACTTTAAAAAATTTAGAACTCGCCGTTAGGCAGTTTCTAAGCAACCTCTGTTTCCATGGCAAAGAAGCCTGGTGTTTATACTGATTTTTCACTTACAATGCGGTTTTATTGAATTTCACTTCATGCAGGCAGCAGTCCCCCTGCAACTTCAGCCCTATCTACAGTTGACGGTATCAGCCTGTACCTAATAAACTCCAGAGGCCAAACCAAAAGAAGAAAAGCATTCCTTCAAGATCAGCGCTGGGGTGCTCCAGTGAGCCACCTGGAGTCTGGTGGCCTGGCAAGGCAGGAAGTGTGCTAATGGAATCTAGCTAGCTGAATCAGGGCTTATCTTTGTGGTTCAGACATTTACACTCGTCCAGTCAGTCCAGACACTGTGTTAGGTCTCTGGGATGCCACAAAGGTGTGCCCGGCCTGTGGTGACTCCAGGGGCAGACAGATAGTTCCAAGGTGCTGTCCAGCTTCCACAGGCTACCACAGCTCTGCAGCATGAGCGCTGGATTATCCCCACCCCCTCCCAGGGGCAAGACCAAAAAGAAAGGTCTGTGTCACAGCAACACAGAGATGTCTTCACCATCTCTGTCTAGACAGCATCTGCTCAAAGGTGACTCTAGAACACCATCAGCCAATCAGGGTCTAGTGTAGCTAAATTAACTGTAACTGACGTCCAGGCTCCCAATTCTCCTGGGTGACAGGCTATTCTTTCTCTGTCAATTACTTGCTTGAGGGATCTCATGTTCCTTGTCTCCTTCTGGATCTATAAATTGTTCTCAGGAGTTGTCAGGCCAAATGCCAGAGGTAAAGAACTTGTGGCTTTGTGACCAGTTTGTCTGTTTATTCAGGGCATCTAAGAAAGCGGTTCTAGGATATCTCCTTAGGAGCATGGTGCATACTCTTTCCATATGGGCCTGAGCAAATGTGACCAAAAAGCAAACCCACTTACTGGGTTTGTTGTTCTCTCTCTGGAAGAATAGCTTCTACACACCTCTTTCTCTGGCCATCTCTTTCTCCATTACTCCGAGCATGCCAACAGTGCAAATGACGCTGTATGCTTCCTTTTAAACAAATGGATGCCAGGGCGTTGACTTGTCCCAGCCAGCAAGCAGTGGGGCTATGTTCCCATACACGGTAATTTACTCTAATGGGTCTCGGCTCATTGGTCAACCAGTATTTCAAGCTTGTCCTTTTCTGCTATTCAATTTAGCTATCTTCCTCTGGACCAAGGCTGTTTTTTTGTTTCTAAATGTTGGGAATGGGGGATTATGACTGGAAGCAATAATTTACTCTCCAAATACATGCTACCAATTACCTTTTCAGCTACACTGACTTGTTAGACCTAACTATATTTACCTGTTCAAAACCATTCATCCATCGATCGACCTCCAACACACACAGAGACTCCTATTAAAAATATGGAAATGCATCGAGGACAGGACTTAAAACCATAAATACCAGTAGAAAGCTAATCATGGCTTTCAAGAACCACAAGACAGAGTATCATAAATGCAGCAGAATGCTTACATCGCTTCATGCATATTAAAAGGACAAGCCACAGAAGAGGTCCAATCTATTAGCGATGATTCACAAGAAAGCCGGAACCTAGAAGGGTCTAAGTCCTGCTGGGCGGGTTTTAAGTGCAGCTCTTTCCATCTGGCTGGCAATTCTACCTCTAGGACCCCAGGCCATGAAGGTCCCATGACAGTGCTGCTGGCCACTGGCTTCAAAGCTGGTCTCAGCGCTGGCTGGCATACTCAGGCCATGTGCAGTGTTTCCTGCCCCTATGAGAAACATGACACTTTTGATCCCACCGATGGGCATCATAAGAAGTAGCTTTAGAAATGTTATTTCTGCTGTGGCATGATGACAAATGCCTGTGATCTTGGCACTGGGCCTCTGTGTGCACCTGTACAGGCAAGCATACCACACAGACACACAGACAGACGGACACACACACACACACACACACACGGCCAAACTCGAGAGGACTGGCAACACATGGCCTCAGTAGTGCATTTATCTGTGCTTTCATATCAGAAACCCAGTAACCTGCTTTGTTTGTAATCTGTGTGGCAGATGTCTCTTATCTCTGACACCATGAAATCATGCCTCTATGTGCACAGTGAACAGCTTCAGACCTGAGTGTATTTTTAGAACAATGGGCCTTGAAAAGAAAAGCAGCAGTGCCTGTCAAAAGATGGATAATAGGAAAGCTAACTACTTGGGCCTGGATTTGTCAACTATTAATCAAATGTCAAAAGGAAAAATATGAGGAGTGTCCTCATTTCCATGCCGGGTGCAGTTGTGTGTGTGGGGAACAGCTTTGTAACCAGGCCTCAAATGAGCTGCCCATCCCCTTCAGGGGACCAGCTATTCATTCTGAGCTAGCCAAACTAGTGGATCACCTCTGTGGCTCCTGATCTGTTCAAACAGACAGGCTTGTGTGTGGTGTAGAGAGGAGTCAGGCTCTGGTGGGGATGAAATGAAGGAGCCTGTGCTAGTCTGTGTTGTCCAGGGTTTGAAGGCACCAGCTGGTTCTTTGATGGGCTGAAATCCTACAGCTAGAGAGATAGCAGGGAAGTCAGTTGATAATGAACCTTCAAACCTGGTCCTGACTTCCCTCACAAATGGAGGTGGGGAGGGGTGCCTCAATTAACATGAAAAAGACCCCTTTGAGAAGAAAGCCCTGTTCAGATTTCAGTGACAAGTAGATGCATCCAGATGTATACACATGATACATGCATTTCCTACATGTGTACATACATGTAGAAACACATTTTAAAGCACATGCATCACGAGGGCAGTGGCCTTCTAGCTTCTCTGTTCTCAGTACTCAGAACAGTGCTTGGAATATCGGGGTTCACCACACAATTTTCAGAGTTGACTTTCTTCCACATAAAAATAACTCACCTGTACAAAGACCCTGTGAGGAGGGCATTACCATCATCCCCTCATAGTGGGAGGAACTGAAAAGCAATAGATCCTATGCAGCCACATGTCACAGGATGTAGGATCTAAACCTAGGTTTGTCCAACTGGTGCTGCTTGCTCTCACACAGAGGCCAGGTGAGGGAAGGAGAATGAGCACTGTGCTGCCCCCTCCCGCCAAGCAGTAACAGCACCAGCACTTGCATGGCAGCTACCTGCATCCCTAGCTAGGGCCTGGGTTGGCAGATGTGGGCAGGAGTCAGACCAAGGAGCCTGGGAGCTTTGTTCTACCATGAAAATTATTGGACACGGGCTTCATGTTTTTCCCAGTGCATATTGCCTAGTTTTATTTGCTTTTGGCCCAGAGTGATATCAGACCTCACTGCAGGACAGAGAGCCTTAGAGGCTAGTACATTGGCCCACTAAGTGCACTTACTCAAGGGAAAACTGAAATTGGAACAGGGTAGTGGGAGGGGGTTGCTCTCCTCCACAATTCTTTTCAGTATGAAATTACAAAGCCCCAGTGGTCTGAAGGGCACAGGACTGCATGCTTGGAGGTATCCTGCAGGCTTCTGGGCCACCTGGGAATTTAAATCAGTTAAGCTTGCCTCTGCCTTGGAGTGGGGCCAGACTGATCCAGGGTTTACTCTTCCTGACACTGCTTTTGCTACTGCCCTAGGTTCCCTGCCACTCTACCCACACCCTAAATATGATTTACTTGTCTATCATCCACTGAAGTTACTTAACAACATGGGATTTGAATAACCCCTCCCCCCAATCCCCAGTTAACAGTGACATCTGGTGGTAATAAGCAGCAAGGTTAGCTCCTGCCCCTCCCCCTCCCATGTTTTAAGATTTATGCCCCTCCTTACAAGGCACATTTGCCAGATAAAAGCATTAAACTGAAATGGCATCTCCACTCTTAGCATTTACAGCCTCGGTTATATCAACCATCCCCTGATCAATTTCCATTTCCAGAGTTTACAACCTAGATGTAAAAGCCTGCCACGAAGGCTATATTTAATATGACAAATTAAAAAAGCAAACAGAGGCTTGGTCATTCTTTGGAACCAGGAAAAGCAAACAGGAGGAAAGAAAACCCAGCTGTGATGTGGACGAAAGGAATGTCCACCAGTTGGCTACTTTGTCTGTATTCCATATCACAGTGGCTCTGAGGCCCACAAAAGTAGCTATTCCCAGGGCATGTTGCTTGCCATCTTGTACAAGGCAGGGGTCTCAGAGCAGTCTCTGGCCCCAAAAAAGCTTCCCTTACTAGCTCTCTGGCAGACAGAAGAGCAGGGTAGGGAGCTTACCTGTTCTGAAGGGAGCTGGGCCATCTGTGGACCGTGACTTTCCCTGTTACTTCTGGAGTCTACACTGAGGTTTATAAAACCTGCTACAAGCTCCCTAAACACAACAGCTTTCCCTTCCCCCAGGAGAATGTGTTGTGTTACTCTGACAACTATGTGGTGAATACTGAGGGGCAGAGGTGGAGGCGGCAGCTGAAATGGAGGCTTCTGTGATGGCTCAGGTCATGGGGTAAGGTGCTCTGACTCTACTGGTATTTGGAGTGGAAGAGGAGGAGCACATTTTCCAAGCAGGAAGACAATCACTCTCTTATTAAGTGGAACAGGACTTAAGGAAAGAAAAGTAAGGACACACCAGCTGGGCCTGGGGCCTCCATCTCACTCTCTCCTCAAGATGACCATGACTTCTTCAGTATCATCAGCCCCACCAGGGTTCTCTCTCCACATGGCGGGTGGTTCAGGACACCAGGCTTACCTGTTGTCTTGGGTGACGCTTCCCATTTAGAGCTCATTAATTTCTGAATCAAGATGCCAAATCAGCTTCTGATCAAGGAAAACACTGATTCCCACCCCCACCCCCTTCAAAATAAGTTTACAGGTGAGGTGTCGGTGAAGCAATCAGACTGTACTTCCTGTCCCCCCCCCCAAGGCAGGGAGAGACAAGCCATCTGACTTAACCCCTGGCGGAAGAGAAGTGGTCAGGCTGGAGTCTCCTCCTATAGCCACCTTGAACAGCAATTTAAGATTCAGCAAAGTCCAATTCTGGGTTTAATTGCTTTTAGTGGCAAAATGAAATTAGAAATGAAAAGATAAATGTATTATAACTATTAGCTTATTTGATGGCTCTAAACTTGAAGGATGGAATGCAGTGAATGCAGGAAAAGTAGACTGGGATAGGAAGATGAAAATCAGATTTTTATAACTCAAAAGAATTTATTCCAAGATAAAGTCATCATGTCCTTGGGTTGCACCTTAAGTCACAGCACAACCAGCTACAGCTTGGCCCAGGGAGGACCACTTTCACCTCAGGAGTGCCCAAGGATAAGAAGCTCCTTGGGATGCACCTCCATGCTCCAGAAAGCATGACTAATTCTGGGTCTAAGAGATCTGACGGGAAAGGGACAGAAGGAAACAAAGCTACCAAGGAAATCAAGAGCAAAGAATTGCAAAGACAATAAATCAATTCCAAAAGATATTCCCTTCACTTGTAGGGAGTACAAAGTTTATAAGGGAGCAAGCTGCTCTCCTCATTCTACAGTCAGGGAAGCCTCCCCAGCTCCTTGAGTGGAATGAGGAGTGGCTTGACTCCCACCCCAGCATGGATGATCAGGGCTAACTCCAGATACCCGGGAAGGAGGGGCTCTGGCCACACGAAGTTGGCAGGCCAGGCAGAGCTGGCAGCAGGTGTCCAGGGGCAGGTGGCTGCCGAGTACAGGCTGTTCCCAGCAGGCAGGAGTGCTGGGCAAAGGAGGCCAGGGTGCACTCTGGGTCTCAGGTTAAGGATGCTGCTGTGCTCAATTTCAGCTTATGAGAAAAATCACTTAGTCCTTGAGGAACCGAAACAGCTCATGTTAAAGGCACAGCTGTTCTCTTAACAGGAATGGCCAAAATTCTGGGAAACTAGATTCATGCAATTTTGGAGTCAAAAGGTTTATCAAGTTGTTCTTTGGGTCAGCTTCTGCCAGAAGCAGTATGGGCTCTAGAAAGAAACACACATCTGCCTGCACTGCACCCAGGTTTGCACACTATCTTCTACCACGTAAGACTGTGGAGTTAGTCACACCTACTGCTTTCCTTTGGCTTTGCTATGGAGGGAGCAGAGACAAAGAAAGGTGCTGGGTCACTAATCACAAGGGATAGAAGAAATGTGGAAGCCCTCCAGCACCCGGCCTCTCTGCTTGTGCCTCTCTAGAACTGCTGCTGACATTGCAGCACAGAAAAAGGTCTCGTGCAAAGAGAAAGCATCGAGTCAAAATACCATCTTTGGAGTTGGCACAGCTAAAGAAATCATCTTAACCTGGCAAGGAGAGAGAAAAGAGAGCAGAGATTGCCTCAACTCTGCCTGCCATTAGCAAATCATCTATAATTTAAAACAAACGTAAAGAGATGTGGGTGATGAAGCAGACGTACCTCTTGGCAGCCTCTTGTAATTTCATGGGCTGTTTGGTGCTGAGGTAAATCAAGCAGGCATCAGCTACTTTATTCAGGTCACCCTCACCTGCAGGGTGAAAAAACAAAACAAGCCTCAGGCCTTCAGACTGCATTTGGGACAAGTGATAACCAATCATTGTCTAGGGGTTTAAGATTAATCATGCAAGGTTACTCTGTCCAACAACCAGGAACACCCTAAAGTAAAAGGACAGATAGACCAGAGGAAGTGTTCAAGAAGGGAAGTAAGGGACACAAATGCCATTAGGCACAGGATGCAAAGCAGGGGCAGAGTCATGTGCAGGCTCTCTGGCCAAGGGACCCATGTGGTACCTACCTAAGTCAAGACTCTCACAGAGGGGACCCAGGCCCTGCAAGACAGCCAGTTGCAGCTTGAAGGCCAGTGTGTGAGAATAAACTGGTCCAGCCCTGGCACTGATGGGGGCCTGGGTGATTAAGGAGCTGGCCAATTTTGGCAGGACATCTTTGCAGAACCGGCTTCGTAGAAAATCGCCACATCTGCTTCCAAGTGTCTGTAAAACCTGCAGAAACAGTCCCCACCCTGGTGACTACACACTGCTAAAGCAGCAAGAGGGCTGAAACATGCTTGGTAATTCAATTCTATTTAGGTCTCTACTTAGGGAAAAAAATAGAATTACTGCTGTTAATTCCTTGCCCATGGTTTGTGATTCTGACAGTTATGAATTCGGAGGTCTCTCCTTCCAAGGCATGGATGCTTCTATCCATAAATACAGATTACATGGAGAGTAATTCAGAGAGAGCTTGGGTTGGATGAATAATATGATTAATACCTTAATTTCCTTTCCTTTTCTGAATAAGAGAGCAAGAGAGAGAGCAAGAAAAAGAGAGAGGAGTGCTTAAAGCAGTTCACGTAGATCATCTCTGGAATCTTCCTAACATCCCTTGAGAAGGCTGGGGCTTTTAACTCTCACTAGCTGAGCAAACATGAACTCGAGGCTCAGCAGCTGCCATGTGCAGGCATCAGGAGGATGCCTGGCTCAGCAAGGCTGGTCCTTGTGGCTGGAGCCATCTCTGTATTCGACTGCATAATCTCTCATGTACATCACCCCTTTTCAATCTTTTACAACAGGCAGTCTCTTTGCATGTGTGGTTTAAACTTTCTGTAGCAGAACATATTGAAATGTTTTGCCCCGCTGCACAGGACTGAATGAACAGGAGGACAGGAATTTTTTAAGAATCAGCAAGCAAGGTAAATGGGCACTCAAGTCAGTCCAGTCTGCAGAGTAAGGTCCTCATCTCCAGGCCCTTAGCTGTATCACATGATCTCAGGCAAAGCACTACTAACATGCCTGCATGTGGAAAAAGCAGCCTTGCTTGCAGTGTGCACATCTTTGTACGTTTTCATTTTTCTTCACTGGCTGTCATTTCAAATAACCTATTAATTTTCATAAAGGGGAACAGTACATCTGCATAAGATTTAGTAATACCTCCCTCCTTCCCTCTCTGCCTCCCTCAGGCTCTCTCTCCTCCTTCCCTCCACACACACACACACACACACACACACCCTTTCATGTGTTTTGCTTTGGAATAAACGTTAACAAGTATGTCATTTGAATATAAGTTGGTATTCTGGCTTGGTATATGCTGGAGAATCTTACAGAAAGCAGACTACTTCTGCTGGGCGTACTGACTGCGTTCCCAAATGCCATCTGCTGCCCCTCCACATCTCCTCCCACCGCCTCATCTTGCTCATCCACTTCTAATTTATGCTGTTTTGCATGGTAAATGTATCTCTGTAGGACGACGTTAAGTGCTTTTTAGAACAAGGGAGGATATAAATAAATAAGTGAGAATTCATGTGCTAATATAAGACAAACTAAGCAGGGAGAGTGACATCTCTACAGTGCTGCAGCTTTTTCAAAGGCCTTCACCAGAGTTCTGTTTCATCCTGGAGAAAATTGTACCTAAGCCCCTCCTGGAAATGAAGGACTGTAGGCTTGGGCTAGGCAGAAGTGAGCCCTACCACCCTGACTCTTCACCGAGTTCACCAAGCACAAGCCTAACCTCAGTTCTATCCCTTACTACATGTACAGTCCCAAGGTATGTTATCATTTCTGAACTTGTTTCCTTCTTGGCCCAAAATGAAGGTAGTAATAAGTGCCTTGCAGGCTACTATGACTTAAGTTTCCATGTGGGCAGTGCCAAGATTGCTGCCTGGCACACAAGAAATGCTCAGGAAACACTGGTGGCCTTTGCTTTATGAGATCACTAAGCTTTACACTCTAAAGACAGTGTCACTTAGTCTCTTCTGTGCTTTCCTTTTTTTCTTTTTCTCTTCTGTACTTTCTTTAAGGTCTATGCCAAGGTGTCAGAGAAAGACAAGTGATGGAGAGGACGGGGTAAGCTCTGTGCTTGGGATCTGTGTCCTGTGACAGATGGGGTGTTGGTACCTTGAAAGCTCTAAGCACTGCTAGGGGGTCATCACTTGTGAGACGGTGCACGAGTGAAGGCCAGGCCCGATGAGCCAGGGGAAGGAGCTGGTTCTTGTGGGTCTGTAGAACCACCACACACAAACCCAGTACATCCAAGACCTGAAAGAAAAGACAGGATTTCAACAGGCAGCAGAACTAGAAACCAGATACCTGGGACCAAGTCACAGTTCAACAGAGTAAGCCTGAGAAATGCATTAAGATGGTAATAGAAACTAGATAGACCTTTTGGTTCCAAAATAACATGAACCTAATTTCTCACACTTTTGGCCACTCTTGTTGACCTCAGTCCAGGCTAGGTATTAGGGAACAAAGTACACAAGGACAAAATGCACATGCTTCCTCACCTTTCTGGAGTTTAGAATCAGCTGGGAAAGAATTTAGATACCATTCAATACAGAAAAGGTATTCTATTCTATCCATGAAGCAGAGCCATACCAAAAAAGACTGAAAGGGTGCAGGCAAAGAAATGAAACCTCTAAAGCACAGAGTTGGGAAGGTGTCTCTAAGGAATGGCTTCTAAAAGGAGACACAAATGGTGAGCAGGCAATAACTCGGCACACAGGGAGAGTTCCTACAGCTGATCACAACGAAGACGACCCTGGGGCTAGGATGGACCTTAATGGCAAGGTACTTATTGAGCATGTGCAGTGCCCTGGGTTCTATCTCTAGCACCAAAACCCCCAAACCAACCAAAAAAGACCCAGAGCTTGCCCTGCCTAAGAAATGAGAGTAGTCACAACAGAAGAAGAATGAGACAGAGCTGGACTATAAAAGGGCACGTTAAGAATCTCTCACTTTTTGCTAAGTATACTGGGGCATTTCCAAGTGTCTTAGCAGGGAAATGACATGACATAGCCATGTTTTCTGAAGGTCATCCTAGCTGCTGAGTACAGAAGGCATTTGAAGGGAGTAGGGAAGAAGTGATGAGGCACTTAGACCATAGCAAAGACGTGTAGTCACATGATGGTGGCAGAACCATGAAAGGATTTGAACCCTGTCTGACTTGAGCAGGACTGTGTGACAACTGAGCTGATTAGTCAGGTGTAGGAAATGAGTAGCAGCAGTGTCACTGAAGGAGACAGAAAGCAAGGAGCAGCAGGCTGGGAAGCTGGTGGTGTTGAGTTTTGCTGCTGCTGTCAGGAGAAGCAGGCAGGAAACCGAGGGCAAGCCAGTCTTACCAGAGGTTTGGGTTAGCCTAAATGTATACTGACCTTTAGTCTACTACTGAACACGGACAACCAGCATCAACTGTAGGCAGTGGTCAATATAGGAGCCTACACAGGCTTTGCAAGGATGGGTGCCCCCAGAGAACATATAAGATGTAAGCCCTTAAGTCAGAAAGGCAGACTGAAGCTAGCCAATGGAGTCTTTTGTTTTAAAGATTTTATCTATCTATCTATCTATCTATCTATCTATCTATCTATCTATCTATCTATCTATCTATCTATCTATCTATCTATCTATCTCATGTATAGTGTCCTGCCTGCATACCAACAGAGGGCACCAGATCTCATAATAGATGGTTGTGAACCACTATGTGGTTGCTGGGAATTGAACTCAGGACCTTTGCTAGAGCAGCCAGATGCTCTTAACCTCTGAATCATCTCTCCAGCCCTTAAAGGTCATTTTCTCCTTATGTGCAGGTGCCTGAAAACGGATTCTTCCCTCATTTCTTTTCTTTCTTTCTTTCTTTCAACAGTTTATTTTTATTTTATGTGCACTGGTGGTTTGTCTGAGTGTTTGTCTATGTGAGAGCATTAGATCTTGGACTTACAGACAGTTGTGAGCCAATGGAGTCTTACTAGGAGTTTCCTACGATCAGCTGACCCTACAGCAAAGGCACACACTAGAAAAGGCTATGCCCTGGAGGAAAGAGTTGGCAGGTGGAAGAGAAAGCTTAGCAGGACCCAAGAGAGGAGTGTAGCACCAATGGCTGCCTTTGTTACTGTCTTGGACAAGTAACATCTTATTTCGTGGATTCAAAAATGCCCATTTCCCCACTCTGCCTGGAATGTTCTCCTTGCCTTTGTCCCTTTGCATACAGTTCTTCAACTGTTAGAAATGTTGCTGCCTCAGAGGCCTGCTTTGGCTGTCTAGTTGGACCCAGAAGACACGGATATATTACCCTTCTCTATTACAATGCTTGTTAATTATCTCACTAGCACCTCCTAAGTTTGGATGTTATTGCCCTCCAAAACAGAGAGAAAGCTCTATGAAGTCAGGGCTCACATCTGTACCTGTCTTCTGAATGCCCTGCATAAGGGCTCAGTTGGGGGAGGGAATGAGTCAGCGTACACATCAGGCTCTTTTATCTTTTTAAATTGTTTTTGTTTTTCAAGACAGGGTTTTCTGTGTAGCCTTTGCTGTCCTGGACTAGTTTTGTAGACCAGGCTGGCCTCGAACTCAGAGATCCACCTGCCTCTGCCTCCCTGAGCACTGGGATTACAGGCGTTGCTACCACACCTGGCGGAGGCTTTCATATCTTTGTATGAACAATCTTGTGAGGGTAACATCCTTGTCCCCATTTTCCTCATGCTGATGTGAAGGCTCACTCAAAGTCACACAACTAGTAAAGGGCAGAGGCATTGTGTTAACTCAGCTTTGTGGGTCTAACTACTGAAAGGTTTCCAAAAGATTTATTTACTATTATTGTGTGTGTATGCTATATCTGTGTATCTGTGTACTAGAGCCTATGTGCCACAGCATTAATATAGAGGTCTTGAGAGCTCGTTCTAATGTATGGCAAGCAGTTCTACCTGTTGAGAACAACTGAACAATCTTGCTAGCCCAACTGATACTCTTCTGGAACTTGCTTTGTAGACCAGGCTGGCCTTGAACTAATGTAGATCCATCTGTCTCTGCTTCCTAAGTTCTGGGATTAAAGGCACATGGCACCAACTGACATTGTTAACTGCAGTGTGTATATAGCAGTCACAAAGACGAAGAGTATACAGAAGGCTGCCAAACAGTGACTAGGCACTAAAACTGAAGCTGTGCAAGTCACATGTACCCTGCTCCAGAGGCTTGTGGAATGTGGAATGGGAAGATGTCTCAGATTTAAAAAGGTCGGTTTCACAGACCCCAACAGCGGCGGTAACATGAAGATCAGGGTTCCTTGCTTTTGCCTACATCGTTTAAAAAGGCCAATGGGCAGCTAAGGCAGTTGTTCGTCCTCCTGCTTGGGGTGAGAAGTGGTGCTTTTCTTTAGCTTCAGAACTTTTCTGGAGTGATTATGTGATTCCCCCTCCTCACTGTTCTTTCACTGAATCACTTGTGTGGTTCAGTGCTTATGATGGGGGCTTGCCTGGGAACTGCTGACATATGCGGAAGTCAAATTACAGAAAATGCTAGAGTTTTTCCTATGATGAAAATAGAAACAGAAATAGAGATAAGGGTCAGGCTCAGAAGAAGTTACTAAAAGCTGCATCCTACATAAAGGCAGCACAGAAATGATAGCCTTTTGAAGCACATGGTATTTCTTGCCTTAGAAGACCTGTCAGGCTCTCCACGGTTTTCAATGTAGGGGAATCAGCTCCCCTTGGCATTTGAGCTGACACAGAAAGATGTTAAAACTGACATCCCACAAGACAACTCCTCTTGTTTCTCATGGACATCAAACATGGACACGGAGATGAGGGAATCTGTTTGCCCATCTTGTCACCAGTGACCATAACACTTCTCAGACCTGCATGATGGGCCACACACTGACCTTCAGGCGGATTTTTAGATTTTTATCTGCTGACAAGTGGGTGCATCGCTCCATCACATCCTTGGCTATCTGGATGTGCACTGGCAGTGGTGGTTCCGCAGCTGGAAGGGTGTTATCCTCACCCACTTTGGAAGGGGCTGACTCTTCCTCTGAAATGACAGCATTGGCGACAATGCTTTAGAAAGGTGTCCCACCCAGCCTGGCGGCCAGCTTCAGGCTCCAGAGTACTTGGAGGCTCAGCTGCACAAATCAAGAAGTTTGCCTGGTGTTGTGGTGCACGCCTATGATCCCAGGAGCCCAGCAGGCAGAGGCAGGTGGATATCAGGATCTGAGGTTAGCCAAGGCTACACAGTGAGCAGTACCCCATCTTCCTCCCTGCCCCATCTCCCCACATTTGCAGATATAGCACAAACTCTATGATATGAATTTCTGCATGGGAGGAAGAATAATGGATAGGTAATGAAATAATGTGACTTAAAACTTTTTTTTTTTTGAGACAGGGTTTATCTATATAGACTTGGTTATCCTGGACTTGCTTTGTAGATCAGGCTGGCCTCAAACTCACAGAGATCCTCCTCTGTGGATCCACAAACTCACAGAGATCCTCCTGCCTCTGCCTCCCTGAGTGCTGGGATTAAAGGTGTATGCCACCACACCCAGCTTGACTTAAAACTTTTCTTAGAGGACAGTTCTAACTTGGAGCCCCAAGCCGGGCAGTATACTTGGTAGGCTTTTCTCTGTTTTTTCCTTTCTTTTTGATTCATCCTTTGACCACAGATGGCCAAAGCTTATCAACTCCACAAGCTTGTAAGATCTTTGGATGGCTAGCATCAAAAACTTATTTATCTTTGTTTGAGAGCTGACATTATAGGGCAGCTGGCGCAATACACAGATGTGGGGCTTGGCCAGGGAGACTCCAAAACCTGTTAATACTTCCTTCCACTGTACATTACCTTACCTGCACCAAAGGGATAAGGCATATATATCCATTTGCTACTTAGAGAGTGAGTGAGGAGGACATCACAGCTCTCATCATCTCTCCCTGCCTGAAACCCAGGCCCAACCCCATCCTGCAGGACTTTGCTGTCTGTACAGTGGCCCCGTCCTGACCCACTATCCCATCAACAGCCGTGAGTAAGCATTCCCAATGTGCTGGACACTGCTTCCATAACTTTTTCTGGGTTCAGATTCCTCTGCTGGAAAACCTGAACCTTCTAATAGAGGCTGTACTAGTCTCCATTAGAAGCTGAGAAGATGGATGGAAATGCATCTGCAGATGTTTGGCTTTCTCAGAGAAAGCGACCTTGGGTGTATAAAGTGCCTGTACGTGGTTTAACAGAATGTTCTTGTCAAACCTGTTTCAAAACAAGCAATCTCATAAAGTCAAGGAAACCAAATACCCATGAAAAATGATAACTGCAAGAGTGACAGGGCCAGACTGCTTTTCCTCAGAGGAGGGTCTACTGTCTGAAATCTGCCTATTGTGGAGTGCTGTTTCAGGGATGTGAGCTTCTGGAGTTTTTGGAAGACTGATTCATTCCATCTGATCCCAGCAACTATACACTAGGACCAGATTTTTGTATGTTTGTATATGTCCACGTGGGTGCACATGTGTATGTGTATACATGCATGTAAAGGCTAAAGTCAAACTTAGGTTTTGTTCTTTAAAAGTTATCCAGTTGTTGCCCTGTGTCATGGAGACCCTGCAGTTTTAGCTCTCTAAGTTCAGCTGTTTCATGGATCTGAGCCTGAGCTGGTCAGCCTGCTGGCTCTTCTACCCTCAGGGACCCAGTCACCAGCAGCCACAGCTCCTCCCAAACTAGGGCCAGCTCTATTCTGCTGCCCTGGTGAGGGTCTGTTCTCCGCAATATTGCAACTGGTGAGGGGCATGGCCAGTTTTCCCATGCTCATGACCCTGGGGCCAGCTCTCCCGCCTCCCACAGATGATGAGAAGTGAGGCAGGGGAGGAGGGCATCTCTCCCTCGCCTGTGCCATTCCTCAGTAGACAAGACTCAGGGCCGTTTCTCCTATGCTTATGCCCGTGGGACTGGCTCACCTGGCTAGCTCTATTGTGCTGCCCAGGCGAGGCGCAAGGCCTGCTCCCCCGAGCGCTGCAGCAGGTGAGGGGCAGGGCCAGCCCTCCTCCTGCCATAACCCTTAGGGCCAGCTGTCTTGCCAACACTGCTACACAGCAGACAAACTGCCAAGTTATGGGGCCAACTCTCCCACATTCACACCCTCAAGGCCAGCTCACCTGTAGCCCCTGTCTCCTGTTCTTATGACCCTGTTAAGGCCAATTCCCACCCACTTCTGGTGGTAAGAGCAAAAGAGAAGGAAGGGGATCTGTCCCTAGTGAAGTTCCAGTATTGACAAAGTAGCAGAAGCCAGAGGAACCATACCAAACCAATAAGTCATTGCCATGAACATCAGCAAGCAAAGAAATGTGGATAAGAGGGTCCACTGTGGGATACATTGTGATACACCACAGCTTCCACAATGAGATTTTCTTTTTTCTTTGTTGGGGAGGAGGTTGCAAGGGAGGGGGCAATGAGTGGGAATAGGGTGCATGATGTGAAATTCACAAAGAGTTAAAACATTAAAACAAAACCAAAAGTTATCCACCTTGTTTTCTGAAATAGGATTTCTCATCTGATCTGGAGCTCACTGAATAGACTAGGCCAGCTGGCTAGAGAGCTCAGGGACCTGCCTGTCTTTACAAGCCCATGCCACCATGCCAGGCTTCTCATGTGAATTCTGAGGATGAGACCCTGGTCCTCACGCTTGCAGAGCAAGCACTTTATTGACTGAATTATCTCACCAGCCCCAGAACCAGAGATCTTAATCACAAAAGAGAAAGTTTATTGATGGGGCTTGGATTTTGGACAAAATGGCAGGCTTCATCATGAAAGGCCCAGTCACCCCCCCCCCCCCATCTTCAGAGCTGTAGGCTTAGGTGAGGTTGGAGTATGGTTCATAGAAAGGTTTAAGTTGGCTCAGCAAAGAAACAAAAGACAAAGCCTAGCAGGTTACAACCAGAACACTTCGTCCATGGCAACCGTCTCAACTGCATGAGCCTTGTTTGGACTTGTGCTGCTTCCCACTGCTCAGAAGAAAATCTGTTGCATTCACTGCAGCAAGCTATACTTTTCCTGTTTTCCTGGATGTGTTGGCTCCAGCTCACTGGAACCAGAGCACAGATGGGAAAAATGAAAAAGAAAAAAGGAATCTGCTCACTTCCAACCTAACAAACTAATTTGGGACTCAGTTCGATTTAGGATAGTCCTGGGACCACCAAGCTCATTATGACTTGGCATTTTATATTTGCAGAGGCGATTCTAATAATTTATTAATCCTTCCCTGACCTGAAGCTCCAGATTGAGTTTGTGAATAAAACAAGAGGCCAGAGCTGCTCCTGGCTTGAACTCTCTTTTTTCCCTCTCATATAAAGAGGTAAGAAAAACACTGCAATCTTTCTCTGCCAATAAAGAAAGATGAAGCCTATGAATAGACAATGGATCTAAGGAAAAAAAAAAGCTAGGAAGAAGCATAAAAAATATGTCCAACATGCATTAATCAAAGATATAAAAACTGAAATAATAAGCCATTTTTAATTTGGTAACATAGGAAAAGAGTGAAATAGGTAATTTTTCCACCTTTGTCATTGTTGGGAAGATACAGGTATGACTGTCTGGAAGGCAATCGGGTCAGCATTACATGATGCTCATATCTTGGACTGAGAAACCCCACTTACAGGAATTTATAGATATGCATGTAGGAGGAAGGGGTCACCCACCCAGAATCATCCCTTGCCACAGTTTATCTCAACAAGGCTGGAAGCAACTCCAACCTCACGTGGGGGATGGCCTCTCTGTAGCTGCCTCTCCAACACTGGTGATGAAAACGCCGTGTCCTTTATAACTGAGCACAGAAAGGATGTGGTACATTTAGACTCTGGTGCAGGGGCACAAGGTATAGCCCAGTGGCAGTGAGTCCTAGGTTCAGCCCTCATCAGCGCGCGCGCGCGCGCACACACACACACACACACACACACACACACACACACACACACACACACCCCTATAGCTACAACCATGTAAAGTCTTGCTAAAAAAAAAAAGGAATGACAACAGCTCACACACACAGCTGTGTGCACAGAGCGAGGGTCGGAACAACCTTTCTTCCGCTTTCTGGAACGATATCTTGTTTTCATAATGATGTTTCAAGAAGGAACCAGCAAAACCAAAAATAGCAATTACCTTCTTCAGTGTCAAGGTCAGAAACATTGCCCTCTGCCACATCCTTCTCTTTGAGGTAGTTCAGCACAAACTGCTCGATGTCCTCAGCTGTGGTGCCAGCCTCGCGATCTGCTGCTGTTTGCCCTCCCTCCTCTTCTAAACAGCACTGTTGGAGTTGCCCAGGAGAACCTGAGTCTGGGAACCAGTGGGCTGAAAGAAAACATCACAATGACCCTGCTCGTCAGTGCCAACACTAGCACTTTATAAGTAGAATGAGCTCTTTGGCATGATGGTACAGCCCTCTGCTATGCAGACAACACTGACTGCTTCCTAGAAAACCAGGTCTACTACTTGTTGCCTGTGAACTTCCTGTATTCCAGCAGCTCCCCTGTGTGCGGCATATTCCTTCCTCAGAACTCTTAAAACACGCTACTCTCAAACATCCTGAACACTTTTTTCCTACTTTACAACTGGCTAACTCAAATTGTTTCACATTTCAGGAACAATCAGAGCTTTCCCAGGAAAGCTGTCCCTTGCACAATATAGCACTCTTCCCCTTTGTATTTTGTGCTGTATTTGTGTGTGCTGTTTGGTGTGAGAATCTTCACTATGGAACTCTTGACTCAAATATGCCCACAGCATAGGGTGGGAACTCGAAACATATGCAGAGTGAGCACCAAGAAGACTAAAGAGCAAATACAAATGATGTGACTGAGGACATGACACACGGCTTACTAGAAGACAAGCTCTGCACAGCTGTGAGAATGAGCACTCTCCCACATGGGTCTCTAACACAAAATGCCTAAACCACTCTGCAGGGATCCCCATGGGAAAACCAGGAGGCAGGAAATCAGGGTGAATATGGAGTATTTACCAGGGTCCAAATTCCTTATTCAACTACAGAAGTTCTAATCTCAACCACTCTTGGATATTGAGGCCCTTCAAAGTCTTGAATTAAAAAAACGTCTGACAAAACAAAACCAACCAACTCGAGCTGGGCAGTGGTGGCACACCTTTAATCTCAGCACTTGGGAGGCAGACGCAGCTGGATCTCTAGGAGTTCAATGCCAGCCTGGTCTACAGACTGAGTTCCAGGACAGACAGGGCTACAGAGAAATCCTGTCTTAAAGGAAAAAAAAGTTCTGAATACTTAAAAAAGCAATAACACCTCTAATCCTATAGCCTCTGGTCCAGTCCCTCCCTTTTGCAGATTGCAGGACAAGACTTGTCACTTTCAGTACCTGCTAATCTCCTTTCCATTAAGGAGTAACTGTCCAGAGCCAGAAGAACGGCAGAAGGCAGGTGACAGGTTCAGGCAACTGGGACTCTCACAGAGCAAATGCTTGAGAGGAGTTTCCTGGCTACCACTCAGAGGTTCTCACATGCGGAGTTAAAGAGTCCTTCTTAAATTAAATAAAGGTGTGCTAAATAATGCCGTTCTCCAGTGCCCCAGTCCCAGGTATAAATTGGGTTCTGGGTACATGCCAAGGTGCTGGTCCCCAAGCAGTTAAAGCCCGGCTCCAGCATTTTCACTGCTGGGAGTCTACACACTGCAGATTATTCCTGCTTTCAAAGCTGGTGTCAGATTGGAAAATGTCTTTGCTCACAAATGGTGAGCTTTAAACGTATGAAAAGCTCAAACTCACTCTTAATGCAAATTACAACTATAATAAGGTGCTATTTTTCTCCTATTGGATTAGCAAAGATCAAAAGCTCAGTAATAAAGTATGGCTGAGGGTGTGGCAAAATTGGCACTTTTCTATTGCTGATGGAGCTTAAATTGGTCCAGCCTCTTAGGAGAGCAATTTGATACTCCCAATCAAAAATTTAAATGTAGAACTCTTTGAACAAGTATTTCTTTTAGGAATTTATGCTGATACACAGAAGGCAGAATACAGCAATTTTTAATGTCTTCTGTAGTGGTGGCAAAGGATGAGAAAGGACTCAAGTGTGAACCAGGAGAGGTCAGAATCAGTGCTGTGAGGACACAGTGGGGCACACTGCCCCGGTGTGGAGCGTGACAGGAACACTTCCTGATGTGTCCTTGTTCTTGAATGGCTCTGCCCTCACGGGACACCTGCTGCTTCTTAGTCAATGCATAGAATAAACTGTGCTTGGTCAGTAACTCGGCGCCCTAAAACATGAACCTGATTTGTTCACAACTTTTCGGAAGTTCTTTAAAAGCAAACTCCCAGTCTCATCTTAAAAGGCCATTCATTAAGCAATGTAAGGACAAACAGTATCAAGTGCTGCTCTGATCTGTGAGTGGTAATTTCATTGCTTTTCAAAATGCAGCTATGTATTTGGGTTGTTTCGAAACTTTCAGATGTTGCTTCACTGGCCCCTCCCGAAATGCTCCAGTCAGTCTCAACCATCCTTATTTCCCTTTTTGCAATGGAGTCCCACTCTTGCACGTCACTTTTAAAAAGTGTTACATAGGATGTTTTGACTTTTCCTCCTTCAGATGACCAAAGACATCAGGAATCCAAGACAATTCAATTTCAAAATCCGAATGAAGAGACACATTTCCTATACTTTTAAATTTATGTGTACAATTGTTTTGCTTGCAAGTATGTGTCTGTACACCATGTGTGTACCTGGTGCCTGTGTTAGTCAGGAGGGCATCAGATACCCTGGGACTGAAGTTACAGATGCTGTGACCCACTGTGACCGGTGGGAGTTGAACTTGGGTTCTCTTCAAGAGCCAAAAGTACACTTAACCACTGAGGTATCTCTGCAGCTTCCTAAGTCTTTTTGTAAAATGTTTAAATTTCAAGATGCAAAGTTCCCCAATGATGCAGAGATGGGACATCTGGCCCACAGAAGCTGGTTCCAGCCTCCAATGTCTAAGTAGTTAGCTGTCTTAGTGGGAGGTCCAAGCCAATGTAGACTTGGGTGGGTCTTGTTCACAACTGCTTTGCCAGTGACTATGAGTCACAGATCAGTGTATGGTTAGGATCTGAAATGCCTCCCAAAAGCCATGTCCCTTGGTGCTATTGGAAGCTGGTGGCAACTCTAAGAGCTGGGACCTGGGTGGAAGAGGTAATCAATCACTGTAGGTATACCTAGGAAAGCTGTCTCTTGTTACCAACCCCTTTCGTTCTGCCTATGTCTTGATCGCCATGATACAAACAGCTTTTTTCCATCATGGCCCTTGGCCAAATGCTTCTACATTATCACAGCCCTAAGAAGCACAGAACAAGCTGACTCTGGACTGAAATTTCTGAAACTGCAAGCCAAATAAGCCTTTCCTTCTTTAGGATGTTTTAGCTTCAGCTACTTTGTCATGACTGCTGTGTGAATGAAGTAAAACCAAACTTCTTCTCTTGGCCTATGTGCCCCATAGGATTGCCCACTTCCTACTTAATCCTATTGCACTTTTTACAACATTTTCTCCAAATACCGCATTGCTGCGTATCTGGCCTTGGGGCATTCATACCACATCCCTCTGCCAATAGTGTTCTCAGAATCACAGGAAAAGTGCCACAGCCAGCCTGGCAGCTTCCTCAGCCTTCAGGTCTCAGCATCAGTGGTTCTTCCCAAAGAGGCCCTCCCTTACCATGCAACTTAAGAGTAGCCTATCCCTGTTTCTCCCTTGCATGAGATTTTCATTTCCTTCAAAGTGCTTATCAGTGGCTCCCTGGCTTGCTTAATGCTTTCATTACTTGTTTATCATTTCTCTCAGTAGCAGAAAAGCTCCATGAGTTTGTTTATCTTGTTTACTGCCATATCCTCACTACTTAGGGTAGCACCTGACATACAGCTGGCCTTCTTTATGAGTGAAGAGAGCGCTCATGCTGTATGTGAGTGCCCATGAATGGATAAGTGAACACTGGAAATATCACCTCAGAGCACAGTCCTTGTCCCAGTTACCTCTCCTGAGAAAGTTTCTCACATGATCCTGTCCTTTTAGCCTGACAGAATGAGGTCAAGGACCTTTTCTTTGCCTCAGAGGCTATTAAGAGCACTGGAGATATGTTATTTGGGTAAAGGCAACAGTATATAGTCCATTGTTTTTAATTTAATAATTAGCTGTTCAGTTGAGGGATTTATTTATTGATTAGACATGGTCTTGCTATGTAGCTCAGGCTGGCCTTGAAACTCTTCCTGATTGAGTTTCCTGGGAGCTGGGATTACAGGTATAATCTGACCAAGTGTGGCTTTTTTTCATGGTACAAAATTGTGCAGTGCTAATGGTGGCTAATACTCCTAGCAGGCACTCAACAGGATCAAAACAGAGATGAGACAATTAAGTCAACGTGTACAATTAAAAGGAAGGGCTGGTGAGATGGCTCAGTGGTTAAGAACATTGGCTGCTTTTCCAAAGGACCCAGGTTCAATTCCTAGCACCAACACAGTGGTTTACAGATACTTGTAGGTCCAGTTCCAGGAGACCCGATGCCCTCCTGTGGCCTTTGAGAGTACTGCATGCAGGTGGTGCAGACACATGCAGGACCCCCCCCCCCCACACACAAAACAAACAAATCTTTAAAAAGAAAAAAAAAAAGATAGGCACAGTGGAGCATGCCTTTAATCTCAGTACTCAGGAGAGGAGGCAGAGCGAGGCAGAGCTCTGTGAGTCTGAGGCCAGCCTGTTCTACAGAGGGAGTTCCACAACAACCAGAGCCACATAGAGAAATCCTGCCTCAAAAAGCAAAATAAAATAAAATGAAGGGCAAAAGGCTGGAGAGATGGCACAGCAGTTAAGAACACTGGCTGTTCTCCCAAGGTCCAATTTCCAGTACCCATACAGCGGCTCACAAGCAACTGTAACTCAAGTTCTGGGAGATAGAGTGCCCTCTTCTGGCTTCTGCAGGCACATGAGTAAGTAGGCACAGAAACACGCAGGCAGAACACTCACACAAATGTTTTAAGCTTCTAGATTACTGCTGTCCAGTATGGTCCCTGTGGCTATAAAAATTGAAACAGAATTAAAATTTCAATAATGGTTTACACCTGTAAGTTCAGCACTTGGGAAGCTGAGGCAGGAAGAACACTGCCAAGTTCCAAGTTTAGGCTATATAGAGAACTGCAGGGTAGCCTGGGTTACAGAATGAGACCCCCGCCTTTAAAACAAACAACAGCCCCAAACCAAAGTAATCCATTTCCAGTAATTTTAGCCACACGTGTCTACTGGCTATTGCTCTGAGCAAAAGAAACAGAGCAGACATCCTATTAGAGAGCTGAGGATGGAACTCAGTGGTAGAATAGCTAAGTAGATGTAGCCGTGAGTTCAATTCCCAGATGCAACTCCCAACCCAAGGAAAAGAAAACAAAGGTCCTATCTGCTGCTCCAGCTCTCTGTGGCTGAGCACTTCTGGAGCACTTCTGGCTGCTCCTGCTTTCCCACCGCACAGACACTGCCACCTCTGAGAAGCACCAGCATCGGCGTGGGAAGAATAAACTTGCCACAAATCCAACTTTATCCCTTATTAATAGTGTGACCCTGGCTGAGCAGGATCTCATTGAGCCTTGGTTTTTTTCTTATTTGTAAAATAAAAAATGCTGTTTCTACCTGGTCTGTGTGGCTTATATCCCTCACATAGAGAAGGGCTCAATAGATGGCAGAGACATGCAAAGCCTAAAAAATAAACAATGGAGCCTGACAATCCCCTGTGGGGTTGGAGAGACGACCTTTCCAATGTCCACCATAGCACATTCACGAACAGTGGATAAAATAAGAAGAGGAAAACCAGGATCCTGGCCTCTATCTCAACTGGCATAAAAAAGGGCTTTTAATGTACCTAATGCTGCCAGCAGTGCATGTAGAACGCTGACAAAGGAAGCAGCTCTCTTATCATAAAACTGGTCCAGGGTGGCCAAGACATCTTGAACTACATCTGCTACCAAAGGAAGTAGGCTAGCATCTGAGTTCCGAAGCATGACTTCCAAGACTTTTGGGGTATGAGGGTGCAGAGCCAGGTGACGCAGATTTAAAGAGATGCCATTTACCAAATAGTCTGAATTTTGATTGATTAGGTGCTGTACGGAGTTATAGCCACAAGCATGGCAAATATCTACCATGGTGTTAGTAGCCACTTGACTAATGAGCAAGGTTTGGTCTCCAGCCTTCTCCAGTACCGGATAGAGAGCTGACATCAAAAGCAAACGAAAGTCTTTTCCTAATGCATAAGCAAACTGGCCAATCCCTTCCAACTGAATGCATATCTGCCAGATGTTACTGTTCATGGAGCAGACAGTGGGACTTGGCTTTGACAAGGCTGGAAAAGATACAACTTGGCAGGTGTGGGCACCAGATGTGATGGCCTGGAGGCCTTGCTGCTTCATGGTCACCTCCTCCCCCTCCTCAGCTTCAATACAAGTAACCAAGTACCAGTTTTCTTGGCTTGTGTATTCCTCCAGTATAGACTTCACAATCTCTCTCAATTCCTCTGGGCCCGTGCTTGTACATTTGTTATGAATATCTTCTACGTCCAGCCCAGCAGCCCCTACAACCAGTTCATTGAGGATCATGGCAGCTTGCTTCCGGTAAATGACAGATGCCTGGTACAGTTCCACAAAGTGATCCACAAGCAAATACAGGTCTCCATAGTAACCCAGGAGCTGGCAGATCTG
This sequence comes from Pachyuromys duprasi, assembly GCA_028658305.1. Classification (NCBI taxonomy): domain Eukaryota; kingdom Metazoa; phylum Chordata; class Mammalia; order Rodentia; family Muridae; genus Pachyuromys; species Pachyuromys duprasi. The sequence goes on along the minus strand of CM053766.1, from coordinate 135,688,354 downwards.
CCTCAGGAGCAGGAAGACCCTCTCATCAGTGAAGCAGCGGAAGTACCTCCTCTGGACTCTGCTCCATGGCCGTGCAGCTGAGGCCTCTGACGCAGCACTCAGGCTATCAGAGTTCCAGCGCCGCTCTTCCACCATCTTGACGTCAGTCACCTCTAGCTCCAGCACTTGGACAAGTGCTCTAGAGAGACGCTGCATATGGGCCACAGAATTGAGAATCACATGTACTTTGGGGCCTAACAGTTTTAGATACCCCAGTAACAAGGAAAGGGTAGAGAATTTGCCCTGATCATCTTGTGTGTTCATCAGACGGGGAAGAGACGTGGCCAGTGAATGCAGGCTTTCTGACAAGATGTCAGCCAAGGCTCTGCTGCCCACCACCACTTTCTGATCTGCGAGACGCCTTAACACTGTACTGCACTGGGCCTGGACTTCAGGACTTTCATCATTTACTAAGCCAACTAACACCGTCAAGAGGGGACCCGTGGATTCAACCAGGGACTGACTGCACTTCAAGAGCAGGACCTCCACAAACTCTACCAGCTCCAGCCTTGCCTTCCAGTGCAGGTGAACAGAGACACAGTCAATTATTTTTTTAATCAGAATCACCAACTTGTCGCCAGTACTTTTTACCCAGTCCGCTTCCCTGTGAATCATCAGTTGAGCCACTCTGTGCTCAACTGCAGGCTTTGCTTGGGCCTTTGGGATCCTTCTGAGCTGTTCATCGGCCATGATGAAGCTCACTGTCTTGTAAAAAACCTTTAGGGAAGACACGACAATGCTATGACCTTGTTTAAAGTCTCCTGTGATTACTCTGGTCAGTGCAGTTGAGATTCCAGGTAAGAAAGAAGCCAGCAAGTCCCCCAGCTGCTGCTGCTCCTGTCCATCCAAGGGCCTTGAATGGTCCTGACAATCGCATTGAAGGAGGAGAACCTGCAGACACTGTAAGGCAGCAATTTTAATCTGTTTTGACTTCTCCTGCTCTGCCAAGCCTAACAGTAAAGAGACAGCAAATCCTAAACGAGGCAGAATAGAGGGCTCATAAAAAGTCAGAATGATGTCCCTGTAAGCTGAGTGCATTAAGGTGTTAAGTCCCTGGATCACAGCCAATTTCAACTCCTCTGATACAGCTGCAGGTTTCTGGGAGTTGGGAGAGTAGAGACAGGCTGAAAGTTCTGAGAAGAGTTCCTGGAGAAGCTCTTGCTCTCTCACACATGTTGAAGAGAGGACAAAGGTGAGGCACTCCACCACGCTCTGGATTAGACGCTCTCTTTTGGGCCCTGGGGTCTTCAGGGCAAATCGCAAGGGGAAGAGGACATACTGCTGTAGTTCCTGAAGGGCAGCATCACTTACGGCTTGTAACTGTGTCTGCAGATGTTCCACATTCTCCACTGTCTGGGTCTTTGTGAGCTGAACACAGACTGGACGTAAGACGCCAAAGGCCTCCTCAGGAGTGTCAAACACCGCCATTGCATAACCACCTTCCCCTCACCGAGGAAACATCCTGCAGGCTAGAGCAGGGAAGCTTCTCAGTAAAAAGGGTCAAGCTCAAAGCAACTATAAAGTGAAGGTCCATCCACCTGCCCACCCACCCATCCATTCATCCACCTACCCACCCCCCAACCCATCTAGCCATCTATCCAACATTTATGGGGCTCCATAAATGAGTTCAGCCATTGCAAAGGGGAGAAAGCAAACTGCAAAGAACTGACTCCTATTCTTGGAGTATCTCTAATGTGGTAAGGGATGTAAGCATACACTACAGTCTCTAGGGATTAGGCCAGACCTAAATTTAGGTTCTAAGTGAGCAGGGAGGAGTCACATCCCAGACAAAGCCAGAGTTTCACAATAGCATGCCTGAACCATGACCTGGGGGCAAGTTCATAAGGTTCTGGGCTGGACCAGAGTTTGGGTTCTAACCTGGGCTGCTGAAAGACACAGCCTTGGTGCACAGGTCAGTGAGTTTTTGTGTATGTACAGACCTACCCAGAGCAAGACAAGGTTTCTACCACCTGGTAGGGCTCTCTCACGTCCTTTTTGAACTGATTCCTCTTTCCTCTGCAACTCCGACTTCTCTCTCAAGATTCCCTTTGCCTGTTCTTGTCACTGAGAGGTTTCAAGTGTGTGTGTGTGTGTGTGGGCATTGGGAGGCTATGATCGACTCTATATGGATGGTAACACGGAGGAAAGATCAGAGCTGGGTGAGACTGATAGCAACACAAAAGGAAAAAGGATGTGCCCAGAGAGAAGGAAAAGCAGGAATGCACACTGCCACAGACATCATGGGAGAATAGACTTCAGAAAGCTGGACGGCACACGAGAAAGCAAAGGAGACAGGTTTAGAGGTAACAAAGAAGCGAGCATCTGAAGCTTTTCTTTTCTGTGAGGAGAAATTCAAATTCAGAGATTGACAGTGAACAACAACAAAACAAAAGATAAATACAGAGCTTAAAGAGAGAAATAAAAGTTGCAAGCAAAATCCCTTTGGGAAAACAAAGCGTGCTGGAAAGACACAAAACTGTGGCCCAAGGGTACTAAGGATTGACTTGAAGCTGGAGGCTGTAGGTTTATTAACACTGTAAAATGCTGGCATTGGATAAGTGATCATCCCTCACTGCGTTAGTGATCATCCAATGTGGTGGGCTTGCTCTTTTCTCTTTGGCTGTGTGTCTTTATCTGCATGAGTGAGTACCCCTAAATCCAGTGGCCACAGGCCTGGCAGGCCATAGAAGCATGGTATATAAATGGGCCAAGACCCGGCCATTCCAGAGAGCTGTGCTGGATTGTGCCTGTGAACCTAGAGAGGGCTCCAGTGTAAAATCAGATACCAAGGAGAGTCTGGCCTTCGGAGTCCCACAAACCCTGTGAGGAAGTCACTAATAGTCTTTTTTAATATACTCTCTAACTTATAAGATGATGCTTCTTAGCATGTGAAGAAACAAGACCATCTAACTGACACGCCACAGGAAAGACAATAAAACCTGACCCCCAGACAACCTAAATAGCCAAGGTCTTTAAAAAACAAAATTAGGCAGGCAGTGGTGCACACACCATTATTCTCAGCACTTGGGAGGCAGAGGCAGATTAGCCTGGTCTACACTCTGAGTTCCAGGACAACCAGGGCTACTCAGAAAAACCCTGTCTTGGAAAAGGCAAAATCCAAAAATAAAAGAAATTTAAAAAATTAATAGAGATTAATATATAGTCAAGAAACCGAAGGTGCCTCTTTTTCTTTCTTCCTTTTTTAATTAAAAAGATAGCTAGGTAGGTTGAATACACAGACAGATACAGGGTGTGGGTGTGTGTGCGCGCGTACACGCCAGTCAGAGGACAACCTCCCTCCTTTAACCTCTCACAGCAAGCACCTTTACCCACTAAGCCATCTTGTTGGACTAACTTTTCCTAAAGTAGCTTCTCTGTTTATCTGAAGGTATTATTTACTGCTGTCTTCGTTTTAATAAGCGATTTGAAAATATTAAGGCTAAAGTTAGAATTTAAAAAGTTCTATGAATTCAAGTAATTTTGTTTAATAGAAGCTAAACTGAACTCATTCAATTATACTTAGAAGTTGACTGCACAACTATTGAATCCCATGGTTATATTTTATTTTAGGTAGACTTTTAAACATACTCAATAAGAACTTTTTGGTTCTTGACTCACACATCTTAATTCCTTTTTATTTTATATAAAATGTCCTCTTCATACAAACATTATTCTTTGTTTGTTTTGAGAAAGGGTTTCTTGTGTAGTTCTGGCTGCCCTTGACTCACAAAAATCCCCTGGCCTCTGCCTCCCAAGTGCTGGGATTTAAGGTATGTACCACTATGCCTGGCTAAATTATTGCTTTTACTTAAAAAATATTTTTCTGCTGACATATGCTTATAGGACTGCAATCTTAGTACTTGTGATGATGAGCTAGGAAAATTATGAGTTCAGGTCTACCTTGAGCCACGCAGTGACACCTCACAAACATCACCAACACTTTAATGTAAATCTTTCTTGAGAAAATGTTCCCCTAGCACTAAGAAATACAGTACGTATACACACTGTAAGATTTAGTAGCAAATGAAGAAGACAAGATTAATGATGTAAATCAATAAAAACTGCCTAAACTCAAGCCATGAGAGAAAAAAGAATGGTAAGCAAGGTAATAAAGGTACCTGGGATATCCTGAAAGTTCTCACGTGTGCTAAAGTCCCAGAAGGAAGAACATAACATGACTGAAATGTCCAGAACAAAGAATCAAGCCACAGACTCAGGGAACTCGGCAAGTCCCAAGCTTGCCCCAAGGGGGCAAGAGGAGCTCCAAACTCACCACAGTCACTCTGCTGAAAACCAAGGGGGAGAGGAACGAACATTTTCTCGTAGTGGGATAGGAAGAGTCAGTCTCCCTGTGTAGCTTAGTCTGGCCTCTGAACTAGGATCCTCCTGCTACTGCCTCCTAGTGCTGGAGTCACAGGTGTGTACCACCATGCCTAGCCAACAAGGAAAATCGTAAAAGAAGTAGAAGATTGACAGATGGCTTCAGACAGCATGACAGAAACTAGAAGTGACTGGGTAATCTCTTTAATGGGCCAGAGGACAACTACCACCTTGAATTTTATGCCATACAAAAACGCTTCAAAGAATGACGGTATGGCTTGGGGTATAGGTCAGTGGTAGAGTACCTGCCTAGCAGGCTCAAGGCCTTAGACCAAAGATTGAGAGAATCCATCGCTGTCAAAATGCACTAAAGGAAAAAAGAGAGTGGGAAAATGAACCTAGAGAGAAGCACGGAAAGTAGGTAGAATGAAGAAATGGAGCTCATCAACATAAAAAATGTTAAATGTACACGTCAGTCATCATCAAGTCTTGTAGTTTACACAGATATGAAACTAAAATAGGGGTAGAATTAAGTGTTTTCAGAGTCTACAAGTGCCAGGAAATGGTAGATAATTTGTACCAGATATACTGTGTCAAGATGTCAAACACGTATGGAAATCTGAAGGATGTGCTCTTAAAAGAAGTGTAAACAATTATCCTCTTTACCAGTTCAGTAGAAATGGGAGAATACAAATTTATGATTCACCTAAAAGGTGAAAATGGCCAGGCAGAGGTGGTGCACACCTTTAATCTCAGCACTTGGGGGGTGGAAGCAGGCAGATTCCCATGAGTTTGAGGCCAGCTTAGTCTACAGAATTCCAGAACAGCCAGGGCTATATAGTAAAATCCTGTTTCAAACAAACAAACAAACAAACAAACAAGAGGGGAGGTGAAAATGAAAAAATAAAACCAATCAATGAACCACTTAGAAAACAAACAGTAAGATGGCAGACGGGGCTCAACGAGAGCAGGTTAACTCAGAGCTTCTTACAGCAGTTGCTGCCAACATTTCGGCTGGGTGATAATTTGTTGATGGAGGGCTGCCCTGAGCACTGTTGGGTACTTAGCAGCTTTCTTGGCCTTTTGATTTTAGATGATATTAACATTCTCACTGTTATGACAACCAAAAATGTCTCCAGCTATTGCCAACTGTCTTGTGGAGGCCAAAAATCACTCTCGGATGAGAACCACTGGAAAAATCCACATGGTCCCCAGCAGGACTTTTCTAGAATGTGATGTCAGTCATGGTGGTGCATGTTCTGTCCTAAGTACTAGGGAGGCTGCAGCAACAGTATTTTGAATTTGAGGCTGGTTTGAATTACACTGTGAGACCCTGCCTCAAAGCAAGTAAACACACACCAACAAACAAGAAAGGAACATGCTTCTAAATGGTTATGGGGATGCAAAAGACCCAGACTATCAAAGACAACCCTGAAGGATGTAACTGGAGAACTTACCTTACCTGACTTTAAGATAAATGTACCTGAAAAAATAAAACCAATCAACAAACCACTTAGAAAACAATAGTAAGATGGCAGACGGGGCTCAAATAGAGCAGGTTAATTCAGAGCGTCTTACAGCAGTACTAGTAATAAAATAGTACAATCACTGCATACTGGTATAAACAAAGACATATACACTTTTGGAAATGAATAAAGTCCAGAATTAGTATCTTATGTAGAATACTGTCCAATTTAGCTGTATGTACTTGGCAGAGGTGATAGTGAAACGCAGTGGAAGAATAATCTTTCTTTCTTCCTTTTTTTTCCTCTTTTCTTTGAGACAGTGTTTCTCTCTTTAACCCTGGCTACCCTGGAATTTGCTTTATAGCCTAGGCTGCCTCAAACTCAGATATCCATCTGCCTCTGTCTCCCTAGTACATTAGAGTGCTGAGGTGCCATTTCAATTAAAGATGCCCCATCACTTGGCTCTCCATATGGAAAAGTATAGTCATTTCTACTTATCTATGGGAAATGTGCTATAAGAACCCAGTAGGGTCCTAAGACCAATATTATATCAAACTCTATACACATTTTGCTTTTCCTATAAGTATTTATTCCGAAGGTTTTATTAATAAAGTAGGCAAAAACAGATTAACAACAGTAGTAGTAAAAATATGAGAATGTAGTCTATAATACGTAAGTCTATGAATGTGCTCTCTTGTAGGGACCACACTTGTGATCACCAACTTGACACAAGCTAGAATCATCTGGAAAGAGTCTCAGTGAGGGAGGTTTAGGTCAATGTGGCCTACAGTAATGTCTGTAGGAATTGTCTTGATTGTCTTAAGTGATGTGGGAATATCCAGCCTACAAGTGGGTAGCATCATTCACTGGCTTCCAGCCCCAGACTTTTTTAAGAGTAGAGAGCATTAAGCGGGGCGGCAGTGGCGTGAGCCTTTAATTCCAGTGCTCCGGGAGGCAGAGGCAGGTGGATCATTATGAGTTTGAGGCCAGCCTGGTCTACAGAGTGAGTTCAAGGACAACCAGAGCTACACACAGAAACCAAAAGCAAATAAACAAGAGAGAGTTGTCTGAGCACTTCAAATGCAGGCATTCACTTCTACTTGTTCTGGACTGTGGATGTGATGTGACCAGCTGCTCCTTGTCACTGTGACTACTGCAATGATAAACTGTGACCTGGAAATGTAAGCTAAAATATGCGTCCTTCCCTAAATTGTCTTTTTGTCAGGAATATTTTATCCATAGCAACAGAAATGAAACTAAGACAATATTTTTGAACTGTGAAAGTCAGAACTGTAGATTAGGGAGATTTCTTTCTCTCATACTATATTTAAATGTGGAATGGAAAACAGAGAACAATACCTCTGTGACTTTGAAGTGGGCAAACAAGACCCAACCCAAGTTCTTTCCCCTCAGGGTCTTACTATGTAACAAAAACTGGCTTTACCCTTCTTGTCTTAGCTTCCACAGTGCTGGGATTAGGCATAACACAGCCAACTAGCAAAAATTTCTTAAACAGTATCTAAAAGCCTAGCATGGTGGCTCACATTTATAATCCCAGTTCTTGGGAGGCTGAGGCCGGAGGACTGCCGCAAGTTCAACGTCAGCATGGGCTCCATAGGGAGTTTAGGGTTAGCCTGGGCTACCGAGTTAAGACTGCCATAAAACAGAACAAAGTTATTCCCCAAATGCCAGAATATAAAACAGGATACATACAAGAAAAATGAAACAAAATACCCTTATGTGTTGACCAGTACAAGTAAGAAGGTCATCAAAATATACTATTAAAAGCGGGAAGGCTGGAGAGAAAGTATGTTTGTTAAGAGTACTTACTGCTTTTGTAAAGTTCTTCAACTCGAGGCCTAGTACCTACATCATGGTTCACACTCGACTGTAACTCCAGGTCTAAGGAATCCCATTCCTTTTTCTGGCCTCTGTAAGCACCAGGCATGTGTGTGGTGCACATACATACATGCAGTCAAGACACTCATACACATAGGAATAATAAAAGCTGGGTGGGGTGGTGTACACATTTAATCCTGGTACCCAGGAGACAGAGGAAGGAAAATCTCTGTGAGTTTGAGGCCAGCTTGGTCTACAACGCAAGTTCCAGGCCAGCCAAGGCTACATAGTAAGACCCTGTCTTAAATAACCACAACTACCACTATCATTGAGCATCCATGGGCAGGGGGGAAGGAAAGGAAAATACTAGGTGCTGGTAAGGATGTGAAACAACACAATTATTCGTGAAAACTCTTCAGCAGTAGCTAATTCTGCAGGAGAGGTGTGCTCCATGATCTAGCCATTCCACAGATATACACCCAGCAGAAATACCCACGTAAGGTCCCCCAAAAGATGTGTTCAGGAATATTCCATTCATCACCAACCTGGAATGGAAGCTACCCCTGATGTATACCTTTAGATAAACAATGTTATCATCCCTCAATGGAATGCCATCCAGATTAAGGTTTGCCACAGCCAGACATCTACAGAATGGGCTAAGGATAGGAAATATAAAGCAGATTTTTGTAAGGAAGATAGTATAACACATTGCTACTTTGATATGACTATAAAAGGCAATCATATAGCTTTATGGGCCAGTTGTGAAATAGTGCTTGTGTGACAGCATGTCAATTACAGAAGGAATTGTTTAGAGATTTAGAGCCTCAGAGTTCAGGATTCTACACCTTTAAACTGTAGCCCTGATTATTTAACATGAGGCTGTTGCTGCAATTTCCAGTTTATATAACAGAAAGGGGGCATCTGGGCCAAAAAGTGACACTGGGATGGACAGGCAAGCAGAACGCAAACAATCAGGAGTTCAGATAGTAGCTGAATAAACATAAGCAGGAGTGGACAGCCATGTCTGCTGGTGGCCATCTAAAGCCTTCCTAGTTTAATGCGTCCTTTATGGTCTTAGAAGTGCCACTGAAAAGGGGCCAGAGGAGACTTGCAACTGGAAAGTGTGAATCATGTCCTCCCTCTGCCTCATCTCAGAGACGTGCCATACCAACAGTGGGTGAATCCAAAGGTACACTCTGTGCAGACTGCACTGTTATCTTTTACAGACACTGTTTGTTTCAAAACAAGGTCTCTCTACATAGCCCTGGCTATTCTGGAACTTGTTCTGTAGACAAGGCTGGCCTGTAGATCCACATGCCTCTGCCTTCAAGTGCTGGGATTAAAGGTGTGTGGCACCAAGCTCAGCTCCTTTACTGACACATGAAGGGTAAGAGGGCAGATCACAAGGCATTTACCATACACAAGCAAACAATGGAGAGAGAGAAAAGCGATGCAAAAGGAGCTTGGAAATTGAAAGCCAACAGAAGTGCTCCCAGAGGGATAGGACTCATGTTGAAGGAGAAGCATACCTAAAATCCTGTCACAAAAAACAGGCCAGATGGAAGTAGAGACATAACACCCATGTGAGGCCATAGTGGTCTATACCAGGCATCACACTGTGGTGATACTGATGAAGTCACATGCTCAGGTTTTCCACTTCCTAACCCTGAGATGTTCACAACTTGCTCCCTCCTGGCCTCTTCCAGGCCTCTGCTAGATGTGACTTCAGAGTTAGGAACCCCTCTCCAAAACTGCAACTCACTCTCACTCCTTCTCACCTTGGAATATGGGGCTGCCTTAGTTTTTCCACAGCTGGTAACTGCCTTTTGCAGCTCAGACAGGCGCATGGTCTATACCAGTTGCAGGTAGAATTCTGAGGACTCAGAGAAGATATAAATACCAGAACTGGGAGAGAGTCGAAAACTCTGAGAAAGAAGGTTGCTGCTCACCATGCTATTGCTGGTACATTCTGCTACTGTGTTTGCTGTTTGCTGGACTACTAGATACCCTGACGACTGACATTGGTATTGCCCCAAAGAACCTGATGACCCTAACCAGCTGAAAGTTGTAAAAAAGACCTATGCCCCTTCTGCCCACTAACCTTCTTTCTCTCCTGCCTAGTATTGAGGTGTTGGAAGGTATAGGAAGGAAAAGGGTAGAGAAGGGAGGTAGAGGCATAAGAACACAAGTAAAATAGAATAAAAAGTAGTGCCAACAAGAACCAAAAGGTAGGGCTGGAGAGATAGCTCAGTGGTTAAGAGCATTGCAGGCTCTTCCATAGGTCCCGAGTTCAATTCCCAGCAACCACATGGTGGCTCACAACCATCTATAATAGAATCCAATTCCGTCTTAACAAAAACACACACACACACACACACACAAAAAAAAAAAAAAAAGAAAAGAAAAACAAAAGGGAGGGGGTGCTGGAGAGATGGCTCAGAGGTTAAGAGCACTCGTTGCTCTCCCAGAGATCCTGAGTTCAATTCCCAGCAACCACATGGTGGCTCACAAGCATCTATAATAAGATCTGGTGTCTTCTTCTGGTATGCAGGTGTACATGCAGATAGGACAATGTATACATAATAAACAAAATAGTTTAAAAAAAAAGAACCAAAAGGTAGACTTAAGTTCTACCATATCAATAATTATGTTAAATGTAAAGGGCCTAAATATGCTAATTAAAAGGTAGAGACTGACACAGTGGATTTAAAATTGTGATCTAATTACATGACTGTTTATAAGGAATTCACTTTATATAACAATAAGGTGGGATGAGAGCCAAAGGATGGAGAAGATATTACCATGGAAATGTTAATTAAAGCAACAGGAGCTATATTACAAACAGGCTTCAGATCAGGCTACCTGAGCCAGAGAAGAACATTATATAATAGTTAAAGAATTACTCTACTAAAAATAGCACTTCCAAATCACATGCACAAAACAACAGCTGACAAATGTGTGAAAAATAAAAATGCTACAAGGCGGGCAGATCCATAAGCACTGGTGGAGGGATCATCACTCCTCTCTCAGCCAACAACTAAGAAATAGTCAGGCAGAATGTCAACAAGGAAACTGAAGAAGTCATACCACCACCCACAAGATCTATGCTATGTATACAACACTCCAGCCCACAGCAGAAAATGCATTCTTTTCAAGAGCCCACAGAACAATACTAAGGTAGGTCATGGGGCTAGAGAGATGGTTTAGCAGTTAAAAGCACTTGTTTCTCTTGCAGAGGACCTAGGTTTAGTTCCCAGCAATCATATGGTAATTGAGAACTATCTGCAATTCCAGTTTCAAAATTCAACATCCTCTTCTGACCTCTGTGGGCACTAGCACACATGTGATACACATACATACATGCAGGCAAAACACACAAATGCATAAAAGTTGAATAGGTGTTTAAGACAAATCCTTTGTTATCTGCTTTCTGTGGGCCTCACTTCCCCTTCCTGAGGTTTGGACTCATTTTTCGCATGAGGCTGGGAACTGAACTCAGGTCCTCTGCAAGAGCAATGCAATCTCTTAGCCACAGAGCCATCTCTCTGTTGTTTTTAAACAAAATTCCAAACGTTTGATTTTACCAAGAAAGACTCAGGAGCCAGAGGTACTCAGGGGTAAAGGCCTACTAGCTCAGAGAGGCACAGAAAGCACCCAGCTGACCTCCCTACTCTACTCATGTCCCAGAAAGAAAAAGCCGTTTCTCCTTCTTCACACTGTTTTAAAAACCTCTCAAACTGAATGTCTCGCCTTTTTTCCTGTGCATCTCTCTATCAGTCCTCTGGACTTCCTTTTATTCTCTATGGTTTTTTCCTATGCTAATTCCCTGTCAATTGGTTGCTTGTTCCGCCTTTTAACTTATGGTTAACTTTATTTAATCTTGTTTAGAGAAAGCTCTTGGATTAAAGGTGTGTGCTAGGGCTGAGCTGCACACCACAACTAGAAACAGATTTTTCCAGTACACAATCTTGGGGTTCACAATGTGATCAAATATCCTGAGAAACATCTCTCAGTCTCCAACCTCAACAACTTTTAAAGATCTGAAATCATACAAAGGGTGTTCTCAAACCATAATGGAATCAAGTTTGAAGTCACTGGAATAGCTTCACAAATGTGACAAACAAACACCACATGGAACAAAGAAAACATCTTCAAAGAAACAAAACCAAAGAAATAAATGAAACAAAAATATAGTGTGTGTATATATCCCCCCCACCCATGGTGACATATGTTTGTAACTCAGCATTTAAGAGACTGAAGCAACCGAGAGTAGTGGTGCACACTTAATCAAAGCACTGACGAGGCAGGTCTCTGTGAGTTCCAGACCAAGCAGGCTACATAGTTGTAGCTTAGCATGCAACATGGGTTCAATTTCCAGCACTGCGGGGAGGAGCAATGACACCCAAATCATAGAGAAAGAGACAGAAACAATAAAAATGTAAACAATATCTATAACGACCAAGGTTTTTAAAATTTATTTAATTTATTTTTATGGAAGCTATGAACTGAACTCAGGGCTTCACACATGATAGGCAAGCATTCTGCCACTGAACTATATATCCCCAGAGGTAAATTTATAATACTGTTTTATATTAGAAAAAGAAAAAGGCTTCAAACAACAACAAATCAAAATTCATTTCCCAAGAATCTTTGGGGAATAAAAGGTAAACTAACCCCCAAACAAGCAAAAGATCCAAAGTAAAGGTTAATGAGAGGAAAACAGAGTCAACAAAAGCTGGCTCTTTGGTCTTTTTTTTTTTTCTCCCCAGAGCTGAGGACTGAACCCAGGGCCTTGCGCTTGCTCTACCACTGAGCTAAATCCCCAACCCCAAGCTGGCTCTTTGAAAAGATCAACAACACAAACTTCCAGCAAGACCAAAAGGGAAGAGTGAGAAAAGAGGGAGCAACATCACGTTAACTATAAATTCAAATAGGAGGGCAGGTTAAAGTCATCACAAGGACAACACAAGAATGCCACAAATAACTTTTCAAATTAACCTGGAAACTCAGACAATATTTATCTGATTTGTTACCACAACAAAATCCCAGAAGGCAGAGAATTCCCCACTGCAGCTGGCATCCACGATGAGTGCGACTTTGCAGTGATTCTGCTGTTTCCTCACCGCAGCCTCAAGGTTGCCTTTCACCAGTACTATCTACAAAAAGACCTTCTGGAGCCATCACTGCAGCCCACACAGGTTTGCACACAGTGGGTCCTGCGCTGCCTATGCTTAGGCACAAATGAGTCCAACTATCTCTGGGGTGTTTTTGTCCTTGGATTTCCATATCCTGTGCTGTCTCGTGTGCTTTCCCGTGTGGACAGATACAGGGCACCTCTATATGACCTTCATATTGACAAAGAATTTTCCGGGGAGCTATGGTAGATGGGAACGCCTGCTGTGTCCCTGAAGACAGATGATGAGCAGACTCTGGAATGCATTTACTTTTTCCTTGAGTACCCACAGGATATATTTACCATTATTTCTGTGCCAGAGGCGCTCTGAACATGGATTTGGAAAGCTCTTATCCAATATGTAGTGGATTCCAGTAATCTCTCCATGTTCTTTTTTTCATTCTGGTTTCTGCTCCTGGAGTCCAAGATTTTATTACAGTTACTATACTGAATCCCAGACTTAGAGATCTCCTGAACTTATGAAAGTAAAATGGCAGCATTATAAACAATTAGATTGTTTCTTTTAGTAATTATTTAAAGAAATACTATAACATTGCAGGAGGAAGATATCTCATTGGGGCATTATTATTAAATGCTTTCACAGAAGAATGCATGGATTCAGTTGAGCCAGTAGAAGGAAGGCTGGCACAAAAACATTTTAATTAAAAAGCAGACAGTGGGGATGGAGAGACGGTTCAGCAGTTAAGAGCACTTGCTGTACCTTGCAGAGGACCTGAGCTCAATTCCCAGAACCCACATTGGGCAGCTCACAAACACCTCTAACTCTGGATCCAGGGGATCTAACACTTTCTTTTGACTTCTGTAGACACCTGCACTCATGTGTGTATAGTCTCATCTTCCCAAATATACAGAAATAAAACAATAAATCTTTTAAAAAAGAGAGAACAATAGAAAGGTACAATTACGGCAGGCAGTTTTTTGATAGTAACTCAGAAAGCATTTACCATACCCTAAATTGGCACTTTTTTTTGGACTTTAAATTCCACTTTCAGAAAAGTTGTGAAAACTGTACACAGGCAAAAAAATGGGCAGCTTTGTTTTTTTTTGGGTGGGGGGAGGGGAGGTTCAAGACAGGGTTTCACTGTATAGCCCTGGCTATCTTGGAACTCATTCTGCAGACCAGGCTAGCTTTGAACTTGCAGAGATCTGACGCTTGCCTCTGCCTCCTGGGGCTAAAGGTGGATACCACCATTGCCCTGCAGAAGCTTTTAAATGAAGAAATTGCCTTAACGACTGGGGAGATGGCTCAGTGGATAAAGCCCTCACTCATGCAAGCATGAGACCCTGAGTGTGAATCAGCACTCACTTAAGGATGCCTACAGTAGCAGCAACAGTATGTAATCTTAGTGATCCTACAGCGAGAATGGGAGGTAGAGACAGGAGAATCCCTGCAAACTTTTGGGCCAGCTGGTTTAGTCTGCACACAGTGGTAAACAACTAAGAGACCCTGCTGCAAACCACAAAAAGACTCCCCTCTCAATCAAAGTAAAAGACAAAGACTGTCACCTGAGATTGTCCTCTGACCTCTACATGTGTACTATGGCACCTGATACCCAAATTCACACACATGAACATGAACACACCACTCATACACCATACACAAAGATTAAAAGTTGCATTTATAAATGATCTGAATTAGAATACAGCAAGCCTGAAGTTACAGAAGATTAAATATTCATGTTGTTCAACAGACATACATTTCAATTTTTAATAAAACACTACACATTTAAAGCACATACCCTGAGAGGTCAACTACTGTGTTCTGGCTCATAGTTCTGGAGGTACAAGGTCTAGAGGCTGTGCTAGGTGATGGTCTTCTTGCTAGCTGATTCCCTGAAGTGATACAGGGCACCATACAACAGAACACAGGGAATGCATGTGTGCAGGTGTCTGGTATTTTTCTTATCATATAAAGCTACTTCAATCAGGGAAGCTTCACTTTTAATATCCTTAAATGTTAACAGTTCAGTTGCTTCCCAAAAGCCATACCTCTAAATACCAAAAGTGTCCACTCCCTCAATGCCCTACAAGGGAGATTAAGTTTCAATACACGAAGCACTAGAGGACCCTCAATCCATAGCCAAACCACAGAGACAAAATGGCTTAAGTCAAATTGCAGCAATTATATATTAGAAAAGATTACTGGGGATGCTTTGCAATTTTTGTGGAAAACAAGTTTGTCATTTAAAATTTCACCAAAAAAGATTTCATTGGCAAATTCTAAACAACATTTAGAGACAAATGAACACTAATTCCACACAATAGAAAGAGAAGAGACAGAATCACTTTCCATTTTCTGAAGTCAATAGGACTCTGGTACACAAAACAAACACAAAACAGTAACAGAACTAAACACTAAGGTCTTGGTTAGGCTTGGAGGCACAAACCTTTAATCCTAGCACCTGGGAGGCAGAGGAAGGTGGATCTTTGTGAGTCTGAGGCCAGCCTGTTCCACCATGAGTTCAATCTCTGGGCCCAATGGTAGGAGAAGAGACCTAACTTTGAAAAGGTCTTCTGACCTCAACATGGATATGCACACACATGCCCATGCACACACAAAATAAATAAACATAAACAAAAACATTCCAAGGTATGTAAGGGAGGAGGGCTGCTGAAGAGAAGGCTCAGTGGATAGAGGTGCTTGCCCCCAAGCCTGACAACCTGAATTCCATCCCCAGGATCCACACAGTGGAAGGAGAGAGCCAACTCCTGCAAGTTGTTCTCTGACCTCCATAGGAGTGCTAGGCATACATGTGTGAACTTTCACACACAAAATTCATTAATGTGAACAGCAACAACAAAAACCTAAAGATAATTTCCTTCTTGTTTACAGACAACCAAGTCCTAAACTAGATATAGGACATACAGTTCAGCAATACATAAAAAGCTACAGATTACATCACAGTGAAGTGACTTCAGAGATTCAAGCTGGCTCAATATTTGAAAATCACTAGAATGTTAAAAGGTGAAGAGGTTAAGCTGCACAGTCACATCACTTCCATCTTCCAGACCTCTCAATGGTGACATGTCCTAAGCGTCAGCCTCTTTGTACACCCTCTATCTTGGGACTCCTATATTTTTATCTGTAGCCCAGAACTTGCCCTTGAGCTCCAGATGGAAAAAACCCAATTGCCTATGCAATTGAATAGTCCACCGAAACCTGGGAGCCCCAAACCACCAATTCAACCAAGAACAGACCAAAGTATTTGGTTAAAAAACAAAAAACTGCAATTGTACCAAACATGTACTCTGCTCCTTAGCGTTATCTACTCCTTAAAAAAATTGGTGTAACAACCTTTACATACCATTTACACTGTACTATGTAAACTAGAGATGATGTGGCACCTGTGGGGGGGGGAATATGTCCTAGAACCAATTCCCCAGACTGAGCAGGGATTGCTGACTGTTCCCAGATACTCATTCTCAAATCAAACATGTCTACTCTGCCTTTTTCATTGCCCAACCCATTTTTCTTCTTTTTAAAAACTGAATAAACAGAAACTCCATTCTCCTAGTTGCTTAGGTCAGTATTCCCCGCGGCCACCTCAACCCTTGCCTTTTTTCATATCCAAAACCAGTCTTTCAGCAAATCCTGTTAGCTCTTCCTTGAAAGTATCTCCATATTCTGTCCCTTTCCCCTACTGGTGCAACTCTGGTCTGAGTCATCCTTTTACCTGGGTTATCACAAGAGCTGACAAACCAGTCTTCCTTGTTCTGATTGTCTCCTATGCGACAACCTTGCTTATGTAAGCAAAACCTGTATGCAAATGTGCGGACAGTACAGTAATAAAATGCTCTGCCTTTACGGTCTATTCTGAGAAACATTAAATCCTTACTTGTGCCTGTTATGTTGTGCAGGTAATTCAACTGGCCTGCCCTTAGGGACCTTTAGGTCCTGACAATGCCCTATGTTAGTTCCTGGATCATCTGGGCCAGGTACTTAATGGCTCTTTCTCCTCTGCTCTCCCCTTTCTCTGTCAGGGTACCCCCCCCCCCCATGTCTCTCGCTCTCCTTCCCTCTCTATCTCCATCCAATAAACTCTTTCATGTAAGAGCTGTTATGTGCACGTGGCATCATTTTTAAATACTAGCATTGGTGCACTGGGCTGGGAAGGGCTCTCCATACCTTTCTGGCTTCCTGTCTAGCTACCCTTCTGATTTCTATCACTCTGGTATACTATATTCTCTGTTCCTCAAAATTGCAAACAAGGGTTTGAAGTTGGTTTTCTGACTACCTGGAAGGACAGTTTATAGCTTATTTTCTAATTCTTTACAATTGACCAAATGTTACTTTATCCTCTCTGAAAGGCATATATAACATACTATGTGACAAACATATTTTTCAACACCATGCATTTTCAACTTCCCTGGTTTCCTGGATTTTTATGCAAAGCCCTCATCATTTTGATTCATTTTATACTTTGCATGCCTGTTTATCTCTCCAGCAGAAGGTAAGCTCCCAAGAACATGGGCAATTGGTATGTTTAACCAGAACAGTGCTTCAGACACAGGCCTCAAAATCTACTTACTGAATGAAGAACATGTGAAGATTTTAGGATCAGGCGACCTGGACTGAATTCTAGTTTTGCCATTTCCTCGCTATGCCCAAGTAGCCCTGGATAAGTTACTCACCCATGTTTGTGCGTTCAAATTATCAAATGGTGATATGATCCCCACTCCAGAGCACTGTGGTAAGGACTGAAATTCATAAATAGTAATGTGCTGTACTAGCTTTTTTTATTTTTTTAGGCAGTCTCACTTTGTAGTTCTAGCTGGTCTGGAACTCTCAGAGACCAACCTGCCTTTGCTTCCCAGGGCTGGAATGAAAGGTGTGCACCATCACACCCAGCTTAAAAGTTGCAGCTTATAATTAGGAGCAGGTGCTAACTTTTATGTTAATTTACTCAATCAGCTATGAACTCCGCTTTGATCCCAGATGCTGGGACACACTAAGATACACTCTCTTCATTCAGATCTTGTGTTCCTGGAACTTGTGTGATCACTGTAGCTCTCTGTGTTCCTCATTTGTTAAACCATGAGAAAACGTCCTTCATAGATTTTGAAGAGTGTCGAGCACTCAGCAGTTTCTCACTGAGCCAGCTATGAGCATGATGCAGTTTGGGTGAAGGGTCAAAGCACGTACTAAGACCAGAGCAGTTAAGAAAACCAGGCATTAACTATAGGAATGTCTTCTAGGCTGGGATGGGCCCAAAACTAATAAGTTCAACAACAGTCAGGAAAGCTGTAGGTATGGGTGTGTTTTGGAAGGGGGAGGTGCACACACTGAGGCCAGAGGAGGATGTCAGGTGTCCCGCTCTATCACTGTCCATCTTATTCCTTTAAGACTGAGTCTTTCACTGAACCTGGAATTAAGCTGGCAACTAGCAAGCTCCAACGATCCTGTTTCAGCTCCACAGCACTGGAATTATAGACCTGACTCACCAACTGGGGCTTTTTAATGGTGGGATTTGGAAATCAGGTCCTCATTTTTGCATAGCAAAGCACTCTTACCCTTGGAGCCATTTCTCCACACCCCTCAAAAAAGAACTGTTTTCCAACCTAGGTCAATAAACGCATTGGGAGGGAAACAGGACGTAAATCCATGATTTAAGCAAGCAACTGGGTCAGAGTCTAGTAAACAAAGATGTGCTTCAAAGAGCTAAAGCTGTCAAAGAGTAAACCACAGAACTGGATGTGAAAGGGTGGTCCTGGAGGCTGCGCAGTCCCACCAGGTGAGAAAAGGGACATCACTTCTGAAGACAGAACAGGAGCCAAGGTGTGGAGGCCTGCAAAGGGTACGTGTTTTGAAGGAACCAGAGGAGCGCGGGGGAGGGGGAAAACAGGAATATGAGGGGCACTGGGCACAGAGGGACAGTGTAGCCGGGGCCAGCCACCTGAGCGACGCGGCCCTTCCCACACCCAGGTCCCGCGCTTCCTGCCTCAGTGTCCCCTCCGGGTCCGCTTCTGGACGCTACTAAGCTGCTGAGCTCCCGCCACTCTTACCTCGTCTTCCAGTCCTTCCCTCACTCTCCCGCCTTCTGCACCCTAGACGGAAATGACGAATAAGTAGCGCGCCGCGCCAAAAAGGTTCTGCAGGAGCGGGAGAAAAGGTTCCGGCAAAGCTCAGTGCGCCGGCGCGCGGGCGCGAGCGGCTAAAGCGCCTTTCGGTGTCCGAGGACCTAGATTTGTCCCCTCGGCCTGCCCCGTTCAAAGTCCTCCGAGCGAGGCCAAGAGAGACTGCCTCCACCCAAGGATCGTTTTCCTCCGGTTCAGAAGCCTCTTGGCAGCAGGCTGTGGCCCTTGCCCTTTGACCCCGTGGCGGCGGGGTGAGAGGTCGGGTGGCCATCTTGTGGCGGCGGCGCGGGCGGCTGTTACTGCGGAGACCTGTCCCCTCCCCCCGCCTGGTACCCCTAGCTGTCTGTCAGTCGGCGGAGAGCCGTGCAGCCTGTCAGGAGAGGCCTGGGCCGAGTGCGGTCGCTCTCCCCGTCTCACCGGGCGGCCCAGGCCGCTCCTCACCACCGCCACCATGTCCTCCTTCTCAGAGTCGGCGCTGGAAAAGAAGCTCTCGGAGCTGAGCAACTCTCAGCAGAGCGTGCAGACCCTGTCCCTGTGGCTCATCCACCACCGCAAGCATGCAGGACCCATCGTCTCGGTGTGGCACCGTGAACTCCGCAAAGGTGATCACCCCCACCCCCGTGCTCTCCCATGGGTGTGTTCTCCGCTTTCGCACACCCCTCTTAGCTTCTTACTTAAGCCTTGCTTTGCAGGCCTGGGTCTCTGATTAAGCTTCTGAGATTGGCGACAGTGTTATTCCATTTCTTGGAGAGGGAAACTGAGGCCCAGTGAGGTGTGAGATATTCGTCTGGGGTTCCAAGCACGCAAATGCCCAGACTTGAAGTTATTATAAAGCTGTTTTCCTCCTCAGGCTCCCGTCACACCTGGCGACAGTTGTTTTGCTTTAAATCTTGGCTGTGCGTGGGGCTGGAAGCATTGTGTACCTGACCCTGTGTTATCCAGCAGTCCCTGGTCAGACTGCTTAGGTTGAGACCTGGTGCAAACACTTTGAAGCTAAGTGATTCTACGCAGGTTTCTTCATATTACTGTGCCTTTGTATTATTATCATCTGTAAAATGGACACAAAGTTACCCATACTTACAAAGCCTTTATGCCATGTTAGTTACTATCCCTAGACTTCAGAAGAGCCCAGTGAATTGGCTAGCTTTCTGCACCTGCCGCTAAATTCAGACCCTCAGGATCTGGCATTCACTGTTACTTGCCAGGCCCTGTTTTGGATACTTAATAGCAAGTTGTTTCTGGCAACTATCTGGAAGTTAAGCCTGTCTTGTCACTTACCTCAACAGCTTAACCTCTACGTCCCCATGTTTCCTTATATAGAAAAATGGAGATGGTTTGTATTAACTGTGGCTTTATCATCTACCACTATCTTTGTGTAGTTTGTTTCTTTTTAGGACAGGGCCTTACTTTTTAGCCTTCACTGGCTTGGAACTCCGCATGTAGACCAGGCTGGCCTCAGAGACCCACCTGCTTCTGCCTCCCAAATGCTGGGATTAACAGCATGTGACACTATGCTGAGTGGTTCTTTTTGTTGCTTTAATTCCCAGGGCATTTTGAAATAGGAATTTTACAGATGGGGAAAACCCAGGGGTTCAATGAAGCAGATTGTGGTAAGAAGCCAGGATAATCCAGTAAATATTGTAGTGTGCTGTGGGCACAGTGCAGGCTTTCAGTAGAAGTGGCAAGTGTTGATCAGCCAGTGTATGGTTTGGTCTTTGCCTTCAGGTTACATCTTGGTATAGAGCAACTGGCCTGTACAGTGCTAACTCACATTGTGCTGGCTTCCTTAAGCCGGAGGCTGAAGAAGCGAAGCTTATTGGGAAGTAACTTCAGATTGTCTGTGTTCTGAGGCATCACCCTTTGTTGGAGATGAGAAAACGGAAGTGGAGAATGGTATGGTATCCAGAGTCTTGGAACTGGTGAGGCTGCATGGGCAGGCACAACACTGGAGGCTGGACTCTAGGTCTTTTGCAGAGCCTCCCAGTTCTAATTTGCTATACTGAGACAGGAATCCCTTCAGCCCTCTAGGGCAGTTAGGTAGAGCCTGGGGTTCTCAGTCTTCTGTGCCAGTCAAATATCTACGGCATCTGTGGAGACAGGAGAAAACTGTCAGTGTCCTCTGCTGAATCCCCTTTGGCAGAATCTCTCTATCATCTTGAAATTGTCAGCCCATTTCAGACTTGCTTTTGTGAAGCCTTCCTTCTCAATTCCTCACCTTCCCGTGTCTGAGTTCCTGAAAAAATAGCAACTTAGAGAGTACTTTCATTGCTGAAGCTCCTTAATCTCTAGTCTTATCTGATAGGGCCTTATGTAGGTATGTATATTTTTAACTCTGTTTTATTGGGGTTTCTTATACCTCTTCCTCTCTTCTCTTCCCCAATCCCTTCCAATATCCCAATGCCAGGTAGGAGAGAAAGAAGGTTAGTGGGGAGAGGGGATGCAGTTCTCTTTTGCCTCTTCCTTGGACAAGTCCAATGTTCATTTCAGGAGATCTTTAACCACTTCTTGTCAAACTGCATCAATAGCAACCAAGAGCAGCAGTGAGAAGCACCAGCATCTTCCTTCTTTCTCTGAGCCCCCTTCTCTCTCTGGGCTCTGGCATTTATTCTCTCTCCAGAGTCCTCAGATTTAAACTATCTACAGCTGGCAAAGAGCCCCTCTCAGAGACTGCATGAGGCAAATAGTCTGCTGCTGTGAACCATCTGAATCAGCTTCATATCCCACACCTGGGATTAAAACAAAAACATGTTTACATAACATAACTGAAATTTTAAAGACACCAAAACTTCCACTACAGCCTTATATAGCAAATAGGCTGGCATTCTTATGCCCATTTCATAGACGATAAAGATGCAGCAAGGCCAGTGGTTTGTTGAGGGGGATAGCTAAGACACGAACCCAGGGAAGTCTGATACCCACCTTGTGATTTTTCAAGTCCCTAGTGCCTCAGGGATCTTAACATGTGGCACTGTCCTCTGCTGAGTACTCTATCCCCCATCACACCATTACCGTTACTTCATTTTCAGTTATGTCTTTTTCACTAGGTTTGTCTTGATTAGGGCCCTCTAAAGCACTTAGACTTGTGTCAATTACGCAGTTAAAAATTAGTAGTGCCTCTGATAATGCTTCATATTTGAATAAAGGATCTAAACAGCATTGGTTCAACTAACTGTAGCAATCTCAGTATTATAGTTATATGTGGCTTTTGGGCATTTAAAATGGTGGGAAGGGAACTACAGTTTTGAGTAAACATAATCAAAGATTCAATTCCTCAGTTTTATCAG
This sequence comes from Pachyuromys duprasi, assembly GCA_028658305.1. Classification (NCBI taxonomy): domain Eukaryota; kingdom Metazoa; phylum Chordata; class Mammalia; order Rodentia; family Muridae; genus Pachyuromys; species Pachyuromys duprasi. The sequence continues at coordinate 135,666,137 of CM053766.1, read as the reverse complement.
CTCATTCAAGTGTTGACTGGCCATCACAGCTGATGGCTATCAGATTGGACCTTGCAGAACTAGAGTTCTTCCCCAAGCATCCAACTTTCCTTGTGAACTGATAATGTCCCCATACTAAAATAGAAACAAGTTTTGTGCTCTGACGTTGAAACTGACTAGCCCCTTGTGATCTAGCCCACCCTGAGTTTTTAAAAGTGGCCATTTGTGCTATAAAGAAGTTCTTTTCCCTGTCTAGGACATTACCACTGTTTTTGAGTTGTCATCAAAGTTCTTATGGGATTTACAAAAATTATTTCCCATCATTTAGGAATTGCTTCTGTTTTTAATTGTTATTTTCTTTCCATTTTCTAGAATTAATACGTGGTCCTTTTAGATTGTAAGTAGAACTTCTCTCCTTTATGGACTGGTTTGGTGTTACAGTGCTATTAGATGCTTGCTTTATTTATTTGTTTATTTATTTGAGGCAGAGTCTCACTGTGTAGCCCTAGCTGGCCTGGAACTTGCTACATTGACCAGAGTAGCTTCAAATTCCCAGAAGCCTGCCTGTGTTTGCCTCCCAAATGTTAGGGTTATAGGCCTGTGTGCCAGCATACCTGGCTGGGGTGAATTATTTTGAATAGTGTTGGTTGGTTTTTTACTGTAGCCACAGTGTAGGTAAATAGTTCCTTTTTTTTCCAGAACATTTTGTAGCCTTTCTCTACACATCAAAACTTTTTTGATTAACCAGCCCTTTAAACTTTACTCAGCAACTTGTTCTACTGGTTTGGAATGGGCTTTGGTAGGAGGTGGGAAGATGCATTTTGTCATATTGTCACCCAGAGTTGAAGTAGGGAGATGTAAAAGGAACTTTTAGATTCCTGCTTCAGTTGTTGTCTCCGAGGCCTGCTGCCTCTGTCTGCTAACCTAGTCCTGGAAGCTTCTAGCCTCCATACAATCTAACCTAGGCCTAGAATGTTTTCAGCCTCTGAGACTTACTGCTGAATAATCCTACCCTTTCTTGTTCTTTCTGATCTCTAGGCTGGCTGGTTCAACTTAGCTGTTCTGGTTCAAATTCCTCTTTCTATCTGGCTTTTCTCTCAGCCTATGAATTGCACTTCTTGGCCTTAAACTAACTCAAGCAGTTTGCTCTAATTGCCTAACTCCCCATTCTCTGGCTCATTTGGTCTTTACCTGAGTTCTGTCTCTGCATCCTATCTGTTACTGTCCAAATAAAACTGCCTCTTCTCTTGCCCCTTAAGTAGCTTCCCTTTCCTCTCTCTTCTCATGAGAGTTGGGCATATCCTATTCTGTCAAGTCTTTCTCTGATTTCACTGTCACCTTTCAGCCATTCAGTTAGACATCACTTTCAAACATCGGTGCTTCCTTCTACAAACTAACTTTACCTTTATTGTTTGGGATTAAAGGCACGTACCACCACACTTGGACTGAAGCTTTTCTTTACCTGAAACTTGCTCTATTTGAAACTGGCCTTGAGCTCAGAGATCTGCTTGCCTCTGTCTCTTGGATTAATGTATTTTTGTGTTCCAGCCGATCACACAGACCTATAAGGTCTTTGGATGTGATCTCTTGCCAGAGTAATCATGGTCTGAATTAAAATTCCTCTACAGTGAGATGTGTGTTCTGTGTGTTTAGCCTTATGTCAGTGCCTCTACACACAGGATACTTGTATTGCTTTTTTAGGATAGCCAATGGTGTAGGCCAGAAGAAGGCATTGGATCCCCTGGAATTGCAGTTAATAGATGGTGTGATCTGTTGTGGGGGCACTGGCAACCAAACTTTGGTCCTCTGGAAGAGTATTGAGTTAGCTCTTTTTTGAGATAAGATATCACTATGTAGCCCTGGCTGGCTGGGAATTCACAGAGATCTGCCTTCCTCTGCCTCTGAAATGCTGTGATCAAAGGCATGTCATGCCCAGCTGTAGGAGTGATTTTTTTTTTTAAATCAAAATAATAGTTTGTTGTTATTTCTTAAAAATTATAAGAAGAAAAGCAGTACTAACCCTGATATGAGTAACCATAGCATATATACTGAGTTTTGGGTTATAGAATTAGATGCTTATCAGAACAAGAACTTTTAATGTGTCTAAGTAGAGTGTTATAGTCTTCTTTTCTATTTTCACTCTTGATTTTGTTTAACTTATGTGACATTTTAATTGCATTATTTTAAAAATTAGTTCTTCTATTTTGAGACTATAATATAATCATATAATTTTCTCTTTTCCTCCCTTCAAACCTTCTCACATACCCCTTCTTGCTCTCTTTCAAATACATAGCCTCTCTTTTTTTTATTAATTGTTGTTACATACCTATATGTATATACACATATATTTTAATATATAACCTGCTCAGCCTCTATAACATTACTCATATGTGTGTTTCCAGGACTGACCATTTGGTATTGGACAAACAGTAGGTATGTTTGTCACTGGGGAAGACTGCTCCTCCCATTCTCAGCATTCCTTAGTTGCCTGTAGTCTTTGTGTAGACTTGAGGCGTCATGGTCTTTGCTCTGTCCATGTTAGCATATCTCTTTTGCCCTTGTTCTGCTCATAAGTTTAGGCAGTCATGTTGGTGAGACTTTACCAGTGTAGCCTCCAACTCTTTTTGTTGTTGTTTGGTTTTGGGTTTTTGTTTGTTGTTTTTCAAGACAGGGTTTCTTTGTGTAGCGTTGGCTGTCCTGGACTCACTTTGTAGACCAGGCTGGCCTCAAACTCACAGAGATCCACCTGACTCTGCCTTCCTGAGAGCTGGGATTACAGGTGTGTGCCACCGTGCCCTGCCTCTTAGAAGCTTTCCACGTCCTCCCCCTATCCCTGGACCTCAGGTGCAAGGGTTGTTTTATAGATGTCGTCGTTGAGGCTGGACCCCACAACTGCGTTTTGATTGGTGTAGTCTCTGTAATGGTCTCTGTCTATTGCAAAGAAAAGTGCTTTTAATGGGGTGAGGGCTTCCCTTATGCCCTGGAGAAGGTGTACAACTATAGGAGTGTTCTTAACTGCTGAGCCACTTTTCCAGTGGTTTGCTGTAATCCCACATTTGTGATAACAGTAAGACACTGTTATGAACTATTGATATCTTCATCTTTTTCTTTTCTTTTTTCTTTTTTTGAGACTGTCTCAATATGTAGCTCTTACTGCCTTGGAACTTGCTAGCTCTAGGTAGACCAGGCTGACCTCAGACTCATAGAGATCTACCTGCCTCTGCCTTCCCAGTATTGGGATTAAAGGTGTGCATTACTATGCCTGGCTTTGTTTTGCTTTTGAATAATCATTATGACAGCTATAGGTTTGTCACAATCTCCTCAATTATATATCTAAATTAGCTTATTACTAGGTTGTTAATGTGTGTAGTTCAATATCCCCCTGTCTAATTTTGTGAGCATTTTCAGAGTATAGTTTAAACTATGTGAGGCAAGCATATTGAGATCCTGTCTCAAAACAAAACAAAACAAAAACCGTAATGTGCTTTTTAAAAACCCTGTTTTCAGTTTGGCTTATTTTATAGCTGAGTTTTAAAATGTCAGATCTTCTGCCTGCTTTGCCTTTTTCTTTTCAAACGTGTTTTTTTGGTTTTTTTGAGAGCAGTAGAGCAAGGACTAGGTACACAGTTGTTTAAAAATTGACGTAAATACTGCTAGAATCAAAGAAAACTTAGTGTTTTGAAACATCTTATTATATTCATATTTATTTCTTTTAAAAGAAAGCTGGGACCAAAAATGGTGGTGATATAACTTTAGGGTTGAGAACTTATGTGCACAGAAGCCAGAAAATTCAGTAATGTTCCCCCAAGCAACTGTAACTCAGGTGTATTGCATGAAGCTTTTATGGTTTAATATATGATACCACATAGAGTAATAGAAAATAGTACATTTTGTATGTGTAACAAAGAAGAATTACGGTTTTTGTGGGAGCTGTAATTTTGCATATTCAGATTTGAGATGTGTATAAATTTTCAACAATAGTACAACATTTCTGCATGTTAGCGTTTGAGATAAACGTTCATCCGTGTATCTAGAGAACCAGCTGGGCTGTAGAGTCAGTGTCATTGGCTGACTGGTTATTAGCATATCAGAGAAAGAGTGTCAGTTGAGTTGCAAGATTATCCTTCGAAGTTGAAGCCTAACTCAGTGCATTCTAGAACGTTTGGTCATGAAGATGGTGTTCGAGTTAGATGTCCTCACAGTGTAGTGAAAGAACACCTTGGTTTAGCATTAAGCTTGACAGCTTATCTTTAAGAATTTTCCTTAAACTATCTTTGTTTTTGTTACCAGTTAATTACCCTGGTTAAAGTGGAATGAAGCGTATGTTTTTCTTCCCCCCGCCCCCCCGAGATTGTATTCCCAGATGTGTGAATTAGAGACTTCAAGGGTTTTCTTTATTTTCTTCCATTGCTTTATTCAGACGCTTACTTGATGACCCCATTTTTTTCAGGTGACTCTGTGAGGTAATACTTACCTTGGTATTTTTTTGTGCAGGCAGTGTGTGTGTGTGTGTCTGTGTGTCTGTGTGTGTGTCTGTGTGCGTGTCTGTGCGCACACACACACACACACACACACACGCATGCACGCACCTTGTTGTATGAAGGTGCATATGTGTGTGGAGACAGGGGTTGATGCTTAGTCACTATCCACTTTATATCGCAGGGTAGCATTGTTAAAATGAAAGAAAAATCCCAATTGTTTGATTTTACCAATGAAGACTCAGGAGCCAGATACTGAGCTGAAAACGGGCTAGCTCAGAGAGACGAAGAGAGCGCCCAGCTGACCTTCCTACTCCACCGATGTCCCAAAGGCCCTTCCTACACAGCTCATGGAGGAAAAAGCCCCTTCTCCTTCTCCACACTGTCTTAAATATACCTCAAAGTAAAAGTCCCTCCTTTCTACTTCCTGTGCAGCTCTAGCATTCCTCCAAACTTCCTCTCACTCTTTATGGATATTTTCCCCATATTTACTTCCTATCAACTGGTTGCTTGCTCCGCCCCTTGACCTAGGGTTTATTTATTTTAATCCTGAGTACAGAGAACTCTTGGATTAAAGGTTCGAGCTAAGGCTGAACCATACCACAACCACCTGCTTACAATAAACAGAAAGTTCTTAGATTAAAGGTGTGTGCTAAGGTTAAGCCACACCACAACTAGGAACAGGTTTTTCCAGTACACAATCTCGGGGTTCACAGTGTGATCAAATATTCTGCAACAGGGTAGGACCTCTCACCAATTAGGCAAGCTAGCTGCCAGCTTGCCCCAGAGAACCCACCTCTACCTTGCGTTTTACTAGAGTTTTGGGGATCCAAATTCCAGTCCTCATGTTTGTGTGACAAGTGCCTTATCTGCTAAGCTGTCTTATCTGTAATATTATTTAGGAATATCCTAACAGTCATTAATTATAATTTCTTTGCTGTGTTAAATTGTCCTTTCTTTCTTTCTTTTTTTCAGCCAAATCAAATAGAAAGCTTACTTTTCTGTACTTAGCAAATGATGTCATCCAAAACAGTAAAAGGAAAGGCCCTGAGTTCACGAGAGAATTTGAATCTGTCCTTGTTGATGCTTTTTCCCATGTCGCCAGGTATGTGTTCTATTTGGGGATTTTACATTTTCCACCTTTCTGTTCTGTTGTTTTTGTGATATCCTTTGTAAATTGACAAGTTTGTACTTTACAGAGTGTTGTGAAGGCCAAATTATGGTTTTATGTTTTTCTGGGCCCTTAACTACTACCTCAGCATGTAAGCATTTTGAAACACTAAAGAGATTCGTTCTGGTACCAGAAACGCATCTTTCCCCTGAGTTCACCTACTGGATTTCTTTCTGGAATATGTTTTCCATGCTGAGTTGTCTCATTAGCTTATGATCAAAAACCAGAGCTAGAACCATGAAGGAGCCTTTTAATAACGCCTCTTCAATAGCAGAAATTGGTTACTAAGACTTCTTTATTTCCTTCTCAATTTCTAGTTTACTAAAAATAGCATTCATTATGGTCACTACAAAAAATAGTTATTATAAATGTGGAAAAGTAGATGCTTGAGCCGAATTGTAGTAAATCTGTTACTCGAATTTCAGAGAGTGCTGTACTGTGGAGCCCAGGTAGCTGGGTAGAAAGCTGAACATCAATGAACACTTTTACATCACTTGTGCTTGTTTTCAAATCTTGTTGTAGGTATGAGTTAGCTTCCCAGGAGGAGAATTTTGGTGTTTGTTTGTTTAGACTGTTATATTTGTAAGTATGCACAAAAATAACAGAGATCTTTGCAAAAAGAAACCAGGAATCGAGAAAATGAGACCAGTAAGTTAAAACCTTAGACTAGGGTCTAAGAAGGTGTGAATGAAAAGATCTTAAATGGGAATTGAAGTCAGTATTTCTTGGGATTTGAAATGTGTAAAGGAATATAATTAGGAGTTCAAAATATTTCTTTTAAAAGATTTATTTGTTATGTAGACAGTGTTCTAGCTGCATGTGTGCCTCCACACCAGAAGAGGGCATCAGATCTCATTACAGATGTTTGTAAGCCACCATGTGGTTGCTGGGAATTGAACTCAGGACCTCTGGAAGAGCAGGTAGTGCTCTTAACCTCTGAGCCATCTCTCTAGCCCCAGGACTTCAAAATGTTAAAAACCGCAACGAACTTCCTGAAGCTGGGGGTTTCTGCTTGTGTCTGTGGTGCTGGCTCCTAATGAACTTGGGCACTGAAGTTGTGGAATGTATTGATAACTTGAAGAAAATTACCGAGTCTTCAAACAGCTGCTAAGCTGAGAGTAGACCGTTGTAGTAACTATCTGAAACTGGAGTCAGGGATTTGTTGTTTTGATAAGGTTTAGATTGGTGCCTTCAATACTGCTCTGTCTCAAATACCATGTGAGTGGCCTTGGGTATGTAAGTTAAGTTTTTGAGACCAAGTTTCCTACCTAGTTAAAAGTCAGGGAAACTTCTTATTGCTTTGTTATTGTGAATGCCAGTAGGGTGAGAGGTTCTGTGAGACCTGGTCTGGGTTTTGCTCACTCTTTGTTTCATGTACTACACTCCAGGTAGGGAAGGACTGTTCTTTTCCTAGCACTCAGGCTGCGCACCTTGTAGTGCCTAGCGTGCAGCCTCCAGTATAGGGAATGGATTCACATAGCCTTTCACAGGGTGTTCCAAGACCTAGTAGCACTGAGGTCTGTTCTGGTGCTGAGCCAGGATTTAGTAAATATTTGTTGATTTAATTAGAATAATAGTGACAAATTGGGGAAAAGTCTGGTTTAAGGGTTAGTACTGTCCCTACCCTATAGGGTTAGTAAATTACAATAATCTTCACTGTTCTAAGTTAGAAAAGGATAAGTAGTAAGGGGGTGCAGAGGGCTTGCCTAGCATGTGGGCACATCTTTATACCAAAGCCAGGCGTGGTAATATACTGTAATTCCAGTAAAATATCTGAGCATGTTCTACCTGATTTTCCCAACTCATGTCTGTATTTCAATCTGTTTAAGGTCCAGTTTAGACCATGTTTCTAGGCTTCTCTCCTTCACCTTCATTGGAATAAAAGGTACAATAGCTACTTTAATACTGGTGTACCTCATCAGCAAAAGCAATTTAATGTGTGCTCTTGGAGTGCTTTTGCTGTGGCCAGATGGTGAACAGAAAGATAGCTGACCCACCAATCCTCCAATTGATTAGCATTATTTTTATGATGCTTCTCTACTCCATCCTCAAGCAAAAAAAAAAAAAAAATCTTTACGTTCAGAGGAAACATAATGTTCCTAGGATAGATTTGATCTGCATAGCAGTTTAATTAACCAGACTGTGAACATGTCATGCTTACAAGTACCGTGTTTTCTTTAAAGTTTGGAGGTAGTTACATATCCATCATTCAACATGTATGTTGTGTGTATATATACTCATGTGTACATGTTATGTACATGTGCTACAGCAAACGTGGAGGTCAGAGGACATTTTTTAGAAGTCATTTCATTCCTTCCACCATGGGGGTCCCAGGGATTGACGAAGGTTGTCAGGGTTGGTGGCATGCACCTTTACCTACTAAGCCATCTCTCCTGATCCTAGACTTAATTTCTTGAGAGGTAAATCATTAGTAATTGCCAAATACATGATAATTCCTTGTTTGTGGGTATCCATACTTTCCCCAGGTGGGTAACTTCCTAGGAGGACTCATGGCTGTTATGAGTTATTACACCCAGGGATACAGAGTAGCAAAGGGGAAAGGTGCTTAGGCAATTGGGACAGCAGGTATGGAGTTCATTCTAATGAGAAGAGACTCAGCACCCAGAGCTTTCTCTGAGATTGGTGGAAGGCACCACTGCCATTATCCCTGGAAAGTAAACTTAGAACCATGTTGTTTACACAGGTGAGACACAAGCCACCCAGATGATTAGGGAGTGAAGTTGTATCCTGGAATTTCGGTCTCCAGGTGCTCTGCTGTTTTAGCTTTCTGTAACTGGAAGAATGCCAGAGACACACATAAGAGATTAAGGATCTGTCTGGGCTCAGGGTGACAACAGTTTCAGCTCATGCTGCCAGCTCCACTTGTTTTGGCTCTAGGGAGGCAGAGCATCACAGCAGGGAGTGTGATGGAGCCTTCACAGTGGCCAGAAAAGAGGAGGAGAGAGGGGAGGGGTCTCTCTAAAGTATGTCTCCTAATGGCCTAGTCAGCTCTGAGCTCCTTGATGGTGTTAGCACCTTCCAGGTCCTCCTTTATCCACGGCACCCCCATAGCTGCACAGTCTTCAGTTGGGATACTGATTAGCAGTCACCAGTTGAGAGCAGGTTTTTCTAGAACAAAACATTTACATTATTTTTTTCTTGAGGTTTACTTTTAGTTTGTGTGTCTGTAGGGTTGTATGTGCATATGAGTTCAGGTACTTATGGAAGCCAGGAGCACCAGATTTGTCCTGGAGCTCTTACAGTTCATGTGACTAAGTGTGCTTACTGCTGATCCACCTCTCCAGCTCATCAATTCTCTGAACAATTACGAAGGAATTTTCTGTTCCAGCTTTGTATGAGGTGCTGTAGGTGGAGCTAGATATAGAAGAAATAATTCAACTTCTGCTGAGTCTACCATAGATTTGTTATGTACAGAATAAGAGTAATGTACAAATTAAAAACATATAAAATACATATGCACGTGTGCACACACACACTTACTCTCAAAGAAATACCATTGAAGCACAGCAAGGAAAGTCCCCAGGGCTACCTTGGCAAAGGCTTAGGTATCCAGCTGACACTTGAAGAAGCAGTTCTGTGCATGTGTGTTACATACTATGACTTGGTCAGTTTTGGACATCTGTATTAGAAAAATGAGGAGTGGTTGAATTTATCGTTAGAATTAAATATACTTATTTTAATTTAACATTCAGTATACATACTTATTGTGTGGGTGATTGTTTCTTTTTTCCCCCCGTATCTTGAAAGTAAATTTTTTTTTGTTTATGTTCCTATCTCCCCCCACTTCTCCCACTCCCTCCCCCAGACAGAGTTTCTCTGTTACATAGAGCCTTGGCTGTCCTGGACTCTTTTTGTAGACCAGGCTGACCTTGAACTCACAGAGATCTGTTTCTGCCTCCTGAATGACGGGATTAAAGGTGTGCACTACCACACCCAGCCTGACAGCAAATATTTCTGAAATACTTTTTTATCAGATGTTTCTCATATATATACCATTTATTTGTTTGTTTTGTTTTGGAGAAAGGTTTTCATGTAGCCCAGGCTGGCCTCAGAATTTGGGTGGCCAGGGATGACTTTGAACTGATCCTCCTACCTTCACCCCTAGAGTATTGGGATTACAGGCATGCACCACCATGCCCAGTTCATGCAGTGCAAGGGATTGAACTCAGGGCTTTGTACATACCAGGCAAGCAACTGCCAAGTGATCTACATTCCCTGCTTCAAAGAATTCTCAGTGTAGATTAAAATTTGTGTAACCTGAAAAGGTAGTGCCCCTTCTTTTCTTAGATTGCTTTCTTATTCTACCCACACCTGATTCTAGGTGCTAAAGTAGCTTCTACTTCACTGGAGTACCTTATTTCAAAACTGGTTAGTTAATTTGTGGCTTAAATGACCTTAATGCAGAAAACCTGGAAGTCAAGTATATTTGTATAAACTGTTTTAATTAAAATTTTTAAAAAGATTGATTCAGCCAGTATGTGTTTCGGGGGGCAAGCCTCCTCTATCTAGAAATTGCACTCAGAAAGAATACACAGGTGTTCTGTACAGCAACTGAGAGGTTGGTTCTGTGGGACAAAGAGAAGGTGGAGGAAGAAATGCAAGTCCTTGTGGGGACTGGAGAGAGAGGGTCACCTGAGACAAAGCTGACTTCAGGGTCTAGGCCTTATGACCAGAGTGGGTAGGTGAGGTCAGAAAAGGCCTTGAGAGCTGTGTAAGGGCCTCATCTGTTCTGAGAATGGAAAGAAAGAAGAGGCTCCTTCTAAAGACAGCTAGAATTAATTATATTGTTCAAATTGGAGCGTAGGCTGGAGGAGGACAAGGCTGGAAGCCGGGAGAGAAGCACGGGTAGAATTGGCCGCTGCTCGGGCCAGGCTGTTAGCCTGAGAGTAACTCACTTTTGGGCTTTGTTTCTCTGTGTAACTTCGGCTGTTCTTAGACTCACTCTGGAACTCGCAGACCTGCCTGTCTCTGCCTCCCCTGGTGTGTGCCACCACATCTGGCATCTGCACATGTTTTAAAGGTAGAGTAAGAGTATCTTAGGATAAATTATCAGAGTGCTTGCTTATTGCTGAGCTCTTTAATATGTAGCAGAATCATTTCCCTGTTTTTCTAGTGCTTAACTCTAGTTGAAAAAAAATTATAAAAAGTTACCTTGCATTTTCTGACTTAGTACTTTGATCTCAGTTTAGTGGACTTGCTACTAGTAGTTTATCAGTAGGGCACCTGGGCAAGCCAGGCTAAACATTAGCATAAGCTGTGCAGATGTGCTGTCAGCGCTGAGGGTGGGCAGAGTTCCCATCCTGGCTGACTTTGGTATTCTTTTTTTTTTTTTTAAAGATTTATTTATTATCTATACAACATTCTGCCTGCACACCATATCTTACTATAGATGGTTATGAGCCACCATGTGGTTGCTGGGAATTGAACTCAGGACCTTTGGAAGAACAGCTAATGCTCTTAACCTCTGATTCATCTCTCCAGCCCAATGACTTTGGTATTCTTAATGGTTCTAGTAAAGACATTTCTCTTTGACTCTAAGATGTGGAGGTCTTTTCCCCTCCCTTTTGGGCATAGTCTCATGTATCAGAGTCTGGCCTCAAACTCACTAAGGAAGGCTGACTTTGAACTTGTGATCCTCTTGTGTTCACCTCCCCAGTGCTGGGATCACAGACATTACCACCTTGCTCAGTTTATCCAGTGTTGGGGATTGAACCCAGAGCTAGGCAATCGTTTTACCAGCTGAGCTACAGCTCCAACCCAAGATCTCCCTTTTTTTAACAGATGCATTTTAATTAATTTATTTATTTGGAAAGGCATGGCCTACTTAATAGGGAGAGGAAAAATTGCAGTAATTGGTTTTCTTCTTTTACTGTGTGGTCCGCTAGGTATGGGAAGCAGGTTGTCAGGCTTGGAGGCAAGCCTGTTTACTTGCTGAGCCATCTTGTGAGACCCAAGGTATCACTTCTTAAGGTGCTCAGCATTAAGATGTTGGCTTTTATGCACTCTCACTAAACAGACAGTATATGGGAGCACACAGGTGCCCAGGAGCTGGCACTCATCAGAACATCTGGTTCTGCTTGTCTGCTGCCATCTCCTATGTTACAGTAGGTAGAGGTTCACACTGTGTCAGCTATATCCTGTTCCAAGAGCAACAGACCAGGAACAATTTACCTAACTTTTTCTTTCAGATATAAATTATGAAGGACTGCATTATTTCCAGTGTGTTCCAAGATTATCCGTTAGATACATGAGTATGAATACGGAACTCAGACTAAACCCAGTGTTAAAGTCCATATGAAGTTGTTACACAGTTGAGACACTTTTGGCACATATGTTTACATTTATATTTATACCTGTAGAGGTGTTGGTGTGTAGTTAATTTAAACATTTTAAAATCTTAAAGGTTGGCTAATTTTAATTTCCAGTATATGTCTAGGACTCTATTCATAATTGATGACTTCTGAAAAGACAAGTTGTCATAATTGATACAGTCAGTTTTGTTTGTTTTGTTTAATTTTTTGTCTGTTAAAACAAGTCATGTAGGCTTTTCTCCATTCCTTCCACCTTTCAAAGAGGAGAAAGATTCCTTGGGTAACCAGATGCCTCTTCCCCACTCACCATGGGAAGAGCGTAGTTTCTGTCAAGATTGAGCGTCCAAGTAGCACAGGATGTACCACATTCTTGTTTTAAGTATGTAAATTATTTTGGCAGTTGTTAATTTTTTTTTAAGTAGACCTGTCCTAATTAAAAACAAAAAACTTAAGCTTATATCTTTTCATCTTTTCTGGGCAGAGAGGCAGATGAAGGCTGTAAAAAACCTTTAGAAAGATTGCTGAACATCTGGCAAGAACGAAGTGTGTATGGCGGCGAGTTCATACAGCAGCTGAAGCTGTCAATGGAGGACTCCAAGAGCCCTCCCCCCAAAGGTAGAAACATCACCACATGTTTACAGCTCTTGGTCTTTGCTACTCCCAGTCCCACATGAAAAGCTGCAGTGGGGGCTGCTGGGGCTGCTGTGATCCACCAGCCGCATTAGGACTCCAGAGCGAGATGCCCCTGAGCGATGGTGAGGATTCATGCAGTGCTCGCAGGGCAGGGCTGGTTCCTGTGCTCTTGCTGCCACGCCCTCCTTTCCTCCTCCTCCCCTCCTTCCCTCCCTTCCTCCCTTCATGGTCCTTCTTGCTCCTTCAGGGACTGTCCTTGCACAGGGAAAGGAATAACCAAGTCTTTTAGAATTGTGGTTGACTAAAAAGTGCCTTGTCCTAGCCCTGACACTGACCACAACAGGACCTTCGATAATTCCCTTGCCCTTTTAGAACTCGGCTTTATTAATACTGAACCTAGTTTTGTATACTTTTATGATTGTCAGATTATTGTCTATATTGATTTGATCTTTACTGAGACCAGGGTATCCCTGGGAAATATGTATGTGAATTTTTTAAGTTCTTAAGAGCTCATGTTACTTTCTTTAAAGAATAAGTTTCAAACTTATTTGTGGTTGTTCAGTCTCTGCTTAGCTGGGCATTACACCTAGCTGGCATGACATGCTTCCAAGCTATCAGTCTGTTCTGACTTCATTTATACTGCTAAGGAACAAGTCCATGTACTAGCCATCTTGAGGAGCCTTTCTGATTTGAGCCAGCCTACTTTAAGATTCTTCTTTCTCTCAGGATGCTCCTGGCTCTTTGGCTAAGCTGAGTTGCTCTGAGTGTCCGCTCTGGATGCTTTGCTAGTCCTTCTCTCTACGCCTGCTGCACCTCTTCACAGCGTGTCCTTCCACTCCTTCCTTGTGGCAATGCATTCTCCAGGAATGGCACTCTAGCTCCCAGTCTTCCTTGCTGTGGGCCATGTAGCCATCCCCTCCTTGTTCTCTGGAACTGTGCATACACCTCTGTTGTTGGACCTCCCAGGATTAGCATGGGTGACAATAACATGCCTTCAGCCCTTTATTTGTACTCTTCACATTCTCTTCAAGTCTAAAATTGTATACACTTTACAATAAACTGAAAGAGGCTTTCTAAGAAAGTGCTGTGAAGCTTCAGGCTAATGTTGTTTTACTGAAAGCTTAAAAAGTAATCAGAAAAGCAAGCTGTTCTCTGATTTGGGTTTATGGTGACAGCATCGTGGCCTTTGGAAGTTTCTTTCTACAGTTTGGGGAAAACATCCAGCACTTTTTGCCTGTACCCTGTTTTACAGTGCCTGGGTAAGCAGGAAAGCTCTTGCCCTAAAGAAAGCTTGACTGTCCAGGCATTGCTACACACATGTGTTAGGCTGTGCTATGTGCTCTGGAAAAGAGCACAGAGGAGTGAGAGACAGTGGTGCACCCCAGAGAGCAGTCACACATGTGCAAAACAAGGACAGCCTCTATCATAAAGGTGTCTGTTTTCTCCTTTCTGTCCAACAAACAAAACCATAAGAAAAAAATACAGTTCATGCTGTTGACTGGCCTTCCTGTGTAAACTTAATTAATGTGTAAGATAGAAAACAGGAGCTACGTGCTTGGTTCCAGAAGAGGCACATCTTCCTGTTGAGTTCCTCTGTGCATACAAGTTCCGAGATGATGCCTGGTAAGGGTACTTGTGCTTAGTTGCTTGCATAGAGTGGAAAGAGTCAGGCCTGGGGTGTTGGGCCAGGGAGTTGTTTAACCTCCCTGCGTCTTTTCCACTTGTAATGGAATGCTCTCTCTTTTAGAGTTGTTGGAAAGATGAAGGTAAAGAAACCATCGCAATTCTCTGCACATACTTGGTGTCCAATATTTCTGTTAAATGCAGATTTATCATTTAGATTTATTTCCCCCAGTTGTTAGTGCTTGTTTTGTGTTGCCCAATGTGATACAATATAAATTATTTCAGAATTAACACATTTATCATAATCATGCACTGGGGACAGATAATAAAGAATGTAACTTGCCAGCCTCAAAAGTAGTTAATTCTAGAATGTAAACTTAAATAATTTCTTCCAGTAGCATCAATCACATTTCTCAGTAATAGTTTTTTTTTTTTTAATTTTACAGTACAGTTGGGTTTATTCCGGTTTTAAAGAAAGAATTTAAAGAATATTTGTACTTGACAGTTTTATTGATGAAATTGTCCTTCCTATTTATTTTCTAAAATGATCCTTGGGAGGCATAAAGCTGTTTCATATGCAGTGTGTTCCCTGTCACCCTCATACATGTTGGTTTGCCTTGTTTGGCCTCAAGCTTTTTACCATTTTACTGTTTACTTCTTTTGAAGAAAGGAAGGTTCTAACTATGATAACTTGGGACATATCACATCCAGTAGCATATTCTTGGACTCAAAGAGTTGATCTGAGATGAAAGACTGGGAACTTTTTTGTCTCTTCTGTAACGTAAGGAGCTACACCAATTTAAATAGCTGGCCAGAAAGTTAGCATGAAGCCATCTCTGAAAATGAACACCCCCACCCCACCCTCCAAACCCCCAATTTTACCTGTGGCCATTGTACAGAGCACTGGGTGCCTATGCAGAACATGCAGCTCACATTTGTCACTTTATTTTCCCCAGCAATGGAAGAGAAGAAGTCCCTAAAACGAACTTTTCAGCAGATACAAGAGGAAGAAGACGATGACTACCCTGGAAGCTACTCTCCCCAAGATCCTTCAGCGGGCCCCCTCTTGGTATGTGACCCCTGGCACAGAGTGACTCCAGGTGACCTCTAGCTGAAGATCATGGCCACAAGGTGGCGCTTGTTTCCAGTAGTGTGGCAGCAGATGTAATAGCATACCCAGAGCTTCCCAGACATCTGACTTCACCCTGCCATTCACAACTTGACTTCACAGTGGCTTTTTGTTTTTATAAAGTATTTGGACTTGGTTTTTGTCTCCCTAAAAGTTAAAAATATTCTCTGAAAGATTTATGTGACATAAAAAGGATGTTCTGTAGCCCTTAGCTGTGCCTGTTGCTAATAGCATTCTTATTTATAAGCAAACAACTTATTACTATCTAACAACAGTCTTGTAACCATCGATAGTAAGTTTACTACGCTATGGCCACTGTTGTAAGTATGGCAACAGGGAGTTAATCTTTAAGGATGCATTCCCCTTTCAGAGCTCCTTATAAAACAAGTTTAGTTTTGGTTGATCTGTGTATTGTCAAAGAAAATGAACCACCAAAAAAAAAAAAAAAGACCTAGATTAGGTACCATTTGTATAACTTGCCAAGTATCTTAATTTGAATACAGATCATAATTCCTTTTGTTCTATTTTTAATGTTTTGAGATGATTCTCACTGTGTAATGCTAGCTGGATTTAAACTTGACATCTTGCTGCTCTGGCCAGATCAAACCTGTAATATTAGCACTAAGGGAGTCTAAGGCAGCATGAGCTAGAATCCATATTCTTAAGTTGTCAAAAATATGCTCTTTAATTTTTTTGAAAATAGAGCTCTGTAGAGGTATATTTTTGTATTTGTAGGCTTAGAACAGTAGATTTTATGTCATTTAGAATTCTTATCATTTCCATCCACTAAGTCCTAGAACTAACAACAGTTTGTGTGACTTTTGACTTCTTTTTAATTCTAAGAATGGCAATTTTTATAATTTGCCTCTAATTTTTCTTTAACTGCTTATGTCGTAGTGAATAATATTATATATTTGCCTTTTATAGACTGAGGAGCTCATCAAAGCTTTGCAGGATCTGGAAAATGCAGCATCAGGGGATGCTACTGTTCGACAGAAGATTGCTTCTCTGCCCCAGGAAGTGCAGGATGTGTCGCTGCTAGAAAAAATTACAGGTGAGAAGGTAGTTCAGGTGAAAGATAGGAAAGAAGGAGCTATCTGGAGTCGTGCTAATATCTGGGTAGAGACTGTCTGTGTGATGTTAGGAACTCTGCCATCTTGGCTTATGAAGCCATTCTCATGCTAAACAAGGAAATTCTCGGAGGGGCTGGGCAGATAGCTCCACATTAAGAGTGGTTCCGACAGGGGACCTGGGCTCCATTTAACACACCTTCATTGGGCAGCCAACAGTACCTTTAGCTACAGCTCAGGGCATCTGATGTACTCCTTTGGCCTCCGTGTAAGCTCACACACATACAGCATATTCACATACACTTAGACATATAAATATAATACAAATACATCTTGGGGCTGGAGAGATGGCTCAGTGGCTAAGAGCTCTTACTGCCCTCTCCTAGGACCTGGATTTGGTTCCCTGCACCCACATGGTGGCTCAACTGCCTGTAACATCAGTTCCAGGGATCCTATGCTGCTCTCTGACCTCTTGGTACCAGACACACAGCTGGTGTACTTACATACATTCAGGCAAACACTTACACAAATAAAAACAAACAAAATTTAAATAAATAGATAAAAATAAACCACAGCAAAAAGAAGCTTTTGATTTGAATAGTTACAGCAGAAATGCGGGGAGGGGGGCATACCCGCCAGTTTCTGAATAAGATCATTTGGCAACATGGTGCACACTGTGTTTATGTGCCAGGAAGGATAGGCTATGGACTCAGGACCCTTAGGTAAGAGGAGAAAAAAAAAATGTATACAGCTGTGTTGTTTAATCCACTGCACACTGACAAGCATGAAGGTGATTCAGTGCCAAGAATTCTAGGTGTGTGGTTGAGCTTATCACAGTCACTCCAGTTAAACAGAGGAGTTGAAGAAGGAAATGAAGTATGAACTCATCTATTAAAGTGCATGTTCTGTGCCTGGCACTCTGTAGCTCATGAGTCTTTAAAGAATTGTATTTTCATGTGTAAGAGGAGATTGAGACTTTGCAAACTTAGATATCTTGGCCAAAATCAGTCTTCTTTCAAAAGCCCAATCCTTTCATCCCATTCTCTTCACAGGTCATTGCCCCTTCATCCCCTTCAGCTGGCTGCTTCTCTGGCTTCCATGTTCACCTGGAGGAAGTGAGAGCTATTGAGGCAATAACTTCCTTCAGTTGGCATAGCTTTGGGGCTCAGTGTACAGTAGGTGTTCCTGGTGTCATGCCCGTAGCCTTTCAGGGATTAAGTGTTAAGGAGGAGGTAGAGTTGGTGGGCAGTGAGTCACAGAAGGTGATAAAGGTGGTCAGGGAAAGCTTTCCGATGTGGGGATCTTTGATCCTCCCTTCCTTTGAGTCTGTATTCTACCACCTCTGTGGAGCCTGTTTCACCCCTTATTGAAAATGCTGACCCTTCACTCCCAGAGCCCCACTTTCTCCTGTGTAGCTCTGATCTTCAGCTGATGACTAGCCCAGTACCATCTACGACTTCCCTTCCTACTAAGAATACAGGCCTGAAGGCAGAGGCTATTTCTTGTCTGTTGTCTCCTGCTGTCTGACAACCAAGGTAGGAAAGAAGAGTCAGGTATTTTCTAGGTGATTGGAAGGTCGTGCCTGAGAATTTGGAAAGCTCATTGGGGTGAACGTGTTGACAGAGGAGAGAGGGGCTGGATCCAGGGATTGTGCATGCCTCTTGAATTTGCTGTTAAGAGGAGCAGGGAAGTGAGTAGCTGAGGAGTGCTAACTGGCAGGGAGACAGAGCTAGGGGGTCCTTTCTGTGCTGGTGGTTCTTAAAAAAGAGCAATGGAGGAGACAGGGCAAGCTTGGGGGACTGTCAGAAACTGATTGTTGGAGCGAGTCAGCCAGGAACGGAGGATTCTTGAGCCCAGGCGGAGGACTGGCCTTAGGTAACTCAGGAAGTTATGGGGAGAGCAAGCTGGAGTACAGCCATTGTTGGCCCATTTGGACTGCGGGTTTTGTTTTGTTTTGTTTTTGTAGCCTCTCCTTTTTATTATTATTAAAAATATTTTATTTTTCATACAGTATATTCTGATCACAGTTTCCTCTCCCTCTCCTCTCAAATCCTTCCCATCTTTCCACCAATCACTCCACAACCTTTTTTTTCTATTTTGAAACCAAACAGACAAATAAAAGAATAAAGCAGAATCTACTAAAAAAACAAAACAGACTGAGCAGTGGTGACACGAACCTTTAATCCCAGTACCCCCTTTATCCTCAGCATTTGGGGTGCAGAGGCAGGGGAGCTCTGTGAGTTTAAGGCCAGCCTGGTATATAGAGGTAGCTCCAGGATAGCCAAGACTATGCAAAGAAACCCTGACTCAAAATAATAATAATCAGAGCATCAGAAACATATACACACAGACACATAAAACCTATGAAAACAGAAAATCAGAAGCCGTAATATATAAGCAAAGACTGGTAAGATAGATAAAGGTTGCCCAAACAAAGCATTATAAGACAAAGTGTCTCCTAAAGTACCTTTGAATTCATTTTGTGTTGGCTTCCACAGCTGGGCCTGGGGCCTACCCTTAAGTGTGGTTTGGTTTGTGTATCTATTGAGATTCTTGGCTAGTGTTTGATAGTTAGGCATGGGAGCTTTTGCCCACTTCCTCTCTCAGCGCTAGAACCCAACTGGCTTGGACCTGTGTAGGTCCAGTCCATGATGCCACCCACAGTCTCCGTGAGTTATTTGCACCAGTCTTGTTGTGTTTGGATGACACTTTTTCCTTGGTGTCCTCCATCCCCACTGGCTCTTATAAGCTCAGAGTTCCCTGACCCCTGAGGGAAGGGATTTGATGAAGACATCCCATTTAGACCTGGGTGTTCCAAAGTCTCGCTCTCAGCACACTGTCCGATTGTGGGTCTCTGTAAGTTCTTTTCCAGGAGAAAGCTTTGTTGATGATGGCTGAGTAGGACACTGATCGGATTTCCAGCCCAGTGTGGCTTTGTGTAATTCTTGAATGATAAAAGGCTATGCTTCTGGCTTGCAATTACGTGTATAAATAGATCTGGGTTTCTTACGCAAGTTCTTGAGAATTGACTTTTAAGAAAATTTTAACAATTATTAGTGTTTCCTTACCATCTTTTTGCCACAAGAACTTTGACATCTTATTTGTTAGTTTGGTTGGTTTGTTGGTTTTTTGAGATGGGGTTTCTCTGTTTTAGCCCTGGCTGTCCTGGAACTCACTCTCTAGACCAGGCTGGACTCAGACTCACACAGATTTACCTGCCTTTGCCTCCCAAGTGCTGGAATTAAAGGCATGCACCACCACTGCCCAGCTAACTCTGGCCATTATAAAGAGATCAGTAGTCAAGGACTGACCAAGCTGAAAGCAGCCACACTCAAGCTTATTCACAGGCAACACCACTAGTCTATAGTACTGCATTGGTCCTTGCCCTCTATCACACAGGCCCTCATCCCATCCTGTTTTGCTTGTTCCTTCCCAAGTATGTGTTCTATAACCCTCATGTCAAACCTGATCTTTGGCATCAGTTCCAGCTGGGGAGTGAGCCCTCAGCAGCTCATTTCCTGGTGTTTGTAGAGGCAAGTAAGGATCATATGGCTGTTCTATGCTAGAAATTCCTAAGTCCTATTGCCTCAAAAATGCTGAGGGCTCTCAGATTTCTGTCACCAAATTATCTGTAACTGCTGGGAGCTCAGGTGCCCTTTGCTTCAAAGCATCAACCTGCTATTTTCATCCAAAAGACCTATTTTATTTATTTTTAATACTTAATTTTTATTTATGTATATGGGTGTCCCAGCATGAACTTATATGTGCCACATACTTTTATGAAGGTGTCCAGATTGCGTTGGACCTTCTGGAACTGGAGTTACAGTGATGATGAGCTGCCTGATGTAGGTGCTGGGAATCAAACCCCTGTTCTCTACAACAGCGATAAGTGCTATTAACCACTCAGCCATCTCTTCAGCCCCCAGAAGGCCTTTTAAAGCAAGGTGCACGTGTATAGACTCCTGCCCCCCAACACAGCTGCAGCAGTTCTCTATGGATCTAAATTCTCCTTTGTCTTCGAGCATTTGCTACACCAAGCTTGTTTACTGCTTCTTTCCGAAAATACCTTTTTTGTTTTGTTTGTTTTGTTTTGTTTTTCAAGACAGGGTTTCTCTGTGTATCTTTGACTGTCCTGGACTGGCTTTGTTGACCAGGCTGGCCTGGAACTCGAAGAGATCTGCCTGCCTCTGTCTCCCTGAATGCTTGGATTAAAGGCATGTGCCACCAGCCCAGCTAAGAATACCTTTTTTTTATACTTCAGGGTTTTTTCTTTTTCTCTCCCCACAGCATGGTGACAAGCCATTATTTGGACATGAAATCAGTCTAGTCCATGATGACCAACACTTTAGAAATATAACACATAGTAAAAAAAAAAAATGTTTTTCCTTCCTTCCTTTTTTTTTTCTTTAAGGATCTTGCTGTGTAACCCAGGCTGAGTGAGAGCCACCATACGTGTCACTGCTTCTTATTTTACAAACTGTTTCCACTGGGGGTCATGTTTAGATACTTTTGAAAGGTCCTCAATTTTACAAGCGTGTGAAATAAGCTGTTCCCAGGTGCTATGCTCTTTCTCTGGTGAACAGGGTCCTGCCAATCAGTTTCTGAGACCACATTCAGAGCCTCTCACAACTGCTGTTTTCTCTCAGGCTCTGCATACCTAAGACAAGAGTGCTTGCTCTGTTTCTTCACAACAGTGGGAAGTATTTTTAATGCAGTAGTATGGGCAAACACACTTCATCTTCTAAGAGGCCAGGGAACATTTCACAGATGACCCTAAGTACCTTTCTGCTGCTTTTGTTTGGAGAGCTTTTGCTGGAAGCTCTTTTTAGCCTGCCAGCTTTCCTGCCCCGTCTAGTTGCCTCACTTCAGGCAATTCTAAAATGTCTTGTTAACAGAGTTGGTGCCTTTGCATTCTTGGCTAGGTAGCATTGTTGGTTCACAGGTTGTGGATTATTCTTGGGCTCTGTGAACCTTCTCTCAGGAATGTTTGCATTCGTACCTATGTGATTTGTATGTTGTCCCTGTTTTCTTCTCTTATTTGTACTCAGACAAAGAAGCAGCGGAACGTCTTTCAAAAACAGTAGATGAAGCTTGTCTGTTACTAGCGGAATATAACGGGCGCCTGGCAGCGGAACTGGAAGACCGGCGCCAGCTGGCTCGGATGCTGGTGGAGTACACCCAGAACCAGAAAGAGGTTTTGTCAGAAAAAGAGAAAAAGCTAGAGGTGAGTACATTGCAGGGCAGACCCAGACTGCTTGAATAATCACCCTTCTTTATAGCTTATATTACTCCTGGATTGACCTTTCTTTATCTTTTGAAAACAAATGAAATAGGACCATCCATCTGATAATTGCAATTCCTGGAGCCTAGTTAGAAGTTGAAGTCATGTTCTTACATGTCCAGGAAAGAAAAACTCATATTTTGAAAACAGGGGCCTCTTAGTCACCACATTTAGGATCTTAAAGCTGCTTCAGTTTAGTGTTACAGTTAAATTATAAATTAAGGCACAGAAGGGTCAGCAAAACCAAAGTGTACTTAATTGATTATATTTGGGAATCTGAGTTGTTTTGAGGTTTATAGACACATGCTAAGGCCTATAAGTTGCCTGCCTATAAGTTCTACCTGTACATATTCTAAAAGTTCAATTGTGCTTATGTAGCCTGCCTCAAACTGTGGGCAGCAACCCATTTTTTCCTGAGTGTAGGGCATGTCCCTTAAACCCTCTTCAGCAAGGAGGGTTTAGAACCATCCCCTTGCTGTATGCCTTCTTACTCTTTGTCCCTGGGAGCAGAGCCAGCAGTGTGGATGTTTGGGGTTTGCCTGTCCCACTTGTTTGTTTCTTAGCTTCCTCTTGTCTTGTTCTCTCTGTTTAAAAGATACATGGAAAGAAGTAGGAAGGGAAGGGGGTGCTGAATTGGAGAATAAGTCATAATGATCATAAAAACACCTCAAAAAAACCTTTTCAGTAGATAAGGGAGTGGAGGACTACTCTTCTTCCAATTGGGAAAGTTCTGTGGCCCAGTGGGAGGGAACACTGGGCCAGCTCCAGTGGTTGTTGAGGAGGGAATACGATATCCTCACATACAATGATTATGGGGCTGTCATGGCTAGAGGTGCTGGGGACTTCATGCCTAGCAGCTGGAGTGTGGAAGACAAGGGACGGCTGAGCAGCCGTGTGGCTTTCCGGTAGATTCAGCACCAGAGATCCTGAAGGGGACTTCATCAGCAGTAGCAGACGGCCATTTATCTGCAGCGCTCATCTTTCACAGAGGAAGCATTTCAGCACTCTACCCTGGGACTAATAAGAGATTGTAATTAATGATTCTGGTTGTAA
Organism: Pachyuromys duprasi; assembly: GCA_028658305.1. Classification (NCBI taxonomy): domain Eukaryota; kingdom Metazoa; phylum Chordata; class Mammalia; order Rodentia; family Muridae; genus Pachyuromys; species Pachyuromys duprasi. The sequence continues at coordinate 135,643,388 of CM053766.1, read as the reverse complement.
GTCATCGTGCCATCTGTTGAGCTGCCCCTTGGCGACACATTAAGGGCTTTCTCTGATCTGTCAGACATTGATTATCATGAGCAGCTGTTGTTGGGTGGAACATGGCCCGCCACCATAGAGGACAGTCTTTGAGGAGACTGTTGGTAGAGCCAGTTAACTCTTTGTTCTGCCTCTTCCCCAGCTGCAATTAGCTATCTGTTTCAAGGGGTAGGGGTGTGTCTTCTACAGAATAGGTAGCCTCCTCGGTGTCCTGAGAAGTTAGGATGCCCAGAAGGTCAGAGGTCAGTCATTCTATAGCTTTGCAGCTCCCATTGTTGTTGGCGTGGCGTTGGAGCCCAGCCCCTGAGGATGGACTAGGAAGATTCTGGCACTGCAAGGGAGTCAGAACACAGGGTTCCCGTCCCACACCATATAACCAGCCAGTTGGGCGGGACCATTCATTGTGAAGTAAAACGAAGTTTGCTGTATTTTAAAAAGCAAATGACTAGGTAAAATGTAAGAGGCTGAGGGATGGTGTTAGCTCTTTATCTGTGCTTGCTGAAAACATGAACAGTTTGCTCTTCAGAATCTAAGATTTCCTTCCACCCTTTATAATAGACAGATCTTCTTCTATTCCGTCCTGACGGCTATGGTAACAGCCAGTGTGCAGCTTGAGCGAATCCCGAGTGCCATATACCATTCCACCTTCCTTTTGTAAGAGTTGGTCCTTAACACTGCCAGATCAGGAGGCCTCTCACATGTGATTGGAAACCTCAAGGACGAACAGTTGTTCTCTTGGGAGTTTTTCTCCACAGTTCTAACTTGTTGTTAACAGTTAAGTGTTTCTGTATTTTATTTTATTTTTAACTTTGTATTTTCCTTTAGCTAGCAAAATCTCTCTTTTTCATTGAGAACTTACATTGGGTTTCTAGTAGCTTCTGAACCTTGAAGTGGAGGTGCTGGGTCAGTCTAAGGGGGAGGACCCATTCTGCCTCACAGAAGGAAATTGCATTTCAAGAAAATCATAGTCTGTGTCAACAGCATAGGTCAACATACAGCCAAACGACTAATGGAGTTAAGACAATTGGCAGTTCGGCTTGTGGTTTATGATAGTCTCTTCTGGGGGTAAAGCCTTTTTGTAAAAGGAAATGGCAATAGAAGGAGAGAAATGTATGTTTATAAAAGGGGAGCAGCCAGAGGCCTGGACGGGTTTGTGGAGGAAAATAAAGTGTGTGGACATAGGCACTGGGGACCTATGGGGAACTGGGGCCTTGACCTCAGGGAGTCACCAGTCTGTACTGTGGACCGATGCAAAGATGGGTGAGGTGCTTCTCAGGGTGAAGAGCTTTGTCTGCTTCCTTTCCTCGATGACTTTCCCTCCAGGGAGAGACCTGTAGCAGGCAAAGACCAAATGGGGAGTGTTGAAAAGCTTAGATGAAGGAGAATCTTCTAGCTCATCATGTCTGCATTGACACAGACCAAGAAAAAACTTGTTATTAATAACGTTAATTTGATGAGATGTTTATTAAGGATGTATGTAAAGTGTCAAATGCACGTGCTCTTTCTGAACACCAGACATCTCCAGCTAGCCCCTTGGAATCTGTTGGACACTATGCTTTTTGACTCAGATTTCTCAGGGGAAGTCACCTTTTCCTCCAAACTTCTAGGTTCCATTAAGTGGTTTAACAGTTTTGATTTAATATCTGGTTATTTACTATCTGGAGGGAAGTATTAGTAAAGGTGACTGTGATAGAAAATCCAACCACTTTGTGCACTCTGCTTTTTCCTTTTAGTAGAATTAGCGTTCATTTAGAGATGGATACTTTTTATTGTTGTTTTGAGACAGGGTTTCTCTGTGTAGCCTTGGTTGTCCTAGACTCACAGAAATCCGACTGCCTCTGCCTCCCAGAGTGCTGGGATTAAAGGCGTGCACCACCACGCCTGGCAAAATGATGCCTTTTTAAAAACTGTTTTTATGCTTCTGAGTGTCATGGTTGGCACTACTATATCACCTTTTTAAACTAAGCAAGTTAAAGGGAAAGCTGAGGAAAATCTTTAATGCTTCGTGTCGTGAACACAGAAACCAGAAATGGAAAAGAAAGCTGTGGGAAGGACCAGTGTTACTAACAGCTCAGAGGTCAAGCTACAGTGTGTGGCCGAAAGCAATGTTGACTCAAAAATGTAAAGCCAAAGGTGTCAGAACAGCTTTCAGCTTTCAGACATCACTGTCAGAACACGAGGACTTTGTTTCCTGCTGACAGAGGTGACTCGTAGGCCAAGCAGCTGCTTAAAGCTCACAAGCCTTAGTCTGAGCAGGTTGGTCAGAGTTCCTGTCCTGTCATTTTGGATGAAACGGGGTATGCATATGTTCATCAGAGCCATCAGAAGGGGCAGGGGTGGAGGAGAGAAGCAACTTGTGCAAGCTTTAAAGGAAGACAAAACATAGGGTCAGGTGCCTGCAGTCTCACCTCCCTAGCACAGCAGCTTCATGCATTAAATCACGCTGTGTGTCTGTCATCTAGACTGAAAGGGGCTCTGTGCTGCCCAAAGACTGCAAAACAGGAAAGAGCTCTAAATGAATTCCTAGCTACAGACTTGTTTGTAGATTGAGGTGAAATTATACAACATAAAGTTAGCCATTTGAAAGAGCTCATTTCAGTGATATTTAGTACTTCATAGTATGGAGCAGTTATCCTTTGTAAGGCTGTAACATTTCATCACTGTAGAGGGAAACCCCATCCCTATTAGGCAGTCAGTCCCTGGGCCCTTACCCTCCGCCTCTGGGAACTGCTGATATGCTTTCTGTCTGGATGGTGCCTCTCCTGGAGATTTTAATGTCTCTTCTTTCAATTAGGTAATAATTTGAGGTTTATCCACAAAGTACAATGGATCAGTACTTCATTCCTACTGAGAATGAATGTTAGTGCAAATATTGATAGTTATTTCAATAGTAATAGTTAGTATCTATTATATGGATCTGCCAGAATTTGTCTATTTACTATTATTGATGTGCATTTGAATTGCTTCTACTTTTTAGTTACTGTGAGTAATAAATAATGCTGTTGTAGATAGTCATATACAAGTTTTTGTAGACATGTTTTCATTTCTCTTGGGTGTGTGTCTAGGGTTGAAGTTGCTAGGTCAAATGGTGTTTCTATGTTTAACCTTTTGACACCCACATGCCAGACTATTTTCCACAACAGCTGCCCTATTTGCTGCTGCCACCACCAATGTATAGACTTCAGTTTAGTTGCATCCTTGCCAATACTTACCCCTTTTTCTAACAGCGTAGGAACTTTGAACTCATACCTGTGCTGATTGATTTGTGTTTCTCAAAGTAGCGGTGGCAATGAGCATCTTCGCCTTTTCTAGGACCAGTTTGTTGTCCTTGTTGGAAGCATGTCTATTCAAGCCCCTTTGTCCACTTTCAAGTTGAGTTGTTTGCATTTTGAGTTTTATGCATTTTTTATGTATTTCAGTAGCTAAATTGTTACTAGATAAGATTTACACATATTTTCTCCTACTGTAAAAGTTTTTATTTTAATGAGTTCCAATTTTACTCTGATTTTTCCTTTTGTTACTCTTATTTTGGGTATTGCATCGAAGAAACCATTAGTTAATTCCAAGACATGAAGATTTCTCACTGAATTTTTTAGGAGCTTTAGTGTCTGAGCTCTTACATTTAAGTTGTCATCAGTTCTGAGTTAGTTTTGTGTATGGTGTGAGGAAGGGAACCAACTCCTGCCCACTTGCCAAGCAGTGTTTGTTGCAGTGACTGTTTCTTTCCCCCAGCTGAGTGACACCCTTGTCAGAAATAATTGGCCATGGATGTGTGTGTTCTCAGCTGTGTGCCGCTGATCTCTGTGTGCCCCATGAGAGTGCCTCATTTTATCATGCAGCTCTGTAGGAAGTTTGAATGTGAGAAGTGCAAGTCTTCAAACTTTTTTTTCCCATGTTTTGTGCAAGACCCCTTAAAATTCCATATGAACATAAGAATTTTCTATCACCTTTTCAATTTCTACAAGAGAAAAAAGGCCATTTGAATTTTACTAGCAGTTGCATTTAATACTTTTTAGTGGTGAGATCTTGTTTCTTAGTCTGTGAATAAGAGCTAGATGGCCTTGCACTAAGTTTTATTCTCTGAAGCAGAATTTTAATAAACATAGCAGAGTGTCACTTACTGATGTGTTTGGCATTGTGAAAGTGCTGTCTAGGCACTGTAAGTCTCCTTGGCCATAGATTGGGGGTAGAAACGTCACTTTTCAGTAGTCAGTGATACTCCTCATCTCTAGAAGGCATGCATATTGTGCCCTCAGCAAAGTTACCGAGGTCCCCACACTACAGAGCAGTGTGACATAAATGCTTGGATGTTCATGTAACAGGATTATTGAGCTAAAGGAATTTTAGTGGTCATGTGGTTTGAGTGGCCAGAGCTGAATCATTTAAAACAGTCTCCAAGGCATCTTGTCATGGTGCAATATCTTATGCAGGGAGGTAGCAGTCATTGCAGGCAAGCATTCCAGAATGACCTGTGAGTGAGTGAGAATCTACTCTGCTCCTTGCCGCCCTCCGTGTGCCTATGCACATGCTCTGGTGGCCAGAGAGACATGACTCAATGAACATGGGTCTGTTGCTTTTCTCCACACTTGGCATCACTTTCTGGCCTTTAATGAATCCTTAAGAATTTGACTTCAGACAACATAGCTGGGAGGGCAGAATGATGTAGTCCAGCCTTGCTGTGTGACTGTATATTTTTGTGCGTGGCAGGTGTTAACAACTTGAGAAATTTTTTGGCTCCAACCAAGGGGCTTCTAAACCACGCGGAAGGCCTGTTGATTTTGACAGCATCTCTAGAAGCATTTGTTTCTGCAGTGGGACAAACAGTAGGTGGAGATAGAGAGCTCCCCTTTGTCAGCTTTGGAATGCATTCTTCCTCTTTCCCATATGATCAAAGCCAATATCTTATCCCACTGTTCCTTACAGTATGTGCAGGCAATCTTATCCTTGTTTTTCATAAAAGAATTAATTTCTAGGTTTATCTTAGGAGCTCAAGGTCACAGTGTCAATGTGGGATCTCCTGACTCTAGCGAACATGCTAGAGCTGGCTCATGTGGAGCCTGTCAGGATGACAGAGTGGCCTGGGATAGTCTCAAGCTGCCCCCATATAGCTGCACTTGCATACACAGCTCGTCCTCACTAGACCAGCATTATCAGCTCGAAGGGCAGATAGAACAGTTACTGAAGCAGGGGGTTCTGCTTATGCCTGCCAGGTGATCATGGGGTCTGGTACCTGGATTTTTCCATAGCAGGCCAGAATTACATCTAGAGCAGCTGTCTAGCAGGTTGTGAGTATGTGCATGTGGTGCTCAGGGTTGGAACAAGTGCTATGCCATTGAGCTGCACCCCAGTCCACTGTTGGCAGCATCGAGCCTCCTTCTGAGCAGCCCTCCTTTCATTCTGCTGCTGTGGGTGGCACCTACAGCGTGTGGGTGCAAACCCAGCTCTGCCTCTCCCCCCATTCCTGCCCCTATCAGCCATTCTTACTCTTTTTCTGGATTATAAAAGAATAAATCAGGAAACCCAAATAATACATATAAGGAAAAAATCTTATTCATTTATAACCTGCAAAGTATTGGTTTTAATTTGATCTATTTCCTTTATTTTTCTTTCCATTAAAGTTAAAATGGAGAGCCAAGCATGGTGGAACACACGTGTAACTCCAACAATGAGGTGGTTGAGGCAGGAGGATCATAAGTTGCAGGCCCGTGCCAGCCTGGGCTGTATGTGGGAGACACAGTTCTCATTCGTGAGATAACGGGTGGCGGGCAGCAGTTTTTAATCTGGGTGTTTGCACTTTGTGTAGTCACTTTCCCTTGCTAGCAGAAGCTGTGAGCAGTTCGGATGCCTGTGTCCCTTGTGAGCGCTCCTTTTCTCAGTCCATCTCTCCGTCTCCTGAAACTTCTCTGCCAGCTCTTGGTGTTTGGATGATTTTCCTCTACATTTCTAGAGGTGTCTGTCTTTCTGTGCACCAAAGAGCATTTGTTTCAGGGTCTTCTCCCGACTCTGCACTCCTTAGGGGCTCTTGTTCTCTTGTGAAATTTACGGATACATCAGGTGGTTCTGCGAGCCCACCCCGCTCCCCCACCGCAGTCAAGGGTCACCTTTGTTTTGTGAAGGAGCAAGTAGTGAAGAGTTTAATTAGACAGTGGGCCGTCTTCTGGCCCTTGAGTGATCTTGCTTACATCTGTGACAGCTGCGGGAAAATGGCAGATACTTACAACACTGACTTGAGTGAGCATAATTTTAAGAGCAGGGTTCAGATGACAGACATTTGAGCTGTGGTAGCTGACTCTGTTTGCCTCATTGAGTGTGTGCTATTTTAGTCTGTGTGAAGGCCCTGCTGTTAAGCTGGGCCTGTACTCTCACTTCAAGCTGGTGCTTTGGAAAAGGGAAAATTGGAGGATGGTTGTTTGCTTTGTAGCCTTCCTCAGAAGTTACATCTCTGTTTTTTTGTTTTGTTTTGTTTTGTTTTGTTTTGTTTTTCTGTAATGCCAGGTATACAAGGCTGTAATGCCTGCATTTAGAAAGCTGAGGCAGGAGGATTGTAACTTTGTAAATTTCAACACAGCCAAGTCACCCAGCAAGGAAGGCCTCTGAACACCCTTGAGACCCCAGTATCGTGGTTATGAATGGGCAGGCCCAGTTCTCTACACCGTCCCTGGAGGCTGCATTGTTCAGGTTCACTTCTATGGGGCATAGCCCAGCTGAGAGTTGTTTCCATAGAGACAGACTTGCCCCACTGTGATTGATCCCTTGGAAGGGAGGGAGCCGCATGACCTCTTCCATGCCTTCCCTGGCTTTTGCCATTGTGGCTACTTCAGCCTTTTAGCTTTGATGTGATTTGTTTTGTTCAAATTTATTTATTATTCACTTGTGTGTGTATGTGTGTGTAGGTACTACATATATACAGGAGTCCTTGGAAGCCAAAAGAGGGCATCAGATCTCAGGAGCTGGAGTTCTAGGTGATTGTGAGCCACCTGATGTGGATGCTGGGGACTAAACCCATGTCCGGGAAGAGCAGCGATTACTCTCAACTGCTGAGCCACCTCTCCAGCCCTTTGATGTGATTTTGTCTTTTGTAAAGTAACAGTTTTACTTCTGAGGTAGTTGTCTGTCAGTGTGTCTCATGACTCTGCGCTCTGACCCTCTCTGGAGCATTTAATACTGTGTCTCCTCAGTACCCGATGTTTTCTTTCCCTGGCTTGAGTCACCCTCTGATGACTCTAGTCTACCTTCCCATTCTCTGGGTTGCGCGTCTCCATCTCCATCCTGTAGCCTTTCTCTCATTGTAGATCTCTCCCCCAAGTGACTTCCACCTTGTTTGCTTTAGTTCCCACCTGTATGCCCTTGCCTTACGCAGCTCAAGACAGTTCAAACAACACGGGGAGGCCGAGCTGCGCCTCCTCACTGAGTCACGCAGTGGCAGTGCCACCCAGCTAAGCCAGACCCCTGTAGTCTAGCACTCAGGAGGCTGAGGGGGGCGAGGGTTGGTGAGTGTGAAGCCGTCTCCATCCCCCCCTCCCCCCCAGAATTCTCTACTCACCCAGCACTTTTCCCAGTATCCCACATCTCAGATGTGGCACTTAACCTCCTCATGCCCTCATGCCTGTTGCACTTCTTGGTTTCTCAGATTGACCTCCCAGCCCTGTTCAGTGGCTCTGTTTTTCTTGAGTCTGCCCCACTCTGCTGCCTGTCTCCACCTCTGCCATCACCTCCCCGCTGTGGCCTCACTTGCTGATTACTTGCTTTTGCTCAACAATTCAGTCTTTACACAGCAACCCTGTCATGTTTTCAAAATGCAGCTCTGAGTATACCATTACCCTGCCTGCACATTGAAGTGGCTTCTCATTGCCCCTGAAATGGTCCCACTCATTATTCCCACGCACACACCTGCCATGACCTGCCTCCTCCCTCATCACTTATGGCTTGCCTTTCCCTCTTCCCCATCAGCCATGGCTTGCCTCCCTTCGTTGCCACCAGCCTGTGCTCTGGTATTGCCCGTGCTGGCCTCCCATCTCTGGCTTTCGTGGGTTGTCTGCTCCCTCTGCTTCTCGCTTTGCACCATTCCCCTCACCTGTCAGACCCTACTCATCGTGTGTGTACCTCACCATTTCTTTGGGCAGCGTGATCCCACGCTGTAAAGCCAAGTGCCCCCTCTGTGTATGTCGCCTCAGCCCCTGCTTTCCCTTCAGAGCTCTGCATCCCTTGTGGATTCACAGTTATTTCCCTGTATGTCTAAATCCTGTCTGCATTACCGTTCTCATACTGCTAACCCTCTTCAGCTCAACAGTCAGGGCAGGTCATAGCTGGATGAGTGTCTAAGTGTGGTTCAGGGTCTTCTCTTTGGCAGGGAACTTCCACTGACTACCCTGAGGGTGTCCGCATGAGGTCTGGGCTAACTTGTAGACCAATTCCTTCCTCTCTGCAGTCCATAGATGGATGGTTTGGAATGTGGTGCCATTTAGTTGAAATTTTCTGTTTTTGTTGTCCCTAATTTTAGAGGTAGGCATTGAGAGAAGAGAGGAAGTCTTTAGTCAAAGGGCCTTCTGTACACTTAAGGCTGCATCTGATAAGTTTGCTTGACTCTAAGGACAGTTGAATGGCTTGTGAGAAGAGGATTTTGTATTTTACTAATAATTTTTTATCTTCAAATCTACATCTCTCTCAACATATAAATCAGAAAGATTAAATATTACTCATAAAATGATGGAGACTAGGAAGGCTGGGTGTTCTCTCACCTCAAACCTGTTAGTTCATGCTAGGTTTGCCCTAACCACCCGCAGTACAGGAATGGTTTCCATCCCTGTTACAGGCCTACAAGCTCAAGAGTTGGAAGATGGAAGCAGGAGCATCAGTTCAGGGTCATCCCTAGATGCACAGCAAGGGCTAGTCTGAGCTACATAAAACCATGTCTTTAAAAAAAAAGTTTTAATATATATTTTTTACTGTTATTATATATTATAACGGGTCCCATTGCAGAGGTGCCTGCATTTTGAAGGACCCAGGAGTCTTCAATGCACTTTATAGATTTTTATTAAATCATTTATGTGTTTTGTTTGTTTTACCTCTGGGGAGCTGGAGGCTAAATGTGGAACCTTGAATATGAGGCAGTCTACACTGAGCTGTGTCCCCAGCCCTCTTTTTATTTTAATTTTGAGGCAAGGTTTTAGTATGTCACCCAGGCTGGCCTTGAATTCCCTCTACAGTTCAGCTATCTTTAAAATCACTTTGCAGGTCAAACTGACCTTGGACTTGTGATCCTCTTATTTCAGCCTCCCAAGTAGCTAGGATTACAGGCCAATCGTGACTTTAAATTGTAAATGTCTTTCTTTTTTCACCACATTAAAATTATCAAGAATTGCTTTGTCTTAAAATTAATTTTGTTTTTGTCCTTTACAATGTTGCTAGTGTATGTATAGGCACATAACTTTATTTTTCCCTTGTTTGTGTAAATCCCTATCAGACTTGGGTTTTTTTTATAATTATTTTCTTTTTTATGGGTATGCATGTTTTGTCTGCATGTGTATCTGTGCGTCATGTACATACCTGGTGGCCACAGAGGCCAGAAGAGTGTGTAGTATTCCCTGGAATTGAAGTTACAGCTGGTTGTGAGCCACTATGTTGGTGCTAGGAATTGAACCCAGATTCTCTGGAAGAGCAGCCAGTGCTCTTAACCTCCAAGCCCTCTCTCCAGCCCCAAGACTGAGATTTTTGTTGTGGCAGTAGAAACAGTTGAGGATCCCCAGAGGGAAAAGAAGCACCCAGAGAAGCTTTGTGTATGTTTTAATGTTTAAGCAGCCCACTGCCATGTGACAGTCGTCCTGGTGGGTGAATGGGTGTGCAGAGGACACTCCTCTGTGGTCATCTTGCCATTTGCCATTTTGGAAGGCTCTGTGTGCTCTTCTCTCAGTGGCTTTGGTAATGGAGCTGGCCAGGCCCCAAGCGTGGGGGTGCAGCCCCAGTTTCTTCTCTTCTTGTGTCTTCCCCACCACCTCACTCGGCAGCTCCAGCTCCACTCTGGCACCCAGAGCGCATCATTTTAATGTAGTAGCTGAGCTGGCTGGGAGAGGGGTACAGGCTAGTGATGTCTTTTGTTCCATGTGGCTCTCTGGCAGAAAATTTAAGGCAGCGTTCTTAATTCCAATATGAAGATCTAAGTGCTGTTCTCTCAACCACAGATGGTTGAATAGAGTTGCTTATACTGAGGCTGTGATTTTAAGTGCCGGTCCTGTGAGCCATAATAGAGGATAAACCTTCTGGTGACATGGGAGGGCTTGAGTTAGGTTAAATCATACCCAGGTAAGAGTTTACTTCCTCTTTTCTTTTTCTACTTCCTTGTGCTGGCTTTGGAACTGAGGCCTGTGCATGCTAAGCAAGAGCTAATTTTGTTTGTTTTGAAAATGGAATTCCTGTAGAAAGGTCACTGTGCTGTCAGCCCCTGTCATTTTTAACCTGCTTATCCCAGAACTCATCTCCAGCATGTCATGTCTGGCTCACTGCCCTGGCCATAAAAGGCAAAGAATGTACAAGGCCCTGCTCCCTCAGCACTTCATTCCTTGTACCGTGAGTTCACAGCCTCAGCTAGTGCTGTTAATGCCCTTTCTCTTATAGTTTGTGGCTGTGAGGCAAGACCCCAAAGCTTTGTCAGTAGTATAAATCCTAGGCATTATCTCAGAACACACCTTAAGCTATCTCATTGGAAACATTACTTGGCAGCCACAGAAACTCTGGAAGCTCATCACAGTGCCCTGGATCTTGACTCCAGTGGTGGCAGCAGTCAGATATGGCTTGACCTGTTTCAGGTCTCTGCACTATTCTGTTTGCAGGCTGGCTGAAGCATGCCTAAGTAGGAAGGAAAGGGGTGGGGCTGTTGGATTTGCTTTGGCTTCTCAGGGGAGGCACTTGTGAAGGGAAGCAGCAAAGGCCTTGTGAGTTGTGGCTGCAGGAGAGACCACAGCCTGCAAAGTACTGAAGCAGCAGCATCCTGGGGTGACCATGGTGTGGCTCCTAATCTCCTAAGTGCATGGATCAAAGAGGGAGGTGAGTGGTTGATTCTGCACTTGGGTCAGGATGATCACACACAAGCTTCTGTCCTTTACCTGTTGGAGTGGCTCTTGGTGTGCTAAAGAAATAGGAAAGCTGCACCCTTTGGGAATCCGCATGCTCCCAGTGGGCCTCCTCACAGGAAGCTGGTCTGGGTCGTATTCTGGTTACTCACTATTCTATTGCTGTGAAGAGACACTATGATTAAGGGAACTCTTTGTTTGTTTGAGACAGGTGTGTGTGTGTGTGTGTGTGTGTGTGTGTGTAGCTCTGGCTGTGCTGGAACTAGTTCTGTAGACCAGGCTGGCCTCAAACTCACAGATCTGCCTGCCTCTGCCTCCCAACTGCTGGGATAAAAGGCTTGTGACACCACTGCCCTGTCAAGGCATTTTGCTGGAGGTTTGCTTACAGTTCCAGAGGCTTAGCCATTACCATCGTGTCAGGGAACTCGTTGGCACACGTGACACTGGAGCCGTAGCTGAGAGCTACACCCTAACCTGCAGGCAGAGATAGAACTGGCCCCAGCATGGGCTCTAGAAAGCCCCTGTTCATCTCCAGTGACAACTTCCACCCCAAAGGGGACACCTACAACAAGGCCACACCTCCTAATCTTTCTCCAGTAGTGCCACTCCCTGGTAACCACTCAAATATATGAGCTTGTGGGGGCCATTTTTATTCAGCTCTCCACAGGTGGCATTGTGGAAGGGGGCAGGAATTGCCAAGGGCATTGTTTTCCAAGGGAGCTTTTCAGCAACAGTGTGAAGACCACACTGCCAAGAGGAAAGGCATGCAATTCTTAGATTTTTCTGAGCTTTTATTGTCCCTGCTCAGAACCAGAGAAAACTGGGAAGTCAGCTCATGGGGGAGCCCGCTGCCCTGCCTTGGGAAGTGTCAAAACAAAATGAGAAGTGTGAACTGAAGTTGTACTGGGGTAGTTTTGCTTGGGCTTGTTCTTGAATGTTTTGTTAGTCTGTGACAGCATTTATAGTTGACCTTATTTGGAAAGCCTGACTCTTCAAGAAGGGAAAAGATGAAGTCTGCTTAGTGACCCATAAGAGGACTAGCTCCAGCTTGACCCCCTCGCCTGTTCGTCACTAAGCTGGGTCATTCAGCTGCCCTTTGAGGCCCTTCTAAGGCAGTCTTGACTTGCATTTATGTACTCTGAGGCTATGCCTGTTTGCCCCATTGATTATTTAAACCTCCTGACCTGTTAGGTCTTTCATTTGCTCCACTTTTGAGACAGGATCTCTCTGGGTAGCCCAGGTTGGCCTTGAATTTGTGATCCTGCCTTAGCCTTCTGAGTGCGGTGATTAGTAATGCATCATGTCCACAAAGAGACCATTGGCCTGATGTCTTAGGCAAATGTCACTTAAGTATTGATGCAAGCAGAGGCAGGGGACCTTGGCCTTTAGAGCCCAGGCCTGAAGGTGGCTTTCACTGCCTGAAGTCTAAGTATGAGGAAGATGTCTATACCTATGTTTGTTCTCTGTGTTGCTGATTTATGCAGCTGCTGTGCTGGGCACTGCATGGTGTAATGGATGTGGAGCGAGGCATATGTATCCAGACCTTTCTGGTTTGATGGAAGAGAGTCCTCATTAATAGTTGGCCTGTGTCCTCAAGCTCATCTCCCTGGTGTACCAAAATATTTGGCACTGAAGAACTGAGAGTTACTGCTGGGTGTACACCTTTAATCCCAGCGCTTGGGAGACAGAGGCAGATGGATCTCTGTGAGCTCAAGACCAGCCTGGTCTACATAGTAAGTTCCAGAATAGCTAGGGCTACATAGTGAGGTTCTGGCTCAGATGCCCCTAACCCCTGAAAAGAACTGAGAATTAAAGAAAGGTCTTTATGTCAGGTTGTGGTGTCGTATGTCTTTAATCCCAGAGATGATTAAATCTCAGGAGGCAGAGGCAGACAGATCTTTGTGAGTTCAAGGTCACCAGAGTTACAGGACAGCCAGGGCTACACAGAGAAAGCCTGTCTGGAAGAACCGAAAGGAAGGAAGAAAGGAAGGTGGGTCTTCATGGTGAAAGTTGTTCCTGCACTTTGGGCAGGAAAGAGGAAACGTGTCTCAAACAGGATGGTATAGGCAGAAGCATCGTTAACCCTGGGCCTCTGAGTCTTCCCAGTGCTTTGGATGCCTTCCTGTACGAAAGTCTGCGCAGCATGGGCCCAGCCTCAGGAACCCCCTTATCCTATAGAATGCCTTGCAGGGGAAAAATAAGCCTCTAGGAGTCTCTAAGCCTCAGACCTCACATAGCCCACTATTTTCTCATACAGATTTATTAGAAGTATTGTGAGCTAAAGACAGAAAAAAACTGCTGTATTTCTATCATTGGGGGTCATAAGCCAGAGGAATGTGAAAGTCTAATGTGACTGAGGTGAAATAGAATTGGGAGCTGTTGCTCACCTAGCAAGGGAGGCCTATAGAGCAAAGGAGTGGGTGGGATACTGTCTGTCTGGGCTCTGAGTGGATATTTTTTTGAGGTAGGTAGAGATCAGCCAGTAGGTAGAGGAACAGAAGCAGCCTTTGCTAGTTCCAAGGGAAGAAGGAGACCCCTCCAGTGCTTTGGGCTCTGACTCATGGTGACAGTGGAGTGCATTGTGCCTTCTCAGAGGGAGGGTATGGGGAGTGGAGACTGGAGGAAAGGCTGGCAGCAGCCCTAGAGGAACTAACACAGAGGCTCCTAGACAGCCTCTTCAAGGACTGGCAGTGAAGGTGGTGGCAGTTGGGTACTTTGAGATATGGAGAGCTTGTTTGTGAGTGATTGCTCAAGGGGGGTCTATAAGCTTCTAACACAAAAAGTGTGCTTTTCCAATGATTTGTCCAGCGTTGTCTAGAGCTGCAACTCTTTAATACAGTGCCTCATGGTGTGGTGACCTGAACCATAAAATTATTTTCACTGCTACTTCATAAATAATTTTGATATTGTTGTGAGTTGTAAATATTTTTGGAGATAGAGGTTTGCCAAAGAGATCACAACCCACAAGTTGAGAACTGTTAATCTAGATAAAGCTCTCAAAAATTTCAGAAGCATGTAAGCACCTGCATTTTTAATACAACCACTGAAGATCAGTTAAAGGAACACAAACATGTCACTGCTTTTTACTTCCTCGCCTTATATGCTGGGCTTGATGTCCTTCGGGCTCTCTACATGGCAAGCTGGTTGTCTTTAATAAAGCTGAACCTTTGGGTGCTTGGCAGCTGAGCCTTGATTGTCCTGAGGAACAGTCTGGTTGGGGAATGCAAAGCTAGTGGGCGGGACGAGCTGACTGGCCCATGGGCCAGTCCAGCAGTGTAACCCAGTGTCTCCTTTTGTCTTTCTAGGAGTATAAACAGAAGCTTGCTCGAGTAACCCAGGTCCGCAAGGAACTCAAGTCCCACATTCAGAGCTTGCCAGACCTTTCATTGCTGCCTAATGTCACAGGGGGCCTGGCACCTCTGCCCTCTGCTGGTGACCTCTTCTCAACTGACTAGGACAGGTATCATGCCCCAGGTTCCCTTGCGTGCCAGAGAAAAGAAGCAAGTCACTGTTGGAGACAGCCTTCTGGCCCCGGCTCCATCTCTTCAGCCAGCATCTGCCTCAGTCATGAAGCGGGGGGAATTCTGACTTCTCGTTCTCCTCCCACTCCCTCCTGAGCACAGTTCAGAACTGTGCAAATGGACTCAGTTTCAATTCGTATTTGTTAAGAATACAGACTCTCCCTCCCACTCATGTTCTCATGCCCCTGTTGCTTTTCCATTCTTAGCTCTATCTTACACCCATAAGCCATGAAAATCATGTGTACTTCTGGAAGCTTTTGAGAGAATCTTGCTTCAAGTGACAGCACATGTCATGGAAGTCTGAGCCTGGCCTTGGCCAGGTTCAGAACAGGTTCCCAGTGAGGGATCCAGGCTGCAGGCATTGGCTCACCTGGCCACCATCTGCCCACAAGGTCAGCAGCATCGTTTTGCCACAAAGAGTTTGCCAAATTGCTGACCCTCTCGACCACTACTTGTACTAGCGAAGTGTTGTCAAGGTTAGGCGTGTTTGTTTTGCAAGTATTTTAGAGAATCTAGTAATAAGATTCAAAGCTGATCTAGGTCATAGTCACAGTGCAGATGCAGAGTGACAGGGATCCCAAGTCATTCGCCTGGTTTCTCCCCACAGCCTTCCCATGCCACACTTCTCAAGGTCCCCAGGATCAGAGCTCCTTCCTAAAGCATGACCCTGTGGCCCCCTGGTGCTGTGAAGGTAGCTGTTGAGATAGCATGTCCAGGCTGATGAATTCTACACAGGTGGAGTCTAGGCTGTTACGCATGTTGCTGTCACCCTTCTGTCGGGGACAAGAATACACACTAATGCCGCCCAATGGGCGTGCATCCACGGTATGGTGACTAAACTTCAACATCTCTGCAGATAGGACACTGAGCATGCCAGGCAGTTGATGCCACCATGTGTGTCCATGCTCCCATGCAAGGAGAGGAGTACTCTCCCCTCCAGCCGAGGAAGGGAACAGAGGGAGGCTAATTTGGGTTTTAATTCCATTATCATGCCAGCTGACATTATGACTGAATGATGTAGTTAAGATTTTTATCTTACGTCTAGTGAGGATTGGGCCTGGATCTGGAAATCATTCTGGCAGGCTCATTTTTGACATTGGAAAGAGTAGGGCAATCATTTTGCCCTACTAGCATTATAGGAATTGTATCCTGGAGCTGAAGTCCAAAAGCCATAAGAAGGAATTCAGTGAAGGGGATTTGAGAAGTTTCATTACTTTGAGTTGCCGTTCTCAGGATTACCAACAAAGCACACACTGTTTTACATGTTAAAGCAAACCTGTGTGTCACCAAGTAGGCAGGCCTCTTTCTGAGAAGCCGCCCCATCTGGTATGAGGTGGGAATGGTGGTATCAGTTCCACTGTGCAGAGCCTGGTCTCGTGGGAGCCATGGCATTCACATCGAATACAGGCCGCTATTTGCTTGTTCTTTCTGTCTGTTCTGTCAGCATTGTTTTCTCCAGAGGCCGCAGGACAGCACTTACTTTAGTGACAGCCCAGTCTCTGCCTTGGAACCCCCCCCCCACACACACAAACACGGTGTGCCACTCCAATGTCACATGGGCACACCGTTTCTAAACGCCTCCCTCACACGCTGCTTTCCCACAGAAGCAGTTGTTTGCCAGCCCCAGACCAGAAGACTGCAGCAGCTCTGCTCTGGTCGCCAGAAGGGGAGACACAGTGCGATGGGTTTGCTCACTGCTGTGAGCTCCTGCTCTCCTCTGGAGTCTGATCAGCAATCAGTGCATGATTCAGGGCGTGAGCCTGAAGCGATTATGTAAACGGATGTGTTGGCCTCTTAACACCAGTTACTAGCAGACTTCCGGTGAGGAATTAGTTTCCTTTAATGAAATGCTTCTGTTTTTTAATCCTCCTTGTTGTGTGCCCTGCCCCCCATCTTCCAGCTGTGTGCTCACTCTCCTTGTTTAATTTAAATGAAACTTCTTGTCCCTGAGAGTTGATCTGGCGGGTGGGGTGGGTGACTTCTGGTTTTGTGTTTATTTAGGGCATCCATAGGCCTCAAGGATCTTTCCTTTAGGGTCATATTTCTCAGAAAATCTTCAGTCTTTCTTTGTTTTTGTTTTGTTTTTCTTAAAGGATATTTTTAAAGCTTAAATTTGTATATTAATTTAGGACTTTATTTAGAAGAATAGGCTGCCGTTGGTGGCAGCAGTATATTCTGAAATGTCTCATAGATATATATTTTTGAATAAAGATGGTGTTGTTGAACAACATGTGATGTTTCTTCTCCCTGCCTTGTGTGGTGGTTAGTGATCATCTGTGGAGAATGTCCAGTCAGCACAGAATCTCCCCACCTTGGGGCTGTTAGTGGCATATACATAAGCTAACAGGGTGAACTCACTCTCGGTTCTTTCTCGGAGCTTGGTTGGCCAGTTAGCAGTCCACATTGCTGCAGAGAGGGCTGAGTGCGCTTCATCCTTGTGCACGTGTGAGGACTGGCAGGGAACGGCTGGTGACCACCCCCAAAGACACCGATGACAGCTTGGCAAGCCTGTGGCTGCAGTATTTTCATGCACACTGCCCAGCCTCATGCGAATGGTTTGATTTGCAGTATGCTGAAGCTGCTCTTGGGAAAATGCAAAATAAAACACCGTCTTTTAAAACCATTTTCATGGATTTCTGTTTGATATTGACATCCAGTGGAAGACTGGGTGACTTAGTATGACTGGCTGAAACTCAGAGTAATAGAGAGGGTCCTAGAGATGGAGTCCTCTGAAGCAGTTGATGTGTTTGGAACTGGCTAGGATCTTCCCACTAAGTTACAGTGATGCCACCTCCCAGGCATGGGTCACCTGTCTCATGATGCAAGGGACTTCCAGGCTCACAGTTAGGAAAGTTGAGACACATTACCTGTGTCCTTTCTTCCCCCTTAGATTTTTTTTTTTAATGTGTGTGAGCTTTTCCTGCATGTATGTATGTACGCCATGATGTGTATGCCTAGTGCCTGTAGAGGCCAGAAGACATCCTTAGGTTCCTTGGAACTGGAACTAGAGATGGTTGTGTGCTGGGAATCAAACCTGGGTCCCCTGCAAGAGCCCCAAATACTCTTTACTGCTGAGCCATCTCTCCAGCTCCTCAACCGCCACCCTCTGCGAAGTGTGAATCTCAGTAGACCAGCTCTCCTGTGTCCTAGCTGGCATTACCTGGTTATTCTTTCACTCCTACCTATAAATAATATGTCCATAGTTCCCTTTTGACTTCAGTTAGCACGTGAGATTTTGACATGGCTCTGAGGTCCTCACAGCTGGAGATGGAGCATGAGTTGATGAGTTTGCCAAAACACATACCTTGTATGATTAGAGCTTTAATTCCACGTGACCTTTCTGGACCAGGTGCCTCTCTCTCTGGGCCTCGGTTTTCTTATCTCTGCGATGTATGGTGCTAGGTTATTCCCAGGCTCTCTGCCAGCCCTGAACATAGCCTTTGAGAACTCTGGATAGCATGTCCTGGGATGCCAGTAAGAGATAAGTGAGTAGGATCCTGAACCCGCTAGGCAGGTGTCAGTGACACCATAGAGATTTGAGTCTGCAGGGATGGTGGGTGAGCATCGTGGCTTGCCAGCTGTCAGCTATACTGGATTTATTTGGGGTCTTTTAGAAAAAAAAACTGTTGTTTTTTTTTTTTCCTGGCCTGGTTTTGCTCTTCTAGAATAATTTATCTGACTAAACTTATTTTTTACCACCTCTGTGAGGTTTTCCATTGAAAAATCATTCTTCCACTCTCAGGCACAGATTCAATTAAGAATCCATTATTCCTTTGCACAGTAGGTTGGGATTCATACAGCTTTATGCAGTGTTGAAAGCTCAGTTTGTTCAATTTTCTTTTAGACCAAAATAGTTATTTTGCATTAAAAATTTATTTTCACCAGTGGTTTGATAAATATTAAAATTAGCATTATGAATCAATTCATCTTTTGTCTTTGTTTTTGTTTTTGAACAAAGAGATGACTTTGGAAAGCCCTGTCTTGTCTCTCCTCTGATGACCGTGGGCAAGTCCGTCAGTCACTTAGGGGCCTAGCTGCTCTTCACAGGAAACAAGTAGGTTAGCAAGTGACTGCTAAGGTCCTTTCAAGGTCTGAAGTTCAGTGCCTGGGCTTCCAGAACCTTTCTGCCTACTGAGAACCTTACTTCTGAGCTCAGCCCCCTGCATAAAGCCCTCCGTGCTGGCTGGCTGTGTGTGTTCTTAGTTATGAAATAGGTAAGGCAGTTGCAACCCAATGGGGCTAGTGCCAGTCTGAGACAAATTAGGGACTCACTGATGCCTGTGACTGTTAAACAATACATGTGGGTATTTACACGCATGTGTCATGAGAGGTTAGAAGTGAGGTGTGTTGGAAGGCTGTATACCATAGGTGGTATTTCTAGTAATGCCGTATTCTAAGCCCCTTGCCTAGGGGGGAGTGTTCCTTCAAAGAGCACCACTGGTCAAGGGTGAGGAGTCTTCCAACAGGGAGCAGTGTTGTTGGCAGCCTTCCCCCAAGACCGAGATTTGAGGCCTGTCTGAGCTCAGAGCCGTCCTGTGTGGTGGCAGTAAAGGAGACTATGATGACCCCTGCCTTACAAAAACTAAATGATGCGGTGCCAGCAGCTGGCTAAGTGCAAAGACGAAGGATCAGACACAAGATGTGCCCCAGCCCAGTGAGGTCTCCAAAATGGGTGAGAGCAGTGGCCACATTCTGGAATGTTCTGCCAGGACATGCTGGGGCAGGACCACGTGTGAGCTAAGAGCCAGGAAGGGGATGTCACTCTGAGAGACCATAGGATGGGGTGAGCTTGGGGGACTGGGAGAAAAAGTTGGGCACACCCCAGAGGAAGTTGTAGAGCCTTGGCCAAGCCAGGTCATGTCACAACCCCTCAGAAAGGACTGTCTCTTGCTTCCCTGGCACCACTCAGCCCCTGGAGGGGTTAAAGGAGGCCTCTGGCCCTATGCCAGTGGTTTTCGTGCAGCAGACCTGGAGCAGCCTTGCCGCTCGCTGTTGGAGCTGGAGCAGCTTGCTCCGTCCTTAGTACTCCGCGGTCAGATGTGGAGGCCTGGCTTTCCTTCAGTGGGAGCCGTTTGCCTGCTCACTGGATCGAAGCGCTTCAGTGACGAGCTCACCAACCTTCTGCTGATCCTTTTGGTGGTTGTCTTTAGGATTCTCCGTTCACTGTTTCTGTTACTCAGTTTCATTTCCACAGCATTAAGCTGTAAGCTCAAAAACTACTACCCTTCTCTGTGTATATGTGAATACTTCTTTTAATCGTGGTAAGATACACAAAACATGGTTAATCACCTGGCCCATTTTCTGTGCTATTTGCTGCATTTGTGATGTTGTGCAGCCAGTACCATACCCACTATCCAGTTCCAGATCATTCTCAACCCTCTTTAGGAAACCAGATATCCGTGAAGCGGCCACTCCCTCTCTCCCTCCCTCCCAGGCCCTGGCAAACAGCCTGCTTTCTGTTTCTATGAATCCCTTAATCTAGATATTTAAAATAAAGTTATACCAGTGCAACCTTTCATGTCTGGCTCTTTTCACTTGGCACAGTACTTCCTGGTTGTTTTGCTGTGTTTGAGGCAGGCGTCAGATTTCATTTCTTTCTGGCACGGAATGGCATTCTGTCGTATGGACATGCCGTATTGTGCTTGTTGGTTAATTTGCAGATCTCTAGATTGTTTGGTTGTTTTTGTTTTTGACCTCCGGACTTTGTTGGTGGAGCTGCTGTGAATGCATGTTTTGGTTCACACACCTGTTCTCAGTTCTTTCAGGTATGTGCCGATGAGTACAATGGCCAGGTCACGGGGCAATTGCTTAACTTCTTGTGGAATGTGTCAGTTAAGTGCTCTGAGGATTAGAACCTGTAGAAATAGATTGAGTTGTAAAATTTGGCTTACACAGCTGGAGGCTGGCTGGTCCTTGGCAATATGCATGCTGGAAAACCAGAAGACCCAGGATCTACTCACCCCAGTAAGCTGGAGGCCTCAATAAAAGAGGGACCCAGTTGGTACAGCGACCCAGTCAGAGGCTGAGGAACCGGAGGCTCCCCGGAGTCACCGGTTTGGATCATATCCAAAGCTGAAGAAAGGGGTCAGCTGTCCATGGGTGATGGCAGCCAGAGTAGCCGCACTCTGAAAGAGTGGTGTCTGCATGTGGTCTGTGCCTTCCCCTTCCCCTTCCCCCTCCCTCCTGGTTCCATCTGGCTCTGTTGCATGCCACCATCCACATTCAAGCTGGGTGCTCACCTTCTCTTGCTCTTGTACAAGCCATCAGTCTCTTGAAAAGCTCTCGGTCAGAATCTAGAACACAGGCTGCTTTCCAGCCAGTCAGGGTGACAAGATTAGTCATCATGAGTAGCTTTCCACAGTGCCCGACTGCTTCCATCTGTGTGAGCATTTGACAGCATTCCTGTTTCCCCACATTCTCCCTGTTATATGTAATAGCCAATCCAGGGGCATGGAAACTTAGTTCTGTGTTCTTCTAAGATTTAATGTCATCTTTATAAAGAGTATACGGTCATAAATGCAAATATGTGTGTATGTGTGCCTGTGTGTGATAGAGGAGAGAGGTGATTGAGGGGTTGCTTTTGTTTTTTTTTTTAATAGGTGGTTCCTTCTTGTGCATGGAGACCTTCAGTCTTCTGCTAAGGCCACCGTGGACCTATTATGGAAGGCAGCCTGCTCTTACTTGCTCAAACTCTGACTTCAAGTCTAATGTTAACTAAAAGATACCTTCACAGAACTCTCAAGAATTATGTCTAAGTATCCGAGCACTGTGGCCTAACCAAGTTGATACAATTTTTTAAAAGATTTTTATGGTTTATGTACGTATTTATTTATGGGTGTTTTGCCTGCACGCGTGCCTGGTGCCCTCTGGGGTCAGAAAGGGGCATCACATCTAGAACTGGAGTTACAGAAAGGGTTGTGAGCCACCGTGGGGGGTGGGGCCCTCTGTCTCCTGAGTGCTGGGATTAAGGATGTGCACCAGTACTCCTAGCAATGTGAGTCTATCCATTACCTCAGATATTTGTTTGTGTGTGTGTATGTGTGTGTGTATGTTAGAAACATTAAAAATCCTCCTGGTTAAATGTGCACCACACGTCACCATACTGTGTGAGGGAACAAGAGCTATCATTCTGTGTTCTGACTGAGCTCCCAGACCATATGCTATGCCCCAGCCCTCCTGCTGTTCTGTTCTCTGCATCTGTGAGGTCAGTGTTTTTACCTTCCACGTGTGAGTGAGAACACGCAATAGTTGTTTTTTTTTCATGTGGATATGTGTGCATGTGCAAGTATATGTACATACGTGTTGTATGTGTGACATTCATGACAGGTATGAGCTGCCATGCGGATACTGGGCCCAGGATGGAAGGACCAATTGGAAGAGTAGTCAATGCTCTTAACCACTAAGACATCTCTCCGGTTCTTTAGTTTCTTTTAAATAATTGTATTTCCTGCTGTGTATATGTATGTGTGTTGTGAGGGGTAGGGGCATGTGCCATGGATTGCTTGTGGAGGTCAGAAGACGATTCTGTGGAGTTGGTTCTCTGGGTTCTGGGACTTGAACTTTGCTGTCTAGGCCTGTGTGGCAAGCACCCTTAGCTGCTGAGCTGTGTTTCCAGGCGTGTCTTGAGAACCCTCCATCGTGCTTCCCGTTATAGATGTACTAATTTCTGTGTTCCCAACAACAGTGTATGAGCGCTCCTTTCCCCACATCCTTGTCAGCATTCACTATTTTTTCTTTTCTGTAAGAGCCATTGTAACTGTGTAAAGTGTCATTTCATGGGTTTGATCTTCATTTTCCTGATGACACACAATGCTGAATATTTTCTCATATACTTATTAACTACTTTGGTGTCTTTTTTTGAGAAATGTCTATGTAGAACACTTGTCAAATTTTAATTGGATTATCACTGTTTTGCTGTTGAATTTCTGTTTGTTCTGGACACTAGCCCCTTGCTGGATAAATAGTTTGCAAATATTTTCTCCCATTCTTTAAGCTGTCTTTTGTTGATTGTTTTTAAGTTTTATATAATCCCATAGGTCAATTTTTGGTTTTGTTTCCTGGTCCTAGAAGTATTTGTGGAAGAAACATTTTCCCCTTGAATGGTTTGGCTTTCTTCTCAAAATCTTGAACTTGTTTTTCTTAGAACTGTACCCCCACTGTTGGACCGTAGAGACAGGGTCTTACTATGTAGCCCAGGATGGCCTGTGTAGCCCAGGATGGCCTCTAATTCCCTTGTCTTTGCCTCCTGAGTTCTAGGGTTATAGATGTGTGCACTACCACATCTGATGCTAAAGTCTTGAACACTTTAAAATGGGAATTTAAAAGTTTATTTGGTCACGTGATGATGTAATCAGCCCAGATTAACCTTAAGGATCTTCTTCTCCAACTCAACACTTAATAAAGATTTTCATAGCATTTAGCTTCCTGCTGTAATTGTGAAACTCAAGAATATTCATGAACTAACTCCGGACACACTTTCAAAAATAATATCTCTACCCATCTTCAGTAAGGGCACCATCTGTTAGTTAAATGGCATTTTGAATAAAAATTAATAATGAAGAAACCTAATCTTTGAAGAATTAACTTCTGTGGGTTAACCTAAACTCAGTCATTCTAGTAATTACAGAAAATGCAAGGAGTTTGAACATCTCAGAGAACAAAAGCAAAACCCAAAATTTTTTGTTTAAACAAAAAATGTAAACAAACTTTAACTGTAAATAGACAAGTAGTTTAAAAGTAAAAAGTGGGGTCTGGGAATGTAGACCAGGTAGTAGAATGCTTGCCTAGCATGGATGTAGCCTGAGTTCCCTCCCCACGTCTGTAGTCTTGGCTCTGGGACAACAGAGGCAGGAGAATCAAAAGTTCGGTGTTGTTGTTGTTGTTATTGTTCTTTGAGACAGGCTTCTTGTGTAGCCTTGGCTGTTCTGGACTCACTTTGTAGACCGGGCTGATCTCAAACTCACAAAGATCCACCTGCCTCTGCCTCCCCAAGTGCTGGGATTACAGGCGTGCGACATTGCGCCCAGCTTGAGAGTTTTGTTTGTTAATTTGTTTTGTTTTTATTGAGTTTATGGGCAGCCTGAGATATATAAAATTGCCTTTTGTTAGTTTTTTAAAGATTTATTTATTATGTATACTGAATTCTGTCTGCATGTATGCCTGAATACCAGAAGAGGGCACCAGATCTCATTATAGATGGCTGTGAGCCACGGTGTGGTTTCTGGAAATTAAACTCAGGACCTCTAGGAGAGCAGCCAGTCCTCTTAAACTCTGAGCCATCTCTCCAGCACATCCCCCCCCCCTCTTTTTTTTAAAGGAACAAAGATGATAAATATATATTGTGCTTATCTGAGCAAATCTAGATAATAAGATTGGAAAATGACATCAACAAAAAGAATATTCTTATTGATAGAACAGTTCATTTTATAATGGCAAAAAAAAAGCTAAGGTAATAAAAAGATGTAATCCTAAGCATTTGTGCATTTAATAACAGCTTGAAAATGCATAATGCAAAAGCTAATGAAATTGAAAAGAAAATAGACAAATATACAATTGTAATAGAGATGTCAATACCTGTTCTCAATGACTGATGGAACGAGGAGTATGGAATACGTGTTTGTGTACCCATATGTCTCATATGTTAAAACCCTGGTCCCCAGTGTGATGCTGAAAATAAGGTTTGAGGAGGTGTGCTAACCCGAGCAGCTCGGGTCCTGGAATCCTGACCAGAGTCAGCTAGACAATAAAGAAAGGACAGACACACAGACATACTTACAGGAAGCTGGGAAGCTTAACGTGTTTGATGGGTACAGCACTGGGGGATGGGACAGGGAGTGGAGGGCAGGGTGTGGGTAGCTAGTCTTGGTGGGAAGTCACTGTGTGGAGTAGTACCAGGCTGTGGGCACCCTGGAGGACTGCAGTTGTCAGTGTTGGCACACACTAAGCAGACTCAGACCCGCAAAGGAACACCTTGCCACTCCCTTTGAGGCTAGCCATATGGGGAACCCATGGTGCAGAGACCTTGAACCCCAGTGACTTAATGGCTAAACAGTTTTCAGAGTTCACAGCCAAGCTATACTTTCGACTGTCCTGTACTTTTCCAATAATCAGCTGCACATGCTCCAAAGACCCTATAAAAGCCCGCCCCTCTGCTCAGCCCTTTGCTGTCTGTCTTTCCAGTCACAGCCATTCTGTATTTTCCCCAGTAAATCTCTTGTGTGAGGTTTGTTGCCTGGTGTAACTTTGTGGTATGCCTTGACTCCCAATTGCCAAGATACCCTTGCGGCAGAAAAACACTCTTTTTGGTGCCATGGTTTGGATAGACTCTCCTGATGCCTGTGCTCCCACACTCTGGGTCTGGGCCACCCTGGGCCCCTATCCCTCATCTCCAGTCCACTGCAATGAACTCAACCTATCACTCAGTCATCGTACCCACTGATAGTAATTCGGTAAGTTTCCCCATCAGTAGATGTAAATGCTTCCCTGAGCCCAAAGAAGTGACCGTTGAATGTCCGGCACCCCTCTGGTATATTAGAAGTGGAGGTAGCCCCGGCCATGATATTCAAGGCTATTACTGGCCCTCTTCAACAACAACTCCCCCTGCCCTTAGCTCCCTCTCCAGCCTTAACTGCAGCCCTGTAGCTTCCTTGGGCCTGACTGGGCTATTTCAACCCTTTCCTGCCCCCTTTCTATTTTCCCCTCCTCCTTGAAGCTGCCTGTAATCCCACAGCTTCTCTATGCTCTCCTGGCTTTTATGATACCATTGGTCCTTATTCCCTGTCTCTTTCCTCTGGATGAGACCTTGTTCCTGATCTTGTTTCTCTCTGTTGCCTTCTGGCAAGCCTTTGGACCTTGTCGAAAGTCCTGTTCATCGTTCAGATCCTGAACCCTGGGGATGCCGAAAACTACAGGCTGCTACAACCTTTATTTCTACCTCCCCTCCTACCCCCCATCCAAGGGATGCCTCCTAGAAAGCCTCCTACTGCTCCACCTGGCACCCCATCTGAGAGCCCTAAACTTATTTGCTTTTGCAATCAAATTTGGCTGCGATACCCCTTTTAGAACCAATCCAAATGGCTGCCTCTTGGCACCCTAAATCCCAGTATTATTCAAGACCTTTACAAGTACCTCGAACAATCAGGGATATGGGAAGAGGGTTCCCTATGTCCGAGCTTTCTCTTCTCTCTCTGTCTTCCTGTTCCCTCACCCAGCTCTTCCCAGCCATTAAGCCCAAATCAGATGATTCCCTCAACACTTTTGAGGTAGCTAACCCACTCTCCAGCTTCCCCCACCAGCCTCAACCCACAGCTTCTTCTTCTCTGGCCCCTCTGGTCTCTCCTTTTCCCTCCTCCTCTACGGGACACCCTAATCAAATCTCCCTGACACTCACTTTCAGCCCACCATCAGCCCTTAATCCTCCCGAAACTGGTTGCTACCCCACCATGGGGTGCCCTCTCGCTCCCCTACGTGGGCCTAAGCTGGCCGTGGTTCTCCGTTTGCAGGAAGTCACCGGATGGCTTGGTCTGGGTACATGTCTTCTTCTCAATAAGTAAACTCAGATAGAAAGGAGGTTGGGGTCCTCTATCACTAATTCTTCCACCTATATTAAAGAATTCCAATATCTACCCAATCTTACAACCTCATTTTCTATGATGTTTAAATGAGTCTCACCAACAACCTTCTTCACGAAGGGCACTAACAGAGCCTGGGAATAGACTAGAGCACATGCAAAGTCCACCATGTTAACACTGTCCACTCAGTCGGGGCTGAGGTCGTCCCTGGAGAGATCCTGAACGGAACTACAATATGGAGGCGAGGCATTTTAGTTAGAGATCAATTCATAGCTTGCCACCTGGCCGGGCTCTGTAAGGCTGCCCTAAAAGTGATAATTTATGAAAAAAAATCTAAGAGGTCATTCAGGACAAGTAAAAAAAAAAATCTAGATTTCTAGAATTTCTTACAAAGGCACTACTACAACATATCAATCTGGATCCCAAGACCCCAGATGGGCAACAATTCCTTATGGCTTACTTCTTCTCACAGAGTTTCCCTGACATGAGAGCCAAACTTAATGCCTAGAAAGAAGATCCCAGACTCCATAGACAGAAGTCTTAGCAGTGGCCTTCAATGTGTACTGTGGGAGAGAAAAAAAAGCCCCAAACCAAAAATACCTGATGTTGGCTAAAGCCTTTCAGCTGGCCATAGCAACTACCCAGGCTCCTTTGCCTCCCAAAGCCTGACAACCTCTGGGTTCCTGCTTCAAATGGTTGGAGGAGGGGTGTCATTGGGCCTGAGCCTGCCCAAGCCCTCTTAAACCACTTCGACTATGTCCAAAGTGCCATCATGTTGACTGCCCCCACGTCCTTCACAGTGTGGGGACATCAGGCCCAGACTGCCCTCTAGCTGACCTCTTAGGCCTGGCCATGGATGACTGAGAGGGCTCAGGCTCCCTTGGCACAACCATCCCCAACTCCAACAGGTGTCCACCAGTAGTCATCATGGTATCAGGATGACCAGTCTCCTTCCTTCTGGACACTGGGGCCACTTCCTTTGTCCTGATGGAGTTTTGAGGACCTAACTACCCTTCTCATTCTCCTATTATCAGGGTAGGTGTCTCAACAACTTCATCAAACCACACTACTCAGTTGACTCTTCAGGAATTCCCTTGACCCACTCCTTTCTGGTGGTACCAACCTGTCCTGTCCCCTTGCTCGGAAGAGACCTCCTAGCCAAAGTGGGAGAAAGAGCAAGACGTCACCCACCCACCTGCCCACCTGGTTCTCATTGTTTGGAAAGTTTTGTCTGTCTGAGTGTCTGTGTGCGCAAATGGGTCCGTGTTTCCTGGTATGTCCATTAGTCTTGTGGCAAACACGGGGGCCGAGACAAAAATAGGTCAGGCTCAGTTGAACTAATGAATGATAGTAGCCACTGCATGTTTTGTTTTTGACTGTTCTCCTCTGAATGTGTGAGCTTTCTGTGCTCTGCGTTTACTGGTTTTTATTTTTGCTTTCTCTGCTGTCGCCAGCCACCAGCCACCATCACTAATGCTGTTTGCCATGGATGGCCAGGGCTCAGCATTTATCTCTGAGCTTTCTGGTCACTGGATTCTGTCTAGCAGAGATTCAAATGTCTTTTGATGATGTGGATCCTCAGGTTTTGTGGATAATAGTAAAGTTGTTTTATGCTGTTTGGCCTTGTTGGAAAGCTGGCTCTGGACTAGGTTCTGGCTTCCCATCCTCTAGACCCAAGCATATTTATTTATTTATAGGTTTCCTCCAGAATCTCTGTCCTATGTCAGGTGGGCCACCTGACCATGACAGAGAAAGGAGAGCAAAACAAGACAAAAGGATTTAAAGGAACTTATTTTTCAGTAACTGCTCTCAGCAATAACTACTCATGTCTTTGGTAAATGATTAGATGGAAAATGTGAAAGCTTAGCAAGTTCTGAGGGTCTAAGAAAGTATCTGGGGATGTGAAAACTTGTATTTTAAGATATGTAAAGGCAAACTGTAAAGGTATAAGAAAGTGATCTAAGGCAATGAGAAGTATTTCAGATTTCTCCTGTTTTGAGGGTTCAGAGTTTTAATCCTGATCAGTGGAATGCTGACAGCCTGATAAAGCACTGACTGCTATAATCAAAGTCAAGATTTTAACTTTCTGTAGGTTGTCTTCTAAGTATAGACTTACACGTTCTTCTCATTGTGCTAAGAACATCTCTGTCCAGTCTATATGTCCAGCTCTCTGGACAGAAGAAAAAAGTTGATGCCTTTAAACCCAAAGCTTCTGCTGTGACTCAAAGGCATGAAACCTCTTCACTGCTTTTTCTACAATGTGGATTTCAGTACAGCTTATAATCAGTGGTAATGCTAATCTATTTAAAACTTTTCTTGTAAACAACAAATCCACATAAGCTTCAGGGAATTGAGGGAGTCATAAGACTTGGGTCTGCCTCTCACAGGCCAACCAGACTCCAGATAAGTACAGCCTAAGTTTTCCCATCTGCCTATCCCTGAGGGTGGGATCTCTGTCCTCTGGTCTTGGGGTTCCCCCTCCCCCAACTACCAGGACGATGGGCCTGAGACTTCCAAATATATTATTTTCCCTTTACGTTCCTAAACTTTAACTTCTCTCCCTAGTCTGTATCTGTCTCAGCAGAGTTCTGCCCGGCTGGTGGACACCATCAGCTGTGGACCACAAATTCCTCCAATGGCTGTGAGCCCTGGGCCTGCTGAGAGCTAATATGAACCAGTCCAGCCATTGTGACTGGTCCCTGTCTTGTCAGCTGGGTCAGCGAACCGGATAAATGCCCAGTTGCCTGAATGCCCTCTTGGCCTTTGACTAGCATTCCAGCCTTCCTGAGCCCTGACAGTGACATCCTAGTTTCCGCAGGAAGTAGTTACAGAAGAGAGCATGTTGCCCCTTTGTTCTGCAACAGGCTGAAATGTCAGGTCAAAAGGAAACTCCCTGGCACAGGGAACAAAAGGGCTACCTGTCGTGCCTATTGGCATATCAGGAAAAGTACCTGTTCAAACCAAATTAGCCCAGGTAGATTATATAGCTGAAATAGTTCTACAATAGGACAGGGCACTCCACCTGCTTTTGCAGGACAAGGAGGCTATTGCATGGTTCTAAGAAAAATTTCTTGCTCCATGTAAACCCCTTGAAAACTGTTAGAGAAAGTCAGCTAGGATCAGATCTGCCATGGGTGAGGAAGGGCGGCCTTTGCCTCTTCCTCAGGGAAGAATGCTGCTTCTACGGCAACCGAAGAGGCATAGTAAAAGACAAGATCTGACAACTCCAGACGGGTCTCCAAAAATGTAAGCAGCAGCTCAGCGCCTCTGGCCAGCGGATCTCGGACAGTCTAGCATGGAGGTGGAGATTGTCCTTCTTAAAACCCCTCTCCTCCCGTTCCTCATCCTGCTACCTATCAGCTCCACAGGTAGCTGGAGAACTAGACCTGGGAAACAGGCAGCCTTTTGTTTTATACAAGGAGGAAACCGAGGCCCGGAGGAAAGAAACCTTCCTCAGAGTGCCTGCAGCTGTGTCTTGCCTCCAGATTTATTGATTGATTGCTCCGCTGGTACAGCCAACCAGAGGTGAGCAGCCCGACAGAACCTGGCTTATCTAGTGTAATGTCTGCGCGGCACAGAAGGCCTCTGTTCCAAAAGAGATCATTGTATTCCTGTTAGCGTTGTGAGGGAAGAGCCCAGCTTCTCTCCCCTGCTTCCGGAAGCACTTTCTCCAAGAGCGCAGGCCCACCTGTGCACTTTCATGCGGCTGTTTCACCCCACGGCCCAGCTGGACGGCTGAGACTGACACTGTGTTTCCCGCACACTCTAAAATGCTCTGTCAGGCGCATGAGCCCTGTTGCCACGTCCCAGCGTGGATGATGGCAGTTCGCACTGTTTACTGCGAAGGGCAGTGATCTAAGGATGTCAGCCTCAGTGTGGCTGCCAAAAAACACGCCCTACGCAGTACTGGATACAACAGTATTTTACACAAG
Organism: Pachyuromys duprasi; assembly: GCA_028658305.1. Taxonomy (NCBI): domain Eukaryota; kingdom Metazoa; phylum Chordata; class Mammalia; order Rodentia; family Muridae; genus Pachyuromys; species Pachyuromys duprasi. Next base: position 135,613,260 of record CM053766.1, on the reverse strand, counting down.
AATAGTCAGCTCTGCTCCCCCAGGGCGCTCTGTCTTGGACCAGTTCTGGGCAGTGAAGTACAGCAGGGTGCAGCCCCCTCTGCAGGGGTCCTTTCCGAGGCGGGCTTTGCAGAGCTTTGGCTCCAAGTGACATGCTCTTCATGCCAGCAGAGACTGTGATGACCCTGAATTATCTGGATATTAATTAGTGAGGTTCATGTGTTACCAACACATGCAGTTTCAGACTCTCAAGTACTTACGGTGGGTACGTCTCTGTCCTCTGGCTTAAGGACCTACTGGGTAATGCAATGGCCTAGAGACCTACTGTGTAACACAGCCTCTAGGTATGCACTGGGCTCAGAGCCAGGTCCAAATGTGTTTCATTTCCCTAGAAAGGACCTCAGTAGCATCCCCTCCCTGAGGGATTTGTTTCCACTTCACTTAAATGACATGAATCCATTCAGAATGCTTCAGACTCGAGGCAAAGAGCCTTGAATTTGGACTCCAGAGGATGCCCCAGCTGGATGAGTGCGGAGCTGATACTGAGAACTTTCAGACCCCCCTGGACGCTCGCTCTGGAGGTGAGCACAGCACACTGTGCAGAGAGGCAGTACTCTGGAAGTCACTTCACTCTAGACCCTGGGGGAGAGGGGTTCAAATCTCAACCTCGTCCTTTAAATGGCTTCTGTGTGGCTCTCATTGTCCAAATGATAGGTGATCAGTCCTATCACATAGGGGTGTGTGTTCACATAGGGCTTGAATTCAGACTGCTCACAGAGGCTGAGCTACATTATTTCTGGAGGAAACTAATTGCTTGCTGATGCAGAATGCTTGGGGAGAGGGAAAGCCCTGAAATGAGCTCTGGTGAGAGGCCGATGCAAGAGCTCCGGGTTTTTAAGGTCACAGCTGTTGTGACAAGATGCTTGAAAGGGACTCGGGCCAGTCATAGAGTGGACAGACCTCCAAGGAAGGGCTGGAAGACCTAGAAGGTCAGAGCCTGCAGAGGAAGAGAAAACAAGAACGGTGTGCTCAGAGGCTGTGTGTGTGCCTGGGTCACGTAAGGCAGACGCTGTTACTCGGAGGATCAAACTGGGACCAAGAGCTAGAAGTTCTAGGGGGAAGAGCTGAGAGGGTCTAGGATGGCAGACCCTCCTCAGTCAGGACCTCTGACGGAAACTCTTGTTAGCAGAGAGAATCAAATAGATTACAACAAGCAAGGCCACTCCCAGATCCAAGAGTCCATACCCCTAACATTTCTGTTGGTTTTGAGATGGGGATGACTGATAAGCATGGTAAGAACCAAACCACTTCTACTTTAAGATGGGACGCTCGCCAAGAACTTGATAAAGGCTGTCCTCACAGGTTTCCCAGCCTGCCTCCCGATGAAGTGCTCAGCGCCCTGACCCCGCTCAGGATCTCCCCATTTCTGGCAGAGCTGGGTAGCCCAGATCGGCACCATATGGGAAACTTGGTCATTTCTCAAGAATCCAGAGGAGGTCCTCAGACACTTTTGATATCTGCCGAGGTTGCCTGCAGAACTTCAGAAGGGCCATCCAGACATGGCCCTGGTGTGCCTGGGGTGCAGCTGCATCTGGACTTCATTGTCATGACCTAAGTCAGCCCCAGCGTTGGCTTTCTTATCTGCCCCAGACTACATGATCAAGAGATGCCGACAATGAGGCAATCACGGTTTATGAGGCCTGGATGGAACGGCCTTCTGCCATGACCTGTTTCCCATAAGCCATGGCTTACACCAGGTTCTCCCTTGCCCTTCCCCCACCAACTATCTGAACAAGAGGACAAACTAGTAATGGCCTCCATGTTGCTAGAGGGTCCCCTCAAGCCAATGCAAACTCAACTGGGGGAAGGTTAAGAGGGGGGAAAAAAAAAGAGTCTCAGCTGGGATGGAAGAGGGGCTATGCCGTAGAGCTGGGGAGGAATAAGAATGGATAAAGAGAATGCATTACTGGCACACAATGGAGTTTATTCTGTCATAAAGAACAAGACTGTAGACTATGGAACAAGACAAGCTGGTGTGATTGTAGGCCAAACGTGCCCAATCCAAAAAAGACAAAGAGTGTTTTCTTTAATACACAGAATCTAGATGTGCATGTGTGTGTGTGTGCTTGTGTGTCCTTGCAGGCGTGTGAATGGCATGAAAGCATGAGAGCAGAAGAAGGCCTGTTGCTGAGAAAGAAGAAAAGTGGGAGTTGAGCAAGAATGGGTTAATGGGGATGAAAATGAGCCAAGGAGGGGATGTGCCTGTGTGAAGATGTCCTAACAAAACCCGTTATTTTGTATGTGCATAAAAAATAACAACAACAACCGTTTCCTTCATGATAATAAACAGATGAAAGAAACAAGCAAGCTGGAGAAGAGTTTTGCATGTGGCTGCTGGACACCCAGCTGTGCTCAGTTCAGCCAAGTGTCTGAACTGAGCACGCTGGCCTGATTTCCCTAGGGGAGGCTGGACCCCTGGCTTTCCACATAAAGACTCTCAGTTTCAGAATACTAGCATGCCACTCCCTCCTCTGGGGGTCAGTGGCAGAGGAACAGCCTGCTGACCTTGCAGCAGAGCTGAGTTCCATCCTACCTTAGTGCAAGGGGCCCGTGCTTGGAGCTCAGCCCTGCTTTTAGGCCTCATATCCCCCTTCTGAGTTGACCTAGAATGTCCCAGGCCCCGACCAGCTCTAAAGGTCTAGAACCTTCTTGGAGAGAACTCAAAGGGGCTGGAGTTTGTAAATGTGGAGGTAGTTCCTGAGTTGGGGCAAAACAACTGTTTCCTGATTGGTTGCGCGTCTTTAGGTGCTGCCAACACTACAGAAAGAATCTACCAGGAGGAGGCTGTGTCAGTGGCTCAAGACTGCCGCAGGGAAGGCCCGGTAGTGGTGGATGCAGGCGGGGCTTGTGGCTTGGAAAACAGCAGGGCAGCCCGTCACACCAGTGGCCCGGCTTCTTGTCGAGAGTCTTACTGTCTACAGCCCTGGCGGCCCCGAGCTGCCTCTTCACCCCCAGAGTTGTGTCATTCCAATGGGCTTCTGTTTTCCAAATTGTTCTCTATTGTCAGAAAGACTTCAACTGCACATGTATGTAAGAGAACGTGTTAGTGTGTGAGTGTGCTTGTATGCATGGCTACATGTGCACTTGCATGTGAAGGTCACAAGGCAGCCTCAGATGCCATTCCTCAGATGCCATAGGTGTTTTTTTGTTTGTTTGTTTGTTTGTTTGTTTGTTTGTTTGTTTGAGGCAGAGGCTCTCATCAGCTGGAGCCTTCCCAAGGGGCTGGGCTGGCCATCAAGCCCCGGAGATATGCCCATTTCTGCCTCCCTGGAACTTGGATTACAAGTGACACACCAGCCTAGGGGGTAGATTCAAGTCATCACACTTGGAGTACAAGAGTCTTAGCAACTGAAGCTGTCTCCCCAGCCTGCTTGGTTTGTCTGTCTGTCTCTCTGTCTGAGACAGGCTCTCCCTGTGGAACCCACTCCGCCTGAACCTTGGGATCCCTCTGTTTCAGCTTCTCCAGTGCTGGCATTACAGGCCAGTGCCACCGCACTTGTTTTTGATGCCCGTGTTTCTTAATCAGCCACTAGTCCACAGGCATGATGGGTACAGTTAGCAAAAGTAAACGCAGTTGCACTTGAGATGTAGTACACTTAGAGCGTTGCCCAGCACCCCGTAAACGGAAACTAGTGGTGCATGCCTAGAACCCCAGCACTCAGGAGGTAGGGGCAGGAGGATCAGAAGTTGAAGGTCATCCTCGATACAAGACAACTTTGAGGCCATCCTGGGCTACGTGAAATCCTGTCTCAAAAAATCAAAGCAAAACCTGAAGCCCATGTTTATCTTGAGGCAGAAGGGATGACCAGTCCCCAAAAGAAGAAAGGGGGCTCACAGAATATACTGTGACGAGACAGATAAGAGTTCACAGGTAACTCAAACCTGGCCTGGGGGGAGGGGGACAGGGACAGCTCTTTTGAGGAAGTGAATCAAGCTCAGGTCCAAAGGGCAATTAGGGATTAGTCAGGACAAGAAAAGCCACCCTAGAAGAGCAAGCCTGGCTCAGGAGGGTGCAGAGCTAACTCAAAGGTACTCTGGTCTCACGTGGTGGGAGAAAGCCATGCAAGGCATGACCTGTAAGGTTTGGGGAAAGCGGGCCCTGCAGAAGTTGGGGTTCAATGCCTGGCCCCTGGAGAGTGCCATGAAGATGAATCTGCCTCCAATCTCTGTGAGTCCATGGGTGCCATAACAGCTCCCTAGGAGGTAGGCAGCCTCTGAGGTGGCCCTGTGAACCCCACTTATTTTGTTTTTTGAGACAGGGTTTCCCTGTGTAGCCTTGACTGTACTGAACCAGGCTGGCTTCGAACTCACAGTGATCCACTTGCCTCTGCCTCTCTGAGTAGCTTTGGCTGTCCTGAATTCGCCTTGTAGGCCAGGCTGGCCTTGAACTCACAGAGATCCACCTGTCTCTACCTCCCAGAGTGCTGAGATTACAGGCATGTGCCACGACCCCTGGCTGTTTTCATGCCATTTTATCATTGTCTCCTCCTGAGCATCGGTTCACTTGTTGACTGGAATCTAACCAACTAGAGGCATGGCATGGCAAGGTCAACGTTGCGATGACGAGTGACAGGCTTGGAAGCGATTTCGGAGGCCTGTCAGCAGCTAGTGAGGAAATGTGGAACCTGATCTTGCCCCAGGCAAGCCTTGAGGTTAATGCCTTGATTGTAGCCTCTCAGAACTCTGGTGAGTCAGAATCAGTCACCTAAGCTGTGTTCCAATCCGACCCTCAGAAACAGACTTAGTTCACGGTTCTGGCTGCTATATTCTGGGTGACTGATTATGCTCTAATAGAAGACCATGGCAGCTCGTCCCCCTTGGGCTGTGCCTGGCTCCGCTGGCTGGGGATGGAAGGGGCAGCCCTGGGGCCTGCAGTTGGAAGGGAGGCAGCAAGGAGGTATTCAGAGGCTAGAAACATTTGGTACTGCTGCCAGCCACTCCCAGCCCTCCCTGGCTCAGAGGAGGGGCTCTTGTTGGGGAAAGGGACATTCTGAAAGCTGACATTTATTAGTGGCCTCACCGCCCTCCATCTGTCAATGATGGGCCAGCTGTGAGCAGAGCCAGGGAAGCTGCCTGGCCCAGGTCCCCAGTAGGCGTCAGCTCCAGCCCAAGGTCTGCTGTGTCAAGAGTCAGGAGAGGGACTTCAGAGCTACCTCTGGTGCCAAGGGCATCAGAGAAAGAAGCCTCTGGGATGGGGAATGCGTACCCTGGCGATCTCTACCAGTTCTCCTAATAACCTTGGGGAAGCAGGCACAGCCGCAACCCATTTTGCAAGGGAGAAGATGGGCCATGGGTCTCGCGGCTGCAAAGTTCACGGCTGTCTGTCAGTCTGGAGTAGTTCAGCCTCCTCAGACCCTCCCTAGTGAGGATTGGTGCTTTGGCGGTTTAGGGGAGGAAGCTACTTTGGGATAAGATGGGAGAGCTGTGGAGACGGGAATCCTCACCCACACCTGCTCTTATGAGATCAACTGGGTCATGCTACGTCATGGAAAGTTCCATTTGAAACAGCTACAGAACCCCAAACCAAAGCAGACAGCATGGCGTTTTCAGACATGTGGGCTGATCTGAGAATGTTCCAAGTCTCAGGTCTCTGTGTACTGTGTGACCTGGGAGCTAACAGCAGTTCCCAGCTCCTGGGATTTATGATGGTGGGGACTCCAGGAAGTCAGACATGAAAAGCTCCGAGCACAGAGCAATGCACGGGGCCAGCCCTGGGAATGGCGCTGCTGTTTGCAAACCTCTGTGAAGGGGTGTGCCGGGGAGAGCTTTACTCTTTACACAGGAGCAGCTGTGACAGAGACTTCCCTGTAGTTTACACTTGTGGAGCTGTCTCGGGCCCATCGCCCACCTCCGGCCTCCCACCTCCAACCCCGCACACACTCAAGCTAGGAAGCAGATCTGGCATGGTGGGGGTCGGTGGAGGGAGGACCGCCGGTAGCACACACACGAGCTAGGAAACAGGCCTAGCAGATGGGGGTGGGGAGGAGGGAGGAGGAATGATCTGGGGGTGTTTCCCCTGTAACCCAAACCCCATTAGACAGGCATGATGGAGGATCGCTGCCGCCACTTCCCGGAACCTGGAATTCACAGATTCAGCTAGACTTCTTGCCAGAAAACTTTGGGGATCCTCCTTATTCTCTCTCCCCAACACTGGGATTACATGCCTGTGCGCTCGGGTCTGGCTCTTTACTTGGGTGCTGAGTACTGAACTTGGTCCATCCCTTGATTCAGCCGGGCCACATCTACAGTCCTTACCTGTTCTAATTTCCCTCCCAGCACTTATTGCCTGATGTTGCCCGCAATCCACGACAGCACTGCAACCACATTAAGCCACCGAAGGTGAAAATGTTCCCGACCATCCCTGTGGTAGTTTGAATGAGAATGCTCCCCATATCTTTGGATGCCTGGGTCCCCAGTGGGCGGAACTGTTTTGGGAAGAATTAAGAAGTGTGCGGAGACTGGCATGCCTTTTCTGGTTAGCTCTGCCTCATGCTTGTGGATCAGGACATCAGCGCTCAGCTCCAGCTCCAGCACCATGCCTGCCTGCTGCCGTGCTGCCTGCCGTGACAGTCACAGACTCTAGCCTTCTGGAACTGCGGGCCCCAGGTTCAATACTTTCCTTTCAGAAGTTGCCTTGGTCATTACATTTTATCACAGCAATAAAAAGTAACTAAGATGATTCTCAACCCAGGGAAGCTTAGTGGGGTTCACTGTCTTCCTTTGTGATGGTGTGATTGATTTCGAGCTGTGACCTCCCTATCACTGCCCAGGATCCCAGGAAAAAGTTCCATCTCAAATCGCTAGTCCACAAAATAACAAATTTCAAAGTCCAAAGTAGAGTCTATTGAATGAGTTTTGTTTTCACGCCATCACAAGGCTGGAAAATTCCACCATGGGTGGGAGACTGAATACATGTGTTTTCCTCACTGAGAGTACAAATTCACTCATGCCTGCTCGGTGCCCAGTCCTTCCCTTCTTAGACCATTGTGACATGGTAGGTACTCAAGCAAGCTGCAAGGTGAAGCATTTGTGTGGAGCAAGCAAGGTGAACCCAGTGGAGACAGATGAGCTGGTGGATGTGGATTTGGGAACTAACTTAGAAGTTGGTCTTCCCCCAAGCAGGCCCTCAGCACTTCTTCAGAAACCCTGGGAGGTAGTCTTTGCTGGCCTTTGGCTCCTCTCAGAATCCGCCTAATCTCCCCGATGCTGCCAGTAAAATGAGCCATGGCTTATGGTTCCGGGAAGTGGTGGCAGCGATCCTCCATCATGCCTGTCTAATGGGGTTTGGGTTACAGGGGAAACACCCCCAGATCATTCCTCCTCCCTCCTCCCCACCCCCATCTGCTAGGCCTGTTTCCTAGCTCGTGTGTGTGCTATCGGTGGTCCTCCTTCCACCGACCCCCACCATGCCAGATCTGCTTCCTAGCTTGAGTGTGTGCGGGGTTGGAGGTGGGAGGCTGGAGGTGGGCGATGGGCCCGAGACAGCTCCACAAGTGCAAACTACAGGGAAGTCTCTGTCACAGCTGCTCCTGTGTAAAGAGTAAAGCTCTCCCCGGCACACCCCTTCACAGAGGTTTGCAAACAGCAGCGCCATTCCCAGCGCCGGCCCCGTGCATTGCTCTGTGCTCGGAGCTTTTCATGTCTGACTTCCTGGAGTCCCCACCATCATAAATCCCAGGAGCTGGGAACTGCTGTTAGCTCCCAGGTCACACAGTACACAGAGACCTGAGACTTGGAACATTCTCAGATCAGCCCACATGTCTGAAAGTGCCATACTGCCTGCTTTGGTTTGGGGTTCAAATAGAACTTTCCATGACATGGCATGGCCCAGTTGATCTCATAAGAGCAGGTGGTGTGGGTGAGGATTCCCGTCTCCGCAGCTCTCCCATCTTATCCCAATTGCTAAAGCACTAAAGTGACGGTGCATGTGTCATTCTAGTGTTTAGAGGAGAGTTCCAGGGCTGGTTAGCACACAAAAGTTCCAGCTAGACAAGTTAAGAAAGTGGTATCAGACCAAGGGGGTAGTGAGCTTTCACGTGTCCTGTCATTGGGGATCAGGAGGAAGAAGAGGAGGGCAGGGTGAAAGAGACCAAGAAAAAGCGGCCAGTGAGCTCCAGGGGGAACCAGCGGAGTGCTGAGCCCTGGCAGCCAAAGGAGGGAACTATTTCGAGAAAGAATACGGCCAGTCAAATACTGCAGGCAGGATTCACCTTAGCGAGGGTAGAAAGCGGTGGACCTTAGGGAAGCCATGTGACTTTATTTCTTTCACCGCCAGGATATAAGGCTGGACCATGTCTCTTCCTTTAGCTAATGAAGCGTGCACGGAGGCTGCATGAGTGCCATGCGTACGGCAGTTTATAGGGTCGGGGAGGTCGCTCTGACAATAAAAGTGCTCGCTGAACAAGTCTGAAGAGTTGAGACCCCGCATGCTCACGCAAAAGCCAAGCACGGCAGCGTGTGTCTGTAACCCCAGCGCAGGGGGGTGAAGATAGACGGGAGGCACCTGAGGACCTGCTTGCCAGCACTCGAGCTGGAATGCCAAGGTCTAGGCTCCGTGAGAGAGATGATGGGGGTGCAGCGTGCATCCTGCTGGTAAACCTTCATGTGCTGGTTGAGCACACGGAGAAGCTATTTCTGGAAATGGGGTTGAGATTAGCAAAGAACACCTGTTGGTGTGCCCAAGAGGGCACTTCCAGAGAGGGGGCGAGAGCCGCCCTGAACATGGCTGTCATCATGTGATAGTTGCAAAGTACAGACAAGCAGAAAGCCCAATGGCACAGCTATTGCTGCTCTCTGTTTCCTGGACGACTAGAGGAAATCTCACCACAGTGCTCACCAAAATGGACCAAAAACCTCTGATGCCATGAACCATCATGAGCTCCTTTCTTTAATGTTGTTCCAGTCAGATAATTTCTCATAGCAATGAAATGTTTCGGTAACACATGCATTTTAAATGATTATTAGTTATGAGATGTAGGTCTCCCCTGCCTGAGTTAGTAATCCTTGACGGTCTCTACCCACCCTGGAGGCAAGGCCCACCTCCTTAAAGCAACTGGCCAATCACACTGGAAATCAGTTGTTTTCCTCATTTGATCATTTTGTGTTCACTTAAAAAAAAAAAAAAGGGTATTTCCACAGTGAATGAATCAGGTCTGGCTTGTTCCATGAGGAGCTCATCTCTTGAAGGGAGGTTGATGGGAGAAAATGGACATTTAGAGCGAATCCTCCACACATTTTTAAAGATACCATTCATAGCTAGCTGGGCAGTGGTGGCACTCACCTTTAATCCCAGCACTTGGAGGCAAAGGCAGGCTGGATCTCTGAGTTTGAAGCCAGTATGTTCTACAGAGCGTGTTCTAGGACAGTCAAGGCTACACAGAGAAACCCTGTCTCAAAAATAAAAATTAAAATAATAAATAAATTAAGTAAATAAAAATAAAGATGCCATTGTTGTTATTGTTTGAGTGTGAACTATCCCCTGCAAGCTCATGAACTTGAACATTTGGTTCTTAGCTTATGGTGCTGTCTTGTCAGGAGACTGTAGACCTTTCATGGAGGCTCATGGGTTATCTCCTTACCTGGTTTTAGCCTGAACACACTTCTTCCCATCCCACTCCTGATCTGCTGAGGTTTGAGCGAACAGTCTCTTGCTCTCATTGCCATGGACCCAGCCACTTCAAAGGGCTGCCATAGCTTTTCTGCTGAGGTGGACTGTGCCCTCTCAAACCGTGAGCCAAAACAAATACTTCCCCTTTAAACTGCTACAGATAGCAAAGGTGAGAACAGTAATTAATATGGATGTCTGTTGCATGCTGGTCCTGATGGTGCTCTCTGGGTACTCAGAAGGCAAAAAGATACTGTCTTCTGTCTCCAAAAGTTCATGTTAAAGTAGCAGAGGCAAGGTGAGTCCTTAAATCATGTGAACTGTAATAAATGTCATCACCCCCGGGGTGCCCTTTAAATTATTGCCTCATGAGTGCTGAGCAAGAAGTTCAGAGGACAGATGTGTGTTCCTGACTGGAGTCTATTGAGGAAGGCCTTGTAAGGGCCTTTGAGCTGGGTCTTGGAAATCAACAACTTTTGATTCTTCAGAGAAACAGAAGCAGGTAGCATTGGCTTAGGTAAGACAACAGCCTGAACAAAAACACGAGTACCTTCTTAATTTAAGATTTTAGTTTTTAATTATGTGTGTATTTGTGTGCCTGAGTATAGATATGTACGAGTGCATTGCCCATGGAGGCCAGAGGCATCCGATCCATCTGGAGCTAGATTTTCTAGTGGTTAGAAGCCCCCTGATGTGGGTGCTAGGAACGGAACTAGGAACTTGGGTCTCCTGCAAGAGCAGTCTGCACCCTTGGCTGCTGAGCCATCTCCTCATCCCATATCTTTCTATTTTAAAATGCTCTACTGAAATGATGCAATTTATGAACCACAACACTCACCCCCTGAAAGTGTGGACTCTAGTGTTTTCAAGTCATCTTTAAGTTTACAGGATTTTCATCATCCCCAAAGAAAGCAGTCATTAGCAGTCCCTCTCTGCCCTCACCCCAGGCACCTACGACTAAACTACTTTGTGTCTATTGGTCTGTTTGGGGATGTTTCACATACAGTGTGTGGTCTGTTACAAGCATCTTTTTCCAGGTAGGAAGATGTTTTCAAACCATATCCATGCTGTGCACACATCACTACTTCCTTTCTTTTCACGGAAAGATAATATTCCACTGTGTAGCTAGTCCCCATTCGACCCTTATCAGTACGTGCAAGTTTGGCTTGTGTCTGCTCTTTGTCTGCTGTGAGTGTTCACGTACAACTTTTGTGTGAATGTGTTCTTCACTTTCTGGTTTCATCCAGAGGGTCAAATGTTTGCTCTGTGCTTCTTAGCCTTTTGTGCTATGGAATTGTTTCCCCAAACAGCTTCACCACAGAGTATCTCTGCAGAGCTGTGAGAGCGTTCCAGGCTTTCCACATCCTGCCCTCGCCTGTCATCATCTACCTTAGGGTCACAGCCTCCATGTGGGTGTATTGATGTATCTCCTTGTGGTTTGGGAGTAAAAACTTCCCAGTGATGCTAAGTGTCTTTCCATGTGCTCAGTAAGCCCTTTATATAGAGCCCTCCTTCCCTCTCCCCTGACCTCTTGTATGTGTGTGCATGTGCATGTGTGTGTGTGTGTGTGTGTGTGTGTGTATTTTCTGCAATGTAAGACTTCAATAGTATTTGAAGAGGCTGGTAAAAGCAATCAATTCCAGCAGGGCATGGTGGTTCACACCTTTAATCCCAGCACTTGGGAGGCAGGGACAGGTGAATCTCTGAGTTCAAGGCCAGCCTGGGCTACTACAGAGGAACCCTGTCTCAAACAAGACAAAACAAAATAAAACAGAACAGTTGATTCCTCCTCTGGGTCATCATGAGGGCTGATGGTAAATGCCCGCGCAGCGACTCCATTTGGGTCCCAGCCACTTAAAGCCAGCGCATGACTACTGTTTTGTGATTATTGTTACAATTTAGCTCTGGGCCTGGGGAAATGGCCCAGAGAGCACTTCATGCTCTCACAGAGGACCTGAGTTCGGTTCTCAACACCCTTATCAGGTGGTTCACAATCACCTGTGACTTCAGTTATAGAGGTCTGACAGACATCTTCTTCTGGCCTCCACAGACACGTGCATGTGTGTGGAGCCCATATACACACTTAGGCACACGTGTATACACATAAAATGAATAAATCTTTTTTAAAGTTATATTTAAAAAATAACCCAGCGCTGACCATTATTTGGCGGTGATTCACTTTGTGGGGATTCACTTCCTCTCGCCTCTCCCCTTTCCCTGAGCCCCGATCACCAGGGGTCTCAGTAACAGACTTCAGCAGCATGAAGCTTAAGGGTCCCTTCCCCCCACCACCAAAGAAGTGGGCCAAGGAAAGAGGAAAAAGAAAGCAAGGCGAGGATTCTCTGTGATGGATGAGAGACAAATTTCTGGAGCTGTTAAGATTTGGCACTGCCCAGCGTTGGGTGTGGGCAGTTTGTCAGGCATGAGCAGGGCTAGCCAGGCCTGGGGAAGAATGGAGGGGGAGTTGGCAAAGAAAATTCTTCAGGGGGCACGGGGCCTGGGGCCTGGTGGTGCCTGGTAGGGCTTGGGCTGCCAGGGCTCCTCTTCAGCCAGCCCTGCAGGGCAGGACCACTGCAGCTAAGGAAAACACCGAGACCAGGCTCCCTCCTCCGTCCCCACCATGGACCCTATACAATTTCTTCTTCCCGGCTTTGCCCCAAACCTTCCAGCCTGCCTCCTCTCCTCTGCTGTGTCCACCATGGAAGGCTTCTCTGCCAGCTCCCCAAGCGTCACTTGGCAGCTGTCCCTCCCAGGTCTCCCTACTTCTGTCCTGGCCCAACACACCCTCGCTGGACACAGCCTTCCAGAGCAAAAAGATTGGCTGTCACTGTTGCCAACCCTCAGCCCTCCAGGGGGCACCAGTCATGACACCACAACTGTTCCCTGCCCTGAGGGGAGTCTTCAGTGATACTGCAGGGCAGCATTCCCATTGGGGTTGACAGAAACAGCAGAAATCAGCAGTGTGGGGGACCCCAGGTCTGTAATCCCAGTAGTTGGAGGGTGAGGCAGGAGAATTACTGAGAAGTTGAGTCCTGGGCTACATACTGAGTGAAACCATCTCAAAAGGAGGGGTGGAGAAATGGTTTAGAGGGAAAAGTACTTGCCTAGTGGCTGTGAGGGACTGGATTTCGTAGCCCCTCATGTAAAAGCCAGATGGGCCTGGTGGCCGCCTAGAACCCCGGCACTGAGGAGGCAGGAAGAAGGGGGTTCCAGAGCAAACTGGCCAGCTAACCTAGCAGGGATTGGTAAGCTCCAGGCTCAAGGGGTGCCCGCGCCCCAACAAATTAAGTGGAGGTTGATGGAGGAAGACACCCAACATCAACTTTAGCCCCCTCCCCCAGATACCGGCACATGCACATGAGCAACATGCAAACGCACGCACAAAGGCAAGCGTGGGGAAACAGCTTAGTTGACAGAGAGCCTGCACGCGCACGAAGCCCTGGATTGCATCCCCAGCACTGCCTGCATGCTAGGTTGCTGGAGGCAGGAAGATGAGAAGTTTGGGGTCGTCCTCTACTCAGAGCAGCCTGAGGCCAGCCTGAGATACATGAGACCCTGCTTTAATGAAGACTTTTCGGTTACTGTGATAAAACACGACAAAAGCAACTTAAGAGCAAAGGCTTTATTTCTGCTTACAGCTCCAGAGGGATACAGCCCACCAGCGAGGGGAAGGCATGGCGACAGGACCAGGGTGCAGGCTGGTTGTTAGGGAAGAGCGGCGGCCGGTTCATAAATCACGCCACGGGACAGGTTCTACGTGGGAGGTTTTATTAGGGGAAGAGGGGGGGGGTCGCGGAGACTGTCCCTGGGTGAGGTGAGAGGGAGGAGGGAGAGGGAAGAGGGAGAGGGACGGAAAGGGGTGAGTCCTGTAGAAGCTGACCCAGCGCATGCGCAGAACAGGTGGTCCGCAGGTGGTCTGGAGGCGGCCTCACTGATGTCTGATCTCCCTCTTCTCAGGGCTCCTGGGGGCTGGCTGTAGAGATACTTGTTTACGGATCCCAACACTGGTCACGTTGCATCTCAGGAAACAGTGAGTTGACAGTGGGCCTCGGCTCTCGCCTCCACTGACACTCCTCCTCCTAAAGGTTCCACAGCCTTCCCCGCCTGCACCACCAGCTGGAACCAAGAGTTCAGACATGTGGGTCTGTGGGGGACATTTTATATTCAACCCCCTCCCCGGGTGCGGGGAGGAAGGAGGACGGGGAGAAGCAAATATTCCGTACACAGTTATCAGTGTGTTTTCACAAACATCCCAGCACGCTAACCAGCACCCAGAACACCGCCTGCCTCCCGGACGCTCTCTGTCCCAAGTTCCCCTTCTGAGCTGTTGCCCAGCCCTTAAAGCCATGCCGACTTCCATCATCTTGGATCAGCTGTGCCTGCGTGGGAGCGTCCAGTGAGTGAACCCATCCCATCTGTGCTCACTGGCAGGTGGGATGCAGCCTGCTGGCCCACAGTGCCGTGTTGGTCATTTCTCCTCCCTGTGGCATTACCCGCGTGACTGGCCACCGATTCCATATCTACGCTGTGAGCACTGAAGCCGACAGTGTTTTCAGCTTTGGACTATCTGGGGAGAAAGGTACCTTGAGAATTCTTGCTTGTGGCTTTTGGTGGACATGTGGGCTCCCATCTGGCTGCTCGAAGTCCAGCAGGGCTTCCTGGCACTCACAGAAAGATGAGCGTGCCTCTAAGCTTCTGCCTAATGTCTCCAGGATGATGTGCCAACTCTCCCAATCCCCAGCCAGCTCTGCATCGCATCTTCGATGTGTGTGTTACAAATTACAGATACACTGACTGCTATTTAGACTTCGCTGTGCTGTCACAATGATCTCACACGACTCTCTTTTCCACTTGTTAAACCACATTAAAAAAAAAATTAATAATGACAGGCAGTGGTGGCCCACACAGACCTCGGAGTTCAAGGCCAGTCTGGTCTACGAAGTGAGTTCCAGGACAGCCAGGGCTACACAGAGAAACCCTGTTTTGAAACACCAAGAAATAAGAATACATTAATTATTAAAAAAAACACAGAAGAGCAGGGTGTGGTGGGGAAAAAGTGTGACTTTAGCACTTAGGAGGTAGAAGTAAGAGGGCAAGAGTCCACAGGCAGCGGCATCCTTGGGCTAAGTAATGAGTTCAAAACCAGCCTGGGCTACAGGAGACCATGTGCCAAAACAAACAACCCCAAACCCCCAATCCCATACCAGACCCACGGGAGCTACTTGAGCCTTTGTTGTGATGTGGGTTTTGGCCCAGCCATAGGCTGCTGAGGGGCCAGAGCATCTCTGAGGGAGATGTCCAGCTGGTTGTGCCATAAGTACATTGTGTAAAAGGCAGTGAGGCCTTTACAGGGGGCACTCAGGGTTGGGGGTGTGCAAGTGGAGGCCAGAGTGATTTCTAGGATCCTTCCTCAGTCACTTCTCCTCTTTATTTTTTGAGACAGGGGTCTAATGGAATTGGGAGCTTGATGTTTCATCTGTACTGCTGGCTGGGGAGCTCAGCGGATCCTCCTGTCTCAGCATCCCCAACCCTGAGGCTATAAGCATGTGCTGACACTGTCAGTTCTCTCTCTGTATACTGCCCCCCCGCCCCCAATTGTGGATTCTGGGTCCTCACGCTTGTGCCGCAAAGCACTTTCCCTATTGAGCCCTCTCTCCAGCCCGTAATATACATTTTAACGATAAAATTTCAAACTTCTGTTAGGACTCATTGTAAGTGGACAAGTGTATATTTTTTTCTAATTTCTTCCTCTGGGGAGGCAACGGCAGCTTTACTCTTTTATTTTGACAGATCAGATTTAAGAAGAATACAAAAGGAGAATGATGGATATCCATTCGGACACAAAAGTAAATATTTATTAAGACTGTGGAAAAGAAACCGCAGCAAATTGTTGGAGACTTCTAAGCTGCGGATTCCTTTCTTCTCAAGTTGCTGAGGTCGTTTCCCAGAAACGCTTTCTATCGTATGCTTCCTGCCTGGAACACAGCGCAGCTCCCAACGCTGGGCCCACGCCGATGTACGTCCCAGCCGAGGTAACCTTTGCCTCCTAGAAAATGGACTCTCCCACCCTGCTTCCGACCCAGCTCACAGGCTACCCCCACCT
The DNA here is from genome assembly GCA_028658305.1 of Pachyuromys duprasi. Lineage (NCBI taxonomy): Eukaryota > Metazoa > Chordata > Mammalia > Rodentia > Muridae > Pachyuromys > Pachyuromys duprasi. The sequence continues at coordinate 135,597,514 of CM053766.1, read as the reverse complement.
CCTGCAGCCCCACCAGCACACTCCCTGCCTGATTCCCCTCAGGCTCCAGACTCCACAGAAGCTCCCCTGCCTGAGTCCACGCTGTGTATGTAAGTCCATTACATTGGTTGACTGTCATGTGCTGTTTGGATTCACTGGAAAACTGCCTCTGGAGGTGAGGTTCACCCTCCCCACCTCCATTTCAGACCCAAATACGGGTGTCTCAAAATGTCCTCTGAGGTGGTGCATACCTTTAATCCCAGCACGTAGGAGGCAGAGGCAGGCAGATCTCTGAGTTCAAGACCAGCCTGGTCTACAGAGTGAGTTCCGGAACAGCCAAGGCTGCACAGAGAAATCCTGTCTCAGAAACAAAACAAAACAAACAAACAAACAAAAGTCCTTTAGGGCTAGTTGTCTGGGGATGGGATGGCCTCCCTCTCTGTGACAGGGAGTGAAGGGAAACAGCAAAGCAGCTGGAGAGTAAAAACATTGTGTCCTTAAAAACAGCTACAAAGTAGCCATTCCCAGCAGACACTGCTATGTTTGTCCCAAAATAGAAAAGCTTAGCTGGTAATCCATCCTAGCTTGGACTCTCCTGGATGGTGTAACCATCAGTGTTGTGGGTTGTTGTCATTTTTGTTTGTTTGTTTTATTTTGTTTATGTTTTCTGGGACAGAGTTTCTCTGTGTAGGCCTGGCTGTCCTGGCCATCTTGGAACTCACTCTGTAGACCAGGCTGGATTTGAACTCAGAGCTCCTCCTGTCTCTGCCTCCCCAGTGCTGGGATTAAAGGTTTATGCCACCACCAACTGGCTCTGCTAGATGTTCTGAACACCTACTTGGTCTTTCTCACTCTCACTTTGGCTTGCTATCTATGTAATAAATTTACTCATTCAAAACAAAAAATCTGACTGTCATAGATCATTCTCAGAACCACAGAAAACAGTGTGACAGGTGGTGACAGCATGGGAAGTTGGGAACGGTGCCGGCTGCTGTGGTCCTGGGCTTGTGCAGTAAGCTCTTGGGCCCCTCTTTGGTCTGCTCTGCTCAGGGTGGGGATGTCAGGACCCAGGGACCTCCTATATGCAAGGCACTTAAAGGAAGCTTGGCTCTTGGACCAACTGGCCAGTGGCCTCTTGGGATCCACCTGCCTCTACTTCCAATGTTGGGGTTACACAGGTGCTGGGGGTTCAAACTCAGGTCTTCATGCCTACAGAGTGAAAGCTCTTACCCACCGAGCCACTTTCCCAGCCTCAACTTAGATCTTAGAGTTGATACTATATCCCTGTTTTCCTCAGCCCGTTTCTAGGCTCATCTTGTTTCTTCCTGGAGTTTGATCATACCATCTATAGGACAGTCTTGCCAGGGTGACCTTGTGTCCCTAAAGCCTAGTATAGCGCCTGGTCCATGTTGACTAGATTCACATCCAGATGCCTTCGAGCTATAGCTCCCAAGCTGCTCTAAGCCACTGCCCCTTCTTGGGTGGGCTCAGAAGCCCCTTCTATAATCCCCGCTGTGGGAGCTGATTAAATAAACGAGCCGTCCCCTCCACCTACTCCGCTCCCGCCTTTGCCGTTCTTGCAGCCAGAGTTCCTGCCGGCCTCGGAGTCCTTGGCCCTCTGTGGTTTGTGAGGCCCCTTCCTTCTGTAATCTCAGTCCAAGGTTGGGTAACAGCAGTGTCCAGGTGCTCCATTCTAACAGAGGCCCGAAGAGAGCAAGTCACTTCCTCACAGTCACACAGCAAGAGAGTGCGAGAGACCGGAACTCCTTGGCGGAGCCACCTCACACCAGGTCCCAGGGTCACTGCTGTCCCGTCTAGAGAACTCTGCTGGCCGTGCGGGGCTGCTCTTCCAAGAAGAGTGGACACAGGGTGGGCTCAGTTTTTGTCCTTATTCTTTGCTGTGAGCATGCCTTGCTCTCACCCATGCCTCATTTTCCCTTCCTTAAGAAGAGCAATCTTAGCAAATGAAGGCAATTTACTGCTCCGGCTGACCTAACCGGCATTTTCCCTTGGTCTGTCTGCCTGTTTGCCTGCCTGCCTGTCTGCCTGCCTGTCTGCTCCTGAACAACTCTAGAGAAGTTGATGAAGAGCTGACAGTGCCGGACTCTCTTGCCTCTGGTTGTCTTCACCTTCTTTTTCAGAGACAAGGCCTGACCGTGTAGCACAGGCCTCAAACTCACTTCCTGCCACAGCCTCAGTGCTGGGATTACAGGCATGTACTATGATGCTCAATACTTCTCCCCTAGGGCATCAGCTGAGGACCGTGTCTAGAGAAAGCTCTTTGGCCATTTGTGAAGTGTGTAGATTAAGTGTGGCCTGCAGATAGCCAGAGTGGAGGTGGTGGGAATGATTAGGGGTTTACCCAGGCCTCAGGAGCCCTCTGACTTTACCCAGCAGGCAGGGGTACATGCAATCATGGGCAACTGTCCTAAGGAAAAAAAAAAGGTAACATGCTACCAAACTAACGGCACTGCCTCCTCTCTGGGAATGCCCAGGCAGAACAGCTCTGAGCTCAGCCTCCTCCCTCCCCATGCTCATATTAATTATTTAGACGGCTTTTTTGAGATAGAATTCACAGGCTGAGCAAGTGTCCCATTTAATGTACACAGCTCAGCGACCTCCAGTCCAGACAACCGCATCCATCACTGCCACTTGCAGCATTTCCCTTATCCCCATTAGTTCCGAGCCCCCGTCCCTCCATCCCCGAAGGCCCAGGCAGCCACCTGTCCTCGTCCTCTCTAGGAGTGGGACCATGCTTTCTGATAGCTTTTGATTGTTTTCCTTCACTTGGCGTATTTTCATCCTTACCTCATTCCTTTTTGTTGCCAACTAATATTCCATGATATACATCACACCTTATTTGCCTGTTAAGTTAATGGACAGTTGGGTTGCTTCCACTCTTTCCCTACTATGAGCAATGGCACTGTGGATGCCCTTGAACTGTCTGTGTTCACACATGCTCTCATTTCTCTTGGATAAATACCTACAGTGGAATTTCTGGGTCATAGGGCAGCTCCCGTACTTATCAGTCTGCTCTCCTGAGCCTGACTTTCTCAGACCCTGAGGCTGGTGGGGAAACAATGTGTGGGTAAGCTCAGGGCTTCCAGTTGCCAGGGTCCCGGAAAGAAGCCCACCCCTTCTTTGCCCTCCCCGTATCCTCCACAGTCCTCTCTTTAGGCCATTTTCCCAACTCCTCTCTGATTGCGGCAGCTTGGGTGAGTCTGACCTGTGGCTCTTGCTGGTGGCTGCGGACTCACGCAAACCCCTACCAAGCGGTGTTTGTGTCTGCAAATTTTCTCAACATTCACTGAGACTCTGACCCTGCTCTCCAAGGCTAGACCTGCTGTCCTGTGGGCACAGCTTCTCATCTCAATGGGCTGTCCCTTTTCCTTCTTGACACAGAGCCCACGGGCTGCGTGGGGCTCCTGGTCCCTGTGAACCTGCTCAGGCCTGTGCTCAGGAGGAAACAGTGATGCTAAATAACACCCCTAGCCTGACTGTTCACAATAGCAGCTTGCACAACTTGTCTTTTCTTCCCTTCTAAAGCGGCTTTTCCCTTTCTTTGCCCCCTCCCCCCCAGAGAAAACATACCTTTTGGAGCCTAATAATTAACTGTAGAATAAACTTTTGCCAGGAAAGGAACCACAAAGACTCAAGCCACATATTTCTCTAATCAGTAACTTTTCTTAGACCTGACAGACCCGGAGTGCCCAGTGGCCTGCAGATAAGAGCAGCTTATGAGAAATGCCGACCCCCCGCCCCCTACCCTGGCTGATCCGCTCTCTGTTCAGGCCTGCAGCCCAGACACAGTGGTCTTGTGTGGAGACACTTCCATCTTCCTTGGCTGGCTGGTTTTCTGAACAAATGTTTTCTTTGTCCCAGCCACGTATCCTCTAGTTGCTGGCTTTTTTGACTGGGTTCCACCAGCCCCGAGGTAACCGTGCTGGAGGAGGCACTGGCCTGGCCCCACCCCAACCTCCCTCTTGGACTACATCAGCCTTCTGTCATTCGAGGCTTGGCTGGAGGCTGAGGGGTGAGCTGGCAGACATCCTAGGCAAACAAGAGCAGCTGGAAAGGAAAGAGGCCTTTAGAGTGGGAAGATGAACCTGACCCCCTATTCCATGAGGGCTGCCAGGCATGTACGAAGGCCTGCATCCCAGAAGTCCCAGCTCCTGGTAAGCAGGGAGAATGCTGGGAGGAACAGGGCTTTCTCCACACAGTGCTCTGTGCTAGGCATAGCTGCCTGTAGAAACCAAAGCTCAGTTTTGCAACCTGGCAGCTGTGTGACTTGGGGCAAATTGCTTAACCTCTCTGACCCTCCATTCCTTTTACAAATAGGTGAAATGGCACAGCCTCCAGGGTTTATAAAATCCCAGAGGAAGGTATGGGAACATGCCGCATAAACATGTTTGAGACATTCTGCCTTGCTACTGAAGACCCACAAGAGGAACCGACATGTGTCTGTCTTGTGCAAATAGCTCTGTTTCTCTAGGCTTGTACCTAAACTTTGTATTCTAAATAGGTGATGGACTACTCTGTGTGTGTGTGTGTGTGTGTGTGCGTGCACGCGCATGTGTGTGCTCACACGTGCATATGGTGCACATGTATGTGAATATGCACATAGAGGTCAGAGGTTAATATCAGGTATCTTTCTCAATGGCTCTCCAGCTTATTTTTTTGAGAGAGGGTCTTTCACTGAACCCAGAAATCATTGATTTAGCCAGACTGGCTGGCCCCCGAGATCTACTTGTCTTACCTGCTCAGTTTCATCTTCCAGTGCTGGGCCTGTGAACTTGGGGGCTGTGTTCCCACCTTCTATGTGTGTGTGAGGATTCAAACTCAGGTCCTCACGCTGTGTGGCAGACACTCTTCCAGCTGAGCCATTGCCCCGGACACTGTGCTTGTACTTTTTGGTCGAATGGAGCAAACACTGAGTAGAAGTATTTATTTGGGGGTGGGGAGTAAGCAAGGGGAAAGGTGTGAGTCAGTTGAGCTGTGTGCAACAGAACTGGCTGGGGCTGGAGCCACGTTAGGCTCGAGCAGCCAGCGAGCCAGAGCTGGTAGCCACGAGTCCGCCCCTGCCCCGAGCACCCAGAACGCAGGCAGGTGCAGTAATGGCTGTCCACAGCCCTAGCTACCACCTGCATAAGCATCTGCCTAAGAGACACAGAGGCCGAAGCATCTGGCAACAGCCAAGGAAGCCTCAGAGAGGGGACTTCCATGGAGCTGGGTTTTGGAAGCCAAGTAAGAGTTCTCCATGTGGGGCTGATGGGAAGAATCAATGACAGCAGTTCCCACCCAGCCCATCCTCTCCCTTGCCTGACCACCTCTGTTTTCCAGGGAGTTTCCCAGAGTCTTTTGCCAGCTGGTCCCTGGTAAAGATCCGCCAGCAGGCAACATGAAGGAGGATTAGCCAGATCAGCCTGCCTCTGCAGTTTCTAGCAGCAACTAATAGGAATAGTAATAATAAGCTAAAAGTAACAATAAAGAGGTATTTTAATAATAAAAAATTAATAACAAAAACAATACTCCTGTGTATATTGTGTTGTGTGTGTATGTGTGTGTGTGTGTACACCAAATGCCAACCCTCAGGTGTCATTTCTCAGGCATTGTCCATCTTGCTTTTTAAAAAAAGAGTCTCTAATTGGCCTGGAGCTCACCAAGCAGGCTGAGCTCTTTGGCCAATGAACTGAAATTATATCCCTAGAGCTAGGTTTATAGTTAGGCACCACCACACTGTGGCTTGTTACCCCAAAACACAACCAAAGGTGACTTTGGTGTTAAGCCAAGTAGATGAGGAAAGACAAGGAAGAGTATTTTAGGCACAGGGAACAGCAGACACTAAGTGGTACATGAGAGGAAAGGACACGGGGGGGGGGGGGGGAGGAGGGAGACAGGAAGTTCCTGGCTCTGCTAGGGACAGGGGTTTGTGTGCAGAGCCTTGAGAGCCAGGAGAGTGTGGGGCCCGGTTAAGGCTCGGGTGAGGAAGCCGGGAGTGGGCAGAGTTATGAGTACCACCCACTACCCTCAGCAGCTCCCGAAGGATAAGGAAGACCGTGTTTGAATGTGAAAAATAGACCTTTATTTTAGTGCTCACATAGGCTTCAAAAGCATGCCTACAACCTGCTGGGAACCTGAAGCTCGCACAAACCAGCAGAAGCTGTGTAGGAACGGGCAGGTACACGGCTCATGGCGCAATCTTCTGTGTCAAGCGGGATGTGTTAAAGGCATCGGCGTGATTCTCCCCCGGCTCTCCTCTGGGATTTTAGGGGATCCCAGAGCCTCTGACCTCATCCCCAGAGACACCCCTCCCCCTTCCATTGCCACAGTCTTTCAGCTTTCAGGCCCAGCCACGGAGAGGTAGTAGTTGGCCAACTCAGGATGATGACCCATAGGCCCCCATGCTTTTCTGGAGACAGGTGTTGTGCCTGGGGGTGCAGGCTGGGGAAGAAGGGCCTGTGGAGGCGTGGCTCTGGTGGGTAGTGACTAGCAAGGACAGTTAAGGCTTCTCCTGTGAAATCAAGTCTAGGCGCTGTGCAGGCAGCTTGTGGGCAGTCCCGGAACTGCATCTGAGGAACTTGGGCATAGGTGAGATGCAGGACAGCCTGGGCACAGGCCTAGTGCTGCTGTCTCCTCCCTAGAGGTGCCCTGGGCCTGGGTGGCAGGCTTTAGAAGCACAGGGCCAAGAGATCCTAGAGGTGGGCTTGCAAATCATTGCTCTGGTAAAGGAGGATCAAGCTCAGAAGAGAACAGAGTGTGGCCCCCCTTGGGGCTTAAAGCTAGCCCCCCCCCCCCGGCTCCCCAGTCTCCCTGCCCTTTCTTCACCTCCTCACCCAAACTGTGTGCTTCCAGATTGGTCCCCACGTGGCCTCTGACACTCTCCGGTCAGGGCTGCTGTCACAGATGGAGTGCTAGATTCCAAGCCAGATGGCACAAGCCCTGTTTCACCCACCGGCCCTGCAAGTGATGGCCTGCGCACCAGCACAGCACAGCATGGGAAGCCTCAGTTTCCACCCTGAAGCTTCTCATGGACACTGAACAGGCTGGCAGCCCTGTGAGAACTTAAGGTGTCTACTACACAGTAGCTCCCTTTCAGGGAGGAGGTGGTTGGGAGACGGATGGCCTGGGCAGCCAGTTCTTTCATTGAACCAGTGGGCTTGCCATCCCTTGTGCTTGCTCTGAGGCTCTAGGGACTGTTCAAATGGCAATGGCTCACCTCTTTCCCTAGCTCTGGTCTTCCAAGGCCAGGGTTCCCACCGTGTTGCCACAGAACATTCCTCACAGCTAAGGGGACAGACAGGGAAGTAGATCCAGAGGAACATGATGGGCCAGAAGTACATTCCTTCCAAAGAGCCTCCAGGCAGCCATGTCAGCCCGGAGGGGTGAAGTTGCTCATTATCTCAGGATAAAGACCAGGTTGAGTTAAGGGTTGGCAGCAGGTGAGGTGGGGCTGGGCGAAGGGGTCCCTTAGGCAGGCCCGATGATGACGTTCCGGTAACCCTTCACAGATTTCAGCTTGTCACACTGGAAGTTCACCACCAGCTTGTGGAGGCCGAAGTCAGTCGGGAACAGGTCGACCCGCACCTTGGCCAGATCTCCTGCTGGCACAGGGTCTGAGCTGCAGAAAGAAGGAGGGTGAGGAAACAGGCCTGGCTACCATGGGAAATATGGCATCCATGAAGACACACTAGGACTTAGGCCAGGGCCTCGGTGATGGAAGCTAAAGCCAGTATTAATAATGGGCCCAGCTCATGGCCTCTGCAGGATTGGGCCTCCTAAAGTAGTGTGTGTGTGTGTGTGTACATGTGCATGCATTTGAACATGTACACAAGTTTGGGTGTATGTGAGACAGTATGTATAACATGTTCGAGTGTGTACAAGTATGTATAGGTGTGAGCACATGTGGTGAATAGATGTGTCCATGTGTGCTGGCAGGAAGCTGGGAGTAACATGGACACGCTCAGCTCAGGAAAGAGACAATGCATCACATGGGAGCGTGCATGCACTTGATTTGTTCTGGTCATGTGAATTGCATGGCAGTGGAAAGAAAAGACAACATGTGTTCTTATATGTGCCTGTGTGTGCACGTTCACACAGACACATGTGTGGACATCCGAGTTCTGTGAGGACTATGTGGAGGCAGCACAGAATGACTGATGTGTCCCAGGTCGGGTGTGTGCTGGTGTGGGAATGACCTGCAGTTAGCATGGTGTGAGTTCAAAGGACGCCTGCAGGTCCCCTGGCTTGGGGTGGGATGCCGGGAAGGCAAGGATGAGTGGAGTGGACTACAGGGTGGGCTGGGTTCCAGGGCCTTGCCCCTGGCTCCAGCTTCCTCCACCCCGAGACCTGGGTGCCCACCACTCACACTTCCACAGACTTCTGCGTCTTGGTCAGGCCAGCCCCCTCCACAGTGAAGATGCAGTCATACAGAGGCTCAGAGAGTGGGTTCCTCAGGGACACCTCAGCCACCAGTTTGCGGTTCTGCTTGGGCTCCCCCAGGATCTGGAAGGGGTGCAGATGAAGGTTAGGGTGAGGCAGCCCGGCTGGATGCCCATGAAATCTCCCAGGGTTTGCTAAAAAGAAGTTGCTCCCAGCTCTGCCAACTGCTAGGACACATCTTGGTGCCTGGGTTTCCTATCTGCAAAACACAGATGATGGGTGTTCCCACATCTCTTTCATAGAGCTTCACTGAGGCTCTAGCCGACAGGAAAGGTCTCCTGTGTCCAGGGGTCCAAAGCTGGCGGGACAGGACTGGAGCTGAGCTGACTCTGCCCTCCTGTGATATTGGGGAAAGCGGACCCTCTCCGAGCCCTGGTTTGCTGATAAGAGAATGCTGCCAGTTCTCCAGGACGGATAAGCTAAGGTATGCAAGCATTTGGCAGACTCTGGCCCATGTCAATGAGGTGCTCTAGAGCAACTGTGTCTGGGGCTCAGAGGCACCTCAGAAGAGGGTTGGGAGGAAGATGGTGACAAAGGCACAGCAGGCTTTCACCAAGCCTCCAACCGTGCAGGGCATAGTCCTAGTTGCTTCCTGTGGACGATCTTAGATTCTCAAAGCATCCCTGGGTGCCAGCACTGAGCCCATCCCACAGAGGAGTGAGCTGGGGTCAGAAGGGTGAATGAGCATCTTCAGCGCCACCCAGGCACAAGCCTGGGCTACCATGCTTGTCACCCTTCTTTCTGAGCAGTACCACCAAGGAGGGCACACTGGCCTTTTAAGGATGCCTGGGTTTCAGATCCCAACCACCATGCCTCCCACCCCAGGCTCTAGGCGCCCCTCCTGGAGGCCTAAAGGCTTTCATCCTCTTAGCTTTGTGGTACCCTCCTTCCACAAGGACCCAGAAAGGTTCCTGGCTGCAGGAAAGCAGGTGCATGCATGAGAGGGCTGTCCTGGGGCCCCATCTGCTCCTTACCCGGATTTTGATTTCCGGGTTCTCCAGGTAGAGATCTCTCTCTGCCAACACGTAGCTGTTGGCAGCTGGCTCGATGAGGAGCCCCCGCACCTTGATGAGGTTTGACTCCGTCAGGCTCTCACTGTACTTCTCGTAGAGGATGCGAAGAGGGATGCTATTCTCTGTGATGAGGGAGAGGGAGGGCAGCGTGAGGTGTGGTGTGAGTTGGGAGGGCTGGATCCAACCAAATGCTGGGATGACAGTTACGCACCACCATCCCTGGATAGAACCCAGAGCCTCATGCCCGCCAAGCAAGCACCCGCCCTGGGATGTATTCCCAGCTGTATTTGCCTCTGTTCCTTCTAAGACTTACTACTAGTGCCTGGGCAGTCTGGGTAGTTAGGAGGCTGGGGAGGGTTTCCTGAATGGGGCAGGGAGGGACCGGGTACTGCAGGAGGAAGGAGGCAGCTGACTGCCAGACACCATGCCTCTCCCAATGCCTCCCATTTTACCTTCTTGACAACCCAAGTGTGGCTGTGCTTTGATCACCACCTGGCTTACAGGCAAGGAAGCTGAGGCCTGGGCAAGTAAAATATCATTGCCATGTATCATCACACAGCTGAACATGCCAGCCAGGCACCTGAATCACATCACCAGCACCACCTGCCCTCTGAGGGAGAACTCACTCCCCACTGGGCCCACGGCCTTGACCTATTTTTACAGACGAAGACATGACTCTGCCAGGAACTGCTCACCAACTGGCTGTGTGAGCCTAGCAGCATGACTACCCTCTCTGTTCCCTCTCTTCCTGGGGTCAAGCAGCATATGCAGGACAGGGGTCTGACCAGAGCAATAGCACACCACTGAGGGGCTGGGGGGGGGGGCTTAATCTCACTTTTTCTGGCAAGAAAATGGAGGCCTGAGGGCAGCAGGAATCTGTGGGAAGCAGGAGGGTTTGGAGAAAGGAGCCAGGAGCTGGGGTCTACCGGCTTGCACAACCCATCCTGTCTCCTCATTCACAGAGACCCTGGGCAAGTCCCCTTTCCTCCTGGGTTCCCTGGGAAACAAGAGTTCTGCAGGGATGTTCCCTGAACTCCCTGGCATCCAGCCAACCTCGCATCATCGCATCATCGAGGTCGAGGGAGCAGCTAGCACTCTGACAGCAGGGCTGTCCCCTCCCCTTGTTAGGCCAGCATTTACATATCCCAACTGGAATGACTGTCACACACCAGGATGACCCTTATATTTTACATGCTATTTTTCTATCAGTTGCTTTATATTGTTAGCCTTATCATCATCTTCACATCACCATCATCGCTACCACCATCATCATCACCACCGTCTTTTGCTGAGGGAAGAGGTTCATCATTATTTGTAGCAAACTAACACCACAATAAATATAAACACAAACCAATGGAGTCCTGCTTGCTATTCTCTGGTAGATCATTCCTGTCACAGTGGCCAGAGCTGATGAGTGGACTGGAAAGGGCTGGGGAGCCTGAGGCAAATCAGCGCTGCTCTGCCCCTCCCCGTCCTCCACCCCCCACTGCTGCTCAGGTCCAAAGCTGAGGGGGCAGTGGCCTGCTCATTGTTGGCTTAAGCAGCATGTGGCACAGGGTTTAGAAAAGATAGACCGTGGGTGGCCTTCCTGCTGTTTCCCCCCCACCCCCACCCGCAGGACCTGCTTCAGCCTGATGAGGGGGAGGGGGACAAAGGACTAAAGGCTGGAATGACAGGCCGCACCCTGAGGGCAAAACAGAAAGAGGAAACACTGGACACTAGGAAGATGTGGCTTTGCCAGAAGGCCAGGCCAGGCCAGGTTCTGGAGAGCCGCCGTTCACAGATCAGTAACCAGGCCTTGGCCTAGGGCCACATGCTGGCTGGGAGGAGAAACTGAATGTAGTCAGCTTTGGTCCTCCCTTGGACATTATGCCCTGTTCTAGAAGATTCCCTGGGGATGGTCACTGACTGCTTTCCTGACCTGCTGGTGCTGAGGGAGGAGAGAGAGAGCTGGGTGGAGGAAGGGAGAGCATCTGACTCCATTCAGCTGTCCTGGCCTGGCTTCCTGTCCATTAGCACATGGAAGTCCCCAGATCCTATCATCAAAGAGCAGTAAGCGGCAGCAATGCTGCCAAGGAGGAAAAAGAGTCAGTCTCAAGCTGACCTTGGCTTTGGAAGCCCCAACGGGCCATGTTGGTCTAGCTGTGCCTTCTAGCCGGAGCTCAGCACACAGAGCCCCTGCCCTGTCTTCCCTGTTCCCTGTGCTGTCCCTCTCGGGTTCCTGGCCGACGGGGCACCCTCAGCTGAACTGTGGCTGGAGCTCCTGTGTCACACTGCAGGTGTTTTGAGGCAGAGATGACTCCGTGGCTGGGAGGAAGGCACCTGGCATTTAGGTTCATCTCATGCTGCTCTGCCTCCCCCCCCCTCATGAAAGGCTCAAGTGAGCGGTATCAGCTGGAGAACCTTAAAAGAGGGACTGGCCTTTGTGCAAATGGGGGTCTGTGGCCTGTGTGGGAAACTACAACTGTGTTGTCCAGGGCAACAGCAGCAGGTGGTGGCAATTAGAATATGGGTACCAAGGCTACCCCATGTACCCATGGTGATGAGTCCCTGCCCCTTACTCTTGGGATCTAGTCATGGAGGTGTCACTTGGATCCTCCCCACACCAACCATCAAGGTGGTGGAGATGCCCTGAGTTGACACTGAGCTGTCGCCACAGTGGTAAGGAAAGACCCAGCCCCTCAGTCTCCCTGGATCTCACGTCGAAACAGAAGCATGGCATCAGGTCCCAGCCACAGTGACTCTGTATCTGCTCTGAGTCCCCAAGGCTGTCCACCAGGGGAGCATGCTGCTGCTTCCTGTAATGGGCGTGGCCGCCTTGCCAGTCTGTGCACTGTGAAGGTGGCAAAAGCCATGTGGGTTCCGCTGGCTTCATAATGCATCCTGCATTACAAATAGTGTTAGTGCTGAGACCTGGGGCTAAGGGGATTTGCCAGACCCAGGAGAGAAGACTCAAGAGCTGGCCTGAACACAGGCCTGTCTGTCTGCCTAGGAAAGCTGGGCTGTGCCAGAGCTGGATGGATGGCCTGGGGAAGAGGAGGGGCTCTGAGCAGGCAGGAGGGGGAGCAGGGAGAGGAACAGCTTGGGCCTTCCCCTTCTCTAAGCGGACCACATGGGCTCTCCAGTGCTGACCCTCAGGAGCCCAATGGAGAGGAACTCAGAGGTGGCGAGGTGGTTCTTCACCCAGCAGCAGGGAGCACTGGTCCTGGCTTCCAGTCCCTTGGTCTTCCCCAAAGGGCATGCTAAGGAAGGGTTAAGGAGCTGGACTGTGTCCTGGCACTGTGCTAGCTCAGTGTGTGACCTCTGGGGCCAGAACAATTAGAGGAGAACATGGAGGAAAGGGATTAGCAGTGACAGAAGAGTATAGGGGCTGGGTAAGCCAGCAGGGGTCATGGGAAGATGCCATGAAACAAGACAGGCTCAAAGCCCAGTCCTCTTACACAACGACACAACTCTGGGGGAAGGACTTGACTAGTCTGGCTTCTGCCTCCTCATCTAGAAAAGCGATGGAAGCTGCACCCTCCCCCGCAACACACACCCCTTTTCCTTTTTGAGACAGGGTATCACTGTGTTGCCTAGGTGGGCCTCAAACTCTCAACACCCAGAGAACTGGGATCACAGGTGTGCTCCATAATGCTACAGGAATTAAGCATGCTGGGAGGCTGGGGGAGACCCCCTCAGTCAGTAAAGGGCTTGCCTTGCAAGCATAAGAACCCAAGTTCCATCCCTGGAACAGTGGTGAAGAAAAGCCAGGCTTGTAGTGGCAATGCTAGGAGGTGTGGACAGACGTGTGTGCGCGTGTGCGCGCACACACACACACACACACACACACACACATCATGATAATAAGAAAGTGCTTAGAACAGGCTTGGCCCTGGCAATGCCAGGAGAGGGTTTGGGAGGTGAGGTGCACAGGTGAAGCATTGCATGCCCCGGGCAGGCAGAGCCTTACCAGAGAAGGGATCCAGGGTCAGGTTGAGGTCCTCCGTGCCGCACTCGGGCCCCATCACCCCGTTGTAGCTGACAGTCCGGGCACACAGCAGGAGGCGGCATTCACGGCTCTCAGAGGTGTCATTGCCGATGTGGGCGAACACATCAAAGTCGTTGCCCATGCTCATGCTCTCCCCGACTCGGATCCGCATGGCCACCCCTGTCTCCTCCTTCTCGGCCAGTTTGTTCAGGTGGTTGGCCTTGGTGAAGGCTTCCCTCTCCTCAGCCGACCCTGGACAACAGAGAAGAGAACCCTGATCATACCTGCAACAAGGGTCGACGGGAGAGTGTTGGGGCGGGGCAGGCTGGCTTTCAGAGCTCTGCTGCCTCAGAGCAGCCCGAAGGGAACCCCTTCTCCACACCTGTGTGCTAGGAGGAGGAAGGTGTATGCTGCTCTGCACTGCTGAACCCCTGAAGACCCTCAAGATCCAGCCTTAAACGACTCCTCTCCCAAGACAGCTTTTCCTACCACTCCTTCCTCAGTTTTCTGTTGATGTGTTTACCCCTCACCCTGGAAGCTCCAGAGTCAGGGTTACATTCTATTTATCTTCATGCCTCACTCGGAGCTGCAACAGTAGCTGGCGCACCTAAAGCAGGGGCACAATGATTTGTTTGTGCGGGGTCTATTTCACGTGACTGTCCTTCCCTCGGCATGCTACTGTCGACGCCTCCAGTGGAAACAACCATTTCTTTCTGTGTGCCATCCACCTCTCTCCGGCTCGCCCTTTATTTTATTAGGTACATATCTGCTTTTCATTTTTAAAAGATGTATTTCTTTTATGTGCACGGGTGCTTATCTGCATACATGTATGTCCACTATATGCACGTCTGATGCCCATGGAGGCCAGAAGAGGGAGTCAGATTCTGTGAGGTTGGGAGTTACCAATGGTCGTGAGCCACGTGAGTGCTGGTACTTCATAGGTGCTGGGGACCAATCCATGGCTCCTTGTTAGAGCAGCAAGTACTCCCTTCTGCCTCAGTCTGTTTCTTGATCAGTTCATCAGCCAGAGAAAGCATGTTTTCTCCTGTCTTATCATTTCTAGCTAGAGCATGTCCGGACAGTACTAACTCCCAGGCAGCTTGGAGTCGGGGGCCAGGCCAGGGCAAGGATTGCCATCAGTCTCTCAGAAGCCTCTGTAAGTGTCATGAGGGCTGGCACACAGCATGACTTGGGGAATGTCATATTGAGTGGGCTGGTGAATGCACCCAGTTAGTATCTCAAAGCCTTGCCCTGACTGATTTGCCAAGGGCAAGAGAAAGACGCTGCCTTCTGGGTGGGACTGATCCTGTTATTATCCGGTTTCCAGGAATGATTTTCCATGGCCTCTGTGGACTGCAAGCTTTTCTAGCGTAGACATACTATAGCAACCGTCTTGGCATAGCTGAAGACCCTGCCCCTGCCCCTCCCCATGAATATCATAACACACAACATGGATGTTGTCAGTTTTCCTCTTGAGGTACATATCTCTCTATATAGCAGCTATGGCTCTCCGGTTTTACTAAGAGTCAGATCAATGAAAAGAGAGACTTACAAACCAGGGTGACAACGATGGTCAGGGCCATGGCTCAGTCAGTGCCTACTGTGCAAGTGTGAGGACTTCAGATCCCCAGCACCCATGTAAAAGCCAGGCATGGTAGTGCACGCCTGTAGCCCTAGAGCCACACACAAGAGGCTACACATGAGAGCTATCCCTAAGAGGCTTTCCGTAGTTCACCAGCCAGCCAGTTTAGCCGGCTGGCTCAGTGCAAGACTCTGACTCAAAGAAGGTGAGGTTGGAGAGAAGCTCGGTGGGTAAGAGAACTTCCTGTTCTTCCAGGGACCTTAGTTCAGTTCCCATGCCCACATTGGTCAACCCAAACTCCAGCTCCAGAATGCTCCAACATTCTCTTCTGGACTCCTTGGGCACACACACACACATTCAAGGACACACACACACACATGCATATGCACATGAATAAAAAATAAGTCTTTTTAAGAATGGAGAGCAATAGAGGAATATCCTAGCGTCACCTCCGTTCTCTAGCTGCAGACACATGTGTACATAATCCTCCCGGACACACACATACACCATAGCCTATCTTTCACCGTTTCTCTCTCCAGATTTTTAAAAAAAAATTTTTTTAAGATAAAGGTCCTCACTCTGTTAGTTTTGAACTCATGATTCTCCTGTCTTATCTTTTTCAAGTAGTTGGGATTACAGGCATGTACCCTGGTGTCCAGCTCAGACAGAATCTTTTTGTTGAATGATTTTTCTAAACAAATCACTCTTTATAACTACACCCCAAAGTCTGCACCTCCTCTTGAGGAGTTTCTTAAACTAGAACGTAGTCCATGGGCCACTGACGTACATAGGTTGCCAAATGTAACACAGACATATACACAAGCCTGATGGGCTGGTAAAACTAGGTGGTTATCTGCAAGGCTAGGTTAAAGGCTCAGAGGGTGCAGGCACCTACCCTCTGGGAACTTGTAGGTGTGGGTGATGTCTTCCCGGTCATCACGGCCCACGCTCTTAGTGCTGATCTTCTGCCCCACGACCAAGGAATTGTTGATGGACTTGTGCAAAGACCCGTCTTCCTGCCGGATCCAGTCCACCACATCAGCATTGACCTCGGCGAACACAAAGGGCGCATCGTACTTGGTGTTCAGGTCCCCCTCCTTGATGGCCCGCACGGAGACTGGGCCGCAGCAGTATGTCCCTGTTAGGGGTAAGAGGGAAGGATGGTCAGAGGGTGATACCAGACCCCTCCATGATCGATTGGACCACACGCAGCAGAAGCTCCCAGGACCAGACAACTCTGACCACAGAAGCCATTCCCAGAAGGCACCTGGGATGAGGATTCGGGACACAGACTTGAGAACGGGATGTTGGCATTGGAGTCTGAGCTCAGCCTCCTGTTAGCTGTGTGACTCTGGCCAAGTCAGTCATTTCTCCAAGCTGCATTTTACTGTGGGGTCATTTACATCCACCTAACGATGATTCATGAATCACAGAGGTAAAGGTCTCTGTCTAAAGCTCCACCATCTTTGATAAATCAAACAGAAATGTACCCCAACGCATCTTAAGAGCACCTGGAGGCCAGGTCCCACTCCCAATAGCTGGGCATGTTGAGTGGAAATCAAAGCCTGCCACAGCTTGGGCTCAGCCAATGCTGAACAGGAGATCTGGATTTATGGTGGTGAAACTGCCTGACACTGTCCAAACCTACAGTGTTGGGGGCTAGCGATGGGTGGAGATGTTCACGGGACACAGTCACAGCAAACGAGAATGGAATGTCAGAGTGGGATACGGACAAGGCTCCAAAGAGGCTGCCTAATGCCTCATCACCAGCTCCACAGTCCTGCCCAGCTTCCAACAGAACCTAAGGTCCAGTGACTTCAGGTGTATAAAGATGACATCTTTAACTCACTGTGCTCTGGCAGCTTGTCTTCTGATGACAAAGTGACAAAGCAAGGGGGCACTTACAACTGTCACCAGACCAGAGACATTTCTCATCACTGTAGTTGTCCCAGATAGCAGGAGCTGTCACATACATGGACCCTGGCAGTAGAACTTACTCCACAAAGGAACAAGTGTTACTGTGCCATAAAGGATTTTTCCCCCCTAGAGCCTTCTATAACTTTGATGATCTTTGTATTCCTGTGCCTTGGATTCTGTGTATTTAAAAAATATTCTGAGAGAACGTCCATGTGCTTTCTCAGACCTTGCCTTTGTGCTGCCTGCCTGCCTGCCTGCCTGCCTGTCTGTCAAACATCACATTTGAAATTGCTGGAAACAGTGGGTGAGTGATGATGCTATTTTGGGAGAAGGTGAAGATGTTGCTATTTCTTCTTAATTGTTTCCACCATCCCCAAAGAAGTACACTATGAACACACAAATAGGGGGCTGCCACCCCATTGCTGGCCTTGGTTTGCATCTCGGTCCCACCATGCTGTAGCTTCTCCATGCCAGCTCCCTCCCCCCTGGGAGTCGTGATGTCCCTACGCACCTTCGCTCTTCTCCTGTGGTGTGGGGTCAATGGCCTGCCACCCCTCATAGCCCGGCTGTAGGTCCGGCCTGGTCATCCAGGACTCCACCCAGCAGTGGAAGTTCCTATTTGGGGACAGAGGCGGAAGACGGACAGTTTTTCTGTCACTTCCCATAAATACTACTCACCATGGCCTATAGGAGACCAGGAAATCCTAGACCCACCTCTCTGTCCTCCCTTAGAGCTGTCTCCATAGAAACCTCCTTAGTGGGGACTCATTCTTGTCCTCTGACCTTCCGCTATCTCTGAGCCCTTTCAGCACCTCCAGGTCTCATTGAGTAACCTCTCAATTCCTTGGTTTTAATTTCTTTCCTGCCTGCCATCAGTCCTTGCCTCTCCATCCACAGGAACACCCCAGCTTTAGTTCCCTGCTCCATCCTGGTCTAAGGGATTGGCTCAGTCCTCTCCCACTCTGAAGCTGAGACTGTCCCCAGAAGCCAGCCAGATCCCAACTCACATTCCAGACTCCCACCCTCTCCCTGTTCCCCCTGCCATCCCTTCCAGGGCTGCCTGTGGTGGGCTTCCTGCCTCTCAGCTGGCTCCACCCGGCTTTCTCCAGCCCAGTTCCTGTGCCCATTCGTGGTCAGCAACTGAGGCCAAGTTCAACTGTGGCTTATTCCAGGAAGCCTCGCAAGTGCCCTTCCCACCCCTCCCTCAGGCCCCTCACCAGATCATCTCGCTCTTGCTGCTCTCCAGTTCCCCGAACTCATTGCGGAAGTATTCGATGAGCAGGTTGCTGTTCTGGTCGTGGGCCGAGTAGTAGTTGGTCACCACTCTGGTAGGGATGCCAAGGCACCGCAACACTGGGGTCGGGCAGTGGGGAGGATGAAGAAGGGTCCACATTGTTGCTGAGGCTCTGGACGAAGCTGCCCAGCTCAGACCTCCATAGGCCCATCTGCACCCCAGGGGACGATGGGCTCACTGGCCAGGTGGTGAAGTTATGTGCCTGCCACTCTTGCCTGGCAATGGTGCCTATCTGGCTGGTCACCCTGTGCCCACTACGTCCCTCTCTCATCACTCTAAAATACAAGTAAAACCTTCAGTGGTCCCCATAGCACTGGACATCAAATCCAGATCTCCGTTGGGGCCCCTGATTCCTGATCACCTCTTTCCACACTCCACTCCAGCATCCCTCTAGCCTGCAAGCCCCAGGAGCAAAGGGCAGAGGATGTGAGAGGTCAGAAAGGCCCAGGAACAGCAGAGTGCAGAGCAAGGTGCTAGGTGCTCTGTATAGACTAAGCTCACCTTAGCAAGCTCAACACAGAGAGGAGGTCAAGAATCATGAGTGCCTCCCACCCCGCTTTAATTTGTTTTTGAGATAGAGTCTTGTGTATCCCTGCTTGGCCTAGCTTTGTAGTCAAGGGTGACCTTGAACTGTTGAACTTTGAACTTCTGTTCTTGATCCCCCTGCCCCCATCTCCTGTGTTCTGAGATTGTAGGCAGGCACCCTGTGGTGGGGTTCAAACCAGGGCCTTGCATATTCTAGGTAAGCAAGTACTCTACCAGCTCTTTTGTTTCTTTGCTTCTTTGCAAGGGCCTTGGGCCCACTAAGCAAGCTGGGCAGCCCTGAGACACGCTCAGCCCTTACTGTAATCGGGATAGATTCTCAGAAAAAGAAACTGAACATCTAAGAGGTGGAGTCCACAGTGAGCACCAGCCACTGGGCTCAGGTTTGACTTTTCCTTTTGACTGACTTTGAATTGTTGAAATGGGAGGGGGATGTGGCCTTTGCCCTACATTGGCCTGTGAAAGAGCTTCCCCAGATGGTCCTGGCTTCTGGCCAGGAGACACAGACGTGCTTGGAGGGGGAGGGGCAACAGTGACCTGCTACCTCTTGCCTGGTTCCTGTAGCCTCAGCTGAAGCTGGTGTAAGCCCTAGCTAGGCCTTGTTGCATACTCAGTGTGCCTCCGGGCCCAGGAAGGAGACTGTGCTGCCTGTTTGCTATCCCAGGAACAGTGTCCTGAGAGACGTCATCACCACAGTCTAAGGACATGGGGCTTCCCCCTGAGCCATACATACCTGGTTCAGGGTGAGACTGTGCCCTGATCCAGCTGTGTAACCTTGGGTAAGTCACTTCCCTCTCTTGGGCTTTCATTTTCCATTGAGGATGAGGAGCTAATAATAGCAGCTCACTAGGATGTGGTGATTCAGAGCGATGCAAGGGTGGGGAAGTCTCATGTATCTGCCTAGTACCCGGAGCTGCACTGAAGGGTACCATGGGGCAGCCAGCATGTCACATGCCCTCCAAGGCAAATATCAGTGTGGTTGGTGCTGCTGAGTGTGGAGTGCTGAGAAAACACAGAGAAGCCATGAAGATGCCCTGGAACCCTTGGTGCGCAGGCACCTCAGCCCAAGCCATTCTCAGCCTGAAACTACACTCCGGGCATTGTCCCAGGCCTCAGGGCTCCCTGCCATCTAGTTCATCACTGTCACCTCTATTTCTCAGATGGGGAAACTGAGGCTTGGAGACCCTGATTCTCTGGCCTAAGTCCACCTACAGACTGGAAACAGGTCAAGCATTGCTCCCTGGGTCTCTGAGCCGTGGAGTTGACTGAGGTCCCTTTGTCTCTTTACATGCCAGCCTGGGAGGCACCTAGGCAGGAGGCTGGGGTACAGAATCCCTGCAGGAGACTTCAGGAGGTCCCGTGGGGAGAAGGTCCTAGAGAAAGGAGCCAAGGTATGGGATCCATGGGAAAAGGGAGGCAAGAAATGAGCTAACAAGTTGCCCCATTCTCCAGATCCCACGGTGTCTTAACGGCAGAAACAGTACTGAAATGGGGTCTCCCTGTGTCCCCATGGGCCTACTAGGACTGGTCACAGACTGCCCAGCTGCAGCTCACCTGTGCAGGCCACAGCCGCGAACACCCAGCACTGCCCATACTTCACTTGCTGGCAGCCATGCTCCTTCCAGCGTCTCAGGATGTCCACGCTACCGATCCAGGTCATGGGACTGACACCATCTCCATAATTGTTGTCCCAGCGGCCCAGAAGCACACCCTGGTCATCATTGCAGTTGACCTGTGATCAACAGAGCATCATGGGAAACAAAGCCTGGGCCGAGATGGCGGGTGGGTCAGGGGGAATATGCAGACAGCAAGGCGTCAAATCATCATTCCAGAAGGGAGTAGCCTGCCATAGCCATCCCCCCACTCACCATGGCGCTCACCACCCGGCCCACATAGATGGGACTGCTGCGGCGCGAGCAGTCCCGGCTGCGGTCCCTCAGGAACTTGGGGTTCACGTCCAGGAGCATCAAGCAGGTGTCCAGGATCCCATCTTCAAACTGTGTCCAAGCACACAACAGAACAAGAACACGGATTGCCAGCCTCACCAGGAAGCTGTCCTACACCCCGAGAGCTGCAGGAGCCCCACTCCATCTCATTAATAGATGGGAGTCTGGCTGGTTCTGGACATCCCCGGGATGCCAGCTGCTGAAGGCCTGGGAGGGAACAGTGTGGCATCTGGGGAACACGGGTCTGAAAAGGGGGAGGAGCATGTCCATCGGCACTTAAGCATTCTCCTTCTTGCCTTTGCTCCTCATCTTGTGGTGCTGTTCTGGACCAAGCTTGGCCCCAGCATGACCTTCCCTGCTGCAAAACAGCCCTCTAGGGCTTGCTGTGGCTCTCTATTGCCATCAGCCCAATGGTGCTCAAAGATATTGACAACCAGGATTTTCCCCATCTTACCGTTCCTTTACCCACAAATCCCTCCTCAGGCAGGATACAAACTTTCCCACCCCTGAGTTCATCCCACAGAGCTTGGCAAACTCTTACTGGTTCTTCAAAGCCCAGCTCAATGGCTGTGGACAGTGAGGCCTCCTGTCTCTTAAGACTTTGCAAAGCAGAACCTTGGAGGTCCCAAGGCAGGGATGTGACCCCGTTTCTTGGAAGAGAATGCAAAGCTGTGGGAGCCGGGGATGACTTGTGTGGGGCTTATGCGTCATGGAGACATGACCTCCTTACTCCCACAGCCAGGCTGCCTGGCTCCCTGTGGGCAGGGATCTTTGCTGCTATGATCCCTCATGAGGAAGCTGTGGTTGGCATGACCCTGAGGCATGCAGGAGGACTTCCCTACCCACCAAGGAGAGCTTTCTGGGTCTGAACCTCAGACTCGGATCCAAAGGCTGCAGGGAGATGGTTCAAGATGGGCTCCACAGGAGACCCCCAACATACCAAGAACTGGGTGCTATGGTTCTGCTTTATAAGCTTTTTTTCCCTTACAAGGTCAAGAGGTTTTCTGGGAGGCTGGGTAATGGAGAAAATGAGACCTGAGGTTTACAGAACCAGCCCTGGCTGGGAACCGGAAACTGGAGAATGGTAGCCAGCCGTCTGCATTCAGCCCAGCCCAGCCCACATGCCACAGCCTCTCGCACTGGCTGCTTTCGATTGAAAAACCTGGTGATGGTTTCTCATTCCAGCCATTCATGTGTTAGGCTTGTTTGTTCCTGAGCAGGGGCTGATACAAGCAGATGTTGTCTGGACAGCCACATCAGCATCCTGGGAATGCCTTGAGAAGGTACACTCCAACCTTACCCAGATCTGCCTTCTCCAAGGGTCTTGACTGCCCCCTCCTCTGAGAACCCCAGCCGGCTTCACTGCTTTACAGGCTCCCCTGATCCTTGCCCCACCCTAATCCCAGGGTACTGCCTGTGCTGGTCTAGGCAAGCCTTAGATCTCTGGGTCTGCAGCTATCTGAGCACCCTGACATCTGGGCATTCCTAATAGGATGGAATGGGTGACTCTGCAGCCCACTCACATCTTGAAATCTCAGGCTCCCCAGACACAGCAGTCATGAGGGGCAGGCACTGCCCTACCTGCCCGAAGTTCCAAGGCACACTCTTGATGAACTTGGCAGATCCCTGGTAGATGAATCCCTGCTGGTTAAGGACGTATTCCCGTCGCTCCTCCTCTGAGTCTAGGTACACGTCATCCGCTGTGGACAGAAGAAAGGGGTCTCAACTTGAGCGGGCAAGCCAATGGTCATGCAACATGGCAGTTGGGAGCGGACTCCCTAGTCCAAGCCTCTCTCAATTAGAGAAGCTAGTCACCAGGTCACATCATTTAGAGACAAGCCTGTCACACATCCACCTTCCCAACATGCCCGGAACTGTGCTGAAACAAAACACACATGAATCTACTCAATCTTCCATGAGCTCTATGTTAAGGAGAGGGAAACCAAGGCAGTTGAGAAAGCTAACATCCAAATGAGTTGTGGGGAGGGCTGGATTAGAAAGTCCTTGCTCCTTGACCTTGATGTTCAGTTTTTAAAATTTATTTTAATTTAATTCAATTTATTTATTTTTTGTTTTGTTTTCAAAACAGAGTTTCTCCGTGTAGCCCTGGATGTCCTGAAACTCCCTCTGTAGACTAGGCTGGCCTCAAACTCACACAGATCCACTTGCCTCTGCCTCTCGAGTACAGGGATTAAAAGTGTGTGCCACCACCGCCCAGCACTGACACTCATTTTCAGTGTGACCTGGGTCTTTGAGCCCACCTCAGCGCCTCTTGGAATTGCCTAAAAGTGAAAGATGTGGGAGATGTGAGGTGCTGGGAACAGAACCCGAAGCCAGCCTGGGAAGGTCCCGGACTCCCTGGGGAGAAGGCACCAGAGTCAGAAAAACACAAAGGAAGGGTGTCCACAGTCCCAGGGAGGTGGAGCCTGGCAGCTTTGGGGTCAGGGTGGTTCCCTGAGACACGGCTGAGGAGGCTGGAGGGTGGCAACATAGGCCGAGGACATGGGTGCGGAAGCTTTGTCCCAGACAAGATGCGGGTCACAGGATTCCCTGTGACAGGTGGGGAGGAGAGAGAGCCAAGGAGGCTGAGGCTTGGTGGTCAAGCTGGCTTTACGATGTCTGCTTCAAAGGTGGAGAAACTGAGGCTGGGAAGGGAAACCCAGGACCTCATGATGACTCACCTTTGGCCTGGCTTGGGTGTCTAGTATTTATGAATTTCTCCTGCCATCACAGAGAAAATTCAATTATGGTTTATGTCTTAGTATCACACAATGAAATGTGCACTTAAAAAAAAAACTTTTAAAGGCAGGGTCTCATGGATCATGGATCCCAGGCTGACTTCAAACCCCCTATGTAGTTAAAGCTGACCTTGTATTTCTGATCTTCCTGCCTCTCCCTCTTGAGTGCTGGGGTTACAAGTGTCCGCAACCCTGCCTAGTTTTCGTGGTGCTAGGAATCAAACCCGGAGCTTCAAGTATGCTAAGTTAGTACCCTAACAACTTAGGCACATTCCAGCCCTTTCTTTTTCTTTAAAAGAAATTAAAATAGTCATGGTGCCTAAAAGAATGGCAGACTCTAGTCCCTGCTAGAGAAAGAGTCCTAGGGCTGCTATGAGGCAAGGTTAGACCTCCAGAGAGAGACCTGTGCAATGCCTGGCCTCTCTGCATTTCAGTTCTGAGCTCTGTAAACACTGAGGAGGGAGAGTGAAAGAGAAAGCATAATTCAAGGTTACCACATGGAATGTGGTTACACATGTGGTATCAGGACTATGGCTCTGACTTCTGGGAAAGTTGAGAGCCCTCCGGACATGAAGCCAGAGTCCTGCTAGTACTATATTCTATGGCCTTGGGTCCAGGGCAGGGGCCCCCATTTCCAGGCAGAACCAGCCTTTCCCATCCATCCTGAAAACTTCCTCCCCTACAGCTGTCCCCTCCAAAGTCCAACTTCCTGCCTCTCCCAGGCCCTGCAGTGTGGGTCACCTTAGTCATTCGTTGTACTGCTTGGCTGGGACCTGGTCCAACCGTCAGGGCAAGGTAAGGCTGAGCCAGAAGAAAGGGACATCCCCGGGAGCTTCCCTCCCTCTGTTCTGAGCTTAATCTAAAACCCTTCAGGTTGGCAAGGGTTCTTGATTCACCCAAATAAACCATAGTTGGTCTCAGCAAAGCCACCTCTGTTCTAAACAATCCCCGCATCATGTGCTCTGGGAGATACCCCACAGGCCATTGGGGGTGATGTCAGGGCCATAAACAGGGCACCGGGCAGATGCAGTCCATGTGGGCAAAGCACAAGGCATTTAGAGTGTTGGAAAGACTGGACAGCTCTGTTCAGAGCACTGTGCACAGATCTGGAGACAACTTCCAGAGAAAGCAGATTTTAACCAATTGCACTATGGTCCAACTGAGGTTTTGTTTGGTTTGGGTGCTGGCGATGGAACCCAGACTTCAAGCATGTTCAGCAAGTGTTCAACCACTGAGCTCTATCTCTGGCCTGCTCTTTACTTTTTATTTTGGGACAGGGTCACCCAGTTGCCCAGTCTAGCCTTGAGCTCACAATCTTCCTGCCTCAGCCTTCAAGTATTAGGATTATAGGCCTGTGATAGCAGGCCTGGCTTTTCATATTTGGTAGAGGCCATCTTGGAAATAGCAATTTCTAAGTGCAATGAATGGACCAATATCTCCAGGTGCATATGGACAGAGTTGAAATTAACCCATGACTGCAGACAACTGAGTTCCTGGGGTAGTGTCCATGTTCTGATAAAAAGGAGTGTGTGTATGTGTGTGTGTGTGTGTATGTGTGTGTGTGTTTTACTCACATGTATGTATGTATACCACCAAGGAAGTCAGAATAGGGCATCAGATCTCTTTGAAATGAAGTTACAGATGGCTGTTATCCGCTGTGTGTGTTCAGGGAATCAAACCCTGGTCCTTTGGACAAATAGACAGGGCTTTTAACCACTGAGCCATCTCTTCAGCCCCACAAAATGGGAAGAAGGGTATTTTTAACTGGGTGTGGAAGCAAGAGGTCAAGGTCACCCTCAGCTACACAGTGAGGTGGAGGCCAACCTGAATTATCAGAGACCCTTCCTCAAAATAAGATTAATTAATTAAATAAAAAATAAAAGGGTGTTTAGCGTCTGTTACAATCAGAAATAAAAGTCAAAGTAGGCATACCAGAAGAATTTTTAAAGCCTCCCTGTAAGCATGTCATAAAATGTTCCAAAACAGAGAAGAAAAGGAAACAAGCAATGATCCAGAGAAAGGGTTGCCTAACCAGCAGAGGCCAGACTCTGGGCTAGCCTGGAAGGCTGCTAAATTCCCAGGCTGGATGGCATGAGGGTCCCCTCTTGCCTCACCGTGTCAGAGCAAAAAGGAAACAAGACAGACTGAATCCTTGCTGATGAGATGGGGAAACTGAGTCTGGGAGGTACTTCCTAGCCTGGGAAGTACCCAGGTTTTCCCAGCTCTCCTCTCTTTCTTTGCCACTGTCACCTAGCTGACTGAAGGAGCTTCCGAGAGCCTCTAACTTCTCTGAGTCTCAGTTTCCTGTCTCAGGAACAAGGATACTGAAATCTCCAACCTCTGGGCAGCTGTGGAAGGAGGTAGCTATGAGTCAGACCCTGGGCCTCTGCTGTGCCTCGCTCACTTTCCCGTCCTCCAGCCAATCTGGATGAGTATAAAGCAGGGCCTCGTGAACACAGTGAGCACAGTGTCTGACCCTGGCCATAAGTTGGCTCTCTCTCCCCTAATGCGGATTCCTGAACCACAATACAGTCTTGTGCCTTGTAAATTAATCGCCAAGATGATAGTGTGAGTTAGTTACCCTGAGGTTTCGGTGACTATAGAAGAGTTTGACCCTCTCCTACCAACATGATGCTCTTGGCCATGTTGGGTCATAGAAAGAAGACCCTCACTGGATGTGACCCCTTTTTGATATTGTATCTCCCAATCCCCAGCATTGTCAGCCATGTTTGTAAACAGTCTATAGGAGTCTGTGACAACAGCCAAATGGATTCAGACACCTGATTCCTAGTGCCGCAGGAACTCACGGGTCTGGAGTGCATCCTTTGGTGTCAGATGAGCCACCGACTTCCTTGTCTATAAACGGGGATGCTAAAAGAATCCTGATTTTGAGGCTGGAGCAGGAGCCCCACCGAGTCCTCTTTGACACCTCATCTACTGGTTTCTGCCACTCCCCAGCCTCACAGATAGAAAATAGCTCACCTGGGCACCAGGCATTGAAGAGCAGGATGAAGTGGCCCAGCACGAAGCTGGAGCCTTGGTAGCCGGTAGAGGCCTCCAGGCTGAGGCGGTACTGGCCGACAGGAGCATTGGCAGGGGTGCAGAACTGCAGTGAGAGGACGTTGTCCTGTTGGTCCAGCACTGAGGCTGCCCAGGATCCCTCCTCCACATCATCAGACAATGGGAAGCGGGTCTTGGTTCCTGCCTCCTCACTGGGAGCTGGGCCTGCAGAGAAGAGACGGCACAGCTGTGAATGAAGGACAGGCAGGACACTGTCCAGCCTCCCAAGGCTTGGGGCAAGGCCTCGTTCCACCTCCAGCCACTGGAGCAGCTCTGTCACGAGGCTCCGTCTCCTCCAGGCTGCTTCCCCTTTGGTGAGGGAGGCCTTGCAAGCCCACCTGAAAAGCCATGATAAGTCTACAATCAGAGAGAGTCCCCAGAGAGAGGACAGCACAGCCTGGGAGAGCCTCGGTGGTCCGCCTCAGATCTGAGGTGACGTCACTTTGGACAGGCTCGGCTTGCTTGTCCATGACACCAGCAGGAACGAAGGCAGACACTGCCATGGACCCTCAGTTCTGTCTGAATCCCTCTCCTGCCTATCACTGTTCCCTGGACAGCTGCATACTCTAGCAGGGACCTGGACATCTGAGATCCTGGTTATAGGCTGGGGGAGGGGGAGGGGTTGGCCTACTGGGGACCTTCCTGGCTATGGGCAGTACATCAAGGCCATCATTTGCCTACAGCCTTGTACACGTTACAGAGGGCTATGACTCCTTGGGCTTCCCTCCAACTTCCAGAGAGTAGAGGGAAGAGGCCTGGAGAGGAGGGCTCTCAGAGGAGCCTGGGTTTCTGGGATCTTGAGGCCCCGGTACCTCCACACCATTCCATTTTGAAAGATGCTGCTTCTTGGTGGGTGACAAAAGCTCTGTGTCACGGTCTGCACAGACCTCTTTCAGGTAAGGGGTGGCCTGGCCCACGCAGGCAGGCCTGACTCACAGGCGGGCAGGGCTGGTTGCTTGGGCAGAGAGCGGAGAAACAGAGGGGCATTCTGGCTAGCTGGGAGGCAGCCTGGCAGGCAGTTCGTTTTTATTCCCCCCCCCCCCCCCGTGGCTCTGCTACCCGCTGCTGACAATGTGGAGCCTGCTCACTAAGGGGCTCCCTCCCAACCCTGCCCCTCCTTCCTGTCTGCCAGCACCACTGCACCCAAGCCCAAATATAACCGTGAGCTAATAGGCATGGCACTGGCCTCAAGAGCCTGTCTGGGTGCCAGGGGATGGGTTAGAGGCATTCAAACCCTCCCTGACTTCCAGAGCTGCCATTTGGAAGGGAGCCAGCCAGCTCTGAACTCAAGAGAGCCACCCATCCGAGCCAAGACCCCAGGCCTCTCTGGCCCACAGTATCTTCATCAAAGAAACCTGCTTGGGCCACACGCCCTAGAAGGTCCAGGCCTAAATTTGCAAACTGGCTTGTAACTTTGTAACAAGGAACTTTGTTTCTCTAAGCAGGAGTTCTGCTATCTGTGAAATAGGGCCCCTCTCCATCTGTGGAATGAAAACATTCCTTCTAAGGCTGCCAAGAAGCTTTTAGAAGGCAAGCCTGGCACACAGTAAGTACTCAATAAATAGTCATGACGGCCTATTGTTCTCACTGCTGCCTCCTGGCACAGCCGGGGGCTTCAGTGAGGGCCGTCGGAAAGCATGGGTTTAGAGACTGTCCTCAGATGCAATCCCTCCAAAGAGACGAGTGACGTCTGAGTTCCCGCCAGACAGCAGGCTTTGAGGGCTATGACACTTTTAACACAATAAAATAACTTCACAGATGTGGAAACTGAGGCAAAGGAAGTCAGGCTGGCTAGGGGTTGGTGGGGCACATCAGTCATAACTGTGCCTGCAGCCCCGGCACAATCCTGACCATTGCCTTTCCCTTCTCAGAAGTTTGGATGATTAAATCACCTGGTCACCATGGTAATGGACCTGGGCCAGGTCCCGCTGCCACTCTCCGTTGACATAGCATGCCTAGGGCAGGTCAGGAAACACATATCCTATCTCTCTATCTGGGAACAGTCACACATGTACTTACGTACACACACCTTTCTTCTGAGAGGGCTTGCTGGGTGACAGGCAAGGACACACTGTCCCCTGGTCCTCCCACCGCTTCCAGAGCTGGCTTTACAAAGTTTCCGGCTGGGATTCTACAATGCCGTCTTGGTGAAGCCGAGGGTTCCACGATGCCCACTTTAGACCCAGGTAACTCTAGAGGCCCAAGGGGTCTTGGCATTGCCCAGACCTTGGTGACAGGCTGGGCTGGGGTTAGTGAGACTTTCAGGGCAACACCCTCAATTAGCTTCACAACGACTCCCTTCACCCCCTCGGGCTGGCCGCATCTCATGCCTCTCCACCCTCCAAAAGGGGAGAGAGCTTCCTCCTTTAACAAGGGCTGTTTGTCCACTGTGGCCAAAGCCTGCTGCAGAGCCCACCGGACCCCAGTCTGCCTAGAGAAAAATAAACAGCTGGGGCGGGGCCACAAATCCCTTCACTGAGTGGCTTGACCAACTAACACTCTCCCTTCTCTGGGCCTCAGTTTCCCTGAACGGGCAGGACAGACTGAGCATAAACTAGAGTTCTAATGGAAAGGGAGGTCCCCAGCCAGGCTGGGGCTGCACACTGACTCAAACCTGGCCTGGTGGGGGCCTGGCTTCCTGGTATTGTCCCTCAGGTTTTCCTGGTACCTGGGAGGGTCTTGGATAGTGGACAGAGGAACCATGACTGCCTACAGATGGAAGTGACCCATGGGGACTGGTGAGCAGAGATTAGCTGTAGGGTTCAGGAGGTCAATGTCCTTCCCGGCACTGAACTTGGGATACCAAGTCCCTTTGCTAGACTGCCCAGACCACGTAGAAGAAGGAAGAGGCTGTGTCAGGGAGCTCACAGGCTGATCGGGCTGACAACTCACCTGTCGCCATGTCACCTCGGTGCACCCTGAGGCCAGGCAGGCACTCAGGTGGACAAGATATTAAGTGACAGAGAGCCTCGCCTCACACCTGGGTCAGGGACAGAGGCCTCCTGTGCCTCTAACTACTGTGTGACCCATTGAGTGGGCGACTTGATCCTCTGAGCCTTACCTCAGCCTTCCCGTCTGCAAAATAGGAGCCCATTTTGCTTCTACACTGAGGACGTGAGGGTGGGCGTATGGATTGCTCTGCTTTGTGGTGTCATCTTTCCAAGCATGATGCAGCCCTGCACTACCAAATACTACCAACATTCCACTCTCCAGAGGCCCAAAGGCCAGATACTGACTAGGACCCTTTGGTGGAAGAAAGGGACCTATAGGTGCTGAGGTGGGGGTGTCCCTGGCTAAAGGCTTCATCTGTGGATGAGGAGGGAGGAGGAAGGGATATCCTGGCAGCCTGCAGGCCCCAAGATAAGCTTATCTACGGCCCTCAGATAGAAAGGGCCTCAGCTGGGCCGGGTCGGCAACTCCTACCTACCACTCTTTCTACCCACAAAGACCAAAGAAAGCTGGCCTTTCACACCCTTGGGACAGAATCCCAGCCAGATGGCCCCTTACTGACCCCGAGGGAGTGGTTCCTACCAGAAGCCAGACAACTGATTTGATATGCAAGGCCATTTTCCTAGAACAGTCAACCAGAGAGATTGGGAACAGGGTGGACAGGGTCCGGCACCCCTTTGCTCATCCCTGGAGCAAACAGCCACCAATACCTACGGGACATCTTCAGGGCCTTCTTGCCAAACCCTCCAGTGTGAATTGCTGACGAAACTCAGGCTCAGAGAGGCTAAGCAAGTTACTCAATGTCACACGGCAGCTCAGGAGTCCACCCGACCTCTAATCACCTGGACTTTTTCCCCACAATCCAGAGCTGGTTTAAACCAGATCCCAGAGGCCTGGTGGGTTCTAGGAATCCATGATGAAGAGAGACAGGGAAGTTATTTGGTATGAGGAAGATGTGGAAAGCAGCAACCCAGTACACAGGCTTGGGGCATTCCCATTCTGGGCCTCAGTTTCTCATCTGTGAAATGGGGTTAATGACAGCACAGATTCCCACAGGATGGAAGAGGCCATGCAAAGAGGTGAGAATTCATCTGTCCTGGGCCCATTTGGAACAAGCCATGGGGGAGGGGGTCATTAAAGGTACATACCAGTCACGGCACCAAATGTAAGGCTGTCCACACTGGCCTCATAGCCACGGCCCTCGAAGTACAGCGTTATCCGGAAGCGCTGACCGCGCCTCAGCACTACTTTCTCGTGGCACAGGTCGGCTGTGTGGTGGTCACGGCCATTGGCCTGTATCTCGAAGTCACACCTCTCCAGGATCAGCTCTACAGGGAGACCGGGGACAGGCATGAGCCACTGTGGCATCTCTCAGTGGGCTGTGATCTCTGGTGGTGACCTTCTCTAGACCCCGGTGACACATTCTCATCTCTATCAGGCAGAGCCCTTACCCTTTCAAGCCACAGCTTCCAATGGTCTCAGGGGTCTGGCAAGACTAAGTATCTCTAGTGCATTTTTTCTTTTTTTTTTTTGCCTTTAGTCTGAAAAAGTGTTGCTTAAAAATGTACAACAGAGAGCGGGTGCATTTTCCATTGCTTTTAAAAATCACACCATTGCAAGCAAGAGAGGCCTCTTACACATCCTAGTCGTGTGACCACCAGCAATTCGAATTCCCTGGGCCTCCGTTTCGAGGCCCCACCTCATGGGAGCCATGGCAAGCACAAAATGAAGTGATGTGTTGTGAAGCACAGGACAGTGCTTAGCGCAAACACACCTGGTCCACACAGCCCACTGTGTGTCACAATCCTCAAGGGGTCTTTGGTTTTGATTTGGTTTTGATTTTGAAATTATTCAGCATTTGTTGCCAGAACCAAATAATTTCCCCCCTCCTCCTCCCTCCCCTCCTTTTTCCGTCCCTTCTCTTTCCCTCCCTCCCCTTTCCCTTTTGTTCCTTCTGCCTGAGGACAGCCTGCACCATCCTGATGGCTCAGATCCAACTCTCAATGTACAGGAAATATCATAGACTAAGGATCAGGCTAAAGCACAGAACCGGGGCACAGCCAACAAAATCCAGACTCAGCAAAAAAAAACGCAGGCCTTCAGCAAAAGACCTGGCTTCCTTAACATATCAATTGCAAGAAGAGATAAACAACAACAACAAACAAAACTGAAAGCTTGAAGGGACCCTCTAATGAGAAACAGGGTGCTCCTCTCCGTGGAGATGTGCGGCTCTTATGAAGAGTGATTTCACAAGATGATTTTAAAACATTTACTATGAGCAGGAGACAGCTGGGAACTGAAGTGATGGTGACAGCCCTCAAGGAGTTCTGCTGACTTGTCTCTGAGGAGGATCCTTATTTTTTGATGCACGTGTTGACACACTCACAGCCGATGAGAGATTTTCTTCCCAAGAATAGCAGAGGGGCGGGGAGGCAGAGGAAGGTTGGCTAGCGAGAGCAGAGGAATGTATTCCGCTGTCTTCTCTACCTTACGGATGTCCAACATTCTCCCAAATGAAAGGTTTTAAAATGACAGTTTGGGAGTATTAAAGGACCTATCTTCTTAGTCTACTACGTTGCTTTGTGATCCCAGACAAGGGTTCCTACCTCCGAAACCTCAAATGGTACCATGAAGTAAAGAGAGGACCCAGCCCAGGAGAGAGCAGTGTGGTGTGGAAGTTCTATTTTGAGTTCCAGAAGTAGCTGAGGGCCTGGGCAGGAACAAGGTGACAGGAGAGTGGGGAGGGTTGGGGTCTGAGTAGGCTCACAATCAGGACTGTGGAGTCCTTCGGGTCAGGAGTAGGCACAACACTCTCAGAGTTGTTGGGCCAGTGAAGAGTATGTGGTTCAACTGAGGGCCAGGGCGGGGATCAGCCCAAATCATCCAGCCACAGAGGTGCAGGGCCACCTCTGTGCAAGAATTCCAAATTGAGGGGAAATGTCCCAGAAGTGAGGGCGGCTCCAAGAACCACCTCAGATGAAACGCCTGTGATCCTGGTCCCACTGAGGCAGGACAGACCCACAAAATCCTCACCCTTGGAAAGAGGCCATTTCTCTAGAAACCCTGCTGGTGACCATTCCCTGGGTTGCAGAGACAGGTTGCAGTTCCCCACCCACTGGCTGAAGGGTGCAGCAGGCAGGGTTCAGAATCACAGAACTCGTGGGGCCCTGCTGGAGGGAACCCCAAGAAAGTAGACCTGGGCCACCTCCCAGGTCTCCCAGCTTTTGGAAATAGGGACAGGAAACTGCCTTGGAGATAACGGTTCCTTAGGTAATATATCACAGCCTGTTGAGGTTTCAGAAAAGGGAGTGATCACGGCTGCACAGTCTGGTCCTCTGGAGTTTCCCTGTCTACTTGCTTCAGGTCCCTCTTCATGCCCCCTCCCCCCGCCCCTTCTCCTTGCCCTAAGTCCCTTCCTTGAGGTCACAGTGCAGGCAGATACCATCCCTGAATAGACTTGACCCAACAGTAGGCTAGGAGTCTGGTCCGACAGAGGTAGGAATATCCTCCATTGTACAAGTCCAGTCCCGACCCCTGTGTTCCCGTGTACTGCCCATGTACATATGTGCACATGTGAGAACATGCCACATGAGGCAGGCAGGAAACGAAGAGGACCCTGGACCCTTTGCACTCTTCTCCGCCCTCGTGGCTATACCAAGGCTGGTGCGATTGTCCCAAACTTACAGCAGGGAACCCTGAGCTAGAGAACATGAGGGCTTAAGGGGACTTCAGAGCGCAGGCAGGCCTGGCTTCAGCGGTGCTCCGCCAGATGCTGGAATGTTCCTTCGGCTTGAAGCCGCAAAATCAGCCAGGAAAGCTGCACCTCTCTCCAGACACAGAGGAAAGCCAAGAGCCCGCCAGCATCCCTGTGTGGCTTCTCTGTAGCTGGCACACAGCAGCTCTAACTAAACAGAGGAGAACGGCGACAGTCCCTTAGCCTTCCCAGCACACCTTCTGCTAGCATTTTCACCTCACATGGGGGCACCGCTGTGCCCTGAGATGGGGGGGGGGAACTGAGGCCAACAGCTTAGGGCCAGCAAGGTCCCTCCCACCGGCCCACCTGTTGCTCTCCTCTGGGGACTTGAAGACAGTCCTGCCTGCTCCCGACTCCACCTTCCCGCGGCCCAAGCACTCACCCTCCGCCATGGCTAGGCTAGCGGCGATAGTTCAGACGTGGCGGGACACTCGGGCGCGGACCACCAGTGCGGTGCTGCGGGCCAGCCGCACGGCGCGAACTTATAGCCCAGGGCCGCCGGGCGGGCCCGGGCGGGGCGGGGCGGACACCCCTGGCTGTGGGTCAGGGGACCAACGTGGCCGGGAGCGCCCCCTG
Source organism: Pachyuromys duprasi (assembly GCA_028658305.1). Lineage (NCBI taxonomy): Eukaryota > Metazoa > Chordata > Mammalia > Rodentia > Muridae > Pachyuromys > Pachyuromys duprasi. Next base: position 135,563,754 of record CM053766.1, on the reverse strand, counting down.
CCGGACACAGGGCGATTTCGGAACAGACACCTGCACCGCGATGTGCACCCGGATCAGACTAGGGCCACCGAACATGAGACACACAGATATGATTCACAGGCCAGACCAGTGTCCAAGAACTCATGCTCCTCCCCACACATATATGCACATACCACACACCGTTCATACCACACACAAATACACACACACACACACACACACACACAACATGCATATTTATACCATACATGCACATAGAGCACACACATAACCAAGCAGACGGACATAGAGATCCACACACAGCCCCACGTGTAAGAGTAGGTACTGGACGTGGGAGCTTATAGACTCTTGGCAGACAGGCACAGGTGCCGGCATGTGGACACCCACAGACACCCATATCCTTCCTGTCCCACCCAGTCACTCATTCTGTTAACCCCCCACCCACTGCTCTCTCAACCACGCACTTCTTCCCTTCTTCCCTATCACCTCTGCACTCCCTTCTTTGTAGCTAGCCCACAGTGAACTAAAGCAGGAAGAGCCCCCTCCAGGGACTGTACCACCAACCCTCCCTGAGGACCAACTCCCACCTGGCTCCTCTGAAGACAGCTTGCTATGCTATCCTATCATCACGAAGCCTGAGTGTGTGTGTGTGTGTGTGTGTGTGTGTTGGGGGGAGGACTTCCTGAAGAGTCACAGGCCTGTGGGTCTCCCTAGCCCCTTTTCTGGAACTCTTTGCATAACTGGCCCCTTTGGCTTGAGAGGACACTTTGGGGCCCTATTTGAGTGTGACTCGGGGTGCTAGGACAAACCCACACAGTCCCTGGGGACCCTAGGGTCACCCTACTTTATAGTGGTTGTCATAATGTCTGGTGAAGGAGCACGCTGCCCCTGGCTGCTAGGGGCTCAAGGTGACTCAGCTCTGGGGGGCTCCATTCCGTCCTGCACAGAAGGAGGGCAGGACTTCATTCCTCATGGGTTTGAATGGGGCCTAGTCAAAATGGCCAACACCTAGAATCTCCTGAGCCCCGACTGGCTTAAGGCTGTCAGCCCTGACACAGAAGGGCAGAGATGCCTCTGCTGAGATTTCCCATCCCAGGAGGGTGCATTCTTTTCACCTCTGTCTCCACCCTGAGTACCTCAGAGAACAGGAATGCCACGAAGCTGTCCAGCCCCTTACTACGCCTGCCATAGGGCCCACAACCAGCCTCTCTATGACGGACTTGGAGGCCTGTCCCTCTTGCCACCACAGGTCCCTATTATTATGGTGGCAGCTCCCCCACCCCCAAGTCCTGTCTGGGTTTCCCCACAGTGGTGTGGCCAGCCCTACATTCTTTCTCTGTCTCTTTCTAAAGAACTGTCTCCACCTGAGTGGCTCAGAGCCTTGAGCCATTCTGGGCTGGGTCACTTGACTTCAGAGAAGGTAGCAGGGGCCAGGGCAGAGCTGGATTCAGAGACTTGGTTCCCAGTTGGGTGACCAGGATCCCTTGCCCCACTCTGACTTCAGTCTGTTGAGAAAGTCTGTGAGGCCCTGCTGTATCATACCTCATGGGGGAAGATAAGACTCAGAAGTGCCTCAGTGATAGGGGGGATGCGGGTCCCTGGACAGCTTAGCAGGAATCGGGCTGTGCAGTGGTTAGAGCAGGAAGCATGTGGAGGTCACTTTTGCTTGCGTGAGCGCCGGCAAGCTCTCAGACCTCTCTGAGCTCTGGTTCCTCCCTCTGTGAAATGGATGGGTCTCCAGCTGGGGCAGGGTGGGGGCAGCAATAGATATCGTTTACCCTGGGGTTAGTCAGATAGTAGAGAATCAGTAAAACATCACCGAAAACTTCCTTATGAAGATGGCTGCAAAGATCTGTGCCTCCTCACAAAGTGGGGTTCCCCAAGGATGAGAAGCAGGTCACAAATGCTGAACACTGTTTTTTGGGGTTGCTTCAAGGGCCCCCTGTCCCCCCACGACGTCTGTGTGCCGGAGTCAGAGTGCTGAATCCTACAGTCCTCAGAATGGATGCTTGGGTTTCGCAGTAGTGACAAAGGTGAGCTCTTGGACACTTGAATACGCCATTTATGGCCATGGATCCTGCTGAAGAGTCATTGCATGATTTTTGCCACGTGTTAAGTGAGGTAACTGAGGCCCAAAGAGGGGAGGCAACATGCCTAACTTCACATAGTCAAGTGTATTAGAGGAAAGGTTGCTGCTGACTCTTCTAGGCCTCAGGTCAGCTCTGTCTGTCATAGGGGAACCTCAGGGGCCTGTGTCAGTCCAGTCTACAGCCCTCAGCAAATGAGGCCATCAGGGCTGTGGCTCCTGCATCTGACCTGTGGTCTGTTACAGACTTCGGGCACCCAAAACTTCTGTGACATTACAGAAAGTAAAGGGGGTGGGGACAAGTAAGAAAAAGCTGAAGGGGAAAATAACAAGAAAGGAGAGGAGGAAGGGGAAGATTATACTCAGAGCTTGAGCAAACCTGAGGTCACACGGCATGACTGGGCTCCCAGACATTGTCCATTCCCATAGGGCAAAGGTTCCCAGGCCCGGGCTGACTCTGAGTTGCATGAAAGGGAGGGAAGGATAACCAAGGGTGGGACAGGGATGGGGACTGGGAGGCCTTCCCTCTTCCACCAACTGTGACTAACAGGGATGAGCAGTATCTGCTGTGAGGAACCCAAGGCAGCTGGGCCATTCCCCTGAGTTGAGATGACCGGTGCTGTGGGGCCATTAGTACAGAGGGGGTGTGGAAATGTCAAGGGATAGGCCAGGCCCTGCACGCCTTTGGAGAGGATCGCATATCCGAGCTGTAGGGGAGGTGAATGAGGCTGGTGAAGGGTAGAGAATGATGGAAGGCCACCAGCACTTCATCCGGAGGCTACATACAGGTGTGTACCGAGGAACCCAGCATTTATGGGGACTCCGGCATCGGCATCAATGTTCACGTCCCCATGCTTGCATGGCAGATACTGAACCAACTGAGATAGCGTTCCAGCCTTCCTGACTCAGCTTTTCTCCTATCCCTGTGATAAAAGTCGCCTGACAAGAGCAACATAAGAGGGAAGGGTTTACTTCAGCTCACAGTTCAAGGTTATAGTCCACCTTTTTGGAGGAAGTTTTGGGGTCAGCAACTTGAACCAGCTAGCCATATTGCATCTACTACAGCTGAGAAGAAGGAAGGTTGAATGCATGCTGCTGTTTAAACCTGTCTCCACACAGTCCCAACTAAGAAATGGTGCTACCCACAGTGGACAGATCTCCCACATCAGTGGACTATGACAGTCAAGGTCATCCCCCACGGGCATGCCCAGAGGTCCGTCTCCCAGGCGACTCCAGATTCCATGTGACGATCAGCAGTAACCTCCTGCAGACACTTTTATGTGTACCAGTAGCAGTGTCACAGCCAGGAACAGGACACAGGCGACAGACCTAGTTTCCAGCTCAGCTCTGCCAGCTACTTCCTGTTGTGATCTTGTGTGTGTCACAGGAAGCAACTCAACATTGCCAGCAGGACTTTCTCACAGGAATGTCCATTCAGGTGAAGCTGGGATCTTGGCTTACACAGCAAAGAATTCCAGGGCCAACCAGAATGAAGCCAAGTTGAAGTTTACTAGGAAAAGGACTGAGGAGCTGGAGAGATGCCTCAGCAAGTAAAGAAGCTTACTGCTCTTACAAAGGTCCTGAGTTCAGTTCCCACAAGGCAGCTCACCACCTGTAATTCTACTTCCGGGATTCCAACGCCCTCTTCTGGCCTCCACAGGTACTGCACACATGTGACGCTCATACATGTGGGCAAAACACCTAAGCACATAAAATAAAAATATCCTTTAAAAAGAAAGAGAGAAACATTACAAGGCATGATGACACATGCCTCTAATCTCAGCACTTCAGGAAGCAGAGGCAGAAGGATCTCTGTGAGGCCAGCCTGGTCTACAAAGTAAGTTCCAGGACAACCAGGTCTGTTAAATAGAATAAACCTGCTTCAAAAAACAACAAAACAAAACAAACAAAAAGAAGTATTTGTATATATCTGAATGGCTTAAGTAGAGCTATATGGAAAAACTGAAAGTCAGCCTGGGTTACATAAAAACCTGTCTCAAAAAAAAAAAGCAAGAAAAAGAAAACATTTAAAAATTACAAATACAGCCATAACTATGCCTGTGAGCATCATAGAAGCGCACAGATTTGCAAAAAGCAGTGTGATAAGGTGACAGTGAATCTTGGCTGGTCCATTAGCTATTTCAACAATCATGTTCTCACCAGAAAGGGGTGCCTCTTTTCCTCTACATAGACGATCTTCGCAGCAGTTAGTTTTGAAGAAATATTGATTCCAGCCAGTGACAGACTGAAATTACATTCACATCCCTCCTGTTTACTGGGGGGAAAAGAATACTGAGCCTCCCCCCCCCCCCCAGGAGCCTCAGGATTGTATGTGGGCTGGAAGGCCCAGCCACCACTGCCCAACCAGGTGCCACAGAGCTCTGCTTATATGACAAGCAGATCCCTGGAGGCAGAATGGTTCTTGTCCACCAAAAGCCAAGGACTGACTGCTAATGATGAGGGATTTCTTTGGGCATGTAAAGAAAGTATTATAAAATTAAGAGTGTGGTGCTGAATCTGCCAAAACCACTTTATATGAATGGCATTTTTCTGGTGTGTGATTTATAACTAATGATACATTTGTCATGACGGGATGTGAATGAATGAGTGGCTGCATTAAAAGGCAGAAGCAGAAAGCCAGGACTAAGCTTGGAGGCCTTTGCAAACACAGCGAACATCTGGCCAGCAGTGCGCAACAGAGCTCACGCCCAAAACGTGCAGTTCTCCTCACAGCACATTATCTCTTTATTTGTGTATGCGTGAGGTCACACCAGTGTGCCACAGCACCCACATGGAGGTCGGAGGACAGCTTGTGGGAGTCACATCTCTTCTTCATGGCAAGGGTTCTGAGGACTGAACTCAGGTTGTCAGCCTTGGGGGCAGGAGCCTTTACCTGCTGAGCCATCTTCCTGGTCCCTCTTGGTGTCTTCTGGACCACCCTACCTCCCAGACCCATATCCGTGAATGAGCTGGAAACTCACTTTCTACAGCATTGACTGTTATACCAGAAATCAGCCCAAGAGGGCTTCGATAAGCCACACCCAGGATAATTTAGCAACTGAAAAAAGGGAAGAGGTAGGGGCCCCCTGAAGAGATGGCTTAGTCAGTAAAGTCTTACCAAACAAGCCTGAGAACCTCAGTTTGGATCCCTAGAACCCATATAAAAATTGGGCACAGCAGTGTGCCTGTAAGCCCAGCACTGGAGTTGGGCTGGGGTGGAAGCAGGCAGAACCCTGAAGCTCATTGGTCAGCCACCATAGTTCAGGTTCAGTGAGGACCCTGTCTCAAAAAGCAAAGGCAGGAGGGAAGAGCTGAATAAGGCCAGACCCTTCACTAAGGGACTAGGGGTGGAACTTGGGTGGGGGTGAGGAGGGAGGTGTCATTTTCCCAAGTTGCCCACATTCCAGCCTTCCCCTCATGTTCAGCAAGCAACCAATTAAACTAGGTGTATCAAGGGGGAGAAGACACTGAAGGAGGGGCAGTCCTGTTAAGAAAGGTAGAGTTCAGCAGGGGAAAGAGGGCATGAGAGAGGGTGAGGAACGGGGGTAAAATCCCAGGGTGTGCTTGCATGAAATTTCCAAAGAGTTAGACACTTCTTAAAAAATTATTTATTTTTATTCCCTTTACAGGTGTATGTATACATACATATATATGTATGTATGTATATATATATGTACTGTGTGGGAGCCTGGTGCCTTTGGAGATCACAAGATGGCTTTGCATCCTGGGAAACTTAACTTATTGACAGTTGTGAGCTGCCATGTGGGGTGCTGGGATCAAATCCAGATCCTCTGCAAGAGCAGCCAGTGCTCTGAACTGCTGAGCCATCTCTCCAGCTTAATAAGTAAACAGACAGATAAACAACTGAATGAAGGAAGATGGGGAGCAAGCAAGAAAAGAAACTTCACGCGGACCTTGTATCTGTTTGTATTTGCACACATATAGACTAACAAGTACATATACAGACACACACACATTTTTTATAAGAGGTTATCTATCTATCTATCTATTTATCTATTTATTTATTTATTTATTTATTTATTTATTTATTTATTTGTTAAGAAGACATAAGACTAGGAGAGTGGCTCAGTGGCAGAGAGCTCCGTCTTAAAAAAAAAAAAAAAAGACAGGAGTAGATAGTCCACTGTGCTGGCCAAAAAGAATTCTGAGTCTTGGTGTTGAGCAAAGACAGCAATTTGCAGGGCGGGGGAGGGGCTCTACAGACCAGCCCTGTGGTGTGGGGACAGACAGTAAACATGTGCTCACTGTGTGAAAGTAAATACACAGGCGGGGTTTGGAAAAATCCGACGCGCTGGGAGGGGCCCCGTGGCGCCCAGCTGGGGGTGGGTTGCTGCCCTTAAAGGTTTCAGTGTTCCCTTGGAGAAGACAACATTTTGAAGTGGAGAAATGATCTTCCGCCTCACTGAGGTGAAGGTTAATTTAGGAATGAATGGTCTATTCTGCACTTCTCAGGACGGGGCTTTCACAAAACCCAGGGATTCTCCAGAACAGAGGAGCGTTGGCGACTCCAACCCAGAAAATACGTTTGTGAATATTGGCACCATTTCCCTGCTAAAGCCACAGTGGAGCTAGGAAGAAAGAGAAGATTTAGGGGCCCCCACATTTGAAGACTGTGGTTTCCCCGACTGCACGTTGAACTTCTCACAGCTCTGTTTGCCTTGCCTTTAGAAAGGGAAGTCAGCCAGAGTCTCACTATGCTGGCCTAGAACTCTTTATGTAGACCAGGCTGGCCCCGAACTGGCAGAGATCTGCCTTCCTCTGCCTCCGGAATGATGCTTACTGCTGGACCACTCCATCTCCTCAGACTCAACCCCAGAAAGCGCTTGAAAAAACGAGCACTTTCTCTAAAGGAAGGTTCGGAGAAGTGAAGCGAATAGTCCAGAGCACAGAAGAGATGGAGGACGGCCTTCAGCCCAGTTGGGATGTCATAGAAGATCACCTGAGTACGGGCGGGCGTAGACGACCGTCCAAGCTTCCAAAGCCCAGTGGGGCTGCCTGGGATGCCGGGGTCCTCCGCCCGGATACTGCGGGGTTGCTAGACTCCTCGGCCCTCCCTCTGACTCAGGACTGTGTCTGCAAGACACACCCGGTTCAGTCATTCAGAGCCAAGCGCACTTTCTTTCACGGAAACAAACGAGCCTCTAGGGCCCCCGCTGAGGTTGTAGGACTAATTCAAACACATTCGCTGCACTGTCTACCGCCTTTCCTGCGGGCTTGTAGCAGCACTCAGTGCAACGCGCTGAGGCTGGATCCCACTGTCATTCTTGGGGTTGGGAGATCCGATTCACACCTGGCAGGGCACCGCCTGCGCCCTGGAACAGAGCCCCCAGCGCCTGAGAGCTTCAAAGTTGATAGCGCCCTCTACAGACAGAGCTGCGCCAGTGCTTTTGCCGCTGGATAATTGCCGCTTATAGGACTGTCAATCAATGGTCTTCCCCCCCACCCCTCCCCCGCTTCTTCTTTTTAAAATAATACATTTTATTGTCTCTTTGAGAATTTCATACACCACATTTTTTATTATATTCACCTCTGCTACTCCCTGCAATGCTTTCCAGATCCACTCTTTTCTCCTTACCCAGCTTGTACTTGGTGTTCTCTCTCTTTATTTTTATTTTTTAAAAAGAAGATACTGTCTTGCAGCAGACGTCCTGGTCCTCGGGCTCTTATGATCTTTCTGTTCCCCCTTTCACTAAGTTCCTTGAGCCTTATGTGTAAGGTTTGTGTTATAAACGTATTAACCGGGGAGGGGCCTTTGATGGTCAGTTATTAACTGCATTTGGCCTGTTGTGGCTTTCTGTAGTGGTCTCTGTCTGCTACTGCTGCTGCTGGAGGAGGGGGGGAAGAAGCATCTTCGGTGAAGGGGGAAAGCTGCACTTTTCTGTTGATATAGTGATAAATATTTAAAATTTAGTTTGAAATTAGAGTGGTTTAAGAAAGGTGACGGTAGTAGGTTCTCCTTGAAGTTCCGTGGCCTCATCAGTCATGGGTTATTTACATTTACTTTCAGGCAGAGAATTCTATGATGAGCAATGGTTTCCACTATAATTATTGGTCTACAAAGAGAAACCACAATATTTTTCAAGAACATTGGCATCAGGGGATAGGGAATTATATTTTTAATGTTTACTTAAGACTATATTTAATATATAGTTCATATACATTTAGCCAAAATTATGTCACTTTGGGTAACAATCCTTTCCCATAGATGTTCTAACAAACACCATGGTATCAAGCAAGGAAAACCCTTTTTTAAGTTTTTGTTCGTGGGAATCCAGGACAACCCTTCCCAAAATAGCTACAGCCATTGCCCTTTGTTGTCTTCCAGAAAAAAAAAACAAAAACAAGAAGGAAAGGCCCTATTGGTGAAAAAAGACCACATACTTTAGAGCCCAGACTCAGAGGACTCAAACTGGTTCTGACCTGACGCCTCCTGAGAACCTGCTGTCAATCAATGGTCTTATTCAGTTCTAGGTAAGGGTGGGCCTGAAGACCAGATTCAGCCAATTGAACACTCTCCCGGGACTCTGGATCTTTACCATGTGAACTCTATTTTTCAGTAAGGGTTGGCAGTTGCTCATCCGTTTCTAGTTGGCTTCAGTTTGGGCCCTTCATCAAGCTAGACCTTCCTAGCTTTGTTTGCAATTTCTAAAAAGTCCAGTTCTGAGTTACAGTTTACATGCGGTTCTCCCATGACCTACTCCATATAGCGCAGTTCACTCAGGCTAGATACGACTCAGTCATGATGCTAATTCATAGAATGTTCCTGTTGCTCCCCAAATTGCCCCCAGGCTCTTGCAAGCACAGCTGCTCTCTCTCTGCCTGGCAACCACCGATCTGTCTAGGGAGAACCCAGGTCCCCTGGCATGCTAGACCAGGGCTATCCTTGAGCTGCAGCCCCACCCCTCATTTTTTTTTTTAACTTTTAATTTTAATTTTAATTCTCACTAAGGAGCCCAAGCTGCCCTTGAACCCACCTTATATCCCAGGCAGGCCTTGAACTTGCAATCCCCACGCATCAGCTCCTCCTCAGTACTTGGTGTTACAAGTCTGAGCCACCAGGCCCAACTTGGCTGTTAGGTCTCTTGCTTCACTGTTTCCAGAATGTCGTAAGTGTGGAGTCCTGTGAAAATATGGCTTTCAGTGCCCTGCTTCTGTCACTCAGACTATCGTGGTGGATTAGTCCACACTGCTGCAGGCCTCACCAGTTCCTTTTTATCCCATGTCATAAACGTTCCACGATTCATTTCAGCTCAACCCCCGTGACTGGTTTCAGATTGTTCTGGGTGATGACACCTCCAGGTACTGCTCTGCAAGGACCCACATCTTCACTCTCTGGGTGGATGTCTGCTAGCTGTCTGTATGTCCCTCCAGTTGATTTGGAGGATGCCATGCTGCCAGAAACTGTGTGGCCACTCCCACGTGTCTCCTAGACTAGTGTGGCAGTGAGCACTGTGAGCCCCTCTTCCCTTCAATGCTGCCTGTCTAGCACGCTTGCAGACACACACTGGACTTGGGGAACCATGGCCCCCTGTCTGGGCTCCCTGGCCTTGGAGGTGTAGGCGAGTACCTCACCAGTGCAGGAGGCAAGGAATGTTCTGGGACTTCCCACTGGCTGCAGGAATTCTGTGCATCCTTTCTCTAGACCTCAGTTTCCCATCTGTGAAAAGACTAAATAGGATCAAACAATGCATTTCTCTTGTTTCCACTTCCTGCTTTGTTTGCTGTTTGCTGTAACGGGGAGGGGGAGGAGGCATCGGCTACCTCTCTCCTGACTCCAGGGGGTTGGAGCTATGGGTGCCTACCTAGTTAGCATCCCAGGCCATCAATCCCAGAAGAGCAATTTGCACTGCCTGCCTTTTCGGTTTAAAAAGAGAGATACCCCTGTCATGTCGGATTAGCATCACTCCTTTAGAGGAATCTTCTGGTGGGCGCAGCCCCCTCTCTTAGCCAATATTTTCAGAATGTTCGAGTTCCTAAATGAGACCTGACAGGTCTTTTTTTCCCCCACCCCACACCCCATCTTTTAAAAATAAAGCTGCACAATCTGGAAATTCTGATTCGATTAGCCCTGTCACTTCCCAGGGTCTGTTTGTTGTGCAGTAGATATGTCTGGATGAGGAGGTCGGGGATACCAATGCCTGGGTGGGGGCTCTTCTATGCAGGACCCCACTCCTTCTAGTCCATTACCAATCCTTGTTTGTTTGCAGCCTCACCTGATCCCACATTATCATTCCTGGGGCTGTTCTCTGCATAATGGTTCCATCTCCCTGGAGATGAGCCTGAGTTCATAGAGGAGACTGAGAGTTGATGAGAACAGGGCACCTACCCGCGGCCTCTGGCGGCACATCCTGTGCTGGCATGGGTTCCAGGTCATGGAGCCAGGTCCACGCTTGTGCTGGATCTGTCCCTGTGGTCCCTGCACTTCCTGAATCAGCTGCACCACCCTCCCCATCCCCAAATGAACACAGAGGGTCACCCCCCTTTCCTGCTCAGTCTCCACAGAGCACCCAACAAAACCCACGCTGGGATCGCCTTTCTGGCTCAGCTCAGACTGTCCCCAGGGCTCCTCGAGGCACATGGCCTCATGATTTTAATCTTTATCAGTCCTCCCAGCAAGGCCCCCGGGAGGCCTAGAAAACCAGCCTTCACCACCAATGGCCCACCCTCTTACAGATAGGGAAACCGAGGCACCCTGATCAGGACTAGGGTTGCCTGGCTCCCTATACTCATGCTTCTTATAAAGACAACTGAGTCCTCGTACCTTTCACCTGGATTAGATCTTCTTGTTCCTCCCCTGTCCCTTGTCTCTAGTCTGTGCTCTCTTGACACAGTATCCCGAAGGACCTCTGGCCTGGTAGATTTTACTGTCAACTCGACACAGCCTCGCTTTCCTTAGAAGGGAGTTCTAATTGAGGAATTGCTCAGGTTGTACTGACCTTTGGGCATGTCTACAGAGGGTCGTCTGGACAGTTCATTGATGTTGGAGGGCCCAGCCCACTATGGACAGCACCATTCCCGAGGCAGGCCATTAGCTTTGTGAGAAGGCTAGTTAAGCCTTTGAGTAAGCCAGCATTCCTCCATTGTTTCCCCAAGATTTCCTTAGCTGTGAGTTCCCTGGTTGGAGATAATGCTGCATTCGTGAACTAGCAAGCAAGTCCTACCTTGGCTCCCTCAATGATGGAATGTGACCTGGAATTGTAAGATAAACCAAAACCTTTCCTGCCCTATGTTGCCATCAGTCAGAGTGTTTCATCACAGCAACAGAAAGCAAACTAGAACAATTCTTTAAAACCTAAGTCAGATTACACCACTCCCCTGCTCCAGAGCAGGCAACAGCTCCTCTCCATTTCACTTAGGCCAAAGTGCTCACTTGTCATATGCCTCTTGTCATATGGCACTCCCCCCCACACCCCCAAGGCCATAACAAGATGCCATTCTTGGACTTTGCCCTGTAGCCATGGCAACTAGAGCAGAACCACACAGTGGTAGCCAGGTCTGTGGTAATAGGGCTGGAGTTAGTGACCCTTCTAGAGGGTTCAGTAGACCCTTGCTCAGCATTTCAGCCATTGCTCCTTCCAAAGCAGCAAGTGGCCTTGGGAGATGCCAGAGTATACAAGCAGCAGAAGGCTGGTTAAAGGCAGGAAATCGTATGTCACCATCTATGATAGGGGTGAGACTTTGTGGTAATGCAATTGCTTGGGGTCACCCACACTCTTGTAAGCAATTCCTCACCTGTGCTCTGTAAGAAAGCCAATAAACCCACTGGTCTCACCAAGTTGGCCTTCGTGACTTCACGCTTTGGTCTATTATTGATGCCAGACTTGAGTGATTAGATGTCTGTCTGCTTCTACCCCACACCTCCAGGGTCTGCATGACCTGGTCAGTGTTTTTGGACCTCATGTTTCAGCACTGTCCCCGATCCCTCAGCTCCGGCTTTCATTGCTTTTATGCTGGCTCTTGTGGACAGGACAAAGACACACACTTCCCTAACTTTGTGCCTCAACTGCAGGAAGCTTGGAGAAAAGGGACTCCACAGTGGAGATTTGGCCCCACCTGTGAGGTGTTTCTTGGCCTCAGAGTCAGCTTTACTTTCTCTCTGTGTTTCCTCCTCTGTAGAACTGACAGCTTCCGAGGAGCCTTGAAAGGCTGGCCACAGCTGTGGGAAGACAGACAGAAGACAGGCATCATGAGGTCACGACCTCCGAAGCAGCTAGTTCAGACTCCCCTCTCCCACCCTTTCCCCTTCTCCTTGACCCACCTCCTCTCCTTCCTCTTTTCCCTCCTCTTCATTCTTTTCTGGTGCTATTGATAGAACTAAGGGTAAACTGTGAGGTTGGGCAAGCACTTTCCTACTGTGCCACACTCCAGGCCAGCAAAGGATAGCTTCCAGTGTCTGAGACCCCTAAAAACTTAGGCCGTGAGATGCTTTGGAGATTGACTTACTGACAGAATAATTTCCTCAACACTGAGAAAGCACCTCATGTGTCCTGAGTTGTAAACAGTTTTGTTGAGGAACTCTTGCCTCAGCCCGGTGAACAAGCAGGGGCCAAGGTGCTCGCTGTATAAGCAGTTCCCAGCCTGCACTCAGAGTTGTGGAGGGGAAGATGTGAGACCCGAGGGGCTGTCTGGTAGATCAGGATAGGCTCCATGGAAGAGGTGACAGTCTGAGTGTTGCAGTATGGGATAAGCAGCTACGGCAAAGCATATAGTATTTCCAGCAAAGAGACATGGGAGGCTTGTTGCACACAGGACCAAGTCAGAGGGGTGAGGTTCAGGGCCCATGAAGGGAGCGAACGAACACGTGGGGAACAGATAACATAGAGGATACCAGTCAGGCTTGGGGGGGTTGACTTACAAAGAGCCAATTATTTTGAAGCAACAGGAGCAGCATGTTTGGGCAGGAGTTTGGGGATGATGACAGTGGGATCATTAGCTGTGGGCTCTTAGAGTGGATTTTGTGGGGTCAACAACCCCAGGCCGCTTTGAAAGATGAATACATTGAGAATAGAGGTGGTAGTGGTGTGCACAGACACCCAAGGCAGCAGCTCCTACCTACTCTGTCAGGGGAGGCAGGGCAGAGGTTGACGATGAGGCTGACCTGCCTGGGCCTTTGGCAACACCACTTTCCATCTCTTCCTTGATTCTCAGAAGACCTTGGTGGGAACAATAATCCTCTTTGTACACATTTTTCCCCCAGTGTGTGACTCTGGCTGTCTCATTGGCCCTCTGGAGCCTCAGTTTCCTGACTTCCTGATGGGTGTGATAGATGCCACAATGGCTGAGGTCAACAGTTGGGCACTCTACGTCTCCTCCCAGCTTACAAGGGCACCAAGAAGGAAGAGGGCAGCTGTTACCAGGAGTCCTGTCCACCAGCTGGCTGTTGGCAAAGGTAGGGCACACAACTTTTTTTTTCTTAGTTTTTCAAGACAAGTTTTCTCTGTGTCCTAGCTGTCCTGGAACTCATTCTGTAGACCAGGCTGGCCTCGAACTCACAACGATCTACCTGCCTCTGCCTCCCAAGTGCTGGGATTAAAGGTGTGCACCACCACTGCCTGTTGTGAGGCACATAACTTGCTTTATCACACCTAGTAAGTTCTGTGTGGCCCTGTGCCCCTCTCCAGCCCAACACAGTTACATAAGCACATGCCCATAAGGGTCTCCTGGTAACATCCAAAGAAGCTCTGAGGAAGGGAAGGCTTCCTCACCCTTCCATCTCCAGAAAGCCTCTGTACCTAGGAAGAGCTGAGAGCTCTGATGTCAGGCCTGGTTTGGGAGCTGGCACAGTAACGGCCCAGGGCCCTTGATGGGTGCATGGAGGAGCTGGGCCGAGTCATGAATCTTATCCTCACAGACCCTGAGTATGACCTGAGCTAGCCCTAGCAGTACTTAAGATTGGCTCTTGCATAGGGCCCCAGGCTCTGGTTGTCAGCAAACTATGGGTGGCAGAAGCATTTCCAAAGAGTTCTCATCACCCTGGAAACTCAATTCCCCTCAGGCTCTCAGAGAAAGGCTCAGGAAACCCCCCTCCTCCACACACACGCACACACCAATGCTGGCTAGCACTGCTGCTGAGCAAACAGGGAGCAGCATCCACTGTGGGCCCAGTTTGGCCAGCCCTAGGAGAGGCAGAGCAATGAGCTCATCGTGTTTTCCCTCTGAGGCTCTTCCAGAACATCTGTGCTCCCTCTAATTGATATTGATGCCTGCTCACTGACTGACATTTACAAAGTTCAAAGAGCCAAAAGGAGAGTGAAAGTCACCCTGAAAATCACCAGCAGAGAGCAACTGTTGACATTTGTTGCCTCTCTCCAGCCTTGCTCTATTAGAGCCGAGCAGCTGTAAACTTGCATATCTATGCATCGTGTTACTAAAAACTGAATCATGCCATCATTAAAGATCTGTGTTTGGGAGCCTCCCCTGTGCCATGCTCGTGTCGGGTGATGGGCCGGAAGGACATGGCACCAACTCTCATGAAAGTTGCCACGTGAACACAGTTGCCACCTGCCTCCTTTAAATTTGCCTAATGCTTTTTAAGACACTTGCATTTCTGCAGCGTGTGTTTCGGAGGCCTACAGTTTCATGTAGTAGATGCACTGTTCTACCTATCCCCTTTTATCACACACTTAAGTTGTTTCCCCCTGTTTTCA